>CM053609.1:60257376-60310942 GCA_028646535.1 Procyon lotor
AATGTTTATAGCAGCAATGTCCACAATAGCCAAACTATTGAAGTAAGAGTCTTTAGCTACAATTTCACGTGCTTTGAACCCGGTCTCAATCTCACATACACTGTGTTCATATGTAAAGAAAAATCACAAGAACAGAGAGCATTTATGAAATATCGAGGCTATATTGTTAAAGATAGTTTTTGAAAGACAACATATAGTTTGTGATTTTATAATCCTTTAGCTCTCAGGATAGAAATTTTTTCCTTATGAAAGTATTTTTTTTTAAGGTTCTATTTTTTTAGTTAGACCAGGAAGAGCCTGGTCTAGTAAACTCTTATTACAAATTTTCATTTTTAAGCCATGATTATGCTCCAATATCAGGTTCTGTTGCTATTAGCTTTAAATATATAAAAGAGACTGAGATAACATGTGAAAATATAATTTCTTAACAAAAATCTGAAAAAACAGTTATTAATGTGACTCCTATTATTTACTGGCTTCCCTTCCAGACGATGATGTATAGGAGACCCTATTTTGCATAACCCTAGAGCATGGTTTATTTTTTTTTGAAATTCTGTATTTTATGTAATACAAGGCTTTCTGAAGTTTTAAAAAATTTGTTTAACTATTTCTCAATTTGCTTTTATCTTCCTGAGGGATAAAGATGGAATGTTTTAAAGAACATTATCATTATAATCCAGTGCAGTAAATTTTCCCCTTAGGAGTTTGATTCTACACGGTTTTCAATGTACCAAATTTTATTTTGTATTTGCATGTACAAAAAGATTCTGCTGAAAACCTATTGAATCCTTCCATATAGTGACACTGGAAATATTCTGATTCTTTAAGTTGAAATTCTTATGTGGTAACTTAAAAAATTGCTGAGAGGGATAGTGAGCAAGTACATGTTATCTACTCTTTTATTAAGGGAGGGGATGCAATCAATTTGACTTATGATCTCCGTTGAAAGTAATATATTTTGACATAGAAAGTAAATGGTCATGGTTTAATCAGTGAACCTGGTTCTAAGGGCTACAAGACTGACTTAAAATATAGAATGTCTAGCAGAGACGGAAGAACAAAAATCAGAGATATTAGCTGTCCTTGGGGGATGAAAGCAGAGATCATATTGAAGCTGTCAGTGACAATGTAGTGATCAAATGCTGGCAGAGTTTTTAGTGTACAGAAATGGGAAAGTCTATTTCATTGGTTCTGGTGTCAGGGAGTAATTTCTAGATTTTGTATTTTAAAACATAATTGACCTAGGCAATGCTGTAGCATGTACTGTTTATAAACCAGTGATAGTTTGGTGATAACGAGATTTTCTTGAATAGGATCCATGCCCACTTTTACCCTCTGTCTCTCCATTCATAAGTATATGAATGCTAAAAGCCAGTGTGAGGATTCTGCTGAGAGCCAGGCAACTTAATTTCAATTACTTTCTTGGGAACTGGGTATGCAGCTACAAGGTCATTGTGGACCTACTAGGCTCAGACCAGGAAAAACTCGAGACAAATTTCCAGGTATAACCACTGGTTTCCCCACTTCTACTCACAGACCATAAAGGTGCTTTGGATGCCCAGGAAATAGTATTAATTCAGAGCCCGTGTCTAGAAACCCCTGAAAGATCTTGGTATTTCCCTTTTTTTCTTGTATGCGGTCACTTTAGAAAATGGCCTGCAGTTACTTTATGGAAAGACATGGAAAAGATTTTCAGTACATAATTGTGTAATATTATATTGTCCTTCCTCAAGGAGGCCCAACATTCTTCTCAATCAAGAAGCTCAAAGTCCGTGAACTTGCTTCATTGTGGAAACTAGATGAGAGGTCTTGACTCTCCATCGTAGAACTTTAAGTTCAGTTCCTGCGCTTTAGATTTCCATTATACAGATCAGGCAATATTTTAGAAGTGACCTGCTCATCTTTTTCATTCCTAGGAAAACCATAATCAGTGAGCCACTGTTAGATTCTATGAGGGTCAAAAGATTCAGGCTACCATATGGTCTCTATTTTCTGCTGCTCATTATGGAAATTATATCTATCTTAGTTCTGGTAGTTAACCATTGTCACTTGGCCTTCGCCTCTCCAGGATCCCCTTATGTCTTCTAAAATCAGGGAGGACATCTCAGTAGTGGCATATCCTACCTTCATCCTGGCCCATACAGATCAGGTCCCACAAAGCTTTTCAAAGATATTAGTACTCCCATCAATGATGTATTTCTCAATATTTTAATGAAGAAAGTTATTTTTTGGTCTCGCCAGAAAGATATAGTGGTTTGGGAGTTGTTCAAGTCACATAAGATAAATTCCCGGCAACATCCCTATATTCTTAACTTTTTGTTTCCTTCCTTTACATGATGCTAAGGAAGTTCTGGTCTCTCAACCCCACCAAGCAAACTGCTGTAGGCACTTCCCATTGCTAGAGATAACACGTGAAATCCAGAATGTCTGGCAATGCACCCATATCAGTAAACTCAACCCGATCCAATATTAAATTCCACCCTCCTTGGTTTAACACTCTGAGAATCCATTTACATCTATATTACTGCAGTCTCTGCCAATATGAATTGGCATAACCTTGCAATTCCTTTGGAAAGGAATTGTAAGTTATTTCCTCCCCAATCACACTTCGCACTTGTCCCCCCAGAGCACGATGAACTCTGATTCTACTTTTTGGTCCAGTGGTGGTAAGGGTTGGTGTGGGCTTTCAGAAGGAAAGACATCTCCTTTTAGGGTGGGACTGGAGAGCTAGGATCAAGACCATATGTGGAAGAAGGGCTCTTAACATGTCTCGGCAGCTTCTTCCTTATCCTGGCTGGGGATGCTGGTCCTCTGAGCTCCTTTAGTCTTAGAGTTTTGAGGTTCCAGATGATCACCTAGATTAATAGTGACACCGAAATCTTTTGAGCCGAAATCTAAAAGGCTGACTCCACTGGCATTGTCAAGGAAGATTTGTTCTTACCTTCAACTAATTGGCTTTTAAATAGCTGGGTATGTTAAATTCACCAGCAGCTCTTCTAAGGACTCAGAAAATGCTGACTCAAGGAATTGTTTGAATAAGAGCAAGGCAAAGGATGTCATTATAGAAGGATAATATAATTATCATCAACTAATGTTCACATAGTTTCCAGTGAATTTAAAGCACTGAGGCAAGTTTGAAGGAATACATCAAAATTGCCTGACTCAGACACTGATTGGTTGTGTGTGACATTGGACAAGTCATTAAATCTGAGTCTTCATTTTTTGTTCTCAGATGAGTAAATAGTGCCTGACTACCTACAAGGTAGTTAGAAGGATAAAAGAAGTGGAAAGTTCGCCTGAATAGTGCATGACACAGTGCAGGAGATCAAGAATGAAAAAAAAAGTCAATATCCACGGACAGGAGCTCTCCTTGCTATTTTCTGGTACAGGAGAAGAATGAGGTGCATATATGATTGTGGTACTAATGTGCTGATTTTATTTTATTTTTTAAAATATAGCTTCCTGTTGAAGCATATGGGAGTTGTTAGAATACTCTGTATATTTTTGTTTATATATGACTTCTACATGATAAAATGTTAAAATTAAAAAAAACCCCACAGGTTCTTAATTTAGAGTCATTCCATATTTGGAGTAGTGTTAAGGGAGAAGGCTTTTATTACAGAGGAAAAATTATTGGAAACAAGTAAGAAAAAGTGAAAGATGGAAGAGTGATAAAGATAAAAGTAAGATCAAAAGTAAGAGTCATACTCAAGAGTCATGCTTGATGCTGGAAAGGAATTAAGGGATAAGAGGAGAACCACCTAACAATATATTTTTGGTAAAAACACAGGGTAGAAAATAGTGAGGGGAGGAAAAAGAAGAAATGGACAATGGACCCAATAATTTAGTGGAAGCTCAGGGAAGAGATGCCCCATTCCTGCCCCAGGTTTCTGCTGCTATCCGCATTTGGATGCCTTCCAGGTCTATGCAACTGTAACCGTCACTGTGGTCTGATGTTGCAGATTCGTGTGCGCAATGGCCTAGTGAACATGTCCCCTGGAAGTCTTGCCGCCCTGCAAACGCCACATGTCCAAAGCAGGGATGGTTTTCAATTCCTCTCTGTCCCAAACACTCTCTCTTTCTCTCTTTCCCTTTCCCCTTCACCCTCCCTCTCTTTCACACAGGGAGGCTCACTTGCTCATAATTTTTATTCTTCCTGTCCTGGTTAATGCCAACCACACAGCCACCCAAGCCACACATTTCTTTCTCCTTCATCATTCTTCTCCACATCCAATTGTTCACTAAGTTTTCAATTTCTGCCTTGTAAAAATCTTGTATGTGTCCTATCCTTAATTTGTATTTTTTTTCAAAATTCTGACAGAATTCTCCTGATTTTCCTACTTCTGGTGTTGGCCCAACCTAAATGATCCATACATGCTGTCAGCGATCAAAGCCCAGATCTGATAGTACTGCTCCACCCCCGCATAAAACTCAAATGGCTTTGCAACGCCTGGGTGGCTCAGTGGGTTAAGCATCTGCCTTCAGCTCAGGTCATGATCCCAGGGTCCTTGTTCCGTAGGGAGCCTCTTCTCCCTCTGTCTGCAGCTCCCTCTGCTTGTGCTCTCTTTCTCTCTGTCTCTGACAAATAAATAAATAAAATCTTAAAAAAAAAAATAAAACTCAAACAACCTTGCTTTACATATTAGGCCCTCCCTGATCCAATATTACGTGGTGATTTTCACTTGCTGCCTTTCCACTCATATCAGACTAATTACAGTTTCTCAAACATAGTGTGTACATTTATGCTTCGGTGCCTTCACACCTGTTTTTCCTTCTGCTTGGAGTGCTTTTCCATCCAGTTGGTGGACTTTCTGCTTATACTTTAAGAGCAAGTTTAAGAGTTCCCTTCTCTGTGAAGACTTTGCTGACCCATGCCCCATGACAATTTAAGCATTGTCTAGTCAATATCTAACCCACCATGGTCCCTTAGTGCATATCCCTGTTACGATACCTGATGCCATTTGTCTGCATGTGTGTCATCTACTAGACTGTGGATTTGTCCAGGTCAAGATCACATTTCATGCATTTCTGTGTCCTTAACAGCTAGCTCCGTACTTGGCATTCAGAAGTGTTTCATGAGGGATGAGTGCACGCATACCTGGATATTTGGTTACAGGAGGTTGATGTTAGCAGATCCTGTTGGTGTTTCTCTACTCTGAACGTTGTGTCATATTTGTTGAGTCCACTGTGCTCCCTTGGGACCGATGGCGCCCTGCTTCCATAACTGGCAGTCCTTGGCTACAATTTACTCCATGGTGTAAATAACATACGTTAATGGACAACAAGATGTCTTACAAAGTGAACCACTCAAAACCAAAATCCTTTCACTGATGATCATCCTACCTGTCTCTATGGTCATTGACTAATGACTGTTTTGAGGTGTTTCTGGTTATGAATCTCATGCTGCTCTCACTTAGGGAAAGTGATATTTTGTTGTTGGTCCTGCTTTTTGCTGAGGACTCTCATGTTTAGCTAGAGAAAATGGGAGCTCTGTAGATAGCCAGAAGACCGTGCCAGGTCTAATAGTATATAGTACCCCCTTTCTAACCCTTTGCTCAAGTTGATTTCAGTTCTGGTGAAAAAGTTTTGATATATATTTTTTAGTCCCACTGGTAATATTAATTCTATCACTAAATATCAATGATGTCGGCATTGTAACTCATTCTGCCTAAGCTTAAGTGCTTCTCAAGCTAAATTTGATAATACTCTTTAAAAGGATGGCTAAGGTAACTGGGGAAAGGGTTTTGTGTAGCATATTGGCTCTGCTTTTTCCTTGTGCTTTTTCTGATTTAAGTGTATCTGACTTGACAAGCACAAGGAGCTGCTGTCCATGGACCATAGCATCATTTTCATGAGATATTTATATAAGAAGAGTATATTTTGATATAGAGCTATTTTCCTTTAGTAGTTCTAATGTATGTGCTCATTAAAGGTTTTTCCTCATTTTGCAAGATGGAATACTTGGATTGATAAACTGATGCTACCTGGTTTGGATAACTACCCTCTGAACAGAGTGTACAATACCCTTAGCAAGCACAGTTGTGGGAAGCTAGAGTTTTATTTTATTAAGGTTTATGCTTCCTGGATGGCTAGTTTTCAAAGCAGAATAATTTGTTTCACCGAAGACTTTCTTAATAAAAGCAAGACTATAGAACAAGACTATAGAGCATATGCTGGTATTTCAGTTCATATATTCTTGCTTCCTAGAAACACCTAGCTAAAATTTACCTTTGAAAGCAATTTTGTAAAAGATTCTGAGTTAGAAAATATAGAAATGTTTGAAAGTATGGAGAGAGCAAGATACTCTCTAGTCAAGACTTTTGATGAAGATCCAGGAAATACGGTGGACTTTTATAGCCTTCAAGTATGTTTGTTTGTTTGTTTATTTATGTATTTATTTATTTATTTGCCTTCAAGTATATTTAAAGTCATTTGGAGCATACAGTTCTTTGAGGAAGCAGAGGAGAAATGTAAAAGAAGAATTTGTTGGAAAATGTTTTCTAGCTAAAGGGTGATAGTACTAAAAAGCAGAATGCAAGGAAGATACTACTCATGAATCTGATCTAAAGAAAAGGATATGAATTCACAGGATATACTGAGGTGATGTCCATTCTTTTATAAGTTAGACATCTGACTCAGTCCCATAGAAATTGAATACGGGCTCAATTTTATTAAGCTATACCATGTTGAGGGGGCCCTATGATAGTACTTATGAATCATGCCCCTGTCCACAGGGACTAAAACCCAAGTTGAGTCAGAATGAACCAGGGTGGCCCTCAAGATGCCCACAAGGAGCAAGAACCAACTGAGAGAGATGCCACAGGGCAAACCTAAAGAGAAAGTCTTGTGGAAAGTATAACCTAGAAGTTAGTCCACAGGAGATGGACTAAAAATAAACCAAAAGTTTGAAGCCACTGGCAGACACCAGGGATTTAGAATGGAGGGTAGGAGCCCACTGAAATTCCCCGAGCCATGTGAGCGTAGCTGATAGTGAATTTTAGAAGGTTTTGGGTGATATGCGGTGACACGTGAGTGAAAGAGCCACAGCCACTGAAGATATTGTTGTGGTATAAAAAGGTTCATCTGAAAACTAAAAGACCAATGTCTTTTTCAAGATGAAGTTTCATGGTGAAAAGTGTAAAACCAAGGATGTAACAATAGCTAATACATTTGGTTGGTACTCTGTGCCAGGCTCTAATCTAAGAGTTCTGTATCTGTAAATTCATTTAATCTTCATCAGGTGTACTGGTAGTAACCCCTGTTTACAGCTGAAGCACAGACAGGCCATAGGTCATACAGAGATGCCAGGAAAGGTCCACATCTAGGGTTTGAAACCCATGCTTTGAAATATTTCAGTAAATATGGAATATAGAATCTCAAATCCATGACTGTTATTCCAATGATTGCCAATACTGAAATATGCCCAAGTCTCAAATTAATTATATTTCCCAATTACCTCTTGGTCCCTTTCTTTCTCATCACAATAGAAAAATACGATTTTTAATTATTATTATCAAATTTCATCCCTAGTCTTGTCACCCTCCCTGCAACCTCATCTCCAGTGCAACATGTACTTGAAAATAGACCCTTTTATGCACGGAGTAGGGTTACCAATACGCTGAAGTGGTTCACCCTAGTTATAAAGAATGATGAAGTTGGCTTCTGGGATCAATTTGATGGAAAACTCCAGAAAAGCAAGAACAAATTTTAGTAGAAAGATTATTTTAAGTCCCATGCACTATGAGTACCTGCGTGGCTCAGTTGGTTAAGCGTCTGCCTTTGGCTCAGGTCATGATCCCAGGGTCCTGGGATTGACTGCCACATGGGGCTCCCTGATCAGTGGAGAGTCTGCTTCTCCTTCTTCCTCTCCCCCTTCCCCCACCGCTTGTGAGCTCTCTCTCTTAAGTAATAATAATAAAAAATATCATTAAAAAAAAAAAAAAGTCCCAGGCACTAATCTTACATTACTTACTAGAGGTGTTAACTTGAGCAGATCTTTAAACCTTTTGAGCTGAGATTTCTTTTTTTTTTAACTGAGATTTCTTAGTGGAACAAAGATGCTGATATTTGAATTATTTTTGATCCATCAACCAACAATTTTTGAACACCTATGATGTTGAGGAGTACATTGAACAGATCACATTTGTGACTTTATTCTGCTTATGCTCTACTTGGGGAAAACAGAATATAACTGTGTAAGCAAATAATTTAATTTCAGAGAATGAAAAAATATAAGAGCAATGTGATGAAATGACTAATGGGAGAATCAGGGATGGCTTCTTAGTTAAGTGACATTTGGAGTGAAACAAATGATGTGAAGGAGCTGGCCTCTTGTTGGGCAGGGAGAAGACTATGCAAGCAGACAGAATAGCCAGGAAAAAGATATCGAGGTTGGGATGAGCTTGGCACACCCCAAACTACAAAAAGAGGACCAGTTATCCCAGATGAAGTGAATCAGAGGGAGATTGTGGGGAGGTGAGGTTGAAGAGAAACCAAGGGTCAGATCATATTGGGCCTTGAAGGATATGGTCAGGAGTCTGGGATCTTATTTGGGGCAATGGAAGTCATGGAGGATTTTAGCAAGGACTTAGGTAATAATTGCTGTAAAGTCATGGTATTCATCAATGTATCTATACAACATAGGACATGGTAAATTTCTTAAGAGTTTAAAACAAAATTTCAGTTGGAGAGTTGGAGTGAGTATGGGGTTGCCCTAATCTTGCTTGAATATTGGCTCCTCTGTGTAGCATAAAAGGTCCTCAGCCATCCCTCTGTCTCTGTGGTGTAGTATTATTGCTGCTGCCTATACTATCATGTTTATTTTCTACAGTTTCCATTGTGGCATTTCAAAGAACTCATAGAATCTTTTTTTAGAACTCTTTTTAGAACTTTTTAGAACAGAATCTTAATACTGAAAAATATTTTGGGGATCAGCCAAGCCAGTGTCTTAATTTTAGAAATGTGAGACAGACCTGGAAGAGAAGAACCTTCCAGCACTTTCTGCATTATCCTATGCAGCTTCTCACTAGTATGCTTTGCAATCATTGTAGGAATTTTGTTCTCCTGTTTATGATCTTTTTAGTCCTTTGATACTTCTGTGCCTTCGGTGGTCCTGGGCATTTCCCTATCTCCCAGGACAAGCATGCTGAATACTGATTCTTTCAGGGTTTTTTGCAAACACAATTCCCATGTTTAAATGGGATTACCAGAGTGGTTGCTCCCTGAACAATTTACTTCCCTGTACTGCAACTGCTTCTGCTTAAGTTCAGCTTCCTTATGATTGGTAAAATTCCCAGTGCCTACAGCCCAACCCTCCCTTCCCTGCTCTCCTCTGAGATATTGCTGCTCAGTGAAGGCTGAGCTCATTTTTGTAGAAGCCTGTGAGATTTACCAGCTTTCTGCTGGAAAAGTTTGTATTCACTTTGGTCTTCTTGTCTGAGCTATAAATTGTTGTAAATATTTGGCATTTCTGGATCAGGTGGTAAGAAATAAAGCAATCTTTTCTCATCTGCCCAGTCTGACTCCAGCGATTTGCAGATTCTGAATGAAATATTGTTTAGTGTGTGTGTGTGTGTGTGTGTGTGTGTTGACACTGCTTGAAAGGCTTTCTCCATTATCATTCTTTCTGCTTTCATCTCTGTATTGAGGGGAAATTGACATTGGCTCCAGCATGATGTCCTGCAAACGGGACTACTGTTTAGAGACTGTTTCTTACATGTCAAGCTGGACTCACGTTCTACCTGATAAACTTTTCTAAACCGCTTGCTTCAGGCTTGATCCTCATGCTTGTCAAGTAGAGAGGATTATTCAACTAACTCTGGTTCTGAACCCAACTTTTACAGAATTCTTGAAAATATGGAATAAAGGCTTTGAGCATGATACGATATCTAGTTTCCTTAGCTTATTAGAAATAAAAGCTTACAGGAAATCTATAAGAAAATGAAATGACATGGAATGGGGAAACATGGGGGGGGCCATGTATGAAACAAATTGGTTTAATTGGTTCTCCCTAAATTGTTACTTCAATCTCCTTTGGAATCTTTTGTTTCAGAGCCCGTAGGAGTTAGAATAAGAAATATTCATTTGAATTAAATAGTTAATTAAGGATTAAAATGGTAATTTGTCAGGTAATTTGTTTTTCCCATCCTGCCAGGCTATAAAAAAGGGCTTCTTCTCTAGAACTTTTTTTTTTTTAACTCCTATGGAATTTCTACATGATTATTGGAGTCTTTGGTACTTTCCATAGTTATTGGGATTTTATTAAAAAAAATGCATAAGCCTTTCTGGACTGTGAGATCCTAAAGGGCCCATACATAAAGGGATCATAACTTTATGAACCCTTAAATGTGTGAGGTCCTGATTTAGTTGGTGCTCAATAAATGCTTACTTATGAGAATAGAGAATATGAAATAAAACAAGCAAACAAACTAAAAATTATACCAAGCAAATTCTGGGGATAAAAAGGAATTTGATATGTAGATTGGGTGTTAATGGAATATATTGTTAAGGAAACATTTAATTACGAAAGGATGGAGAGAATTTGAACTAACTTAGGCCCAGTTGGGTTGGCCTCTCTCTAATATGTGGCGGGTCTCAAGACATAATTAGAATTTGGAAGTATTAAGGTGCCAAGATCTGACTGTTTTTCAGGACTTCTTTAGGAACAATCTTTATTTTGGAATGTGACTGGATTCTGTGACTCATGAGGGTCTTTTTAACTTCTCAGTATCAGTCATTGTACAAGACTACCTCTGGTTTTAAAACACTGAATATAATTTTAGAATTCTGCTGTCTTAAAACTTACAACATGCGTTGTTTTTATTTTTTATTTATTTAAAAAAAATTCTTTTTTTTAAAGATTTTATTTATTTGACAGAGAGAAACACAGCGAGAGAGGGAACACAAGCAGAGGGAATGGTAGCGGGAGAAGCAGGCTTCCTGCTGAGCAGGGAGCCCGATGCGGGGCTCGATGCGGGGCTCTATGCGGGGCTCGATGCGGGGCTTGATCCCAGGACCCTGGGATCATGACCTGAGCCGAAGGCAGACGCTTAACGACTGAGCCACCCAGGTACCCCACATGCATTGTTTTTAAATATCAGTCGCTCATTCTTTAAAAATTATATTCTTCTGAAATCATGTCATGATCATCTGATATGGCTTAATTTGTATTTACCTAGCTTATTACACTAGATATATAGTCATTTGAACGCCTGTCTTCTCTATCCTTTTGAATGTAAGATATTTAAGGAATTTGGTCTTTCTTAGGACATGGTTGAGAGCATAGAACATGGAGTTGGAGCTGAATATAGCTTCATCATTTACTGTATGTAACTGACAAGTTAATCTATTTGTCACCTTATTTTAACTTAGTCTTTTTTGTATGCATTAATGAGATAATATATAAAATATCTGTATTAAAGATACACAATAAAGTGTTTAGAAATCTCTTTTGCCTCACACTTGCTATATGCTTAGTTATGATTCGGCAAATAGGTTGAGCTGAATTTTTTTCTAGTAGAATGTTTGTTAGTATGCATAGTATTGATTTTCATTGTTAGAACAAGTATGCCTGACCTGAACTCATTTTTATAAAATCAAATATAACACCAAGTTATTAAACAGCTCAAGTGTTTTACTTGGGGAATTAAATTACTTGGGGAATTAAATTATCTACACCTTGCACACTCTGAAATGTTCTCACCAGATTAATTCAAAAGAAATCAAATTTTCTGTTCAAAATCAACTCAGGAAACATGGTCAATATATTCTTTTCTTAGGTCATTTGATCTCAAGTCTCTTTTCAGATGAGGAAGAGGAAGAGGGCATGGTGATGTATAGTTTGATTTTTTTTTTTCTTCACTCTGGTCTAAGTTTCTTCCCCTGAGAACTTTCACATGGAGCCTTGATTTCCTATCCATCTCATCTGGTTGATTGGGACGTCTGTCTGGGTTTTGTAAGACTCACATTTTACTCTTATGTTCTCCTCTGATTGCAGTATAACTTTAAATGTGTTATTATTCCTCTAATGCTCTTCTCTGTGATTCCATCTTCTTCCTCCTGAGAGTCTCAAATCCCTCAAATATTTATTCTCAGGTTGACCCAAAGAACTTCCATAAAATTTTTGATAAGTTTATCAAGTATATAATAAATACCCATTGAACATATACTAAGTGCAAGTCTTTCACTTTAGGATGTAATTGTGCCACTGAACACTGTAACTTGGAGGAAATTGAGAAGCACCATATAAGCCACATGGATGTTTTGGGCATTTCTCCCAAATTCTAACCATTTCCTCTTAAGTTAGAGAAATACAATGAAGTGATATTTTTAACTTTTCAATACATCCCAAAATCAGTGGGAGGGGAGATTTGGCATTTGTCAGTAAATTCTATCAATATCAACAGACAAGGTGGATCATTTGGAGCTCAGAAATATGTCTTAAGTTGGGACTAATTTAGCTATCTAATTCATGGAAGATAAATAATCATTGTGAATTGGAGAGCCCAGACAATTCTAAACCAATTTTACATTACTAAATGTAAAATCACTGGCCTAACTGATGAGGGCTGTTTCCTCTTCACTCATCTTCCAAAGCATTCTGGAAAAGCTGAGGGGGACTGTGACTGATGGTAAGAGCTTTGTTGCTTTACCCCCTCCGGTTTTGGGAATATTTGTGACCCCATTTTTAGAAAGAAGAAACATTGGTTGAATGTTTTTTTTTTCTCTTGTCTGAGTGTTTCTCTTTTTGTGTATTTGTGTGGCCATGTGTGGCTTAATACAGTGATAGAGAGTTTGTGTATTGACATTATAAGAGATATCTTTTGTGTGTCTTTGTGCATTCATAAACCAGGCACTACCTCAAATGCTGGTATGTGTGTATATTCTATTATGTCCTTCCTACCATCCATGTAAGGTGGGTGTTATATCCATTTTAAAGATAAGAAAGCCAGGAGACTGATTAAATAGTTTGCCTATTAGGATGGGATCCTAAACTAGGATCACCTATTTTAGGTGGACTGAGTGACTCCAATGCCTATTCTCTGAACTTTAGATTCTGGGCCCCAATATTTGTTAGGCCTCTTTTAGATAGATAATGGCTCTGCCTAAATTCCATGTGTTTAGAAAGGTTAAGGTTTGCCTTTGTGCCAATCATTGACCTGCTCACATGGTTTTGTTTAAACCTGACCCTCCCATCATTCTAAGAACAGCGATTGGATTGGAATGATTCATTCTCATAAGGGAATCTGAAGCAAAAAACTTAGCGCATTTCAGACATGACCATAGTTTTATCTGTCATTTATAGGCAACATATATGAAGCTCTAGTTTCTTTCTTTTGCAGAGGAATTTACTGAAATAGGATCTGCTCATCATGGAGCTGCAGTGACAAACGCAAAACCACCACAAGCATTTGGCAAATGTCAGTGGAACACAATGCCTCTTCTAGGCTTAGAGAAACCTATAATTTTATTTAAGCAGAAAATTTTTACTCTGACTGCCAAAGATTAGGAGCCATGCCATCAGTAGAACTGGGTAACCCACAACAAGCTTCTCTGTTTTATCAAAATTCTTCATTTGTCTGAAATTTAGCAGCAAATTGCTATATCAGGTTCAGGCTAAGATCAGAATTTATTGTTGGAATCAATATGCCTAACATTTCTGAAATTGACATTCCATATAAGTCCACCTGATTTATCAATGTCTGTTATTTAGTAAGATACTCCCACCATCAATATCATCTAGGAATTTATGGAGCCAATTACTTTTTGAGAGACTGTCACTTGCTTTTTATTGTGTGCCTTGTAGTAATGTTTGGATGAGACTAATTTGTAAGTCAACATAAATGTAGCAGTATGGGTACATTAGAGTTTTGGAATGAAGAGAGAAAACATAGTCCTAGACTAAGGACTATAAGACAAAATTGAAAGGAGGTTCAATCAGGAGATTAGGGGATGGAATATGGTATAGAATTATCTAGAAGATTACAAGGATATGAAGGCAGGGATTAAACAGAACATCTTTGGAAAAGCATTTAAAAAACACAAAGCCACAGAAATAATGTAACTGTCAAAGAATAAGAAAGTAAATTAGTTTATTTTAGCCCTGACTGCACATTAGCATCATTTGAGGAGTTTAAAAACATACTAATTATTCTGAACAGAAATACGAGCACATTCTTTGAAAGCTCCCAGGTGACTCAAATATACATCTAGGGTCAAGAAATGCTAAATTAAATGATGCTTTGAAGTCTATATATAGGTCTCTTACTTTGGGGAGATCAAAGATGTGGTCTATAAATAGAGATTTGTTTTGAATTTATCTTAGTAACATTTTTTTTTATCTTAGTAACATTTTAAAATCTTTGTTTTCTGTGGAAGACCATAAGAATAAATCTAACTTAGAACAATAAGAACCCCCAATGGTTTATATTTGACTAATTTTTCACATCTTTTCATATTTTTATTAGGGTGATCTAGTCTTTAAAATTCATGATGACCCTTGCTTTTTCATGATAGCTTTGAAAGAGATTAAGGAAAAATCTCTCTCTTACGTTAGAAAGAACTCTTAAAAGGCTGTAGCTCCGTTTCTTTGTTAATTTAAATAGCAGCTGCCTTGCTTTTTATTTTCCTTTCCAAAGAAATCATCAGAAATCCTCTCTATTTATGCGATATGAAAACATCTATTTTGTGTAGATAAAAAATACTTTTCTTCAATCATCTTTCCTCAGGAATTTTGCAATCTGCCACCAATACCAGGTTTAACAAAAAAATTGACCTTAGGAAAGTTTACTTTGGAATGTGTCTTAGGTCAGAATGCCCTTAACATCTTCCCATCATTCCTGGCGAGTGGGTGGGCAGCATTGGTCCCCGGTCGGTCCTCTTCTCATCCACTGCCTGAGCTTCTCCTCCTTACGCTCGGCATGGCCTCTCCTCACCTGCAGTGTTAGCCTCTGAGGAAATCATTATATTTCATAAAGGTCTTTTTCTAGGACCATTGTAGTTAGGGAAAAATATTTGTGTCATTGAGTAACCTCCCTGGCTTCACCTGCCCTATTTAAAGGAAAAGGCAGGTCTTGATGAGATGTTCCTGTATATGTGATAACCAATGTAATAGGGAGGGTCTCTGGTTCGTAAAAAATCAAAGGAATATTTTCTTTTAAGGGAGCAGCAAGTAAAATTTAATACAAATTCAAAGAACCTAGTTAGTATACGAGTTGCCACTTGGCCAGTCTTGGTCACCCATTGCTTCTATAAAATAACCAGTACAATGAATTAAAATGAGGTTGACTCTCAGCAGAAATCGTGCAAGAACTAAATAAACAGAAGTGGTAGCCTTTGAGCCTCAGACTGCTAAAGTGTGATCTGTAAATGTATGAACCCGAGGAAACTGGGCAACTTTAAAAAGGCTTAGGACTTCTTTTTTTTGCAGCATTAGTTAGAGTCTGACCCTTGGTTTCAGAAGATCCTATTTCCAGTACATCAGAGATGTGTGGGCGGACTGAGTCATTCTCATTCCCTTCCAATGCACTCTCTCCCTCCAACCTCCCTGAACACCCATAAGCAATCTGCTACTTTCTGTCCTGCAGAAAGTAATAATTTATTGAGAGGGCTTCTGAACAGAAACTTGAAAATCTAACCCAGCATATGAATCCATAGCAAATCAGAATTTGTTAATTTGCCTTAAGTTTGCACCAGTCCACCCTGCTTTCTTCTACCTTAAGCTGGAATATCAAGTTTGGATAGAGCAACTCCAATAACGTCAGGCCACTTCGGGGGTTCAATTCTGCTGTAGGACAAGGGCATGAATAATGAAACAGATCAAATGGTACTGGGTGCTCCTGTTTTATTGGGACTGATGGTTTTCTTTTGTGAGTTTTCAGAAATGGGATATAGTTCTGAGAGAGATTCTGAAAGTCTTTGCATCGCAAATATATAGCAGATGCAAACCAGAAAGCCCAAGGCTCCTTTCAAAATATTTGTAGGATGCCCCAGGAGATTCTCTAGACTGATAAGGCCATGGTCAGGGACCACACTTTGCTGTTGCTGTTGAGCTGCCTTCTCTGCATCTAGAAGTTATGCTCCTTGGGTAGTCCTTGTGTCAATTAATTAGATATTAATAGCAGAACATATGTGCATCTCTCCCCTACTGTCTCTTGGCTTTAACCAAGCTGCTGAGGGTTGGAGGAGAGCTAAGCTGCTGGTATATGTATGTGTGAAGACTTTAGAGGGATGCAAGAAGGGAAGGACATCATACCTCCAACCCAGGGTTCGACTGCTTGTTCCCAGCTCCTGTGGCTCAGGTGCACCAGATGAAGTACTCCTGACCCTGCCGCTCATCATTCTTGACCTTGAAAGTCTCCCAGAAATAACACATAGAAAGAGAGAGAAGGTAGCATCCTAGAGACCTGCCTCGACCTCCTTGAGGATAAATTTATAGGTAAAACCAGAAAGGCCTTTAGGACCTTGTTTTCAGGGGTTGAGCTGAAGAAGCTAAAATGTGCCTTAATACCTGATAGACAGTGGAGTTTATACTCCATTCTGGGGTCTCTCTTTTATTTGCATGCGTAGTATAGGGTTCCTTAAATGCAGCTTCCTAGGCAAAATTTTGAGGTGGAAAAAAGGCTACCATGCCGCTTGTCCCTTGTTCTTTTGGCAATTCCAATCCTGCTTCTCTAGAATTCTAGTTAGTAGTTGGGGAGCACTCACTCACTGTTCACTGTTTATGCTTTACCTTGTTTCTTCTAACAAATAGTGAGTGCCGAGGATGACAACTTTTTGGAAAAAGAGCTACTCTGTGAAAATATTCATATATTCAGTCAGCTACCCATGGAGACTGGGACTTCCCCCTTTCATCACGAACATACATAGACTTTTTTAAAAAAAAAGATTTTATTTATTTATTTGACACAGAGGGAGAGATCACAAGTAGGCAGAGAGGCAGGCAGAGAGAGAAACAGGCTCCCTGCCGAGCAGAGAGCCTGATGTGGGGCTCAATCCCAGGACCCTGAGATCGTGACCTGAGCCGAAGGCAGAGGCTTTAACCCACTGAGCCACCCAGGCACCCCACAAACATACATAGACTTTTACAGTCTCTTTTCCCTGAATGAAACCTTCCCCAGTCTGGTATGGATGGTAGAGGGCCCAGTTTAGGAAGATGGTGGTCTGTCTACATCACTTTCATGGGTTATTGTTTCGTGCTCATATCAAAGTTATGAGCAACTTTGATCTCAGTCTTCTAATTGGGTTGGACTAGACAATGTTTTGGGTCCCTTCTATCTTGTCTACCTATGAATCAAAGGAGTTTTTTGAGTTATTAGTACATTCTCAATAGCTATTCACTTCTTCTGTAATATGGCAGATTTGCAGAATGATCTATTCCTATCTCTGTTCTTAAGACCCGATCTGTTTATAAAATACTAATGAACAATCTTGTCATCACCTGTGATCATTCCTGCCTTCATACAGATAGTTTTGTAAAGCATCTTCACATTTATTATTCAAATAGCCAGCTCAGGATATTTTATAGAAGAGAAAGCCGAACCTCAGAAAATGAGGATGCTCATTCAAGACACTGAGGGTAGTAAATGGTTGAATTAGGATTAGAACCCACTTTTTTCTCACTGGAAGTCTGGTACTCTTTCCATCTCACTCTAATAATATAGCCCTAAAATAGTACAAGCCAGAATGCAGGAACATCATCCAAATGGTGTAGATTATGTTCTATGTATGTCTTCTACAAAGGAGGCAGTGAGTGGGTGGGGGAAAGTTCACATTTACTCTCTTAAAACACTTGAGACAAGTTAATACTATTGCCATAGCGAAGATTTCTATAGGTTACATCTCTTCTTAAAGTACCGCAGGCACCAATAAAAGGTTTTCATGAACGAGACTTTATAATAGTGCTGATTTTTTCTCTATTCTGAGTTGTGCCGCAGCCCCCACTCTGCCCACTCTTGGTCTCCTCCCTCTGTATAACAGTTCTTTCCTTAGTGCTTGAAATGAATCATTGGTAACTTTGATAGAACATATTGATATCTGGAAAAGCCACAAATTGACTTCTTTCCCACTATGTTGGGGTTATCTCTGTTAGAATCTTATCTACTGTGTTCTTCTTCATACTAGGAGATAAACCCCAGTAAGATATGGAATCAGATTGGCTAGATTACTTTTTAAGCCCCAGCAGAGACCAAGTGCAGGGATCTCTCATATATTGGCATGATTTAGGATTAAAAGCTACTAGAGGGCAGGGATCAAGGGGCAATTTATAGCTTGAGATTTTTTCTTTTAGAATTGACTCCTAATGTGATCTACTCTGTGTCTGTTTTGTAACTTTAATTGAATTAAATTTCAGCAAATGAAGGACAGTTGCATTTGAGGTCTGCAGAAGTGTTTAACACATTGGGGGTGGGAAAGGAGAAAAGAACAATAAGTCCAATTAATTTTTTCCCTGTGAACCTTCTACTGTTAGGAGAGCAAATTGTACTCAAAACTTCATTGTCCAGAAATGAAGCCTTTGTTTAAAGAATGAATGTAAATTTCAGAGCCTCAGCTTATTGAATTTAGTTCAATGGCTTGTGGCCAAAAATTTAATGAGGACTGAAATGACTGATATCTCCCCCCATTCAACTCTACCACTGGGACTGCAGTTGATGAGAGAAAGAGTTGTCTTAAGGTTCAAAACAGAGTTAATATATTCTGTCTATTTGCAACTTCCATCAAAATGAAGTCACCTTCATAACAATGACTTGTGGCAAGATTTTTGTCCTCATTTGCCATTTTTAGTTGGAATTTTGAGGGAAAATAACGGCAAATAAATCACTCTGTCCTCTTTCTCCTTTTGCCTTGTACAGTCTGAGAGAGCCTTTCCAAACTTCAGAGTAACAAGGCTGAGAACAAAGGAGGAGAGATCTTTTTAGTAGTTTGCAAAGTTAAGTTAGTGGTTTGCTTTGTGGATGCTAGAAGGGTAAACTTAGAACTCTTAGTCTCCCTGAATATTTGATGAATAATGAGAAGGCAAGAGCCACATAGTTCTTTCTTAGATCTCTCTTTATCTTTCCTTGTAAACAGCAGACTGCTTTCAATTTTTTCAGCATCTTTACATTTATTAAATATGAGAAGATTAATGCATTACTCTGGTATGCCTAGGGTCTCTGAAAGACAAATATGTGACTCCATGTTCTTCCCCTGGGGAATAGAGATGTCTACATAAAGAGAATTAGGTTATTATAACCATCACGTGAGTGTGTGCATGTGTATGTGCTTGTGTCTGTGAGTCCGTGTGCATAGTTTCCAAGTACATATTTACAAATGTTATCACTTTTCTCAGGATGAAAAATGAATAGGACTGGGTGCCTGGCTGGCCCAGTCTGAGGATGAGCAACTCTTGATCTTGGGGTCATGAGTTCAAGCCCCACATGGTGTGTAGGGATTACTTACACAAATAAAACTTAAATAGATGAGTAGGACTATCAGCAATCAGCATCAAACTCACGGATTTTTTTTTTTTTTAAGCATAGGAAAAATCAGGAAGCTGCCTTCCTTGCTTAGTGTCTTATGGAGTCTGAGTAGAATAAAACCTCGGGCATTAGATAAAAACAGGAGATAAACCTGGACTAGACTGTTGTTTGGAATCTTCCAGCTTTTTGCCTAGAGATGTACTTTTCATGCCAAGCATATAACACTAACTCTAGGCAAATTAACACTAGCTTTTAATCTAAGTTGAAACTCTAGAGATGATGGCTCTATTATTCACATGTCGAATACCTGAACCTCAGGCACGGCTGCTTTAACAAACAACATGGTTCAGCTGAAATAGACTTTTACTGTATATTATCAGGCAGGTGAATTTAATGTGAAACTCATTTCCATAATTAGGGCTATTGAGAGTGTCACTGTAATTATGGTTACTTAAAAAAAAAAGTTCCTTCCTAATTATCATCTGAGGGGTGTGCTCTCAACGGATTAATGATAGCATTACCCACTGCTGAGCCAGACTCAGGATTAAATAGACCAAACATCTGCTACCTTGACATCTCCCCAATGCACTTTATGGCGGTATATTAGGTCAGGCCAATACTGATTTATCTTTAAAAGCTAGGCTTGCCTCAATTGGATACAAAGTTTTTGTAAAAGTAGGCCGAAAGCTTGAATTGGAGAGAAAAGTCTTTTAATTTCCCACTTTTTTTTTTTTGCAAGCAGAAATAGAATTCTTGTGCAGGGCTCAAGGTGAATGCTAAATGTTGACCTCGTGTGATTTTAAGCATTTTTTTTTTCTGTACTGTTTTAGGGTAAAATTGGTTGGGATGGAGAATAGATTTTAAACTTTTGACTTTGCATTGTGGAAAAATATGAACTGATCCAAGAGAAATAGGAATTCCTTAGGGAAAGGGGGTGGCCTTTTTGTCTTCAAATCCTGGACTGAGGCATGAGGAAGTGAGGTCAATTATCTCCATGCACACTGATATTGTGGGGCATGTTGAATAGGATAGCATATTTTTTAGGGGGTGGGTCTGAGTTGGACAACAATCTTAGAATAATTCTCTGTTAATAGACAAATCTATTTTAGTTAGGTAATAAAAAACCGTAAAATGCTCACTGTTTACTTTTAAATTCCTTATTTTGTAAGTGATTATACTCTTTCCAAAGAGGCAAGCTCAGACTGGAAAGAGATGAACTTAATAAAGAAGCTAGTTAGGGTGCCTAGGTGGCTCAGTCGGTTAAGTGTCCACCTCTTAATTTCAGCTTGGTCTCAGGGTTGTGAGATCAAGCCCCATGTCTTGCTCAGTATTGAGCGTGGAGCTTGTTTAAGATTCTCCATGCCTCTCCTTTATCCTTTACCCCGGACTCCGGACTCCCCCCAGCTTGAGTGCACTCTCTCTCTCTTTCTCAAAAAAAAAAAAAAAACCCAAAAAAACAAACAAAAAAAAGAAGCTAGTCAATTGTCATGAGAATGTCTACCTAAAATATATATATTTTTCCAATATGAGTTTGTTTTAATATGACTGGCTGTAATATCATATTGAGATAGGTTTTACAAAAGATGTTCCATTTTGTGGAAAGGTAATGAACTAGTAGATCCTTGTGGGAATTTATGTGTTGGAAAAGTCTTTGAGGGATTTCCAGTCTAATATGTAAGAAGCCTAGAAATTTCCATTCCATCCTAACAACAAATAAAAAGCTGAAAAAACTGAAACATTACCTCTTCTTATATCCACCAGAGAAGTGAGGTCACAGGGGAAACTGCTAATCCCCAAGTTGGAGAGATAGGCAGGCCCATAGTAAAAAAAATCACAACTTATTGGATCAGAAACCCATAAGCAACAACCTTTGTGGGAACAAGTGCAGGAAGAAGTAGGAAAACCCAAACTGTAATTGATGAATTCCTGGGGGTGCAGTGTGAACAATCTAAGAGATAAAAGTTCTAAGGGAGCTCCCCACACTTTTGTGAGTTTCACATCCAGGAACTCTAGCAGTTCCTTGGCGTGAATACTGGAGAAAAATCTTCCCCCAGCAGAGGGAGAGGAAAAGGAACAATTTTGAAATCCTCCAGAGCATTCTGTTGTTCTTAACAAGGCCTGCCCTTAGGAACAACTATTTTTCCACAGCCTAACCTGCTTGGGTTCTATCAGAGCCTAACCTACTTGAGAGAAGGGAAATACCCAACTCCAGCCCCATCCAGTCATTCTGTCCCACTAAGGGAGGAGAAAAGACAAACAGAATCACTGGTGAAATTTACAGAAACACAGATCACCAAAAGACCAAGACTTACTCATAGGACAATAGAATGCTTCCCCTCCTCCTACCCTTTACCCTCATACCACTAAATGTCCATTTACTAGAGTTTCTTTTTTAATTTTCTTTTAAAGATTTTATTTATTTGTCAGTGAGAGAGGAAGAGTGAGAGAGGGAGAGAGAGAGAGCTCACAGCCGGGCGAGGAGTAGGGGGTGGGGGTGGGAGGGAGCTACAGAGGCAGAGGGAGAAGCAGGCTCCCTGCTGAATGGAGAGCCCAATGCAGAACTTGATCCCAGGACCCTGGGGTCATGACCTGAGCTGAAGGCAGACGCTTAACCAACTGAGCCACCTAGGCGTCCCACATTTACTGGAGGTTCTTTTACCTAGTACATCATGTCTAGATTCCAACAAAAATTACAAGGCATCCTAGAAGGCAAAAAACACAGTTCAAAGAGACTGAAGAAGCATCAGATTCAGAGTCACATATGGTAGGGATATTGGAATTATTGGTCAAGGAATTTAAAATGACTGTGGTTGTTGTAAAGCATCAACTGCTAATCAACTTTTTGTTTGTATTGAATTATAGTTTGAATGTATACAATAAGGCAAACGTGTATTACAGTGGAGTTTATATTTTAAATTGTACCTTAAATATACACATTTAAAAAAGAGAAGTCATTAAGTATTTTAAGTAAATACAGAGAAACTTTCCTGTTCAAAAAAAAGTAAATAAAATGACTATGATTGATATGCTAAAGGCTCTACTGGAGAAAGTAGACAGCATGCAAGAATGGATGGATAATGTGAACAGAGAGATGGATATTTTAAGAAAAAATAAAGAAGAAATGCCAGAGATTAAAAACACTGTGACAGAAATTATGAATGCCTTTGGTGTCTTACTAGTGGTCTAGAGATAGCTGAGGAAAGAATCTCTGGGCTTGAATATATGGCCATAGAAACTTCCAAAACTGAGAGGCAAAGAAAAGGATAGGAAAAAACCCACAAAATACCATCCAGCAGAATATCCAAAGATTTTGAGACAGTTAAAGAAGATTGAACATAAGCATATGTGGAATAGCGTAAGAGAGAAAGGAACAAGCAATATTTGAAGCAATAATGACAGAAAATTTCCACAAATTAATGTCAGACACCAAAGCACAGATCAGGAAGCTCAGAGGACACCGACAGGATAAGTGGCAAAAAAAAAAAAAAAAAAAACCAGAAGCGAAACAGAAACAGAAAACACAACCACTAGGCGTATTGTATTCAAACTTCATAAAGTCAAAGATTAAAAAAATCTAAAGAGGGAAAAAAACACTTTGCTCCCAGAGGCCAAAGGTAAAAATAACATCTGACTTCTTCAGAAACCATGCAGGCAAAAAGAGAGTGCAGTGAAATAAAGAACGGATTGGGAGAAGAAAACCACCAAACTAGAATCCTGTATCCTGTAAAGTTATCCTTCAAAAGCGAATGAAAAATAATGACTTTCTCAGACAAACAAAAATTGAATTTGTGGCAAGTAGATCTGCCTTGCAAAAAATATTGAATGAATTTCTTTAGAGAAAAGAAAAATGATTTAGGTCGGGAACTTGGATCTATTACAAAGAAAGGAAGAACAGTGGAGAATGAGTAACTGAAAAAAGTATCTCAGCCACTTGGGACCAGGGAATCTAACACATGTCTTAAAGTTTCTCCTTTAAGCCTCTCCCATGATCTGGAACTGCAGCCGCTCCTCTTCTGGCAGTTCCAGACCACGTCCTTGGTGACTGTGCTTGGGGACCTGCTCATCTTTTTGTCAGTCCAGCCTCCTACCTCATCCCTGTACACTTTCTTTCTAATGTGTCCTTGGCTGACATTGCTTTCTCTTCCAGCACAATCCCAAAGATGATTGCGGACATCCAAACATCCAAAATATGTGGGCTACCTTTTAACTGTCCTTTAAAATTCTTTCTGGATGTTTGGACAATCTGCTTCTAACCCGGTTGTGGACCTATTGCATCCCCTGCACTATCTAGTCATCACGAATTCCCACCTTTGTGGCCCCTCGGGTTCTGGTGTCTTTTCAGCCAGCGTTTCGGGATCTCAGCAGCACAGTTGGGTGGTATCACAACTTATATTCTGCAATAATGTAGAAATTCCTTATTTTCCTTGTGACCCTTCTCACCTTCTTGACCTTGGCTCTTCTAACATCTTCCCATCAACATGTTATTGTATTTATTGGGGCTGTATTTAGTAGTGTTCTATTCTCAACACTTATACTTTAACCTTAACTCTTATACCTTAAATAGTTTCTTCTAGTATTGAGAGTACCATCAACAGGTGGGACATACAGAGACTTCTCCATCTGAGGTTCTCACCTCAGTTTGCTTATTTTATGGAACAGGCCTTGGGGGCTGCCTTACTTTGGCTGTCTCAGCTTCCCCCCAGGAGGGTTACGGTGGCCTTGGTGGTATGTACTGTGAGCATTCCCATGCTGAATCACTTTCTCTACAGCCTGAAGAAAGGGGACATCAAGAGTGCCCTGTAGACGCCCTCAGCAGAACAACCTAATCTCTTTACCTGTGCCATCCTTTTCAGGAGTGTGAGTTGGAAAAGACAGCAAAACCAAATGTCTAGAACCTGAAATCCTGCTTCTTTGTTGTATAATTTTTGTAGCTCATGGCTTTGAGTCCTCTCATTGTTTTATTTCTCTCTCTCTTTTTTTTAAAGATCTTATTTATTTATTTGACAGAGAGAGAATACAGGCAGGGGGTGCAGCAGGGAGAGAGAGAAGCAGGCTCCTCACTGAGGAGAGAACCCGACGTGGGGCTCGATCCTAGGACTCTGGGATCATGACCTGAGCTGAAGGCAGCTGCTTAACTGACTGAGCCACTCAGGCGCCCCCTCTCATTGTTTTATATCCAGATACTGGAGGCCATATTCCGGGGTCCTATCTATGTTGTAATCACTGCATGATTGAGTCCTATCACAGCTATACGGCCTTTTATATTTCTTCTCTGTGACATTTCTTGTGCCATCTGTGGCATTCTGGAGAAATCTATAACTCCCCCTTTTTATACTTAAAATCCTCAAACCTTTCCAGAATTCATGCCTATTGCCCATATAGCTTTTGTATCTCCTGATCTGTTTATGTATATTATGTTAGGATACCTGTAAACAGTTCCCAGCTTTGGCTTTGTATTGACATCATCTAGGGAGCTTTAAAAATATTGATATCTGTGTTTCACCACAGATTCTATTTAATTGGACTGAGCTGTAGCCTTAGCATAAGGATTTTTAAGTTGCTCTGGTTGGTTTTAATGTGTAAGCAAGGTTGAAAACTACTGATTTGTCACATATTTTGTTGAAAGATGACTCATATGTTTGGATTCTTTACTGCCCATGAGCAGATGCTGAAGTTCTTAAAGTGATCCAAGCTCACAAGAGAGACAATATGAAAAAGCTCACCCTTAGCAGTAGGCAACATAGTTCCTGGTATTTCTTTACATATATTCTGTTTCCATACTTCACAACTAGTCATCTGTCGTCACTTTGTTCCAAACTCACCCTTCTATACTTTACCCCTATAAAAGGTATCTCTTTCCTTTTACTAGTAACAGGATCTTTAGGACTTTACTTTGAAATCATGCTTCTCTGTCACTAGTCTTAACAAATCTGTCTTTGGGCTCTTGTTGGCATCCACTACATGAGAATCCATCTTTCCTTTAAAAATGTTGCATATAGTTTCTGGCGCTCTCTGAAAACCTGTCCAGTAACTAGTTTAATTTACTTAAGAGTTTTGCCATGAAGCTAACTCTACCACCTTCAGGAACTTTGATACTGGAGAAGGGAATATCTTTTACAGAAGTTAAAGCCATACCAGCCAACGAGAAGAGATACTTTCTACTAAAAATTACTAAATTAACTAAATTAAGGGATTGTGATTCCCTGGTTATGATGAAATGATGGGTCTGATCTACTCTAGAACAATGAGTAGGGTGTATCTTCCCTTCTGAAAACCTAAATAATGGGCAAAAACCCCTTGGAATTTAGAATTTGCCAATGTAATTTTGATGATTAATCTTATGTCAACTTGGTTGAACCATAGTGCTTGATATTTGATCAAACATTATCTTGAATGTTTCTTTTTATTCTTTTTTAATTTTATTTATTTATTTGACAGAGAGAGAGAGAGAGAGAGAGAGAGAGATAGCACAAGTAGGTACAGAGGCAGGCAGAGAGAGTGGGAAGCAGGCTCCCCACCAAGCAGAGAGCCTGATGCAGGGTTTGATCCCAGGATCCTGAGATCATGACCTGAGCCGAAGATAGAGGCTTTAACCCACTAAGCCACCCAGGCGCCCCTATCTTGGATGTTTCTTGAAGGTGTTGTTGTTTGTTTTTGTTTTGTTTTAGTGGTGGTAGGTTTTGGTTTTTTTTTCTAGATCAACATTTAAATTAATGGTCTTTGAGTAAAGCAGACCACCCTCCATAATGTGGGTGGGCTTCATCCAGTCAATTGAAGATCTTAATAGAACAAAGACTGACCTCCCTTGAGCAAGAGGGAATTCGGCCAGCAGACTTTGGACACAATCTGCAACTCCTCCATGGGTTTCTAGCCTGCTGGCCTATTGTGGATTTATCATGCCTCTATAATTGTATAAGCAAACTTCTTAAAATAAATCTCTCTCTAAAACCAAACAAACAAAAGTCTTTGTGGAAAACTGTACAAAAAAAGGTAAAAAACTATTAAAAACAGAGTCTTTGGAAGAAGAAGATTAATACCCCACTCCTGTTGGAATCCATAAATTTATCTCTATGAAATACAAAGAACACCCCATGTGAAACACAGCTAACCAGCTTTCACTGCCTCATTGTGAATAAGTGCATGCTGTCACATCCAACAATAGCAACAATAAACCAGGGTCACCTCTCTTGCTCTAGCCTCCATAAATAAATACATACATACATACATACATACATACATACATAAATCCATTTACAATATATTAATGGCTTCCCAATGAAACCAATTTTCTTTGTGATTTTTACAATAGTGATAGATGACGACCTTTACTGATATAACAGTCATGTGAGGGAACAGTCCTATCTTGAAGAGACTAACTATAATCTGGTAGATTTGATAATCTTATACATTTTCCTCTTCAAATGCCTGTTTATTGATTTAAATATGGTCAGCTAGTTTTTCTAAAGCTCCAAATCCACTGTAAAACTTTTTGCAACTTTCTTTCTAAGTGTTCTTCATCTGTGTTTTTTTTTATGTTCATTACTGAACTTGATTTGTACTTATTTATGAAAAAGTTACTAGCCAGTGTTATTTATGTTAAACTGACTAAAACAAAACAACTTATTTAAATTTGAACTCTCATGGTGATACTGAAAGATGTTTCATTAGTTCATTGGCGGGTTTGAAGATAAAGCCCTTCCTGCCCTCAGGAAAATGGCGTTAGATTTTTTATTGCTAATGAATTGCTCTCTAGGTGTACTGAACCATTGGAAGAACAAGAAAATAATAGAATAAGAGATGAATAGGGGCGCCTGAGTGGCTCAGTGGGTTAAAGCCTCTGCCTTAGGCTCAGGTCGTGATCTCAGGGTCCTGGGATTGAGCCCCTCATAGGGCTCTCTGCTCAGCAGGGAGCCTGCTTCCCCCTCTCTCTGCCTACTTGTGATCTCTCTCTCTCTGTCAAATAAATAAATAAAATATTATTAAAAAAATAAGAGATGAATAATGTCAGAGAGGGAGTAGAGGAGGAAATGGGTCTTATGGACAAGAGAGGAGGAGGGCAAGACAAAGGTGAGGGGGACAAAAACATTTTTACCTTTAGAAAAGAAGAAAGTTGAATGTCTCACTACTAGTGAGACATTCTGGTGGCCTTAGAGCTAATACTGGGAAGTTTGCTTGAGAAGCATCTTAAGATTAAGTCCTCTGGAATCAGAACCTGGGAAAGGAATTTTTATACAAATGATTTTAATGAGAGAATGCCCCCAGGAGAAATTTGTAAGAAAGTGAGGGAAGCAGAACAGGGCAGGAGAAGACAGGCAGAGATGTGGGTTCAGATAAAGTATGGTCTCAGATGGGAATAATGGCAATGAACTTTAGAGTTGATGGAAACTCCCTGATGGAAATGAATCTGGTGGAGATGAACTTGAGTTTGCCGTGTCCATTAGCACTGCATCAATCATTGTGAGCTTTTGGAGGGTGTTGTGTTACTTCCCAGGGAGCTCTACGAGAGGCAGGGTTCAGGAGTGAGCCATTGGCTTCCAATAGCCACATCCCATACCTAGGAGAGGGGATTTTGTTGAGGCAGCAATCTATTATGGGAGGGGAGAAAGCCTGCTTGTAGGGTCGGGGGGGGGTGGGTAGTCTAGTGGGAGGATTGGGAAAGATGGCAGTGAGGGACATCAGGCAAGTGCCTAGGACCATGTGAAAACTAGGTCTTCACGTGCAGATCCCTCAGTCTTTATTTGATGCACCTCCTATTCTCTGTACCTAAGACTTCTTTCAGCTGTTGCTCTCATAATATCTGGTAGGACTGCATTCAGCTGCATTTGCCGGTCGGTGGACCAGCAGGACCAATATCGGTCCGTCCCATAAGAATATGCTCAGTTCTCATTATATTGCCCAGTGTGGATACTCCTGTTGTTAATGTCTAAGAAAAATAGGGAATTGCACTTGTCACTGGGGGAGAAGGTCCTGAATTAAAGCTTGGACAACCTTGACACTGGCAAGTGATTAACATCTCCCTTGTTTTATAGCTGCATACTCCTGAAAATACAAGGCCTCTGGTAAACTGAGTCGGAGAACACGGCTTATGCTTAAGGTCCCAGGAGTCCTCTTTTTCTCACATTTACTTTAAAAGCTAGAGCCTACACACTGAGACTTATTAGAATGCCAGATAGTTAAAACTAGGTTGAAGAAGAGATGCCAATACGCTTTGCCAACCAGCTTCAGGCTGCTAACAGCAGGCCTGCTCGTTACTTATCATAGATGGAATGGAGGGAAATGTCTACCTTCCAACACTAGGCTGAGTCAGGAGATGGGGCTTGGATGGAGTTTTTTCTTCCTGGTAGATCAGCACACAGACTAGAGCAGAGAGAAAGCTGTTCCCTACACTGGTCATCAGGTGATACAACAGAAATTCAGTACAAAATAATACACTAATGGTAATTGGGTTTCTTTTTTTCTAGGATCTAAGAAGTCAAGGTAACCTTGGAAATATAGCTCATTTTACTGATTAAGAAATCTATTTTTCTATTTCAAAATCTATTTTGTCCTCATGCGACTTTAAGGAGGTCATTGAACTTCTCTGTGGCTCTGCTTCTTTACCATGTGACTATTTGTTCTCATCTTCCTAAATGAGGTATTTGATGTGATTATTTTATAGCCCGATCATTTTATAAATAATACAATGATATGGGGCCCCTGGGTGGCTCAGTCGTTAAGCGTCTGCCTTCTGCTTGGGTCATGGTCCTGGGGTCCTGGGGTTGAGCCCCGCATCGGGCTCCCTGCTCGGCAGGAAGCCTGCTTCTCCCGCTACCATTCCCTCTGTTTGTGTTCCCTCTCTCACTGTGTTTCTCTCTGTCAAATAAATAAAATCTTTTTTTAAAAAAATAATACAGTGATAAGTAAGTTGGGGTTGAGCTCGGAACAGATCATTCTGGTAACCTTGGTTGGGGTGTTGTGGTCATGCAGGGCTGTGACTAGAAGCAAAGAGATGGAGGGAGACTGCATTGTTACTCAGTTGGTCAGTCGTGTAAAATAATTTAATTCATTTAGTGGGGAAAGGGAAACAGTCGGTTAACTTACTGTCATATAGATCAGTATGTCTCAAAGTTGTTTAGCTTGTTTTTAAATTTTTAACTAATTTTGTTTGCATTAAGCAAGCTTTTTGGAAAGTATTTTGAAATGCATTTTTACATTTCTTGAATTCTTACCTCTTCATGTTATCAACAAATACCCTGAGGAAATTAGATGTTTGCTCCCAATAACCCATAATAGGAATTATAAAACCATTTATTTCCAAATTACCCCTATCATTTAATTTTACCTCACAGTATTTTACTTCTAAAAAGATCATAAAGGGGGTGCCTGGGTGGTTCAGTCATTAAGTGTCTGCCTTCGGCTCAGGTCATGATCTCGGGGTCCTGGGATAGAGCCCCGCATTGGCTTCCTTGCTCAGAGGGAAGCCTGCTTCTCCCTTCCCCATACCCCCTGCTTGTGTTCCGTCTTTCGCTGTCTCTCTCTCTGTCAAATAAATAAAGCCTTAAAAAAAAAAAAAGATGATAAAGGTGAGTGAGTGTGTGCTTTCACAGATGTGAATGACAAAGCACTAGAAAAAAAGAGCAAGCCACAGTCTATGCAATCTCTGTGATGTGCTAAACTAATGTGATGGCAAATACCAGTACAATCTTCTAGTGCTTTGTCATTTCACATCTCATGAGGTGGATTTGAGAAGGTGAGCATAATTCCACATACTGCTTGTGACATGTTTCTCAGTTTGCTAATTCATATTACGGTCCCAGGAAATCTCAATTTGAGAGGCTAGGAATGATTGTCCCACATCTAAATATGAAGGAACGGAAGTGTGATATTGATTATTCCATATGGATCAGACTGTGGTGATAACTTTGGAGAGTAACGCATGAATGAATGCTCACAAATGTCTTTGGGTTACTGGGAATGGAGTCCATTTTGCCATTTGCTCTTCTTTCTTCTTTTTGAGTTGAATTCTCACTGCTTTATATGATTTTAAATTTATTTTTTCATAATATCTGATACTTCCAAAATAATGGAATGAAATATATAAGATTGTGAGGCATAATAATAAATAGAACACTCATGAAACCTGGACCCCGTAGAAAAACTGGAATAACACATGCTGCTCTCTAGCCTCTGCCCACCTCCCATCTAGAGATATAATGATTACCTTAAATTATTTTGGCTTTTTTTTCTTAAAAACTTTTTTTTTTTTTGGGTCAGATGTGTTGGTATTCCTCAATGATACATTGTTTAGGGGTGCCTGGGTGGCTCAGTCAGTTGAGCGTCTGACTCAATCTCAGCTCAGGTCTTGATCTCAGGTTCGTGAGTTCAAGCTCCAGGTTGGGCTCCATGCTGGGTGTGGAGCCTACTTAAAAAAATATATATATCTGTGTGTGTGTGTGTGTGTGTGTGTGTATGTGTGTGTATACACACACACATATATATATGCTCAATGTCTGGTTTGGATCTTTACAGAAATGATAGAATAACCCATAGTCTATGATTTGCTTTTTTTTTTTTTTTTTTATTAAATGCTATGTTTAAAGATTTATTTCTGATGCTTCATTTGATGCAGTTGATTAATTTTCATTACTGAGAAATAGACACTTGTCTATGTACTAATTTATTCATCTGTCTATCCATATCCTTGTCAGAGACCATTTGGACACTTTTGTCGTTAACCGTTTCTCATGTCTATGAGCAATGTATGAATTTATGCTTGTATGCAAGGGGTTCTTTACCTGTTCATCTAAGCACAGTCACATAATATGTATATTCAACTTCAGCAGGTAATGGCATAATATTTTCCAAGGTGGTAGTTCAATTGACACTCCTACTAAAAGTGTAAAAGAGTTCCTATTGATCAACATCCTTACCATCCTTTTGATATCATCATACTGTAAAATTTGTTTCTGGTCTTGTTAGATGTATATAGTGCTTTGTCTTGAGATTTGAGTCATTGCTTAAATAGGTATAGGCTTCATTTCTTTTTAAGACCTTGTTCTCAGCCAGAAGTTGCCAACCCTCCCAATCCATTTGTTCACAGAATAATTGGAGCCTGCTTCACTGTGAGAGAAAACTGGAGCCTGCTGCCTTTCAGAGAAAACTTTGAACTGTCCCAGGCCTTCTGGTTCCTCATTAATACATTGTGCCTTCTTCTGTGCACAGGAAGAGGACACAAGTCCTGAGTCTCAGGACTGTCTCTTCTCCCACTCTGGGCTCTCTGAACTCAGAGGGCCCTCCTTACTCAGATTGTACAAATGAGAGGCTAAGTGCTGTAGATCCAGTTTCTCTCCTTTTTGATCTACTGCAAACATGCCTGTTCTGCTGAGAATATTACAGCTTCAAAGCTGCGTGGTTGATAATATATTGAGTGAAAGAGTCAGAAATTCATGGGGGGCGGGGGAGGCACGAGTGATGGATTTTCTATAGCAGCAGGGATAGACTCTGTGGCTCATCAAAGGCTGGGAAGTAGGCCCTCCTAAGAGGCCATGACAGAAGAAAAATGAGCTTGGAATGAGGAAGTACATGATAGGAGGGTGGGTATCTTCAAAGAAATTTGAAAGATAATGATTAAAGTCATATGTGAGCTCCAATCTGACGTCTGCCTTTCCAGGTAGCAATATTTTCAAAGACATGAAAGAGCCCCAGATGTATTCAGTAGATGCCCTGCAGGCCTAGAGAATATCAGTAGATATCCAGAGACCTAGCAATGGTGAGTGACTTGCTCAGGATCCCACAGCTAGTCATCAGCAGACCGAGATTAGAGTCCAGGATATCTGAGTACTCACTACTGGAGCACACTTTCTATTGAAACACAGACTGCATTGCTTCCTCTACTCTGCTGGCCAGTTTTTCCTTTCCTGATAAAATGGAAACAATGCTACTGTATGCAGAGCCCCAAGAAATTCATAAACCACACTCTCTTTTCTGTTAGAAAATAATTTGTCAAAGATTTTATATTGAAACTCTTATACCAAAGAGGACAAAAGTTGACTTTTGTGTTTTACAGAAGCAAACTGCAACATGGGGATTTCTTTTCTTTTCTTTTTTATTTTAAATATTTTTTTTTATTTATTTGACAGAAGGAGAAAGATCACAAGTAGGCAGAGAGGCAGGCAGAGAGAGAGGGGGAAGCAGGTTCCCCGCTGAGCAGAGAGCCCGATATGGGGCTGATCCCAGGACTCTGAGATCATGACCTGAGCTGAAGGCAGAGGCTTTAACCCACTGAGCCACTCAGGTGCCCCAACATGGGGATTTCTGTGAATGTTACTTATTAGGAAGTGTTCCCAGAAAAAGATGATGAAAGACATGGAGAATGGGTCATGGAAAGGAAGGAGGCATGCAACGAGGCCCACAGAGAGTGGCCTGTTCAGGCCCATGGGAGAGTTTTGAAGACAGTGTAGGTTATAGCTCAGAGTTGTCCCCAGGAGGGAGCAATGACACTGAGTATTAATATACACTTACATGTTGGCCTTTGGTTAAGGGCTATCGCTGGGGTGTGGGGAAGGTGTCCTAGAGCATTTTTAGCTATCCTTAGGCACAGAGCAAAGCACATTCCAGCAGCCTGATGAAAGCCTAGCAAACTCACATCTGGCTGTTGGGGTTGAAAAACACACCGGTAGCCGATGTCCATGAACATGATGAAGGGATCCAATGAGACTTAGGGGAGCACCAACTGTATCTGCTACTGCTTTTAAACTGGACCTTTTCTATGAGGAAATCCTCTGAAGAAGTGAAGATGTAGTGAATTTCTGCTCTATAAAGAATGTATTTCCTTGGGTTGTCTCACACGTGGCCAATAATAAACTAATTTACATGACTTTGTTTTTTTTGGAGGGCCATTTGGCAGTATATATCAAAAGTCTTAACCATAAAACTTTTCTCGTCAAAATAATAGGTGTTATTTATTAAGTGCTTGTTATAGTCAGACATCTTGCTGTGTGCTTTGCTTAAATTATCTCAGCTAAGCCTCCAAGCAATCTAGTAAGATAGGTCCTGTTAGAATCCTCATTTTATGGGTGAGGAAACTGAATTTTACTGAGTTGCCTGGGTCACACATCTGTAGGTGGTGGAACCAGACATTGGACTAGGTTTGCTTGACTCCAGATAATGGTACTTTATCCCAGTACCATTTACATAAAATGGTTAAGGACAGATATGAAAGCATGTCCTTTCAATGTTGTTTTTATTTAAGAAAATTGGAAACACTATGCCTGTCCAACAACTGAGGTCTTGTTGAAGAATCTGTGTTATGATTCTATGATGGGATAATTTTTAACACTTAAAAGGAATGTTGACAACCCACATTTGACTTGCAAAGATATTCATTATATAACATTAACTTAAAAAAAAAGTAGGTTTAAATAGCTGTAGAGTTTCAATTTCATGGGGAAAAAAGTAACAAACAAAAAAACTCCAGACCATAGATACATGGTCAGTCAGTCAGTCAGATGAAATAGGAGATCCAGCAATGGATAACGTTGCTGACCCATCCTCCTCTAAAGGCCTGTGAGATCCATTCATCTCTCTCATCTTTTCTGAGGTATCCCGTCAACACAGTGGGAGACTATATTCATCTGCAGTTTGTTGAAGTTGATACTGCAAATGGAAGAGGAAGATCTTCTTAAAATCTTGTCTATAAGGCAATTTAACCTTCTTTGATACTCCCTTCCTTCATGGGGTCTGTACACTATGGTCCTGGTACCCAGAATGCTCTTCTCCCCCAAACCACCTGGTTTATTCCTCACTTAACCCCAGCTTTGTTTCTTCGTGGAAACCTTCCGTTGCTGACTGGGTCCAATTCTCTTTTGTTTTCTTCTCGAACCATGTTTTAATCTTCATAACTCTTAATACAGTGACAAATTTACCTTATTTGTGTGAGTATCTTATCAATGCTGGTCTCTCCCACTGAGCTATAACTTCTGTGATTACGAGGGCCATTGATCTTTGACCGCAGCTTCAGAGGGAAAGTGGTGCACCAAATGATTTTAGATAAGTGACTGACTCAGAGAACAAATGCAATTTTGGGATGTTTGTGCCCTAGTCTTGGGAGTGGGGGAGGGTGGGAGTGGAGAAGCAGACACTTTTTAGACCATTCTGATGAAAACAAATGTGTAGCACTAGAAATTTGGGGAGCCTCACTTCTCTTTCAATCTACTCCCACTAGCCCTGACCTATGAAATTCTTTTCACAGAAGCTACCTGACACAGAATCAGGTAATGTTGAGCGACCATCAGTTTTTCTCTTCTCATGTTTTTTTTTTCTCACATTTCTTTTCTCTATCCATCACCTTTTGTCTTTAATACTTATTTATGTCTCCTTTACTCTCTTCATTATCCCTTTCCCCAACTTTTGCAAATTCATTCATTCACCTTTAAACTTTCGACCTTTATTGAGTGCCTATTATATGCTACACACTATGCTGGGTGTGGGGATCACAGGTCTGGAGCCAACATCCTTTTCATCTGTCAGAGGGAGACAGAAGTGTGAACAAAGAATTGACATAAGATGTGATTTGCTCTGTACCAGAAACGTATGGAAGGGAGATTGGTGTCGCACAGAAAGGAGTGGTCAATTTTACCTCTCTTGGGAGAAAGGGATTTTAAAAAGGTTTTGTAGAAGAGGTATTGGAGTTTGTCTGTTTCTTAGCCTTACCCGAACATAGATTTTTCAAGATGCTCCCCAACCCTTCTTTTCCAGCATTTTTTCTACCATTAAAAAAAATACATGAATCCCAAATACCATGTTGGGTGCCAGACAGGAGTCTAGATAAGAAATTAGTTTATGGCTCTGTGTTCATGGTGCATTACAAAACATTTGGACAGCAAGAGATATATGGCTGAATGAAAGATTCAAAGTGAGATTTCCCCAAGTATGTGCTTACAAATGACTCAGGCAGTGCATGGGATGCGATCCTGGGACTCCAGGATCATGACCTGAGCTGAAGGCAGTCGCTTAACCAACTGAGCCACCCAGGCATCCCCATGCATGCCCGTTTCTAAGTCATGTTTAAGCTACCCTGATAGCCATAATAACTACTAGGATCCATAAGGTATATAAAACGCCCAATGTGGTTTACAACCCTTCACAAATATTACTTGAGAAATGACAGGATATTTGGGGGAAGCTATCTAAAAGATAAAGATCTTCATTTTTGTCACTTAGATCTCCACAACTAAAACATACGGTTGTTGCGCAAAAGGAGCTAAGTGTCAGCGAGTGTTTTGCTTGAGCATCATGCTGTTTACTGAGGGAGGGCCTGATGACTGTGCTGGTTTGAGGACACCACTTTGGGCAGCATTACTTACCTTCACTACATGTGGCAGATGCACGGTGACAGGCATAACGCTGGGGACCACTCACATACCCGTCCTGAAGTACGATGCAGGACAGCATAGGGATAAATAGAGAGAACTTGGTGTTATGCCAGTAAGTTATAAACATGAATGAGGAGGAGGCTCTGAGAGTTGATGTTCAGAGGAATATCATAAATCAAAATTGCCTTGGCTTTGAAAAGTTGTCTGGAGGAGATACAGAATCCAATTCATCTTTATTCATTTTTGAAGGACAGGAGGAGCAGCGATTTATAGGAGTCTCGAATATCATTTTCCTCTTTGGGATCTATTTAGATGCTGCTGGTGTCAGAGTTCAGTAGTTCTTGGAGAAGAGCCAGGAGAACCTTGGAGAATGACAACACTACATTTGTTTGGAAGATGAAAATGGAAATGATACCATCAAAACTGAGCTGCAGCAGTACAGTCTATCGTGAGAGAGTTATGCAGAGGTGCTGGGCCCACTAATAGGATGCTTTTTAGAGGTGAAGATAATTTTAGTAAGCATTTAATGATTTAATTAAAAAAAAAAAACAGATCCTGAAATAAAGTCTCAGGCAAAAATGGTGGTTTATATGTGTGCAATCATGCATCTTAAGTCAGTTTTATAGACTGTAGCTTCTGTTTTACAGTGAATTATTATCTGTTTACCCTGTTTTTTCTTTCAACCTTGTGTTGTCCATATTGGTATATTTAGAGTCAATTAAAATGTATCTATACTGGCAATATCTCTACTGATATTTGTGACCTTTCCATGATGAAGGACTAAGGAAAGTGATAAGAACATTTTCCTGGATGTTAGGAATCCTAAATTCTAAGTCCAGCTCCTTCCCTAATAAGCTCTGTGACCTTGAGTAAGTCACATAATTTTATTAATCTTCAGCTTTCTCATCTATGAAATGAAGTTGGACCACATGATTTTGAAAGTCCCTTCCATCTCTAAAATTATATTGGACTGTCAGCTCTCATTTTTACTAATTTGGAGGAGCAATGAGCTGCTGCTATGACACAGTGGATTAATCCTCACTGTTTCTACCTAATTGGCATGAGAAGCGACAATAACTGGGGTAAGAGGAAGAGGTGCGGCTCAGAGAGCTGCAAGGGGGCCCAGGCTGACTGTTCTCAGTGCTCTGGGTGCCTTCCTATCATCCATTAGCTCACCGTCCTGATGCTCTTGACCATTCTTAGAGAAGGGATTTGACCTTGTACTCTAGGGACCTTCTGTGTATGTGATCATATATTGATGCCTATGGCCTAATGTTTGTTACCTGGAGACCCTTCTCAAATATATAAAAATTCCAGCATTTAATTGTGAGAATGTATCTGTTACCACGGACAAGGAGTGAATTATTTAAGGGCGCCTTCTCTATTTCGCGTTGCAGAGTTACAGACCCAAAGTTGGTATCAAGGACATCTTTAGCAGTCTAGGGGAACCTCAGGGGCCACATCTCAGGGTCATGTTTTGAAATGCACAAAATAAAATACAGAGGATTACCAAAAAAATTAAATTGAAATGCAGTTCCAATCATAAAGCCTAGGTTAAGATGACTGTAAGTATGATTTTCCACCTAGACTGTAAACTTCCCGAGACCAAGGATTATGTCTCTTGGTCATTGATGTGTCCTTAGGTGCTTAACCCAGTGAGTGATTCAGACAGGACGCTCGATAAATGCATGCCTGCTCATTTGGTCACACTGTTGGACTACTCCCCCTTCTTTTAAAAAGTCTGTCTCCCAATCAGCATAAGTTCCTTAGGTATCTTGGCTGAGGCGTATCCACTACTGTCTTTCCGGGCCTTACTTGGCTTCACACATGATTGTTTCTCAAATATTTATGGAATAGGTACATGGATGAGCTAGTTCTGCACATTTTTCACTCTCTTGCGACAACTTTGAGTGCCAGGGTATTGGCTTATCGCCAGTGATTCTGTTCTCCGGAGGTGCAGGTTGACCCGAAGTCTTGAAGAACTGAAGGGGAGGGTCAGTGTTACAGTTAATTTTATGTGTCAACATGACATTTGGATTGGTAGACTCAGTGAAGTAGATTGCCCTCCCCAGTGTGGGTGGGCATCATCCAATTCACTGAGGGCCCGAGTAGAACAAAAGACCAAAAGGGTGAGGAAGGGGGAATTCACCTGTTTTTTTCCCTGCCCCACTGACTGCTCTGGGACATCTCATCTCTTCTTCTCCAGCCCCCAGACTGGGAGTCACATCATTGCCTCCACACATTCTCAGGCCTTTTGACCTGGGCAGAATTATACTACCAGCTTCTCTGGGTTTCTGGCTTGCAGACAGCAGATTAGAGGCCTTCTCAGCCTCCAGAGTTGTATGAACCAATCCCCCATAATAAATCTCCTTTATAAATAAATCCCGCCTGCCCCCACCCAACAGCCAGCACCCTGTGATGGGGGAGCTGGTCCCTTTACCCAAGACCCATCATCAGGAAATGTCCTTTTTTTTTTTTGAATATGATGGGTGATACCTGCAGGCCAGAGAAGTGTGGGGCTTCCCAGAAAGGGAAATAGAGTATCATTGAGGTCTGCAGAGAGTGCTTTGTGGTTTCCTGTGGCGCTGGGGATTAAGTGCGGGGCCAGATGAGAGGGCAGGGAGAGGATGGGCTGGAAATGCTGAGCATCTGGGGCAGCTCGGAAGGCAGCAGGATCAGGCCTGGGGCTTTGCCACTGCAGCCGCTCTTCCCAGAGGAAGCTCGACCTTGGGGGATTTTTACAGTGGACTGATGGAAGAGTGCTGGGATGAGAAACTCCTGGGTGCCCTGGGTGTTAGGAGCTCCTCCCCCAGTCTCCCTGTGAGAAGTCCAGCTCACAGGGCACGGATCGAGCACAGTCCTCCTCCACGCCCCAGGGGCCATAGTGGGTCACGGTGGACTAATGCCCCTCTGCCCTCTGCCCCTGGCTCCCAGGGGCCCAGCAAGGTGTGGAGGACCAAGCTCTGAACCAAGAGCAGGATTGACTGAAGCCAGAATGCGAGAGTGAACTGTGCAGGTGCAGGCCAGCTGCCTAGTCTATTACCTTCCAGGAGGCTGAGGCCAGGAGCTTAGGGCATGGTCCCCTGGTGTCCCCATCTGATGTCTGCCAGAGTACAAGCCTACAGCCACCTGAACACACTGTACCACACACATCCTCAGGGCCTGTTGTTCCTCCTGGCAAGTAGTGAGCTGTCAAGATGTTGTCCCAGATCATTATTGCCTGTTCCTGGAGCCTTTCCCCTGAAGAACAGCAGAAAGATAGATAGATAGATAGATAGATAGATAGATAGATAGATAGATAGATAGATAGATAGACAGACAGACAGATATTTTTGTTCTGTTTCTTTAATCCAGAACCCTGACTAATAGAGTCAGTGTAGTGTGATAGAGTGTGCAGGGGACTCCAAGAACAGAAAACCCTGTGGCTCAGAAATATAGCAATTGTGCTTATAATGGGGATTAAGAAAGTTAGCTGCGCTTGACATTCTCCTTTACATCTTTAAGTAGCTTCTTTAGATCATCTCAAGGTCACATTGATTTTTTGTTTTCTTCTCACATGAAACTAGATAATAAAATTACTTCTATAGTGTATTTTTGAAATAAACTGACACTTGGGGAGTTAACAAATAAATCTGAGTAAAAGGAATGCTTATTAGACATTGATCTGATAATGACTCCCATATTTTTCTTAAACGTTTATTTCTGTCCACACACACTTCCCCTCTGATTTCTGTTGTGTTTTGAAGTTCTCCGTAGCAGGATCATACAAGCTGAAGTAACAGATAAGCAAGCATTGCTTTGCCGAGAATTTCACTGTTGTATTGCTTGATTAGGACTGGTTGTTTCTTTTCAACAGAAGACAAAGACTAACAAAGCTTATTAACTGGTGTTTGTAGAGAGTTCTGATGATAGTGTTGCAAAAAGTCAGGAATTTTATTAGGTCTTGTAGATCTTAAAAGTAGCAAATGCTTTTGAGTTGATGTATTTGGGCTGTTAATTTCCCAGGAATCTAGAGCTTAAAGAACCTTAGGTGATAGTATAATCCAGTTTTGATGGTATAATTCAACTTTCACATGTTACAATACCCACAAATTTTCTATGGCTCAAGAATTGTCTGTTCTAGTTATTTACTCAGTCATTCACTCATGGCTCATTTCTTGAGCCATGTTTGTTTACTTATTTGTTTACTTATTATTTGATAAATGAGATAGTGTAGTGGTTAATAGCATTCACTCACATTACAATTCTGGTAGCTCTATTATTAACTGTGTGACCTTACTCTATAAGCTTCAATGACCTCATCTTTAAGATGGGGTTAATGAAATGCCTGTTTCACGAATTTGTTTTAATGATTAAATGAGATGGTATGAGTAAGACACTTAAAAGAGTACCTGCCCTATATAAATGGCTCAATAAATGTCAGCCACTCTTATAATTACCCCATAAGGTTGTTATGAGGATTAAATAGATGATGAGTATAAAGCTTTCAGCTAAGTTCCTGGCGCACAGAATCTTTCCATAAAGGTGAGATATTATTATCAGGAAATATATATATGCAGGCTCTGGGGACAAAAAGATGATTACAAGTCATAGGTTGGTTTTTTTTTTTTTTTTTTTAGATTCCGTCTGTCTTCCTTTGCATCTTATTTTTCTCCGGGAAGGAAACTAGGCTAGGAGAACACCACTTACATTCTCTCCACGCAGAAAATATCTAGAAAATACCAAACAGGAAAATAACCAGAGGAGTTCTGCAGATCCCACTGCATTTTTTTCCAGACCCCACTGCTCAGTAACTTGTCTCACTGAAGATGAAGGCAATAAATGCATCTTAACTTAGAAGCTTCAGACTAGAGAAAATAAAATGATAGAGAAGATGGAGTAGGAGGGGGGAAGTCTTTGAAGATAGATTTAAATTTAATTTCTCTTAGAAAGGTGAATACCTACAGGGGGATTGGGATCTTATATTAACGAGCGGCATCAATGGAGGGCTAAAAGAAACACTATGTGCTAGCCAAGTTCCCAAAAGTAGGAAAAAGAAAGCACTTGTTGAAATTTTGAGAAAGTAAATTTGAGAAAGTTAAAAGGATGCCTTCCACAGGAATGAAAGGTACAGCCTAGGGAATATAGTCAGTGATATTGTAATAGCGCTGTATGGTGACAGATGGGAGCTATGCTTGTGGTGACCAGAGCATCATGTGTAGAGTTGTCTAATCACTATGTTGTTCTCTGAAACTCGAGTCACATTGTGTGTCAACCATACTTCCATAATAAAGAGGATGACTTCCGTATGTAAAGGGTAATCTCTGGAATTAATTATTTTAAGAAGTAGTACTGTAATAAAAGATTCTGGGGAAATGATGACAAGGTCATAAATAGTTAAATGTTGCTGAAATAAAGGATGATATCATGGGGGAAAACTATGTTCTTATGGGATATCCCATGGGACCTTTTGCAACAAAGTCTACAATGAGTCCTAATCCACTAAAGTCTTGCTTATGTGCCCATGATTTTTTTCACTGCCAGATAAGAGAATCACTGGTTGCTATTATTCTGTTAAACCTGTGGGTTTTACTACAATTTGGAAGATTTACGTAGAAGAAAATTCTACATTGTTCTCTATTTTAACAATTCAGCCTCTTAATCTCCCCTAGGACATGCATGTTTAGGGTAAATCTAAAGTCTTTCTAATGCAACTGAAGCCATCTTTTGCTTTCTTCTTAGAGAAGTTGAATTCAGTTGCTCTAGTTAAACAACAGTCCTTTGGGAACAAAGAAAAGATCATCAGATTTCTTTAGCATTTTTGTAAAGATTTTATCCTCCATCCCTTTAAGTGTCCATGTGGTCTCAAAGTTTTCAATAGTTCTCAAATTGTGGAACGTGCCATAAAGGTCTGATCAGTAGACTTAGGTGAGTATTTTTCAGTAAAGAAGCACATACCGTTCTACTTATCTCCCAAATCACCAACCATTTGTCTGTAAGAATTTGTATCTTTCCAGATATATATCTTTTTACACGCTTCTTTATACCTTCAACCAATGCATTATTTAAAATTTGGCATTTTTTACACCTAATGTCACTGCTGATTTATCCATCTCATGGCAAACCTTAAACCATTGCCCCTCACTTTACATTTTTCTTTTTTTTTTTTTTAAAGATTTTATTTATTTGACAGAGAGAAACACAGCGAGAGAGGGAACACAAGCAGAGGGAATGGTAGTGGGGGGAAGCAGGCTTCCTGCAGAGCAGAGAGCCCGATGTGGGGCTCGATCCCAGGACTCTGGGATCGTGACCTGGGCCGAAGGCAGACGCTTAACGACTGAGTTACCCAGGCGCCCCTTTACATTTTTCTATATGGATGTTCATACTTCCACTTAGCCACTTTACTATACTATCTCATCACCATGCTCTCTTTTGTTAGTTTTGCATTTCTCTCTGAGGAAGAGGAGAGAGAAACGTGTCTGCTTGTCCCCCCACCCTTTAATATGACCTCAGTAAGGTTTTCTAATTTTCTGTAGCCATGTTCCTGTGGTCACTGCCTAGCAGAATCTCCAGGGACTATTCCAGAAATGTTTTCTTCTGAGAGAATCTGGTGTTTTCCCTTTTTTTCATTCTCTGCATGAACTGCTGACCATCTAAAATAACTGATATTAAATACTGTTCATTCAAAAACCTCACAGATTTTATTTTAGTAACTATTTTTGGTGGTAGTGGGGGATGGGACAAGGGTTTAAAATTTTCTTATAATCAAGCATTGTTGAAGATTTAAAAAAATTGATGGGACACCTGGGTGGCTCAGTTGGTTAAGCGTCTGCCTTCGGCTCAGGTCATGATCCCAGAGTCCTGGGATCAAGTCCTACATCGGGCTCCTTGCTCAGCTGGAAGCCTGCTTCTTCCTCTACCTCTGCCTGCCTGTGCTCTCTCTCTCTCTCTCTCTCTCTTTCTCTTTCTCTTTGACAAATAAAATCTTAAAAAAAGGCAAAATAGGATGTCCATGTAGACCTCATTTTGTGTAATCTGTGTCAACAGAAAAAATGATGAAAAGACAGTTCTTATTTATTTTCCACAACATTTCAAAGCAATTTTATGTTTCGATATGTCAGCCTTTTGTTGGGGCCTGAATGGAACATCACAGGCCAGGAAAAAAACCTCAGTGTTTTTTGTTGACATTCTTTTCAGAGGCAGATGTCTAATGTTTATGTTTCCCAGTAAGATTTTAATATACGTAGAGTAAGCAAACATAAATGCGGGTGATATTCAGGACCAAAATGCTGCCCACATTTATTTCCTGCACGAGCCCATGATTACTTGAAATTCTCAAAAGTACAGTTATTGGCCAAATATTTTCTCATGGCATTGATTAAATTTTGGGTAACAATTAACTTAAAATGGTTCAGAAAATAGGTTGATTTAAAATAGTATCTGGCTACCAACTGTTGATGCAATTTCCTGACTTTCTTGAAAATGCCTCTATCCATTTTTTAAAAAAAAATTTCTTCATTCAGTAAATACTTACCGAGTGCCTGACCTGTACCATGGCTTTTTGATTTCTGTCCAAATTAAAAAATTTATACCACAACTCTGAGAGTCAACCACTGACAGAAATTGAAAGAATTTCTTTTATTTGGAAGGACAATAAAGTTGCATACAGAAACACACTTACTGGACTGCACCTGCTACAACCTCTAAATTAAAGCAACCATGTTAACCCGAAAGGAAATTTGGAAGTTGTTTATTCTTTTTTTCATGTCTGCCTTTAAGCTATCCTAAAGTTGAGCGGCTGTCCATCTTGAATAAAATACTTTTTTTGTGTCCATTCAGAGACAGAATGCAGCTCAGGGATGTGGTACTGTTGAATCCTGTGAGTTAAAGGTCCTCCCAGGAGGGGGCTATAGACAGTGTTGGAGAACAAAAGAATCTCTGATGTTACTGGAAATATGATTTTGATTGAATTCCGGTTGGATCAGTGAACCGGAGATCCCAGTAGTGGGCTGGGGAGGTTTTCTCTCCAGCAGAGGCTCTCAGTAAATGCCCAGTGGACACTGGGGGCTTGTTTGGGAGCCTAGATGTGTCTTCCGCTTGACTTTGCATTTCTAAGCATGTCAGTTTGCTTTGTAATTCTTTAATCATAGTAAACACAGTTGTTTTAAAACTGACAATTCCAGTTTTCTGGCTTCTGTGTCTGTTCTATTTATCTTTTTTCTGCTGGTTCTTACATGCTATCTTTCTTCCTTTTGTGTCTCATTTTCATTCACCATATTTTGCTCAGTGTCCTCAAAAAATAACTTTGGATGATCCTCCAAGACCTAGGATGATGGTGTCTTTCTATGGACAGAATGTGGGTTGGCTCCTACCAGTCAGGAATCACCTTATACCGGGTGCACAGCTTGGAGTTCCATGCCCTAAAAGAATATGTGTCAATGAGCTGAAAATCTGTGCAAAGTTTGGACTATGACTCTGTTTCTCCGAGATTCTCCTTTTCTTACTGTGTTAGTGACACAGCTGTCTCCCTGGAGTCTCTTCTGGTGGGGCACAGGATATTTGGTTCTGGTTCAGTCCTATCCTAATGGCTTCATCTGCCCTTTTTTCATTCCATGTGTTCTCCTTGGAATTTTTTTTTTTTTTTTAAAGATTTTATTTATTTGACAGAGAGAAACACAGTGAGAGAGGGAACACAAGCAGAGGGAATGGTAGCGGGAGAAGCAGGCCTCCTGCTGAGCAAGGAGCCCGATGCGGGGCTCGATCCCAGGACTGTGGGATCATGACCTGAGCCGAAGGCAGACGCTTAACGACTGAGCCACCCAGGCGCCCCTCTCCTTGGAAATTTTTATCTAATCATTGTAACAGCCAACTGTTGGGGACACTCAAATCTAATCCATCTCCCTCTCTCTTCTGAGTGCCAGACCTATGTTTCTAACTACCTTCTGGACTTCTCCATCTCAAGTTCCATGCTGTCCTCAACCCGACTTTCTTGCTTTCTCTCCACCCTACTTTCCTCACTTGTAATCTGCTCTCTTCCTGTATGGCCACCTTGCTCACTAACCTCCAGTTGCAGTTGTTTCTACATTATTTACACTGTAGTATTTTTTGAATTTTTCCCTTTGATTCATTTTAGCTGTCAATTCCTTTATTTAGCTTTACGTATACTGCTCATCATAGAATGACTCCATTGTGTGTCCATTTTTCTGTCTGACCCCCCAGAACCTCTCTCTTTCACTGCAATTCCATTGTGCTGCCTCTGCCCAGGAGTCTGATCTTGAAGGTCTCCACCCATAGGCCCCTACTTCTCTGATCTCTATGAGGCTTAGCCAGAGGGAGGCTCTGGCAGAAGATGGGGGCATAGGAGGATAGTGAAGGCAGGTTATTACCCTGTTCTTTCACTCAGGGCTTTCACAGGTGCCTGTAGCCCTCTCCTAAAGACCACAGCTCCCACTGGGTGGTGAATTTCTTACAGGCAGTTACTCTGAGAGGTGGCATTCTACTTTAAGTGGCCACTCTCCTGGCCTCTTTGAATGACTCTCTTCCCTTGCCCTTTAATCCTAGAGGTGGTAAGAAGTCTCAGCAATCCCTTTTCCTAGTTTACTCCACTATCCATTTTGGCTTCCCTGAAACTTTATCACACATTTGTAAACAGTTTCTTTATTTAACTCTCCTCAGTAATCCCATTTAATTGGCCCATCTGAGTGACCCTGACTCTTGCCTTGACTCAAAAGCCCTCTACTTCTGATCTCATTTCTCCTCTACATGCCTTACTAATCTTTTACTAACTTCACTATCCACCTATCCAACTATGTGGGGATATGCTGTTCCGGAGACAAGTGTTTTTCACAGTTCATTGCCTTTTCATATGATTCCCCCATTCACTAGAATGTTCTTCCTTCTTCCTCCCTTATTTTTCTCCTACCTGAAGAACTCTCTTTCACCCTTTTAGACCAAGACCAACCATTACCTCCCTATGGCAGCTTGTATTATTGTCAAAATAATTGCTGCTGCTTCATCCAGGACGATCCCTATGGGTCTAACTCCTGATTGAGGATTTTTCTTCCCCTCTTATTGATATCAGTCTTGTCTATGTGACTTGCTAAAATATGGTAGAAGGGGCCCTGGGTGGCTCAGTGAGTTGAGCTTCTGACTCGATTTCCCAGCTCAGGTCATTATCTCAGGGTTGTGAGATGATGTTGGACTCCATGCTAGGTGTGGAGCCTGCTTAAGATTCTCTCTTTTTCTTTCCCTCTGCCCCTCTCCCTGCCCTCCCAAATATGAGTGGAAGTAATGCCTACAATTTTCCTATCAGGAGCTTTAAGAACCATTACATGTTCTGCCATCTTTCCTTTCCCTCTGATGTAAAAATAATAATGACTCTGCCAGAGGTCCTCCTCCTGCCTTGATTCAGGTGATAGAACAGAGCTGTGTTTGATCTACCATAAACTGATGGTTGGCATGAAATGTCATGATAAAACAAGTAAACCAACTAAACCCCCCACAACCTTGTTTTTTGTAAATCACCTAATTTTGTGGTTATTATTCAGCCTAACTTGAGCTAAGCTATTTTACTTTCTCCATAATGAGACAGGTGCACAAAGTTTTTCTTCAAGAATTTCTATGCTACTTTATGAGAGTGAGAAAAGGATTTGGTTAAGTTAACAAGGAATTTAAAAATAAATAATAAAACAAAATTTGAAAAATAAATTATTCATCAACAGGATAGAACACTAAACATTCATTAAAAATTATGTTTGAAGAATATTTAATTATGGAGGCAATGTACATGATATGCTAATCAAAAAAAACTTTACCAAATCATATATACCATATGATTCCATCTGTGTAAAAAGAAAATGAATTACGTGTATATTTCCTTTTTACAGTTTTCCAAGGGTTATACAATAGTCACGCATCACTTTTATATTCAGAAATAAAAATGTTATTTAAATATTTCTTTCTAATGTCATCCCTAATTTACCTAGGCAAAACTTAATATTCTTTTTTCTCTGAATACATGCTATTTAATGATATTATATTTTCGCCTATAAATATCTTCTCTTAATAAAAAAATACCTATGCATTATTTGGATCAAAAGAGATAATTCATGTAAAGGAATTAGTACAATGTTTTATATATAGTAACCACTCAGTAAATGCTGTTTTCCGATCCTATTTTATGTTTTGGAAATTTTTAGAAGCGAATATGCTTTTTTAGGGTGACAGAGGTTGAGTGGCAGGATGACTTTTAGGATAATCTGGGAGTTGGTTCAGGTTGGATCTGAGGACTGGTTTATTATCTCAAGACCATACTCTCCATGTGGACACAACATCCTGTAGGAGTCTAAACCCCCCTCCTAACCCCCGGGGCTGTAATCCATAAACCCCTTTTCAGCCTTAATGCTAAAATGACCTTGAATAACTTTCCCACTCTGCCCTTTTGCATTCTATCTCACTGCCTAATATGATGCCACATTGATTTGACTGAGACGACAGCTTTGTCACTTGGAGAAAAAATTTTACATGTTTCCATAATGCTCTTTCTAAAGCACAAAGCAATTTTGTCATTAAATCCTGAATGCTCTCTTTAGTTCCATTTCAAGATGGGCTTTCTCGGAGCCAGATGAAAGTCTTCAAAATGACTTCTGACAACTATCAAATGACAGTGGCATTCTTGCCACCATGTTGTTTTTAATCTACAAGGAAAGGGTGGCAGGCATTAAGGAGAGAATGTAATCACTTTCTCTGGAGAACTGCTATTTTGTAAGATTATCAAAACTCCCTAAATTAGCATTTTGCATTCTTCTTTCAGAGATTTTTCACTATCCTACTTTAACACACACTTTGGGGGCAGGGAGTATATTAGCTTCTCATCTCCAGATAATCAAGCCTAAACATCTGTTGACACTAAATTGGGCCCCCCTGTATTTGGTTCAGTGGTATGGCAGAGGAGCTCATTTTTATATTAAAAGAGTATCTGATGGTTAATGGATGGGATGGTTCGTTGTCTTCTTAAACATCTGAGAAAATGCCTGTAAACTACTATTCCCCTTCAACTTGAGCTGACAGAAACATGCATTTACAGTTTTACTTGAGTATTTAAAAGATATTCATAAGATTAGGATCTACATAATAGACCAACCTACTTGGAATTTTTGAAGGGAAATTTTTTTTGCTTCAAAATTTGGAGTAGTAAAATCATACCCATTTTAGTGTATAAATGAAGCAGTAAGGGTGACTTTAGCATACAATTTGTTGGAAATCAATGAATATCATGCAAGCTATTTGGCACATTTTAAGAAGGTCTCTGGCAAGGAGCCTTAGAATTTAAACAACAACAACAACAACAAATGCTCTGTTGCTGTAAATGGTATTCTGTTGAACTCCCTAGTGGGATTCTAAACATTTCTCAGGTGCCATGGAAGACCAAATACAAGGACTGGATGGTACGTAGAGCCGGGATGATGCCACTCCTGGGGGTGACGGGCTCTGGGGCACGTGGGGCTCCCTGTCCCATGCCCTGCATAGTAATGAAGTTGTCTAGACACAATGGGGTCAGCTAAGGTGTGGTGGCTTTTTATATAGCACTGCAGAGTGATGCCACAGATGGCGCTGTGCCCAAGGACAGATTTCCTGCCCTGAGGCACCCACCAGTGCTCCGGGAGGGGACTGTGGGGGAGAGAACAAACACCCTGTGCTCATTAAAGGTAAAACACCTGACAGAGAATATAAAGATACAGGGTGATACAAGGAGAGAATTTTACCTTCAACTCTGAATTTCTTGGCTTCTCTTGTCTTAGGACAGGTACTCACGTTACCTGCATAAAATAGAAGAATCACTGCTCTGTTGGCTCCATGATTGGGTCCTAGGCTTCAGGACCCTCCCCGTCCCTCTCTTTCATTCCTCTGACCCCAACTTACCACCATTTTACTATAGGCCCATGAATTTGGACACAGAGGTAGCTGGCAGTCTGGTATTTCTGCCACTTACTTAGGACAGTGATGACTGAGTTTGGGGGTGTTCCTGAGCCCGAGCTGGAAGAGAGAAATTAATCATTATGCAGGCTCTCCTAGAAAACGGAATGTGGCCCACTTGGGATCAAGGATCCACGGTTGTGCTTGGAGTTCTGTGAACTCCGAGGAAGCATGTACATTATTGCCATGCGTGGGCATGTTTGGATTTTTTCTGGAGAGGTTTTAGCTTTCAGTGTTTTTCCAAATGCGTCCACAAACTTAGAGAGTTTAATGATTCTGGCTTTCCTCCTCCTATATGCTTCTTTCTGCCTGTCCAAATCCTACCAGTTTCTGAAATCAAATCTCATTGCTCACGAACCTTTCCCAACTGTGCTGGCTCCCAAATACTCCCATGGCAGAATGTCCATGAAAGACGCCACAGCGGTATTGAGTACCCCCAGAGAGAGTTCCTTGATGTGTTAGGAGCATGAGACGGGGGTGCGATGATGTCAGGGAGGAGGAGAGGCTTCCCAAGGAAACGATGCTGGGGCTGGGGTCTGTAGGAAGGATGGCAGGGAATGAGGCAGAGAGCGAGAGTGAAGGGTAAGTCTTCATGCATACCAACTTAATGTTGGTATATAAAATTGATTTAGTTATGGTTGTTTGAAGAAAATTCTCAGATAATCTCCATGATAATGGTGATTTCACAGGGCTGAGGACTCTGGCCATCGCAAGAAAATCTTCCCTAGAATTCTCTGTGTGGATCCCGCCTACTGAGGGTAACATCTGTCTGAAATGAGGACTACTTTATGTGACCATTTTAAGTGTATAGTTTTTTTTTAGGTAAATGTTCAGGCTCCACTTCTGAGGTTCTATATCATTTCAGAGAATGGGGACTAGGCATTGGCACTTTTCAAAAGCTCCTTGAGTGATTTTAATGAGAAGCCAGAGTTGAGAACTGCTATTATAAGTCCATCAAGAAAACATTAATGGGACTTTAAAGACTGGTAATGTCCAATGCTGGCAAGGGCATCGGAAATAGATGCCCTCTCCACATTGCTGTGGAGAGTTTAACTCATTGTGCATTTTCTGGAAGGCCATCTGATAATCAATTTCAAACATTTTAAAATTGTGAATACCCCCCCCCCCGGCAATTCCATTTATTGGGGTCTATGCTAAAAAAACAAAAACAAAACCTAAAAACCCCCATCAGGTATATGGATAAAAGTTTATAGAAGATTGTTCTTCGGAGTGTTTTCATGATAGAGATTAATTGGAAACAATTTAAAAGTCTGGCAATAGAGGATTGGTTACATTAAGTTTGCTATCAATTCTCTTTACAATGATGCACAACTATTAGAGATGATGTAGCAAAATGCCTACTGACATGTGAAAGTGTTCAAGATAGATTATAAAGTGAGAAAAGCAGGTACAAAGTAGTATATGCAGTACCTGTATTGAAGAAAACATTGGGAAAACACACAAGTATTTAGCTGTATCACTGTGAAATAAAATTGCAGCTGCTTTTTATGTCATTTTTTTTTAAAGATTTTATTTATTTATTTGACAGAGAGAGAGATCACAAGTAGGCAGAAGCAGGCAGAGAGAGAGGGGGAAGCAGGCTCCCCGCTGAGCAGAGAGCCCGATGTGGGGCTCCATCCCAGGACCCTAAGATCATGACCTGAGCCGAAGGCAGAGGCTGTAACCCACTGAGCCACCCAGGTGACCCTGCAGCTACTTTTTAGAGGTCTTTGTTTTCTTGTCTGATTTTTGTAAGATCTTTACAACAGGCATGCATTATTTTCCTCCAGAAACGTTACCGTTTTAACAAGAGCATTAGCAGAGGAATACAGGCATGGTGAGAAGGACAAACATGCCACTCATCAGGAATACCTCAAAGGAGAGTATGAAAGAAAAGTCCCAGCTGGGATGAATGCCGGATAACCTGGGTGCTTGATAAACACACAGAATCTTAGCTTCCTTGTTTATCAGATTCTCTAGGCAGCTCGGCCGCAGGCAGTAACCAACAGGCTTGGGGAACTCCCAGGAGCCTTCAGTCTTAACGGGAGTTCGGTGATCTCTGCTAGCCTCCTTTCCCTTTCCTGTGTCTCTCACATTTTCTGGGCTCATTGCAGAGAATCTCAGTTACTATGGGTTTATTTTAAGGAATTGAGGGAAAGCCAGTCCCACCTGACTCACAGGGATCAGGTCGTGGTTTGGAGCTCCGTCGTGACTGCACCATCAGGCCTCACGGATGGAACACCATCCAAGACCATCCAAGACCCAAAGCAGCTAGAGTGGGGGATACCTCCGCTCAAAACCCACGTCTGAACTCCCTCTACCCGTTACCTTATGGTCGTCCAGCTGCTCTGTCAAGGCCGATATGCAGACATCTCATCTTTTAAATCAAGTGAAGACTGTTTATTTCTTCTCTTACACAGGGTTTCCTATGAGCCATTTGCCTCCACTGTCTCATTTCTCTCCCATCTTTCTCCTCCTGCCCCTTCTACCTAATCTCTTATTCACCCTTTAGTACGGAGCACTGGGCAGAGTCGTCCTGCCTCACGGCTCACAGCTGCCTAGAAGCCCCTGTCTCTGGGTCAGGCATTCCTCCCTGGCCCTGCCCTCCGAGTCAGGGGGTGGGCTATGCGGGAGAAATCACATTCATCCCTCCTTGCCTTCACAGCAGTGGTACTCACCTGTGTGCCAGGCCCCGTGTCATGTTCTCAGCGGCAGTTGTGGCTGCAGCACATCTTCAGAACATTCTAGAACTTGTTCTAGTATTTCTTTGTATTTGGGTTTAGCCATTGGACTCTGGTGAGAATGGCTTCTGGACGCAGGAGGGAGATGGTCACTGAGGAGGGGACCCTCCTTCTTTGTTGAGCGTCTGCTTCAGTCATCTACTGATGCCTCCCAGGAAGAGGCTGCGAAGTGACTTCCTGCTCATTCCCGCAGCGTCCTAGCTCCATCCTGGGAACAAACACTCCTTCCTCTCAACACTTCAGTGGTTTGATTGTGGAAGTAATTAAGAGATTTCCCCCTTGTGCCTTGCCTATTTAGTATATTTTGATATCCTAATGCAAATAAATTTTAATTGCACGTTTCTACTCAGCAGTCTGGTGTGGCCCTGATTGGGTGGAGGGCTGAGGCCCTGCTCTTCCTCTTGGGCTTCCAGGGATGCCAGCTTGAGGTAGGCATGTGACCGAGAGCCTGCTGGAGGGAGAAGTCTGCTACCCAGAAGAGGGAACGGCCTGTGGAAAATAGATACCAGTGTCCTCTCTCTCTGCACATACCTTCTTCTTCCACTGGATTTTGTGTAGACCCTAGAAACCTGATTCCTTCTTCAGGGCAGTGATATTCCCATCACATCACAGAAATCAGAGGTACAGAGAATCAGTGCCTCATTATCAAACCTCAGCCTAGAACTTGTGCTTTTGGACCTGAAGCTTGGAATTCTATTTGAGCTGGGCTTCTTGCTGCTCAGGGATGGGAGCCTGTGGGCCTCACTTTTCCTCCCTGAATTGGCTCCACCTTTTCTGTGGTCCTTGTGAGTCAGAAGACCTCTTTTTACCCAGGGCCAAATTCCTTTTGTGGGAAACTAGGATGTGCATGCTTTCTTCTCTGTTCTCCTCCAAGGTCTAGATGCAGAAACCTCTGGTCCATGTTCAGATGATTGCTTCTGGAAAAGATATAGAACCAGACACGAAACAGAGGGGAGATACCAGGATGTTCTTCAGAGGAGAGACTCCAGGAAGTGGGCAGAGGAAAAACCATTCTTTCATCCATGCCTAAGAAAGGATGGGTGTTGGGGACAAACAGCATTAGCATTTGTGCTTGAGAGATCCAAATTCCATTAATCCGGGGTACTTGGGTGGCTCAGTGGGTTAAAGCCTCTGCCTTCGGCTCAGGTCATGATCTCAGGGTCCTGGGATTGAGCCCCGCATGGGGCTCTCTGCTCAGTGGGGAGCCTGCTTCCCCCTCTCTCTCTGCCTGCCTCTCTGCCTACTTGTGATCTCTCTCTCAAATAAATAAATAAAATCTTAAAAAAAAAAAGCAAATTCCATTAACTCATCTGAGCCTCAATTTCCTCATCTGTACAATGGGAACAATAATAATACCCCTTTGGTTGTCAAATGGATTATCTACTACGTTGCCTAGAAAATAGTAGACATGCAAAAAATGTATGCTAATTTATTACACATGGCAATACTAATTATTGATTCTTAGCATCAATTATCTTTATTACTCCTACTTGCAGTGGGATAACTTAAGAACTTCATCATTGCCTAATTTATTTTATCCAATGCCTCAAAATAGACTGTTTATAGAGAATGATATATCACTTATATAAATTCTGGCCATTGAATCTAAACTATTTCCAGCTACTCCTTTGTCTCCCCCCCCCACCATAGGACTTATAAGCACTGGACACATTGCATATTTATTAGCTTATTTATTGATTATTTTCCCCCACCAGAAAGCAAGCTGTAAGGGAAATGGCTGTATAGCTCTTAGAATGTTACTGACACATAGTCGATTGTTCAAAAAATTTGTGTTTAATGAATGAGTGGATAAAAAATAAGAAAAACTAATACTTGAATGAGTGACTAATACAAAACCTTGACCTAAGTACCGTGAGTAAACAAACATAAATTTCACTGGCTCCTTCCCCTAAGGATCGTGAAGTCTAGCCACAGATGTGGGAGAGTCTGTGAAAGTCCGGGAGAAGAGAATCAGTGACAGATGCTGTAAAAGTTAGAAAGAGAAGGTTCTGTGGAAGGTCGAGTGAGGAAAAGGTACGGGTGCCCAGGTGGCTCAGTTGTTAAG
>CM053609.1:60311042-60396352 GCA_028646535.1 Procyon lotor
AGAGCATTCCAGCTGGAAGGACTGCAGCATGTTGCCAGGCAGGGCAGAGGAGTGGCAAGTGAGACTTTTTTTTTTTTTTTAAACAAATGCCATCCTGATTCCCATTCCCACCTCATCCCCCTTTGAAGCATACCTGAGTTTTATTTGTAGACTTCACTGAAATTCTACTTTTCCACGGAAGCTCGTTAAGATCTCCCCAGCCCATGTGAGGCTTTCCTGCTAGATATTTTTAATTGTTTTATCGTTCGTTTGGGGCTCACATTCAATGACAATCAAATAAATTGTCATTTATTCTCTTGTTGTAGGCCCTCTCGAAATTTGAAGGACGGGGCCAGACACCTCTTCCTGTGAATTCTGGCTGTGTACACATTTGGCTATAATCTTGACTCAGTAGAAAGCGGTTGGTTGATTGATTTAGGGAAGTAACTTTACTTTAAAAATTCTTGCAAGAAGTCTTTCTGTCGAATTCTGAGCAGAACGGCTGCCTCATATTCTATGTTGCAAAAGTCTGGGTAGACCTTGAAGAGCAAGTCCCTTAGAAAGAGACTACTTTAGAGCTAACATTCAGAGCTTCACTTGTGCAGGAGTTCATTTTATGGATCACGAAACTAAGGGCCAAAGAACTCTCTGCTTTCCTGATGTCCTGGAGCTAGTGAGAGGTTCCTGATGATATTTCGGACTTGAAAGCTTGAAAAGGTTTGTAAGACTTGATGTTTTAGATTAGTCCAGTGAAATCTCCTGCTGGGAAGCCAAAATACAAAAACTCTTACAGGTTCCCACGTATAAAGAATGTACTCACAGACCCTCTAAACAATGAATATCACTGAAATGGGCCTTTTGACTAATAGAGGACTATTTTTGGAACTTGGAGCTGGAAGAGAATTTTGGATCAGGGATCTGAGTCATTCCCTGTTATTCCAGTTAATTACCACAGCCCTGCTTCAGGGAAACTGACTTGCTAAGTAACCAAAATAGATAAGGCCCACAAAGGAAAGTGGGTAATTGCCATGGAACCCGAAGGCACTTTAGGAAGATAGGACGAAATGGGAAGGAAGATCTCACAAAAAAGAGAACCTGGCCAAAAAAAAAAAAAAAAAGGAAATACTCTGAGTTTTTTTTAAAAGCCTATGCTTGCGAGTCAATGGAAACAGTGAAAGCAAGTAAAATCTTTATTTGCTTGTGATCCAAACATTTATTTCAGTTCTATTTGTTTCAATTCAAAAAGCTTATTAGTAAATTTCTATTTGAAAGCTTTGAAAAACTGGCAAATCATGATACTTTGTTGGAATAGGCTGATCTTAGTAGATGAAAGGGAACAAAAACTCAGATGTGTGAATTCTCTTCCATGGAGTAATAGTTAAAATGGCAGCGGTTATGGGCTAACTGGACCTTCAAAGTGAAAAATCAGCAAATCAGAGGATAAAAGAAGATGTGTAGAGCTGTGAATAATGGTTTACTTGGTCATGGTTAGTCTATGCTAAGAAATAACAGTAAAGTGAACTGTAAACTCTTGCACCAACGCTTCAAGTGTTGAATTTTCTTCCTTCATTTGTGTTTTTCTCCCCACCAAATTTTCTACTATAGCTTTTCTTTTGCTTTATTTCTGTCTTTCTGCCTGTAACTTTACCTGCCTTTTTGTATAATTTTTCTTTTTTCTTTCTCTTTTCTCTTTTTCCTCTCTACCTTTTTTTTCCTTACTGTGGTTGTTATAGTTTTACTCTGGCTCTCTACCTCATTCCTCTTCCTTTTCCCCTTTTCTTTCTCCACTTGCAAAATTAAATGGCCATAATCAACACATTTAGGTATTCATTATTCTTCATTCAATGGGGTATGATTTTCCTTACTTTAAGATTTTAAATCAGTTTAGTTTAAATTTATATATGGTGCTTGTATTTGGCCTCTTGAATTTGTTGGCTCAGAATGTTATGCCTATCACAGAACTTTAGGAGCAATGCCACATCCCAGGGGCTGCAGATGATGGAGCTAAGAAGGTACCTACTTCATTTTCCATGGCCTTGAACTGCTTTAGGTCATGGACAGCATTGGGCTTTTGAGCAGATACTCCAAGGTGAGAGTATCAAGTACTGTAATACAAACGGGAACTTTGTGAGAGAGAAGGGAATGAAGAATTAACTCTGCCTGGGGGTGGTAAGAAAAGAGGGGACTCAGGGGGAGTCTTTAAATAAGGAAAGAGCTGCAGGTGGAAAAGAGAGAGTATTGGGTTTTACTTCCATTTGCCCAACAGATTTTTCTCCATAGTTGTCAGCAGCCTTAATGAAAAGGTGTTCCAAGTGATGAAAGCTTCAGGACCTTTTCAGATTGTGCCTTCTGGTAGAAAACGTGCAAATGACTTCCGCCAGGAAGAAGGGTTTCAGAGAATTCGGTTCTGGCTCGTGGGACAGCTGCGGGGCTTCACGAAGAAACAAAATCCTGACAACTGCCCCTAAAGCAGAATCTCCCCAACTCTTCTAGAGAGATGTTAATACTTGTGAGGAAAAAGAGCATCCCTTGATCAAGTAGTTTGAGAAATAGGTTAAAAAAAAGGTTATAGGTGGAATTCAGGACTGTTCTAATAGGCTAATATTCATCAGAGATCTTCCAAAAGAGGTACATGAAGAAGCCTTTTCCAAACTGATTTGACCTTGAGCTTTTTCTCTCCCTCCTGGGTTGGAATTGGGCATCCCTGGCACATCAACCCAGGTTTTTCTCCTGTAAACCAAGTTCCCAGCACTTCCCTCAGCATAGAAGTGAGATGCCTTTCTTCCTTGTCTCCCTTCTGGAGCTGTTGCCCTAAGAAACTACCAGAAGCTCTCAGAGCTGTGTGCCTGTCTGCCTGTCCACAGCCCGGAGAAGAGAGAAGAATGGGAGCAGAATTGGTTTCCTGGTGCCTTCCAAAGCCTCGCTCCTCAGTGCAACGTGGATTTAGCCACTTGCAACCTGTGGAATCTTAGACCAGGCTCATAACTTTCCTCATTGCTGCTTCCTTCCTTGACACTTCATCTAAGGCAGATAAGGGAAGGCAGGTGTTACTAATAAATCCTGGATATTATAACTTTCCCAAGGACATTTGGATATGGTTAGTGAGCTAGACAAATAGGTCTTTTGGAGCCAAGAGAAGAAATCTCCTAGAGATAGATTTTTAGGCATTTTGTCAGAGAGGAAGAAGTTTTTTGGAAACAAATGGGCTAATAGGAAGGGGGTACCAAGTTTCCATAAATCAGTCCCACATGGTCTGTTTTATCTTTCTGTCCTTCTCTTGGGCCTGTGTGCGAACTTTGGTTTCCCAGACTCGGCTCTAGAAAGGTACACCCTGGGTGCACTAGAGTGTCAGACAAGGACACGGAAACCCAATTAGTACTCACACTTCAGAGAAGGCCATCTGGAGGCTTAATCTTGTGTCTTAAAAATTTGGCAGCTTTCTTTCTAGAAAAACTGCATTTGGTGATGTTTACGGAACTCATCCAATGTGGCTTGAGTTTTATGGAGCTCTAAACATTTAAGCAGTATTTGGGAGAATGGCAGGCTTAAAATGTTTCTGAGTGAACTTGAAGCTATAGTTGTTCTCCTGAATCCTAAGGAAGAGTTTTCTGAGTTAAAAAGGAAGGAGATACAAACTGAACAATCAAAGTAAGACCTTTGGCTTTGTGGACAAAATCCAGTATTAGTTAAATGGCCCATTTAAATTACTTACTACAACTTATATAACTATGTTTTTATGTATGGCACCTATGACCTTCATTGCTTTATGTCTCAGCCAGATAAGCTATTAGAAAAAATAACTTAGTGAGGACTGGATGTTCATAAGAATTCATAATTGCAAAGAAGTACAAGGTCTTTGCTTTGAGGACAAAGGGTTAATGATAGATTTTTCTGTGTTTTCTTAAGAGTCATAAAAGTCAACTTGCATTGTATTTGCCAGAGCCCCCTGGTCATATAGGGGGTCAGTCTGCAAACCTATGGTAGGTCCATCTTTGGAAAATAGAAAGCCCGTAGGCAGGACCAGGGTGTTGTAGCTGGAATAAGATAAAATGAAAGAAAAAAAATTTGAATGGAACACTGGTTTTATTCTTTGTCACTCTCTGAAATATCCACAGTTATGCCTAACTCTGAATTCTTGAAAGTCCCCAGACATTCAAAAGCTCCTTCGCTAAATATTGAAGCATTTATGCTTCATACAGAAAGGAATTCTGTAAAGTCTTCAGTTTTCTACCCTACAGCCTACCCTCAAATCTTCTATATTTCTTGGTTATCATAATCACATCCTGATTGTGTCGGGACCAATAGGGCTGAAATGTGTTCTCCTGCAAAGCATGGACAAAGTGCTTGGTTTCCTGAGAACTCTCTGTGCATGTGTGTTGGGGGTGGAGGGAGGAGGAACACTGGGGGGACATTGCCTAGTCAGCCAGGAAATACTGGGTGTGGTGGGGGAGCTGCCCTGACATTAAGGCTAGTTGTGAACTTTCTAGAAGCATCTCTAATGCTCTTATGGACGGGAGACCACCAAGCCAGCACTTACAGTCTTGGGTTGATGGGAAAGCCAGCTCCCTCCCACCTCTGTCTAGCTTCTTCCGCTTCTAACCACAGATACTATGACCCCGAACTCCACACAGTTATAGCTGGGTGGTAAGGAGTCTAAAGGGCTGGGCTTAGTCAAGACTGAGATGCGGACTTCCCTCTTTTGTTACCTTCGCAACATTGGAAGCCGCGGCCAAAGTGGAGTGTCGGGACTGCATCGATCTGAAACAAACACTTCCACCAGGTGGAATACTGGCTATGCAAGGTTCAATGAGGACACAGCAGCGGGAACTGAAACCCTCTGATGATATAGGAATTTTTTTCCTTAAGAGTACAGATTGCTGCTGGTAAATTAATGCATTATGTAAGCATCCAGCATAGGGCGATCGTATCAAAATATAAGGCAAGAGGACTGATTTTAGCCCTTTTGATTGTTGGGGAGATCGAAAAGAAAACCGATCACGCTGACTACTGATAAGAAAGAGTGCCATCTAGAGGCTCTGCAGAGAACTCCTCTTCAGTCTCAAGAATCCTCCATCAGTTTGACCTTGAGTTGCCTTATTCTGTGATTGCGGTGCTCATGATGGATAATAAGGGGAAGGGAGCAGTGGGCGTGGCCACATGGTAATGGAGTCAGGTATTATGAGGGCTGAGCTGTGTTGACATAGAGTGAAGGCTCAGACCTTATTAATTCCTAAATGATGCTCTTTGTCTTTCCAGGGATGCTTCTCGTCCCTTGAGAGCTTTCATACTCCAGTGGTTTGTTCCTAGGCTTTAGACTTTTAAGTTTCTTTTTCTTTAATAGATTTAAAGTGCTTAGAAATCATATTTCTTCTTCTCTTTTGTGTTAGGAAAAGTAAATTGTTGAGATGATACATGATACATGTCATTAAAAAAAAAAAAAAAAGCCCTCTCCTGAGGGGAGAAGTAGTGAAAATGAAGAACAAAATGGGAGATCAAAAACCATCTCTAATTTTGCTCACCATACTAGATTGGATTAATTTATAGGCTATGTTCCTGAGGATTAGTTTCTTTCCCCCATCTTGAATCATTCTATTCAGTATCATCAAACAAATGATTTCCCAACTTAGCACTGATGTTCACGCTCCAGTTTTCAAGCCCACAATGAACCACAGATTTTGAAAGGAGGTTTGAACTCAACACATCACCATTATCATGCTACAGGCAGGATTTTCTTAGAAAACCTAAGAATATATTGGTAATGATTTCACTATCATCTTGATAATGTGATAGGTAGGAACACCCGAGAGAGTGACCAAGGTGGAAGTCACCCCCCAAAAACACAAATGAAGCTGGCAATAGACCTTGGAGTCTACAATTTCTAACTAAGAAACGATCTCTAAAATAAGTTCCTTCTCCTTTAACAAAGAAAATAGCCATATACATGTTTTAGTTTAATGTCTATAGTATTGGATTTTTCTATTGTGACTTTCACATAAGTTTGGACAAACTCCTTTGTTCTTTCAGAGAAGTTTGGCTCTTAAACAGTGGATGTTTCTGCATTCTGCTTTAATAAGTGAGCTACAGAGAAGCAATGTAAACTCTGAAATCTTCAGCAATAATATTTTTAGTAATTTGTTCAGGATAATCCATAGCACTTGAGATAGTGATTAGTGGTATTCAACTTACCAATGACACATAAAAAAAGAATCATTGTGCTATTTGTCTCCAAACTTCAGTAGCCAGTTATAAAAGCTCAGAGGTTGTTTGCCTCATTCTTTCAGTTAATTAAGATTTTTTTATAGCCTCAAGTGTAGTGTAATTTATAATAGGCCTTTCTCCCTCTGTTTTAATTACTATCTTTGCATGGTGTTATTGGACCTCTGCCTTTTTATGTACTACTTATGCATAGCTTCTTGAGACCAGCGCCATAGTTGTTAATTAGAAAATAAAAAAGTTTTATGTATTTTAGTTATCTTCATCTAGGAAAATGAGGGAAATCACCTGATTGGGATTTATTTCTCCTACTTTTTTCCCCCCTCAAAAGGATAATCTTCCCTCTCAAATAATGGTTTCCTTTTAAAAGTATCTTATCTAGAAAAGATTAGGAAGACTAAAATGAGTGGAGCCCAAATACAAGTTAAAATTCTACTTTCATTCTAGCTATTACACAGAGAAGGTAGAAACTTTTGGAATTTCACAGAGTTATGAACCGAGTTCTTGATATTTCCAATTCATTGAAGAAATAAATGAATGAATTTCTTTGCTTACTGATCAATATAATGAGGAGAACTAATAACGTAATTCTTGGGGGTGGAGGAAGAGAAAAGCAAGAAGCAAAACATTAATTTCAGAAATATAGCATTTCAAATGATTGAAACACTGGGGTAAATCCTTTGGTGTCAATTTTGCTCAAAGAGTATTAGGCTGGTATGTGGAATCAGTAGTTCACTACCATCGTTTGTGCCATTGGCTTTACCGTCGTTTATGCTCCTAATAAATGAAGGAGAAACCCAAAATGGTGGAAGAATTTGTTCTGAATCCTCACAGGGTTATCCTCATATCCCAAAGCATTCTTATAAATAAGAAGGTATATAAGTCTTCAAGTGATAAATGTGTCGGATGAGTTTTTCACTTAAAAAACTAGGATAATGCTGCCCAGCGTGCAAAATATTCCAAGGAGCAACTGAAAAGATGACATTTTAACTGGATCACCACAATCTACAGATACTATCATTTTTATTTTAGAGATTGAAAAATTAATCAGTGACAGAATTAAAAGTTGAATCCACTTTGCCTACCTGCAAAAACTTTTGGTTCCTGACTGAGATGACAAGGGAGAATAAACCTGAAACAGTTTTATTTATTTCTTTTTTTGGGAAGGTAAAATCAAGTCAAGACGTTACCTTGTCAAGACTGAGCTTTGCCACAAGACTCACACACTTGAGTCCTCTGATAGTGAGCACGGCTATTAGAGACCCTCCAGTGGGAGCTGGATGGTTTAAAGTCTGGCTACCATGCAGATTTGCTCTGTAGTTACAGCCAAATGTAGATGGTAAGAGTTTTGTCCTTTTTCTCTTTCCTGCAAATCTTCAGGTCACACATGTGCTCTTAGAAGCCTTCACTTTCAAAGGCTTTTTTTTTTTTTCCTTTCAACAGGAAGGGCTTCTTTCTTCGCAATTGTATGAATAAAGTTTTTATCTTCATATTTCGTTCATACTTTATTCTGTCATCATGGTACCAATATTTCATTGTTATCCTAACTCTATGGTTCTAATGTCAAAGAAAATATATCTGATATCTGTCTGATGCCCAGATTTTAGGAAGATGCACTAAGAATTTCAGTCTGGACCATTGTCTTAATAAATTCATGGGTTTGATGAGAAGAAATTTTGGTGATAGAATTTTTGTCTTGTTTTGGGTTGCAACATTTTGAACATACATTTTAGGATCAGTTTATCAATTACTGCAAAAAAAAAAAAATCCCCCCTGGATTTTGACAAGGGTTTCAATGAATCCGTAGATCAACTTGGGGAATATTGTCTTCTTAGTAATACTCGGTTTTTCAGTCTACAGACACTGAATGTCCTCCCATTTATTTAGATATTCTTTATCTAAATTTATTTAGATAAAGAATCTAATTTATTTATTTATTTAGATTTAGATTTCTTTAATTTCTTTATTTAGATATTCTTTAATTTCTTTTAGCAAAACTTTGCTGTTTTTGGTGTACAAGCCTTTTACTTTTGTTAATTTTATACCAAAGTATTATTTTAGATGCTGTTGCTTTCTTAATTTCATTTTTTGGATTGTTCATTGCTGCCGTATGGTGTATGGATATACAATTGTAGGGGTACTTGGGTGGCTCAGTTGGTTAAATAGCCTACTCTTGATTCATGGTATCAGGGTAGTGAGATCAAGCCCCATGCTGGGCTCCACACTCAGTAGGCAGTCTGCTTCTCTCTCTCTTTTTCCTTCTCTTTCTTCCCACCATCTCTCCCCCGCCCCCCTCACATGTATACTCTCTCTCTCTAAAATAAATGAATCTTTAAAAAAGGAATGTACTTGTATTAGAAATATAATTGATAGATTGACTAGAAATACAATTGATTTTTGTATCTTGATCTTGTATCCTGCAACCTTGTTGAACTCCTATATTCGTCCTCATTGTTTTTAGTGTGTGTGGGTTTGTACACGTGCGCTCCTTAGGATTTTCTATATACAAGACTATGTCATATGTTAATAATGGTAGTTTTACTTTTTTCTTTCCGGTGTGGATGCCTTTTATTTCTTTTTCTTGTCTGCTTTTCCTGGCTAAAACCTCCATAATAACATTGAATATAAATGGCAGGAAAAGACATGCTTGCCTTCTTCCTGATCTTAGAGGAAAGCATTACTCTTTCACTATTAAGTATGATGTCACCTGTGGGCTTTTCATAGTGGCCTTTTATCAGGTCGAAGAAATTCCTTTCTCTTACTACTTCATTGAGTGTTTTTTATCATGAGATGGTAAAATTAAAATATAGATTTTTGTCAAACTTTTTTCTGAGTCTTTTGAAATGATCACACATTTTTTGTCCTTTCTTACTGTGATATATTGAATTTATTGATTTTCACATATTAAACCAAACTTGTATTCCTGGAATAAATTTCATTTGACCAGGGTGTATAATCTTTTTTATATGTTGTTGGGTATGGTTTTGCTAGCATTCTCTTGAGGATTGTAATGTCTATATTTGAGGGATTTTTGTCTGCAGTTTTTTTTCTAGTGATGTCTTTGGTTTTGGTACCAGAGTAATATTAGCCTCATAGAATCATTTGAGAAATGTTCTCTCTTATTTTTTTTCTCTGGAAGTGTTTGTGTATTGGGGTTATTTCTTCTTCTTTTTTTTTTTTTTTTTAAAGATTTTATTTATTTATTTGACAGAGAGAGAGATCACAAGTAGGCAGAGAGGCAGGCAGGGAGAGAGGAAGAAGCAAGCTCCCTGCTGAGCAGAGAGCCCGATGTGGGGCTTGATCCCAGGACCCTGAGATCATGACCTGAGCTGAAGGCAGAAGCTTTAACCCACTGAGCCACCCAGGCGCCCCTGGGGTTATTTCTTCTTTAAACATTTGGTAGAGTTTACTAGTAAAACCATCTGGACCTGTTTTTTTTTGAGAAGGTTTTTGATTAAATCAATTCCATTATTTGATAGATTCAGATTAACTGTCTTGTCTTGAGTCAGGTTCAGTTGTTGGTAATTTTCTAGGAGTTTATCTGTTTCATTGAGGTCATCTTATTTATTGGCATACAATTATTCATAGTATTTGCTTTTGGGCATTTTTATTTCCAAAATGTCAGTAGTGACATCCACACTTTCATTCCTCATTTTTGTAATTTGATCCTTCTCTCTTTTTTTTTTTTCTCTTGGTCATCCTATTCTATACTGATTTTATAATCCACGAGAGGGTGTTAATCTTCAGTTTGAATGTGACCTTGGGCACATTAAGTAACTTGTCTGGACCTCTATTTCCTCCTTATAACTTGAGGGCCCCATAAGCGCCTATTAAGTTCTAACATTTTAAGTTTCCATAGGATTTCATTCTAGAGGAGTTTGGGTTTCTTGTTACATTTTCCCAAAATGGAGTCCAATTTAGATAAATGATACATCTAAAACAATGATTGCCATAATGTGATTCCCTGCCAGCAACATCAGCATCACTTGGGAAATTGTTAGAAATGCTAATTCCTAGACATACTAAATCAGAAAGTCTGGGATGAAGTTTAACACTTTGTGTGTGTGTTTTTGTTTTTTTTTTTTACAAGCCCTCCAGATGATTCCCATATATGCTAAATGCCTGAGAACCAGTGATCTAGAACAACTCTCTTTTCTGAAACAGACTCCCTCCATCTCTGGTCTTCTGATTTGAATGTCTTTTTTTCCACAATTCATCCACCCATTCTCCAAACCCCATTTTTTTCAAGGGGAAAATCAGTTCCTACAGTATCTCTGGGACCGGGGTAGTATAGCAGGCCATTTCAGATCAATTGAAAAGTAACTCCAGTCATTCCTAGCCTAATGTTTACAGAGTTCCTGCAGTGATCCCCACAGGTTGGGGAGGGAACAAGTCCAGTTTAGAGAAGAATTTTTGTGTCCTTTAGTAGAAAAGACCATATTTCCCTTCTCTCCCAGAACTTGCTCACACCTTACCCAGTTGGATGCACTGGAATGCTGGGCTGCTTGGTTGTTGTTTTTCATAGATACATGATGTAAAAATGTAAAAATTGTTTCTTGGTTGTTTTCAACCAACCAATAGCATTTTTTACTATCTTAGGTCTTGCCAATGTAGATACCACCCTTTTTTTTGGGTGATACCCTTTTAAGAAAAGCCCCTTAAGATGTCTTTCATGTAAGCATCAGTCCTCTAGACTAGCACACACTTGTAGATTTCTGTAAAGTGAGGTTTCATGAAGACATGATTAAATTTTTTCTGTGTGTTTAGTACCATTTTGCTTCTTTACTTGACATATTATATAGAATATAAATGAAAGTTTTATACTGAACTGTCCTAAAGAGCTAAAGGAAGTAGATGATATTTAGCACACATTCTTTTTTTATTTTTTTCAAGAAAGCAGAATCCTATTGTCATCTGTGAATTTAGCCATTTTGATTTGCTGAGAGCTATTTTTCTGTTTCTATAGCTCTAGGAGATTACTGTATGGTTGAGAAGTCAAGAGACTTAGATTCTAATCTGAAAATTAGAAAATGGTAAATTGACCACGTGTTAACTTGCACAAATTACAAATCGTCTCTGACTCTCAGTTTCTTTATCTACAAAATATAGATAACGCTTTCTCAAACGCACAGCATTGCTGATGAAATTTAATTAGCTAGTTCAGCACATATAGCTCCTCTTATATCCTGGCAATTGGGATAAAACAAAACAGGGGAGATCCCTATCCTATTGGGGCATATATTCCTACTAGCAGTGGACAGACAGTAAAAAAATAACAAGTGAAAGAAAAAGGTTAGGATTCAGGTGGAGGGAATAGTAAGCACACATCTCTGGGTTAGAGGTGTTTCTGGAGCGATCAAGGAACAGAAAGGGGACCAGAGTACCTGAAGGGGAGTTAAAGGGAGAGGAGTAACAGAAGTGAGGGCAGAGGTGACATGGTTGGGGAAGAGGGCATGCTGGGTTTTAAGGCCATTGTCAGGACTTTGGCTGTTACTGAGTGAGATGAGAGCCATTACAGGGTTTGAAACAGGAGTGACGTGATCTGATTAATGTTTAAGACAATCAGTCTGACTTTGTTACAGAACAAACCATTGGAGTACAGGGGTGGAAGGAAGAGACTAGTTAGGAAGATGATAGAGGTTTTCTGCAGAAAAGTAGCCAAGAAGGGGGTGAAAAGTTGTCAGGTTCTGGATATAACTTTGAAGGTAGATCCAACAGGTGTTGCTCATGGGTTGGATGTATAATTTTAGGGAAAGACAGGCGTCAAGGATGACACCAAGATGTGTGCAGTCAGGGAAAGGAAGGATATAGTTGTCTCCCCATTTCTGCCTCCTCCTTTAATCCCCACAACTTACAGCAGAGATCTGAAGATGTCTTCTTTAAAATGACAACATCTGTCACTTGCTTCAGGCTGCCCTCCACCATCCAGAGTTTGAATCTCAGAAGGCTATTCTTAGAAGCTTCACTGTGGAAAGTGGTTCAGTAGGCAGCTAAGTAAGTTTGGGAAATGTTGTATTTTATATCTCCTTCAGAGGCTTAACATAAAAGGCACTGAGAAGAGCTGCAAAAAAAAAAAAAAAAAAAAAAGACACCCATTTTACTTGGTTTGATTTAGTATGGTTTTCCTTTGACTTCGAGATATCTTTGGTTAATTTATCTTCTACTTACATTCCGGTGAACATGCCAAGGCACATGTTAGGAAATGCTGAACTAGACCACCTGCACATCCAGGGCATCTTCCAAGCTTTTCTACTAGCTGTTGCCACATGAATTTTCCCCAAACATACTTTTGCCATATCATTCCCTTCTCAAAATTCACATGGGGATCCTTTCATGTATAAGATTAACTCTGAACTTTTCAACCTCACCTTCAACTCTGTCAACAGTCCAGCCTCAACCTTCCATGGAATCCGCATGGAACCTGGTAGCCCAGGTGCTCTCAGTGGTCTCCAAGTCCACTGCATATATACTGGTCCTCTCTCTAGTAAACTTTGGTGGGCCAAAAGAATCGGGGCCACTGATTCACTGCTTAAATAATTTCTACTCACCATATATTGCACAGCAGAAGGCTACTTTTTTCTGGACAGCTGCCTGTGATCCCCACAGTCTGTGCAAAATCTTACCAAATTCTACAGCACACACTGAGCATGTTATTCATATGGTCCTTAACATATATTGCCATGCATTGATATTCACACTTAAAATTGTGTACTTTTATCTCAAAATACAGTTCCTTAAGAGCAAGGGTTATCTCTTGTCTTCCTAGCCGACATGACATCTAACCTTGTAGCTTGTTTCCTATGTTTATAGGCATGTTTAGAAATATTTGCTGACTACATGTGAGCTCAAATACTTTGTAAAAATATAATGACGGGATTTATTGTTTTTCCAGTTTTATTGTACTTTGTATTTGCCCTCATCCTGACTCCTGTTCTTCCATTCTGTAATGCTGGTGGGTTTGCATATATTTTGGTGGGTGTCTTTCTTCTCACAGCATGCTGGTAATGCCATGACTAGTACAGGCTCAGGTGTGAGGGATGCTGGGGCCTCAGCAACTTTGTGTGGTGGGAAATAAAAAAAAAATTGGAAGCAGGAAAGAACAGATTTTAGGCCTGGTCTTCGTAGGAAAGGCTATTTTAGATTTTAGAGTCAGAACAGGCACATATTGCTGGGAATGCTGACGCATAACCCTGCCTAAAGACAGAAGAATGCATTAAATCAACGTATTCAAGCCAATCTTTGGGCTAGGTGAGACGCTCTGCCTAGACTCATCTTTTTTTAGACAACACCATTTCTCAAGCCTTATCCCCGGAGGTTGTAACTCAGAAGGTCCTGGTGGTCCCAGGAATCAGGGTTTTAAAAATCTTCTAGGAAGGAGGCACCTGGGTGGCTCCGTGGGTTAAAGCCTCTGCCTTCAGCTCAGGTCATGATCTCAGGGTCCTGGGATCGAGCCCCACATCGGGCTCTCTGCTCAGCAGGGAGCCTGCTTCCCCCTCTCTCTGCCTGCCTCTCTGCCTACTTGTGATCTCTCTCTTCTCTCTCTTTCCCTCTCTCTCAGTCTGTGTCAAATAAATAAAATTAAAAAAAAAATCTTCTAAGAAGCAGCAGAGAGCTTCTCAGCCCAGTGGCTTTCCACGTTAGCTTCCAGGTCCCTGGCTCAATTACACTAACTTTTTCTCATTTTGCAAGTTAGAAAAGTAGGCTGTGTGGTGGAGGTTTGCACAGACTGGAATAATGATTTCTTTCAGCCCTGTTACCTTTAAGATTCAGAGCCAGCGAAATGCATTCTAGCACTTTCCACAGAGGTAGCGCTGAAGATCACAGAGGCGGCAAGGCCACCGGCTGACCACTGGATGGCATCCCTGTTCTTCCTTTTCTTGCAGGATTCCTGTTTAGTATTCACAACTCTCCTTAGAGTGCTCCTCGCGACCTCTTGCCAGTGTTTTGTCCTTTTGACACCGCAGGATGGTGACTGATGCTCACTCCCCTCCTTGGCCAGCAGGGCTGGGGTGTCAGACCCAGACAGACCCTGGGTGAATGGACGGAACAGGGGAAGGCAGGTTTTTCATTTTACAAAAGCAGCCTCCCTGGTTTCATTCTGAGATGTGTTTACAGGTCATGCTTTTAGTAAGAGAATAAGAATGTTAAAGAAGTCCAGCAGTCATCAAATAAACATTTCTGTGCTGAAAACCTCTGAACCGACAGTGCAGGTTAATGGCAATGTAACATTTGTTTCTATCCAATTTTAGAAGCAGTTGTGTTCAGTGAACAGGTTGTTTGTTTGTTTGTTTACTGCCCTCTGGTGGAAATACATCAGATATTTAATTTGCTTGAGATAATCAAAGATACACAGGAACAAAGAAGCCAGTGGTATTTCGAAGATGTGCAGAATCCTATAAAGTTGAACAAGTTTCTTATTTGGAAAGGTAGTTTGAGAGAGGGTCAGTGGCTTTGCCTACACAAATTAAGCAAAATCTGTCATTTGGCTTAAACTTTTACGTCATTCGTATGAACAGAGGTCACAATAAAAGCTTGATTTAGAAAAATTGGACTATGAAATGTGTTGGAACCATGTTTTCCAGGTTTTTTTTTTTTATTTTATTTAAATATGTGCTTAGTATAAGCTCTTAAAAGCTATTTTGTATTTCTGATCTTATTTTTCCTTCTTAGTCTTTTCTTTTTTTAATTAAATTTTTAGCCTTCTTGCGAGGTCCAAAATATCTTTTCCTGGGCAGTTTGCTTTGCTAGAAGATAATATAGTCATGTTGGTCTTTCTTTGAGTTTGTCTTGCTGACAGGCTTTGGTTCTTACTATGTCTTGTTAATGCACTAGGAGGAAGGCCAATCCTGATTCCTGGAATTCAACCTCAGGCTTGCCATGGAGACACATGGCTAAATCCTGGATTTAGAGGAAATCCTGGCTCTGGGGACTGTATGGTATTTGGTAGGAACAGATTGAACTGGACAGCTCCCAAATTTGCTGTCTATGTAGCATTTTATGGTCCGCACTTTCTTTGGTTGGGGTTTTCAGCTCTAGAATAGCAGCAGAGAGAACACCTAGCAACGGAGGGAAAATATTTAATCCCTCATCTTTTCCCTTCTTTAAAACAAAATATTAAATTCCCTTGCTTTGTCTTTCCCCTCTCCCTCTCTTTCAATACCTGGAAGGTTTACTTATCACATTAGGTTGCATACACATGCATGTTAGAACAACTGATCTGAGGTACTGTCTCTTTAAAAAATTGAATCCACAACCCCTTTGCAATTCCCCACACAATCAAATCGCAATCCAACTCATCCTATAGAGATCCCAGAGGGCAAAGAGTCATCGCCTGCTCGAGTGTGTATTTCCCTGCTGTATATTGTAAGCTCCTTGAAGCTGGAAACAGTCTTATTTCATCTTTGTGAGAGAACGCTCTCACCTTGTATGGAGTTTAGATATGGTCGCTTGGATTGTGTCACTGTGGCGTCTTGTAGACGCGCGACTTTATTCGTGGCTGTCAGATAAGTTAGAAAAGCCAGAACATTTTTCTTGTCATAACGTCTGTCAACCAAATGTCACTTATTTGAAGTCTCAGAAACTAGGATATCAATTAAATAGAAGGCTTCTTGAGATTCTCATGCCACGTCAGGGGTAAGAGGGAAGACTGGGTGTAAGATGGTAACCAAGAGTCGGTGATCGCGGGCTCGGAGCCCACTCAGTTCCCTTGAGTTCTTCCCACACCTCAGCGAGGTGAGCACACTGAGACAGGTATTGCCTTGGTGGTGGTGCTCGGAAAGCATATGCTAGAAAACAGCAGATCTCTCTTACAGCTAGTCCTTCTATATGCAAGGGTGTCGCTTACTTAGAGAATCTGTTGGAATCCAGCTCCTCCAATCTGCCGGCCTTAAGGTCTTGGACAAGGAATCCAGGGAGAGGAGGAGATCCGAAGCCGACTTCCATTGTCTAGACTTGGGTGCACCTACTTGCACAGGCACAGCGGTGACAGATGCAATGATCCTTTGTTTCCGCCTGCCCTACCCATTATCTTCTTCCAAGCAAGCTTTGGGGTAAGCTAAGGGGGGTGAGTCTGCAATGCGATCCTGAGTGAGCTTGATGACATCAAAATTGTCTAGAGGCTTTGGGTGCCCTGATCCAGTGATCCAGCCTGCAGTGGGCCTAGCCAAAACCTTCTTCTCTCTGAGTGCTTGGATGATGGCTACCACTGTCCCTGTTACTCTCTTTTTAATTTCTTCTATACTTACAAACCACCTGCTGTTCACACGATCTTTCTCCAAACATGGTTTAATGCGATGGCTTAGATTTGTGCTTCACAAAATTATAGTCTCATTTCCGACTCACTTTACCTCCTTGAGATTCTCCCCACTTTAGTTGGAGTTTTGGACACTCAGGATTCACTGCCCCACATTTAGGAAATTTCAGAGTCTGTTCCCATTGATGGCTGATCATTACCAATGATATGGGGATTTTGCTACCTTGAACTTTCAGTGGCAGCTGCATTTTGAAGGTTTTGGAGAAACCCTTGGTATTCCCCATGAATAAACGACAGTATTGCCATGCTAGACTCGTATGTTCTTATTAAAAGGTAATGGCCCCTTTAAAAAAGAACAGTCTGTATTCAGAGCAGGTTAATCCTGCTATGTTCTGGAAAGCTGGCAGAATCATTAATAAGGGAACCAGTTATGTGTAGATTTAAATTAATCAGCAAGCATCCAGCAGCTAGAAACCTAAGGGGAGGGGAGACTCTTTCTCCTTGAAAAGAGGAAATATACTCCCCTCTCATTGGGAACACACACACAACACACAAAAGACACACACATACACACAGACTGGTGGAGAAACAGACATATGGTGTGGCCATAATCTTTTCTCTCTTGTGGTTTCTGTCAAGCTGTGTAAGAAAAAGTTTAAATCTCTGAAAGATGAGCTGTACCCCCAGGAGAATGGTTTTGGATTCTAAGGGATGGAGAGACTGAGGGGGATTCTGTCCACCATGGTGAAGAGAGCTGTTTGGACTTCAGCCTGTCAGCATGGGAAGCCACGTTTAAGGTTCCATATGAGATTAGGTGAGAGCAGAGTTGCAGAGGTGGGGAAGAGAGGGAACGGGGCTGCAGGGAAATGGGGGGTTTCTAGGAGTGCTGTTTGAAAATTAATTCTAACTCAGTACTTTTGTTTTCTCTCGTAGTTAAGGCCAATGGAAACCAGGGGCAATGAAAAACTGTGGGAGTTGGACACTTGAGAAAGTTCTTTAGGGCTTAGATATTTGAATAAGTTCCGTACTTGCCAAAAAAGATTCAGCATAAATTAGAAAGCTGTTTAATTTGAACTAAGCCATCATTGATTGAGATTTGCTGAGTTACCCAATTTACCTCTCTGCATTGTTATATGCTATTTAAACCCTAGTACTCCTTGATCTTAATGCTTGTTATATTAATTACTCCCGTTTTTATTTTAAAGGCTTACGTTAGTTGAAAAGCATATGATAGCCTGTTTAGCTTTAGTTTTTTGATACTTATGGACAAATTATCTATATGAATCATGAGTACATTGAACGGTGGATAAAACAGCCATAAGCCAGAGAACCCCCCATTCTGACCTCACCTCTACTCCTTATAAGGAAGGTTACTTGGGGAAATCTTTTCCCTCTCTGAGCCCCCATTTCTCATGCGTAAACCTGGGATCAAGAAAAAAAATCTGCCTGGCCTAGACCACAAGGTTATTGTGATAGTTAAATGAAATATAGTCAAATCCATTCAGAAGTACTTGGGAAATTAGCAATTACTGTAAAAAATGCAGAGTTTTTATTTGGAAAAAATAGATGAAAAGAAATAGAGTCACAGCTCTATTACTCTGTCTGTGGTCTTGTTGCTTCACTTCCAAGGACATTAGTTCTTTCATCTATTAGATAAACCGAGAGGACATGTCAACCAGTGAGCTCCAGCTGTGAGGCAGGAGCAGGCCTAGCCGGGAGGTTTACATTGTGCTCCATTGCAGCCCCTGACTGGGACTGACCTGGGGGAAAGACACTAGCCCCTTGGCTCACTAGAGCAGCTCTACCTTTCTTTGATGTCATTAATTTTCTGAATAAATTTTTCTCTATCGAAAGCCTACTACAGCTAAACAGAAAAATCATGTTTGGAAACCTTTGGGTAAAGTTGTTTACAATTTCCTTGCAGTCCACAATTGTAGTTCTATGATGGTTTTTGATGTGGTTATTGTTAATATGTCCCACTGGTGGCAACACCCTTCAGGGGTGTGTGTAGAACTCAGAGAAGGTGTCAGCTCTTGCAAAACCAGCTAGCTGTGTAAATCCAAAGGAGTGCAGTGGTGGAAAACATAGCAAGCCTTTTGTTAGGTTGGGCCAACTGCCTAGCAGTGGGGGGCCAGGACTTGAGTAAGAAGGCGTGTATGGATCAGCATGCCCTGGTCTAGTGGTGACATCATGACAGTAGAGGAAACCGTGTCTTGTTCAGGAGCTTCCTTCCTGAGGTGGTACCAGTGCTCATTCTCTAAGGGGCACCCCTCTCCTTGATTCTGTACGATGCCGATCTCCCAATGTTCCACCTTTTAAGCCAACCAGGTCTCTTCTTGAATCTTTCTGTTGAAGATTGACTTGACTTATGATTGTACATCTTATAAAATTGAGAACAGCTGAGTGCGGATAAAAGACTCTACAAATAAATGATGAGTCTGTGGATAGAATCTGGTGGTCGGAGTAAACAGAAATGTGACAGGAGGGAGTTATGAGAGGTCTTATGTAACATGTGTAATTAACCTCATACAAGCATTCTTACCCAAAAAGTTGGCCTGAGATAAAGGCCTCACGTTTGTAGGGCCAGACAAAAGAAAATGTGTGTGTGTGTGTGTGTGTGTGTATCAATCATTTATCTATATATCTTTGGATCAATCAGTGACCCATAGATAGATTTGTATAGCTTGGGTTAAAATAGTGGCATATAGGAATTGAAATCTTTCTTCCTATCCTTTTTTCCTTCCTTCTCTCCCTTTCTTCTTTTCTTTCCTTCCTCCTTCCCTCCCTCCCTCCCTCCCTTCCTTCCTCCCTTCCTCCCTACCTAAAGAGAAAGTAAAACAATATAAGTTTAAGGAATAAGATTGAACACATTAATTGTAGCCATATATCCACAGACTATCACTACCATTTCAGGTAGCATTAGCCCTTTCATTACAAATGAGATAATATACTGACATGAAATTTACCAGTAGGGTACCTCACTGAATTAAATGGCTTAGAACTGATTCATAAGAGTCTTTAGAGTCTTCCAAAAGTCTCCAAGAAATTTCCAACTTTTTCTCTTTTAAAAGGAATTTATCCATATGTGACATACCTTGTGATTTTTCCTGAAGATTATACTTCCCCATCACATTTACTGCTTCTGGTCCCCTAATTCCAATCTCTTCAGGCTATGGTACACAAAAATGACAAGCTCGATGCTGATACTATTGAGAAATGGTTCAGATATTGTGTCAATCCGAACTACGATGTGTGTAAAAACTGTAAACATTTCAAAATATATTTCCTTTAACATTATTCAGGATCATGTACCCTTGTTGTACTATATCGAAGATCCTTAATACTGTTTTTGTACAAAAGGATGTTAAACACATGGATTAAAATAATGGCAAAACAGGAGTGGAAATTTTCTTGTTTATTAATATTACGTTCTTATCTCTTCCCTCCAGTCCAACACAACCCATACGGCTGGCATGGTTGTTATTTTAAATTGCTTCTTAGTGGCTCTTGCTCTAAGACTTGCAATATCTATTAAAAATCTTAATGAGGGGGATTACAAACCTTCTTGGCAAAGATAAACAACATAAATGTTTCGATTAAAATGGATAAACTGAAATGGGATTTGAAGCTGGTATAACAGCAGCCAGCAGGACAGAGATTTATTTCCTCTCAAAGACAAACTTATACCATTTCAACATGGAGTCTGGAAGTCTGGCCCTAAACTCTGAGAGGAAGTGGGCCAATCTCACTGCATGGAGGAGGTGAATGGCATATCTAGCCCTTTAAGAAAAACATCCCATGTGTTCTGAGTGTGGGGACATTTTACATTAACCATTTGTTGTTTCTTATGTTGCTGAAGTTTTGAGATTTAATGCACTGTTTTATTTCTGGTACTTGGAGAGCATATTTCTGGTACTTGGAGACCATATAAAGAAAGGTAATGAAAGCTTAGTCATTTTTGATTTTCCTGTTCATTTTAAGAAATGATTTTGAGCTACAAAGTATGAAAAACAGGGTGGACACAATGAAAGATCTGTATGGACCCAAAGTTTGGCTTAATGTGTATGTATGAATACACACACATATATAATATACATATATGAATAATTTAATAAAGTATAATCACATTTATATGGTATTTTGGGATCTGATTTTGTCATTATCTTATGGGGTCTTCATGTATCAGTGAATAGAATTCTATGTGAGTTTATCAGTGATAAAAACATGACTGGGACTCTCTTGGTTGAACTCTTTGTGGTCATTAATGTGACCCATTCTTCGAGGCTTAGTTCAAGTCATATGCATGATTCTATTTTTTCTTCTGAGACTTCAGTCCAACAGTTTTTGCTCACATACCTCCTCTCAATGAGTTGATGGTGTGCCTCCTGCCTTATCAACTGGACGTGACCTATGCTTCAAACTCATAGATCTATATATAGTCTTCTAAAACAATGTTTTCTCAAAGTATTTTTTTTTCTTTCTCTTAAATGATATTCCTAACTTCCCTCTCTTTTTGATAAGCTCTCAGTTACGTTTCAAAGGTTGGTTCAAATGTGATCCCATCTGGAAAGTCTTCTCAGAACCTCCCTAGGTAAAATGAATCATTTCCCCTTTGGTGCTTCCATATCACTGGTATATGCTTCTGTTTTTTAAAAGATTTTACTTATTTATTTGAGAGTGAGAGAGAGGGCATGATTGGGGGGAGAAGCAGAATATCAAGCAGACTCCCCATTGAGCATGGAGCTGGATGTGGGGCTTGATCCCAGGACCCTGAGATCATGACCTGAGCCAAAATGCCAAAATCAAGAGTTGGATGCTTTCACTGACTGAGCCACTCAGGCTCCCCATGCCCCTATCTATATCTATCTATCTATCTATCTATCTATCTATCTATCTATCTATTTTATTTGTCTTGTACTTATCAAAGTGCTGTTGTTATTATTTGTTCATGTTCAGCTTCCTAGGTGGATTCATCTTTCTATCTATATCATCAAGCACCATTCCTGACAAATAGGAAACACTTGATGTAACTGCGATATGACTGGGTCTCCGTGAAGAACCTCTCTTCTTCAGCTCACATCAGCTTTGAGGACAAATTCTACAGTCATGAAATCTTCAGAAAACAAATCTAACTTCAGAGAGCATTAGCTGTAATAAAAATTTTATTAAAGATTTTGGGGGAGAAAGAGCACTAGGGCTTTACATCAACCGTCAAGTTACTAATAACTTGATTAAAATCCTTTAGTTTTCCCCTTCTTATTCCTTTTTGTCAGACTTGTCTTCTGTGGCATATCAGAATCTTCATGTGGGTATAGCACGGTGTTGGAAGCTGGTGGATGTAAGTTGCATATCAAATGAGCACCGATCTTCATGGCTTCATAACTGTTTATAAATGGCCGCGTGCCCAAGGATGTTTCATGACACTCGAGTGCTTCCCTCATGTGCTTTCCTTTTTTAGTAGTGCGGGGTCTCCCATTTCTCCTGAATAATCACAACTCATTCTTCAAGTTTGCCATGAATCTTATCTAAAATTTGCCAGGGCTCTCTCTCTGTGCACTGGGTATAATGGAGTGTTAGTGGGAGAAACTGCTCTAGAGAGAAGGAAGAAAGCCTGAGCAAAACATCAGCATGACAATAAGCATGTTTTGTGCTACAAACTAGAAAAGAACCATGCAGGAAAGTGAGGTGCAAATATTGGCATGCTGGGCTTCACAGTCCTGCTGGTTCGTGAGCTTCTTAAAGGTGAACAGTACCTTATGTATTTTTGCCTGGTTTATAATAACTGCTTAATAAACATATGTTGAAATGAACTATAGTCTATTCCACGCAGAATGTAAGCACTTTCAGGGATCATGGCCTTCATGACTCTTAATTCTTAGCACTTGCTGTAGTAGCTACAGGTTCATTATTCAACGAATGCTTTTTTGGATAGATGTTACAATTTCTCTCTCTCTCTCTCTCTCTCTCTCTCTCTCTTTCTCTCTCTCTTTTCTACCTCAAATTGCAAACCATACTGATAGAGAGAAATCTCTAAATTGAGTTTCCATGATGCAAAATTTATTTGACTAGTTCACAAGGAATTTAATTGTGATAAGTCAATTCAAAAATTTTTAATGGCAATCCTGGCCTTAGTTGGATCAATTCAAACCTGTTATTCAGACTAAATGCACTTTGACTTGATCTATTTTTAGGTTATTATGTGAAGATTTGTTGGTGATTAGGATATTCAATTTGGTGCACTTAAAGAAGTTTGCCATTGTGTAAACAAGTAGGAAAGCTGTTCATTCTGTATGGCTGCGGAAAAATCCTTTAATCACTTTGAAACTATTTTGCATTATGTACAAAACTGGAGATTATATATGCCCCTATAACTGCCTGAACCAAATGACTCACTCAGGTTCCATTTAGTTCTAAATATTTGATTCAGCTACCTTGATTATTTACATTAGGGATCCGTCAAGTACAGCCAGAAGGCTAAATTTGGACCATCAATCTATTTTTTTTTTATTTTTACAAATTTAGTTTTATTGGAACAGAGCTACTCTCCTTTACATATTGCCTGTGGCTGCTTTCAATTGCAGAGTTAAGAAGTTGCCACAGAGACCCAGAAACAGTGTGGCTCACAAAGACTAAAATATTTACTCTCTGACTCCTTGCAAAAAAAGTTGACCCTCCTCTGATCACATCCCATCTTTATTGATCTACACTGATCAAATGCATAGAACAAATAGTCGCTGCCATAGATGGAATGTTTGTGCTCTATGACCCGCACTAAAATCATGTTAAAACTGAATTCTCAATGTGATGGCATTAAAAGGTGGGATCCTTAGAAAGTTATTAGATCATGAAAGACCTGTCCTTCCAGAATGATTAGGGCCCTTATAAGAGAACTCAGAATCTTTCTGCACCCTTTCTGCCTTGTGAAGATACAGGAAAAAGACAGGTGTCAATGAACACAGGAAATAGTCTCCCATCAGACGCTGCCTTATTAGAATTTGCAAGTGCCTTGATCTTGGACTTCCCTACCTCTGGAACTGTGAGAAGTACATTTCTGTAGGTTATATGTCACTCAGTCTATGGTATTTTGTTGTAATACCCCAACAGACTAAGTTGCCAAATTACCCACTTTTTATGCTTTCCCTTGAGTCCACAGCTGAAACTAACTGTAATAATGCAAAATAAAATTAAAAAACCCAAATGTTTGATCTACGTACAATTGTGGACTTTATAGTTCTATCTTGGTACTGATATACAAATGACTTGGGAAGCCATGATTTAATATTTTCTTTTTTGTAAAACTTGAAGATCAAATAATAATATTCCTTAACATTAAAAGTGAACTTAAAAGTCTTCTCTCTCCTTTCATGCATGAGAGTCATTACCTTACTACATTCCTGACTCCTGCTGTAATTTTAGCGTTATGCATGGACTGTGCCATAGTTAAACCAACAAAACTGGGGGATCCTTTCCCCTGCTGTAATTTTAGCGTTATGCATGGACTGTGCCATAGTTAAACCAACAAAACTGGGGGATCCTTTCATTATTAGAGATTAAGGTACTGAGAATATCAATTGTGCTTCTTATCCACCTTAAGATAAGTATAAAGAATATAGAGGAACAATAAGAAAATCTGATGGCTGGGAAAATAGTTGATCGTAATACCAGAAATCAATGATATCAATTCAACTAAAATTATAAGTCCATAGTCAAACAGCAAATGTCTGCTTTGAGTTGTCTTTCTTGGCAGAAGCATTGGGAGCTATTTACAAACTTTTACTCAGATGTGTAATTTGTGTATCTTTGAGAAAGCACGGTAGGTATTTCCATTGTATTCTGACAACCTACCCATATTATTATGTATTAGGATGATTCTTCTATCACACTTTACAAAATTAATGCAGTGTATCCTCCATCACCATTTACTAAAAATTGAACGTTTTCTATCAGTGGACCTACCCAAACATGTAGCCTTACATTCTTCACATTTCTATCTTGGCAGAATTGAGTGCTTCCCCGCCCCCCCCCCCCTTGATTTAAACAAACAGCAAAGAAAAAGAATGGGAAAAAAACCCTAACTTGTCAACCAAAGTAAGTAGGATGTCAAAAATAAAAGCTTTCTGATATTTGTAACCATTATGGCAACACAGAGGGGTGTTTAACTTAGAAGTTGGATATTTTGAAATGGAAAATTTCAGCATTTTGTGGAGGTCACGTTTGCCTTGATATTTCCCAATGTGTCTTTGTCCCTTTTGTGTTTGGCTCATGGAAGAATTCTCTGTGTTCTCATGCATTCCCTTCCACAGGCTTTCCTCCCCACCAAAAACTGATTTGCTCTTCTTCTATGTAAATGGGTCTGAGAAATGAAAAGTCCCGAGACAAGAAATATTGGATCCAAGAAAAAAATATTGTTAAAAACTGAGTTAATATGTGAAAGGTATTGAGAGTACAATTTGGAATTGCTCTTAATCCCCCAGTTGTTGCGTCCTATTCAGCAATGCCTGGGCAGGTTGGCCTTTGTTTGTTTAGAAGCTAGCATGATGAATGAGCCGGTACCAGGCCAATGTGTTTAAGTAAAACCTGGGAGTTTCCTGGGTTCGCAGAACACAATTCCTGTAAAGCCCTGGGAACATCCAGCAGCTGTATTGCTATTTGCACTATCAAGGAAACTGATGGGCCCAAATCACATCCCACTCTTATTTCCAAAAGGGAAAAACAAATAATTTGAAAGCCCTCTCCCAAACTTTGAACCCAATTCTGATTCAAGGAGAAAACTTTGAATTTCCTTCTAAAAAACCAGTAACAGAAACACATGGAGAGTTTATAGTGAAGAATACTCTAGGCTCCAAGCTCATTATAGACTTTCCCATCTGGACTGAGATGGCAAAAAGAATTACCTTCATTTCACAGGCAAGAAAATAGAGGTAGAGAGGGAAGAAATGATTTCGGCAAATCTGAGAGGGAAGAAATTGAGCTTTAGTCTCTTGGCATTCATTTATCTATTCTAGAGTAGTCAACTTCCAACATGGGAAGATTTTGTTCTGCTTTGTTGTTGTTTGTGTTTACACTGTCCCAATGTCCTTGAATGCAGGGGCTTTGTCACATTCTCCCTCAGACATCTGGTCAATGACTGAGAACCTCCAATGGGGGCAGTCTTTGCATGTTTTTACTTAAGAGAAATTCACCATTGGATTAACTAAAATCTGTTTATCCTCCTTTCAGTAGTTCTAGTAGTTCTACTCTTTGGAGCCACAAATTAGGTGTCTGTGTCACATCCAAGTCATCAGATTATTAGAAGATGGTACTCATATATTTTGGGGGGTTACAGTGTCCTATGCCCTTCAGTTTTGCCTCAGTCAGTTTGCACTTGATGCTTATCCTATCTTATCTTCCTAAACAAATTCCTTTTTAAACTAAAATCTGTTTAGAAAAGTGCCAGATGAATAGCCAGAGGAAGAGATATATAGGGTGAGGTCTGGGAAGGTCATGAGCACAGGAGCTTCTGTCCCCGTGGAGTTGGGGTGTGCTACCCTTCTAGTGCACATGTGTTCACCAACCTACGAGCTCTCCAAACCCCACACTTGAGACTTTATGGAGGCTTCCTCATGGATCAATCAGTAACCCCATTTCCAGCACCTCTCCCCTCTCTGGAGAATGGGACATGGGACTGAAAATCCCAAACTTCTTTTCATGGCTGGGTCTTTCTGGCGACTAGCCCCCATCCAGGAACCCACCCCCAGTCACCTCAATGCAACAAAAGATGCTCCTGCTACTCTTACCACTTAAGAAATTATGAGGACTTCAAGAGCTCTATGGCAAGAACCAGGACAAAAATCAAATACATACTTCTTATTATAAATCACGATATCACACACAGGGTCTCACATTTTTTGTTTTTCATTTTTGAAGGGTCACATTCCTCTCTTTACTCAAACCCAGGCTATTGTGAGTTAAAATCCCTACGTCACTGCTGTATCATATCATTACCTCAGTTTTTCAGGTTTGGTTGCTTTTCTAGTATAAAATGCACATACAGTCATCTCAGTTGAACTTCATCTTGCAAAGTCCAATTTCTTGGTCCAGTCTAACAGATATTTTGGAGTTTGATTCTAATATTTAGCATTCTTAGTATCCATCGTGAGCTTTGTGTTATCTGAAAATGTGATGAGTTACCACCTCAGACTTAAGAAACAATTTTAAGAATTAATACCAGGGCTAAAGAGAAGAAGATTTACTTCTTCTTACTTATCTCTCTCCACTGCTTCGTACCATTTGGGTCTGAATATCTAAAAATTGTAATCCTCCACCTAAAATGTTCTTGTTTCTAGTCTACTGCTCCTGGCTTTTGTTAAGATTATGGTGACTGACCTCATTAAATCCCCTGCTAAAGTCCAGGCACACTATGTTCGTGTTTGCTATGCTTCCTGCATGGTAAGGCTATCTAATTTAATAATCCTTTCAAATAAAGAAATTAGATCCATTGGCCATAACTTGTTGATAATAAACCTAAATTGAGTCCAGTAGCTGTAACTCTACAGAAACTTTATGGAGAGTGAAATGTAGTGAAGACTCAATAAAATGTATTGATTATGGCTTAAATATTACCTGAAATTTTGGGTTTTTAAGGATTGTTCAACCAGCTACTAAAATTTTCTACTTTACATGCTTTGATTCAGGAGGAAATTAAACACATAGGAAGCTGATATTACAACTACTTTTAAATAATTCCAGTGAAGTGTTCATCTATTTTCTGGATATTGAAAAGCTGTGTTTCAAACAACCAGGGATGTAAACATCTCTGTCAGAACTACTATTTACTGAGGAAGTACCCATCCATTAAGAGGAAACAGACAGATGAAATCTGTGAAATCCCTCTGACCCATGGGAAGTTTGTCAAAAGACTTTTAAGATGAATAAGAGGAAGTGTTTTCAGTAAGAGAAAGATTCCTGTTATCAGTCTTCACATTTCAAAAGGAGTAGGAGGGATTCTCATCTTTATTTAATTTTTTTTCTCTGCTCCTTTTCTCCATACTGAACAGATGATTACTCTGTTTTAGTGAACATGAGATGGAAGATAGAATGAGTCTGAGACTGGAGAACAGAAGCCAAAGAGCCATCTAATCTTTAGGAGAATCCATAGATGTCACTAAGTCCAATTTTCAAAGAAGGTTATGAGTCTCTCTATGATATCCTTGGCACATGGCCATCTAATCTTTACCTGAATATCACATGTAACAGGGAACAGGGAACTTACTCATAGTAAAGGAACAACTCTATTTTTAGAAAGTTCTAAGTATTAAAAACCTCTCCTTAATGCTGAATGGAAATTACCCCCGCCCATAGCTTTCAATGTCTACTCTTGGTTTTGTCTTTTGTGTGAAGATAAAGTTTAATGTTTCTTTTACCTGATAGTTCTTTAGATCTTAAAAGTGACAATCCAAATCCAATTTTTTTAAAGTTAAATATTTCAGTATGGACCACAGATCTCTTCCCTTTGCCTGGGTCTAGAAGTTAGTTCCAGGGGGGCGGGGGGCATGCAATTGCCATGGAGAAATGTAGTAGTTAGACAGTTGGACTTGAAATCAGTGGACTTGCAAATTACTTCTACTTCTTCCTTTAAATGTGATTTGGAATCTCTCATCTGTGCCTCAGCTTTACCATCTGTAAAATGAGACTCAGGGCATTTCTCCTACTCTCTTCAAAAGAATGTTATTGGAATGTGATAAGAGAGTGAATATTCAGTATCTGCTTTAAAGTCACATATTTTGGGGGTGTCTGGGTGGCTCATGGGTTAAAGCCTCTTCCTTTGGCTCAGGTCATGATCTCAGGGTCCTGGGATCAAGCCCCACATTGGGCTCTCTGCTCAGCGGGGAGCCTGCTTCCCCCCCCCCCCGTCTGCCTCTCTGCCCATTTGTGATCTCTCTCTCTCTGTCAAATAAATAAATAAAATCTTTAAAGAAAATAAAGTCACATATTTTGTAACCATACACGCTTAAGACTTCAGAGAAAAACCAAAAGAAACTATATTTTTGCCTTGGCCAATGGTCTGCATTCTCCGTCCTGCCACATTTCTGGTGCCTGATAACAGCCCAATTGTTTCCTTTGGCCTCCCTCTGTCTTAACTACATTCTATTCATCTCCTGGTCTCCTTTACTTGGTTTTTTCCTTGAGTGTTGTCCAAGATGTCTGAAGCCCTTCTTTTAATTGCTTATCCCCAATCAGCCGTCATATTGCTATTAGAAAAAACTTTTTTAAAATTTCAAGTCTTAGCTCCTATTCTGTTCAGTACCATCCTGCCTCATTATAATTTCAGTATTCACAAATACATTTAATCCTTAATTAAAAAGCAGCAAAATACAAGCTTCTTTTGGGTTTACCATATATCACCTTATTCTTTCTTCCTCTCCTCAAACCGCTTACTCCTGTTCTATAATCCTTGCTCCAAATCCTGCTTTTATATTACAAAAAAAAAAAAAAAAAAAAATCAAATACCTATGCCTCCTCCTGCTAAGACCTTATTTCTAGTTTTTTTAGCTTCTGTAACTTCTCAATACCTAGTTCCATTTCCAATTTAAATCAGTCTTTCTATAAGAATAATGCTGCACTAGCCTTTTAATCTCCACACTGTGACTATAACCAAAGGAGTTAAAAAAAAAAAAAAAAGCCAAGAAGCTTTTAGAATTGATAGAGAGAAGTGACTGTACATTGAGGATTCTGATTCTTTTTGTTTAAAAAGTACCAGATCCGGGCACCAGGGTGGAATGTACGGGATTAGCTCAAGTTATCCATGTCTGTCTTACCGTGATCACTTCAAAGGAAGAAAGAAGGCCAAGGCAGAAAGGGAAACGTGTGTCCTCACAGACAGTATGTTTCTCTTCCCATAATATCATTACTGGTGATGGTAATCACATTGCTCTGAAAAGAAAACAGATTTCCATTTTATTTCATGGTCCTAATGAATAGATCTCCATTTATGCTACTACAAAGTCATTTCGGGGTATGGGCTTTTCTCTCTCAGAGTAGTTAGAATAATGGATGATCTTTTCTGCAATTACTTGGGTATAATTAAATCTGTGGATTTTGCTGACGACTCTAACAGTTGGGCACTCAAGCCTGTTCCTGGAGGTTTATTGTATCAATTGAACAGCAGTTCTCCTGCCTAGCTCTGCCCCTATAGATGGATTTATGAATCGATGATACAGAGTACCCTTTCCAGAACATTCTGGCTACAACTGAGAAAAGTTAGGGAGGAATAGGGGAGCATATTTCTACTGGGATGTGTTCTACTTGTCCTTTTCTTATGTTTGAGGAGGGCAGAGACCTCAAGAGGCTCCCTATGAGACAAATCTGCTTAGCCAGGTGGTATATATCTAAGGGGAAATAGAATATCTGGACATGATCCCTAGACTGACCAAAAGCAACTTGGGGGCAGGGGTCTTGTCCTATTCATTTCTGTGTCACCAATACCTCGCATGGTGATTGGCATGTGGAAGGTTCTCCATAAGCTATTACTGGACTGAGCAAGGCCTGGGACAAATAGTGTTGAAACTAGGCATGTTGGTTCATTGTTCCATTTCTATTTTTATAGCATTATAGGGCTAGAAGATTTCTTGACCCCCTCTGTGTGGGTATCAGTATTCTTCTATCAACACAGAATGCAGTTGTATATTCTGGTCATAAAAAGCTTCTCTGTATTGTTACCTTCAGCAGCAGTATTATAAACTATTGTTTCTAATAGTTCAACAGTTATTCCAAATATCTAATCCATATCTGCCAATACAAAGTTATTGTTTCCTGTTTTTTTCTTTCCCTCAGGGGAAAATCATTTCTTTCAAATATAACACCTGTAAAATTCCTTAGCCAGAAAATAAACTATTGTCTAAAAACCTTCTCACTTGTCTCCCCACTTCTTGGAGAACAACACAATCAAAAAGTGGAAGAGGGGATAATTAGAAACAGAGTGGGGAAAAGAGGAAGAGAAGAGAAATCATGGCTCCCAGATGATTTTTTTCTCCCTAGAATGAAATGAAGAGGAACTTATAAATTCAGTTACCTCACTTGGCCTGTGAGCATTAGGGAGCATCTCTGCTCTCTTACTGTCCGGCTCTTTGCTTTTTTTTTTTTTTTTTTTTAAGATTTTCTTTATTTATTTGACAGAGAGATCTCAAGTAGGCAGAGAGGCAGGCGGGGGGGGGGGGGGAAGCAGGCTCCCCGCTGAGCAGAGAGCCCGATGCGGGGCTCGATCCCAGGATCCTGAGATCATGACCTGAGCCGAAGGCAGAGGCTTCAACCCACTGAGCCACCCAGGTGCCCCTGGCTCTTTGCTTCTTGTGAAGAATGGTGATTGTCCTAAGTGCCCAGTCTCTGTTTCAGAGGTAGCAGAGTATCAATTCCTTCCTTAAATTCCAGCATTGTCATTGCTTTCATCTTGACCAGTACTGAGTTCTGTACATCTTAGCTAAATGATGTGAAATAGGACTGATGGGTGTTACTTCTACATGGATGTAGATAACAATGGGTGTTACTTCTACATTATACCACATGTACATCTTAACCCACTGACTTCTCTCCATGTATTACCTTGCCAATTTCCAATCACATTACCAACTTACCATTAGAGAGTGAAGCTCATAGACAAAGGTGACTCTTCTTCAATTTGATTCAGAGAATTAATTATTTGCTCCCTTCCACCTTTTTGCCAGGGTGATCTCAGAATTTCAGCCAGTTGAGAAATAGAGTTTGCTCAGTCCATGCTGGTCCCATGAGAAAGCCAACTTTTTTTTTTTTCTTTTGCGTAGACTTGATATCTATGTTTAGATCACATTGGAAAGAATGAAAGTTAGGGCCTGGGTGAGATGCTTCGCTGGCTAGTTTAAGGTGTTTTCCTGTTTGTTTTGGCTAAGTGGGTAGGAATTACATAAAGAAAATGAGAAGGTAATAAGCTTTGGGGGGAAACAACCTCTTACTTAGATATCAATTAACTGGATCTTCTTGTTTCCTCACTTCTAGAAGGCATGAGTTTGAACAATTATTTGGTAAGATCACCCTTTTAGTTCTAAACTTACAGAAGTATTCATAAACATTGCTTTCCCCTATATCACAATGGGAATATGAGAAAGGTCCAGAAAAGGAGTGCTACAAAAACAAAAATGATATGGCAAAGTGAGGATATCCTGGACTATTTACAGGTGGTGCTATGGATGGGTATATTCTTGAGACCAAGTCTGGTCTCTAGGGCAGAGTTCTCAAAGTGTATCTCCTGGCCAGCAGTATCAGCAACTCCAGGACAATTGTTTAAAATACATATTTAGTCAGAGAAAGACATCACATGATCTCTCTGATATGAAGAATTTGAGAGGCAAGGTGGGAGTTTGGGGTGGGGTGGGGGTAGGGGAGAGAAATGAAACAGGAAGGGATGGGGAGGGAGACAAACCATAAGAGACTCCTAGACTCATGAAATGAACTAAGGGTGGCTGGGAGGCTGGGTGGTAGGGATAGGGTGGCTGGGTTGTGGACATTGGGGAGGGTATGTGCTGTTAAGTGCTATGAAATGTGTAAGCCTGATGATTCACAGAAATGTACCCTGGGGCAAATAATACATTATATGTTAATAAAAATTAAAAAAAAAGAAAAAAAAATAAAATACATATTCCTACCACAGACCTAATGACTCAGAAACTCGAGGGGTAGGGTATTTCCAGTGTGAACTCAAGTTTGAGAACCATTGCAAGTGCTTTTTTTGTATCATGTAGACGTGGATGCAAATAGTGCCTCCATCACTTGGTATCTTCACACTGCTCATACATGGCAGAGCCTGTGGAGATTACACAACCTTCTAGAGCCTTAGTCTTCTCATCAGTGAGAAGTGATAATAATGCATCCTTCCTATATAGCTAGAAAAGGTAACATTTATTTAGTACTTAACTCGGTATCAGGCACTGTTCAAAGGGCTTTATGTGTAATGACTCATTGTCTTCTCACAACAACCGGGTGAGACATGTCATTTTCCAAATGAAGAAATGAAGGCAGTGAGAGGCTAACTAACATGTTCAAGCTCATATGACTTGTAAGTGCTAGAGACAGATTTATGTCTCTCAGTAACCAGAGCCTCTACTCTTAACCATCTGCCTTTTATAAGGTACCTAGCACATAGTAGGGACCTAATACATGTTAAGTCTCTTCCCTTTCCTACTTCATCCTCCTGGGATGCCATTAAAATTAACTATGGAGACTTTTTTAAGTGCTGGCTCAGTCTGGTTATATTAACAGGAAAAAAATAACTTCAGTTGAATGTACATTGAAGACCAAATCAATGGAGATTTGTATTAATGTTGTAATATGAGTAATTTGGGGGCATTTGAGGGAACCAGTATAAGAACCTCTGGGATCTTGACCTTTTCTCTCTTTCTTCTCTCAGCTTTGTGGGTTTACCATGAAAGAATTAACTGGAAACTGGGTCAGTGGTTTTCAAACCTTTTAGCTCCAGGGCCCCTTTACACTCTTGCAAACTATTGTAAACTCCAAAGAAGTTTTGTTTAAATGGGTTTTACCAATAAATGTACTAGAAATTAAAATAGAAATTGTAAAAATATTTAACTTATTTAAAAATAACTGTTACTTGTTAATATAAATAACATACTGTAATGAAAAATAACCATGTTTCCAAAGGAAAAGCATTAGTGAGAAGAGTAGTATTTTCTAAATTATTATAAAGCTCTTTAATGTCTGGTTTAATGGAAGACAACTAGATTCTCATATCTGCTTTTGCATTCAATCTGTTATAACATCGCATGTCAGGTAGCCTCTGGAGAACTCCCCTGTAGACTTGTAAGATAAATAATTTCTTAGTATTATTTAAAATTCTAAATATTTTCTTATTATTTCTTTTTCTTATTTATCTGACAGAGAGAAAGAGATCACAAATAGGCAGAGAGGCAGGCAGAGTCTTATTTCTTAGGATTATAAGAATTATTTCTTAGTATGAATTAAATAATAATGTTTTAGCATAAGAAATATTTAATATTATGGGGCCCCTGGGTGGCTCAGTGGGTTAAAGCCTCTGCCTTCGGCTCAGGTCATGATCTCAGGGTCCTGGGATTGAGTCCCACATTGGGCTCTCTGCTCAGCAGGGAGCCTGCTTCCCCCTCTCTCTCTGCCTGCCTCTCTGCCTACTTGTGATCTCTCTCTCTGTGTCAAATAAATAAATAAAAAAAATCTTTAAAAAAAAAGAAATATTTAATATTAAATATTCTTATAATTTGTCAGTATTACAAAAATTAGTAAATAATTTGGTATTATAATTTCTTAGTATTATTTTAAAAGTAGTTTTGGTCTCATAGGTCTCCTGTAAAGGTCTTGAGCCTGCCAGGGGTCATGGGGTCACACTATGAGAACTCCTGGGGCTAGATAATAGCTGGATGGCAGTGCACAGTTAATCCAGAATATTCCCACTCTAAATCTTTGTCTTTCCTCTTAGTCAACAATGATTGGGCCCTGGGTTTATCAACTAAGAATTAACCAGAGTGAAATCATTTACATGGCTCCATGCCAGGAACCCCAAAGAGTAAGACACATAATAATATAGTGCAATTGCAAAACAGGAGCAAACTTTATTGTGTTCATCTTATCATTATTAACTTTGACAGCTGAATAAAACCATTTGCGGCATCAATGGAAATAGAGCAGAAATAAGATAATGAGAAAGAGGATAGGTGAGTTTCCATGGCAAAAAATAGGATTCTCTGTGTGTGGTATGTGTGTGTATACTCATTGCTCATAAATGTTTCAGCATGTCTGAAAAATACATTGTGTCTACAACATCCTCTTGCATCAGGGGATGTGTAGAAGTTTAGTATTGCTGTCTCTTATTAAACAAGGTACTAAGAAATTTCTGAAGCTTACTAATAGTCAAGTAGATCTATTCCAACGAGTATTATTTAGGAGCCAATCTTTGGGCAAGAAAATGGCAGCTCTTTTAACCTTCTGGACACTTTTCAGTCACCAGGGATGATGTGAAGTGCAGAGGACACGATGGGGCAAAGGCACCATTTGCCAGCATTTGCTCTGTGTCTAGGCAGTCTGCAGACAGATTTAAGGCAACGGTCATTTATCCTTTTACCTACTGCTTCAAATCACTAGGGCTTGCGCTCTATCAAGAAAAGGTTTTCAATAAATTCACCACAGCATCTTTGCTGTTTCTCATGCTGAGAGTTCTCTGAACTTCTTCATCACATGTGAGCAACCACAATCTTAATGCCCTTAAAAAAGAATATAGTTTGCCAAATCAGTATAGAAAAAGTTCAAACTCTTCATAGTAAACACATAAGGTATCTTAATTCAATTTCATTGCCACTGTTAGGTTTGGTCAAATTACAATAGGTTAAACAGGATGACTCATGCTATAAGAACGCACAGTTTAGCCAGAAGTGGAGCATAAAATATATACAATGAACATAATGTTTAGTATAGTATAGATTATATTTGGCATGTTTGGTAGGTATTTTATAAGCACAACTGAAATTTTATATCATCTCCAACAGATGGGAAATAAACAGTAACAGGAGCTGTTAATTTTTTTTATTATACATGGGAAGAAAAGGAGTAATAATGTTAGGAAAAACATATTGAGGCTAAAAAACCATATAAAATGTTTTTAAAACCCATTTTAAAATCTTGAGGAAAAAAAGAAATAAAAAGTAAGTTGAAATGTTTCAGCATCTGTTATCAGTAATGGCAGCCCTAAAAAATCAGTTGCTGTTAGGTAAGAAAAATATTTTCTGGTTAAAATACAGCCAGCTGGTTTTTGAGATGCCAGGAGCAAGTATCTGCTGAGTAGATAAAGTGGAAGAAAACTTTAAAAACTCAAGTGGGAGGCGAATTAGGACAAAGTTCAAATCTCAAATACTGGTTTAGCCTTGAAGGCAATTGGATACACACACACACACACACACACACACACACACACACACACACACACACACACACACATTCACACTGTCTTTTGTCATCAGGGCACTTTGAGGCAGCTTTAGGTGTTGCCTTGAACCCCCACTGAACCACATCAGGAAAGTTTTCCATCGTACCATTTTTGTTCAAAAGGGTCGTTCAAGCTCTTTCTCTCCCTGATTTTTGCTCTTTGCCACCTGCACACTGGTATCCCAGAAACCAGTGTTTTCCAGCTCTGCTTATCCCTCTGTATTTCCTCTGTGGCAATCCTCACAAATAGACATGGTCATGTCATTCCCAAGCTGACCAGGCTTTGTGCGTTCTAAATTCTTCTGTGTTTTGTACATGCTCTTCTCTGGAAAGCTACCTCTCAGGCAGGTTCCCTGGGCCTACACTGGTACTTTTGACGAAGAGACTCTTCTCATAACTTTACGGAAGTGTTTATTATTGTATATTCATTACATGTTAGCAGTTTTGTTAAAAGATAAAGTGAGGCATACTAAACATTTTGAGTTGGAGAAAAATCGATTCCAATCAGGCAGCACCAAACTGAAACTGGTTAGGAGTGTTCCACCTGCAGGAGCTTGGGGAGAGATTTTTTTCAAGAAGAGACAGAAGCAAGGTAAGGAAATTATTGATTGGCTGCTGCAAAAAGCCCAGTTGGCTATTTGTGATTGTTGTCCTCGGGTCTCAAGTTCGTAACCTTGAGGCATGCATGGGCTTAGGTTTTGGTTTGCTTACACAGGCTGCCACTAGCATTAGAACTACCTCAGTCCAGTGGTCTCCTTGCTTAAAGAATTTTGCAGTTTTGCATGAATTGGGAGCTCCTTCTGGACAGAATTTTGTATTTTCACCTCTGTAGCCCTTAAGTAGGGCACTTTCCTGGTGATCAGGAAATATTGTTGATTGCGCAGTTAACTAGCGAAAATCTGCAATGCCTTTAGCAGTCACGGAAGCCTATCATTCCAAAATTAGAAATGATGCTGGGAATGTATATCTACCCCCTGGACAGAATAATTATGGTGGTGGCAGGTGGATGAAACTGAAAGCAAAGGCTGAATGTCCTTCCCCTCAAAACTTGAGACAGAAAATCAGAGGGAAGCCAGGGGATCTGCAAGAAAGCCAAGAGAGCCGCAGAGCGGGGGGGAAATCCCACAGAAAAGGGAGGCTAAGGACAAGCACAGGAAGAGCTGGGCCTCTTTGTACTAAATTCCCTTCTCTGAAGGACGATCTGATAGAGGCCTTTAGAAGTGGAAGGGGGAACATTTCATTTGTAAATTGTGCTTAAAATTGCTAAGCGCTTTGTTTCTGTAAAAGGTGATAGACCTGGCAAGGAGTTAATGCCATTTCAGGAAAAAGGTGATAAGAACAGATAAATCGAATGGAATTTTTGGTTGGGAGAACAAAACTGGGGGAGGGTTATTGGACGCAGATGGGGCACTTGTGTCCCCTCTGCGGTGCTGCTCTGGCTTGGTCACTTGCTGGGGCCCGGCTCATACTGCCTTCTGTGGCCAAAGACAATACCTACTTGCCATTTGGGACCACAGGAAAATGAAAGGCCTGGCCACACCTCACTTGTGGGGCTGGCTAGTCAAATCACTGGGCTCCATGCAGGTTTTAGGGTCTTCATGCCCCCAGGCTTTCCAGGCTACCCTCACATTCTTTGACCTGCAGCCTTCCCAGGACTCTGCTTCCTCCGTTAAAGGGCCCACCTGTCCCAGCACCGAGCCGGCCAGCCGGTTAAACTGTTAGAGACTGAGTGTGCTAAATCTCTCTCCCCCAGGACTACAGGATCTTCCTCCAAGAAGATGCATTGGGAAGGAAACTGTTAGCAGAGAGAAACCAAGTGCTAATAATGGGCTTTCAAGCCATAATTGGGGGAAGAACTTGCCCTCTAATTATGCAGAGTGGGTAGTGGCTTAGTTGCTTATGCATAAGGCTGACCTTGCCCATTATCTTTACATTATCATTGTGTACGGTTCATATGAGTACTCAAAACAATAAAAAACCTGTTCACACGTGGGAAAATACTGGCCAGATCAAGCAGAGATAGAGTGTAATCCAGTCTTATTTATCCAGCTAATGGGATTCTACTTAACTAGGGGGAAAAGTGAGAGCGTGTGACCTGCTCAGTCAACACAGGGGAGAAGGAAGTAGGCCGACCTTCGCATAGATGAGAAGCTCCCTCAGAAGCCAGGGAGGTAGATAGGCTTCTGCCCGCAGCCCTCTTCTTACTCAGGCCGTAATGAAGCTCAGAGGAGATCAGCTCTGCACAACGAATTGAGCCGTGTCTCTCCCACCATTAATTCCTGCAAATCTAGAAAAGGTAGCTGGGGAAGCAATTAGAGAAGAGAAAAAAATTTTCGGAGTCTTATTACCTTTTGTACAAAATCAGGGTTTTGTTGCTCCTGTTGTTTTTCCAGCACAGAGCCAAAAGAAATAAAGCAGTCCAAGACTTTGCCATCACATTTTTGCTTTGAAAATCGCTAAAGGAGGAAATAAAACATAGGTGAAGGAGCCTGCATACACATACCCCAAATACATACATTTCAAACGATAAATCTTCACATGTACACATTTTATTTTTTTATATCCTATTAATTCATTTTAATTGAATAAATATTGACCGTCTTCTATTTGCAAAACACTGAGTTATAGGCGCAGAAAGAAGACAAGTTATTAGCCCGGCATTTCTGGAGCGGACCCATGGAGCAGGAGTCATAGATAAGAGTCTCCAACAGAAGGATTTAACAAAGATGCCTAGTAATAATTATGCCACTAAAGTCATTATCACACACACCCTTCGAGCTCATGTCCTACCTCCTCAGTGATCCGTCTTCCCAGTCACTTTGGCGAGGACCAGTTCAATGGGCTCTGCACCAGGGAGGCCTGGGGGTGCCTCACCTTGGCCAGGGCCCCTTGGTTCCCTCCCTGGGTCTTACCTGCAGCAGCGGGGTAGGACGCCTTCACAAAACCACAGACCTGTGCATTCAGAACCTAGAAATGTGGGAGGGTTTAGTGGGGTTTTGGGACGAGGGACATCTTCCATCAAGCAGGAACAGGAGCCATGGATAAATGCTTCCCCCAGTTGTCATCTACGGGGCACATTAAGTAAGTTTCTCTAGGAGGTTGTGTGCAGTACATCCCGTCATTTGCAAGGGGAACCACTTCGACCCTTGCTTTCCAACCTTTCTCTGGGACCGCTTGCTGGGCTGGCTTCTCAGACAGTGTGCAGCCCTTTGCTTTGGGCTGTGCTTTCAGGAGAACCCAGGCTAAGAAGACTAATGGTATTTACTCTCTATCAAGCATTGCACTGAGCACTCTCCGTGTAATAGCTGAGAAGATTCTTTCCAGATATCTCTTAAGCTGGGAGGAAATATGTTCTCATGGCTTTAAAGGCCATTAATAGATCAAAACCCCCAAATATGTATATCTGGCCCAGACCTCTTCTTGAAACCTTGGACTTATTTGTACATCCATTACCTCTTAGACATTTCCACTTGGTGTCTATAGACACGCAAAACTTAACACGTCCAAGAGTGAACTTCAGATCTCCTTCTTTCTCATCTCAGTTAACACCAACTCTGGCCTTCTAATTCCTTGGCCCCAAACTTTGGAGGTATCCTTGGCTTTTCCCTTTTGCTCACCCCTACAGTCATTCATTGACAAATTATTGGTTCTCCATCAAAAGAATAGGCAGAACCTGACCATGACCTCCATACTGCCCTGGCACCGTGCAGCCCAAACCACTACACCTTCTGCCTGGATTCTTAGCCACTTGGCTCCTCTGTACTCCCATCGCCTCTTACCTACTCCTGTTACAGCACTTACTTGCTTTCATACTTTTATCTAACCTTTGGAAAATGCTTCCGTCACTCCTACAGAATTAAGTGGTTCTGAATTCAAGGCCATCACGGGCATACATCATCAACATCTCAGTTAGGCCTTTGGGCAAGGTAGTATTTTGGTGATAGTTAAAATGCTCTGCAGTCTTACAGGGCAACACGTTAAATAACATCTGCGACACAAAATGGGAAGATGGTCCTTTCTTGAATTGGCTCATATGCTGAGAAGCCAAATTATTGCTTAAGCCAATTTTTATATATTCAGTGCTAACTTGGGTACGTTGATATAGGGATAGGCATAGGCATAGGGAAAGAGTGCCAGGCCAGGAGTTAAAAGAGCTGACGTTCGTTCTGCCTAATAACTTTTCCCCTTAGATAAGTCATTTCTGTTTCCGAGTTATTTAATCTCTTTCTGTGTCAAACGGAAAAGTAATACTTGCCTACATACCTCACAAGGCTATTGTCTGTTTGAAAAGTTGTAGGGAAACTCCTGTCTCTCCTGAATTGTATGTAAAGTTGTGTCTGTGTATGGGCATAAGGCACTTTTTCTTTTTTCTGCTAATAAAGTCCAAGAGTCCATAGTTTTTATGACCTTCTCAAGATGATCCAAGAGGGATCAAGAGCTTCTGGTAGTGGTACTTTGTAAACTATAACATACTATTCATATAAAGGCACCATCTACTGGATTCCTCAAATCCTCCTTGATGACCTTGTATGTGGGGACAAGGACTCTTTACTACGAAATTGTGACTTTGGCCTTTAAAAAACAGTAGTGAATCAACAAGCTTTGTATGTCCCCGGCAATTACCAAAGTTGGGAATCATGGCTTCACAGAAAATTGTCCAGCATATATATTTAAGCAATCCTGTTACGGCTCTAATCTAGACAATGACGATGAAGTTCGGAATCCAGTGAGGGAACTACTATTAAAATACCTGAATAGCTCTTTTATTGTAACTCTTGAGACACAAACATTTATTATACTGAAAATTACCTTCCTGTGTAGTTCCTTTTTCCCTCTTTCCCTTCTCCCTCCCTCCCTCATTCCCTCTCTCCCTGCCTGCCTTTCTTTCTTCTTTCCTTCCCCAGACACTTACTGAAGGCCTAGTGGCCCTTGAACAGCATGGTGCGGCCCTGGATTCCTGGAGGAGCCCCATCCTGTGAGTGTGGAGAGAACACAGTCGGGGCCCAGGGAGTAAGAGCGAAGCTGGGAGGCTGCCACTGTTTGGGAGCCCCAGCTCTGCTATTCAAATCACTCGGTGACCCTCTGCCGGTCACTTAACCTATGGTGCTGCTATTTGCTCATCTGTAAAATTGCTCTCCCTCTTGGGCTTGTTGTGAGGATAAAGGAAAATAATAGGTGGCAAAGTGCACTGAATGGTAAAAGTCTAATACCAAATCAAAGTATTATCATTTTAGAAGTTTATCCCTGAGTAGTGCTGACACCGACAGATGGAAGTTAAAGCTGCAATTAGAGGTCTGCTTCCTCTTTAATCCACCAGTAATAAAGCATTCTCCAAGCAGTGACCCAATTTCAGGTGCCCTATGGTTATTTGCAAGTTTTCTTCTTATTCTTGATATAAGTAGAGCAACGCAGAATTTTTGAGGACAATTCCGATATCAATGAGTCTGTAGTCTTGCCTCTCAGAAGTGTGGGTTCGGAGCATGTATCATTAAAACTGGCAGGAGCATAATTAAAGGATGCAGCCCTGGGGGTGATTTCGTTTAGTTCAACAGATCTCGACTGGGGCCTGCTATGGCACAAACCTCGGGGATACAGAGGTGGGAAATGTCCAACCTAGACCCGAGGGAGCGAACAGTCTAGTAAGAGAAGACCTCGCAAGGATATGTGCTCCATGCAATGGTAACCTAATTATAACAGATCTCTTTTGGTGAACACATACTAGGTGCTAGGCACAGTGTCAGAACTTTTCATGACTCAGCTTTTTTTTTTTTAATATTTTATTTTATTTATTTGACAGAGAGAGATCACAAGTAGGCAGAGAGGCAGGCAGAGAGAGAGGGGGAAGCAGGCTCCCCGCTGAGCAGAGAGCCCGATGTGGGGCTCGATCCCAGGACCCCAAGACCATGACCTGAGCAGAAGGCAGAGGCTTCAACCCACTGAACCACCCAGGCGCCCCATGACTCATCATTTTTAAGCTTCCTACCCACACGATGAGGTAGTAATTTTATACCTGTTTCCTGAAGGGGTGCTTGGGCTCAGAAATCTTCTGTAACTTGGCCAGGATCACGTACTTCGTGAGTCTCAGCCAGGTCACGAAGTTTGGTCCCTCTGACCTAATGGATGTTGCAAAGCAAGAGAGGAAAGCAGCCCCCAGGGAGAGCCAGAGAGGCAACTAAAGGACTGCATTGAAGATTAAATTGAGCAATGTACCTGTCTAGTGCTGAGCGATGGGATATGTTCCTTTTAATAGATGCAGTGTGAGTACATCTTGATTTTGGAAAACCAGCTAAGTGTTGATCAATGAAGCCCTAACATCATCTGGATGATTCCGAGATACTCGTAGGCATAGGTGACGCCTAAAGTTTTCATCATTCAAATCTCAAATATTTGAAATAAAAATTTTTAAACGTGTATCTTTTATAAACCAAGCTAATCAAGCGTTAGCTGCATTAGTACCCAACCAACACTTCATTCTGACGGTGAAATTAACAAAGGCCTGGTTAGGTCAGGACTTCTTTTTGTCTATTTCTTGTATTTAGAATATTCTTTGATAATAATATGTACTTATTATTACTCATTCCCAGAGTTCCACTGTGGGAGCTTCATTCCTTTACCTGAGAATCGTGGACTCTATTATGTCAGTAAGTGCACTCTAATAACAGTAACCTTTTAAAGCAGGAGTTGGCAAATAATGACCCATGGGCAAAATTTGGACTCTAACCTGTTTTTGTATAGCTTGCAAGAGCTGAGGATGGTTTTTATATTTCTAAAAGATTGTTTAAAAAAATATAACAGTTCCTATGTGGCACACAAAAGCCTAAAATATTTACCATCTTGTGCTTGCAAAAGTTTGTTGACTCCTGCTTTAAATGATAACGACTGGTTAATTTTCTTAGGGAAGGGCAGGTTTTTAAGAAGAGAGAAAGGCCCTGTGAGTCCTGGGTACATGTTTCCCACCAGCCACGGGGCTGTGGGAGCAAGGGAGGTACACCACCCGGGGGTCGCTCCCAGAGAATTCTATCTGTGACTTCTCCAGGATCTGCCTCAGCTTTTGGGTGGAGGCCATGATCTTCCTGAGTGGTGACGGGTCCCAGAAAATGCTAACCCAAACTATGTCTGTTTGGCATATGGATTATTTTGAGCTAAAGGCTACTGAAGGCCAGCAGATTCAGGAAAAGCTCTAGAATCAGAGCACACATTTTCCTTTTGTCAAAGAAACTTCCGTTTATTAAGAAAATTTACATTTATTGAAAGTGTCTCCCTGACCTGTACCAGAAAGAGGAGGACTCTTAACTTTTATGGATGGGGAAAGTGTCAACTTAAATCTGTTTAATAGAACTTACTAAACAACATTCATTTATCATATTTTCCTGGACACCTTCCTATACCTTGTATTTCCTGTCCAGAGTCCAAAAATGTCCTTTTCCTTTGTTCAGCCTTAGAGGGCAAATAAGCCTGAGTTCTAACCATCTCTTTGGGCTACTCAGCTCTGGGTGGTTCCATGCATACATGTATGACATACCTGTTAATAAGCTATTTTTCTCTTGTCATTCTGTCTTTTGCCAGTCTAATTTACAGTGCCTCAGCTGGAGAACCTAAGATGGGTGGAGGAAGAACATTTTTTTTCCTCCCCTGTAGCAACCTCAGCCAATGTCTGAACATGACAGGTGTCAAATGGGATTACCCTGGGATAAGCAGCTTAACTTACGACGTAGCGTTGGACTGGACATAGGAGATGAGCAAAAAAGGAAAACGATACTAAGATAATTTTGGGATAGTGAAATACAATTTTACTTGAATAGGCAGTCCATTGTGTAAGCTAAAGAGGTTATATGACTAGGGTTGCCAGATTTAACAAATGAAAGTGAAGGACACCCAGTTAGATTACTTTCAGATAAACAACAAATCTTTTAGTGTATGTCTTTTCCATAGCATAAGCATTTCTCAAATGGGAATGCCACAAGAGATCGTCTATTGAAAGAGCCCTGTATTGGGTGAAGAAAAAGAAAATTATTTTAGCATGAATATATTCCAAATATTGCATGGGATATGTTACAAATTATTCAGTGTTTATGTGAAATTCAAATCTAATTGCAGGTTCTGTATTTTGTCTGGCAGCTCTAGTTATGATATTACTGGCTTAAAGACAATCTATTGAAAAACAGATTGTGTCTTAATTCATTAGAAAGACTAGTCTTTTAAGGATAGATGGGAATTTGAGATTCCTTAGTCCAACATGTTTATTTTTACATGAGGGTGGCAAGTGTCTTGCCCTGGGTCATGAAGCCAGTGAATCTCAGAACTGTGTCTCAACATCCGCCTCCCACCCTACATTCAGAACTCTATTTCATGACTCAGTCCCTTTCCAAAAAGACACTTTTCCGACACCTGTGGTGTAGCACTATTCTTTTGAGTTTCCTTTGCTTCCTCTTTTTCTATTCTTTTTCTTATCAAATCAGTCATTTTCATGAAATGACTTATATTTGTTGACACATAATCTGGGTGGTTAATAGGCTTCACAATATATTAAGTGTGTCTTCTTGGATCTGTATATTTATATTAGTTTTTCTAAGATTAAAATAGTTATTGTAGAAAATTCAGAAAGTCTAAAATACTACAAAGAAGAAAATAAAAATTATCCATAATTTTCCATGGCTGTAGATAGTCACTACAGCCATTTTGATGGGATCCTTATTTTTCCTTTTTTTTTTTTAAAAAAAGATTATTTATTTATTTATTTGACAGAGAGAGAGAGATCACAAGTAGGCAGAGAGGCAGGCAGAGAGAGAAGGGGAAGCAGGCTCCCCGCTGAGCAGAGAGCCCGATGTAGGGCTCTATTCCAGGATCCTGAGATCATGAACTGAGCCAAAGGCAGAAGCTTTTAACCCACTGAGCCACCCAGGCGCCCAGGGTTCCTTATTTTTCTATTAAAAGTAAAGCAAAATTGAAGATAAAAGTGTATATATAATAACCTATATATATTATGACTATATAAAATATACATTACCTATTTTAGTTTATATTTAACTTACATTTATTTTAATGTAATTAAGTCTTTAATATCTTTTAATTTATTTATAACATATTTTATATATTCATAACATTCTACACTTTAAATATTTCTGATATGTACATAAAACCTATCTATATATTTTATATCCTGCTTATATAAGTTAATATCTGTATGTATTTGCTTATTACTAATATTTTCTATCACAGGATAGGGCTTTATTACATGAATATACTGTGCTTTATTCAATCACTTTCCTATTGAAATACCTTGACTTTATTTTTTCCTCTGGTAGTAATTGATATTCTGACAAACATTATTATACATAAAATTTTGCAAGTTTACTGATAGCTTCCACATTGAAAGGGTAGATGTGAATTACTGAGTTGTAGAGGGAGCTTGTTTGAAAGATTATTGATTTGTGTTAACTAAAGCATTCTGTAGAAAGATTGGACCAGTAAATGGCTGATAAGCAGTGTGTAGAAGGACACTTTTCCTATATCTTTCTCAACCATGGTTATTGGCAACTAAAAAAAGAAAAGAAAAAATGTTCCTAAAGATGTAAAACAATAACACAGGTCACTTAATTTTAATTTCATGAAATTAAAATTTTGTCATGAAAGGAAAGTCAAAAACTTGTCATGTATTAATGAGCCTTTTCTACTTTTTCTGTAGTGAATTGGCATTTTTCTTTTTCGCTTTTGTAAATTTTTCCCCATTGAAATGTTAATTTTCTTATTAACTGGAATTAAAAATATGTATCGTAAGATTCTTAATTTTTTGTTTTATTCCATGCCAGGAATAATTTTTTTCTAGTTTGTTATTAGCTTTTTAATTTTATTGGTGGATATATTTATTATGCAAAAGTTCTGAGTGTGTATATAATTAATTGTATCAATTTTTGCTCCTAGGCTTTGAAGTTATGCTGACAAAGACCTTCCTTTATTTGTAAAATATAAATACTTACCTGTATTTTTTTTTCTTCTTCTCTTGTTTTTAATGAACAAATTGAGCTGTTGGCATTTAACTCTTTAACCCAGGCGGAATTTTTTTGGTGTGCAGTTTTCTTCTTGATGTTTTTTTTTTTTTTTTAATGATTTGGGCATTTAACACATTTAAAGAAAAGAAATCTGTAACAAAAACAGTGTTTCACATATAGTCATTTCCTCCATTTCTGCATAGAAGAGGTACCTATGCAAAGAATTTGTAAATGTTATGACCCCCAGGGAGATCTCAAGAGAGAACACTTCTTTAATGTCTTAATGCTTCAAAGGACCTGCGAACAAAGAAGGTTTTTCTTTTTTTATTGACCTATTATATTTGCATAATCTTTTCTGATGTCACATAGAAGAAGAGAGAAGACTTATTATGGCATCAGAAGGCAGAACTAGGACAGATGGGTGAAAGGTACACAGAGACAGAACTCAGCTCAAAGTAGGGAGGACAATGCTGCCTGAAAGTCATTGTTCTGACCTTCCAGCCTAAGTCTTTGCTCAGATGCTATGTGTGGCTTTGCTCAAAGAGATGCCTGTTTTAGTGTGCTTTGTGATGAGGGTTAATGGGCAGGTATCCTATTCTCGTGGGAACCGTGTCTTTCAGTTAAACAGTTTGAACCTCGTTATTTTAGTTCCTGTTTATTATCCCCTTAAGGATATTATTTTTCCTGTTTATTATCCCCAGACTAGGCACTTAAAACAACTATTTTATTTTGCTCATGATTTTGTGGGTCTGGAATTAGGGTTAATTTTGGCTTGGGATCTCTCCCGAGGTAGGAGTTAGCTGCTGGCTGGGGTGCACACTCTGAAGCCTTCACTGGGCTGGATGTTCCAGAAGGCTCCCTCCCATGGTGGGCATGTTGGGTCGGAGCTCAGCGAGGCCTGCTGACCTAAGCTCCTATATGTGGTCTCTCTTCTCTCAGGGAATCCAGACTTCTTACATGGTGACCCCAGAGCAGATATTACAAGGGAAGCGGGTGGAAGCTGAATGGTCTTTTCTCATCTAGCCTTGCAAGTCACATAGCGTCACTTCTGTCACACTTTGTTGGCCGAAGCAATCTCAAGGCCTCCCAGGTTCAAGAAGAGGGAATATACACCCCCGTCTCTTACTGCAAGGAGTAGAAAAATATTTGAGACCATTTTTTTTTTTTTTTAAACTGTCACAGTTACTGATACATGTTTCCTGTTACGCTGCCTCCTCTTCGCCCATGGGTTTGTATTTCGTGGCTCCTCCTCTGTGTGACTCAACTCTCGATTTGTTCCAATGACAGAGGACAAGTTGGGAGTGGGAGTTCCTTGAAGGAGGAACATGTGATCTCATCCTGCTTAGAGGGCATTTCTAAAAGAACTATTTGGAGAAATTTTCATTTCAATAGTATACTGAGTTACTATCTTTATATTTGTTCATCAAATACATACCCTCTTAATTTCACTGTATGTTTACTTACTTCCAGACAAGCTCTAACTTAGCTGGGGAGAGAGGATGCGAAGAAGAGGCTGGTTCCCAGCCTCCGTGTAAATTTCCTATGCCAGGAGGTTGTAAGGTTGACCTTGGTTGCTGGCATCTAGGATGACGGGCTGCATCTGTGACCTCCTGGTGGATTGCTGGGTTTCATCTTCTGTGACCCTAGGCGAGGTTCAGCCTTTGGTCAGAGCCCCTGGTAGGCAGGCTGTGAGAAATGCCCTGCAGAATTCCTTCCTTGGGGGGAGTGTCCTCTAAGAGTCTATATTCCTTTTCCATACATCTTGTGGAGGCTAGAAAGCTAAATAGGCAAAACCCCAATTATTTCGAGTAGAGAGCACTGGGTTACAAAAGAGTTTATGTAATCTGCGTAGCATGGTGGTAACCTAGAAGTGAGGAGTCAGGCAGACAGCCTGCCTTTGCTGTCTGGGTGCATCTGCTGAGCTGTTGTGCCTGCTTTAATTAGACCACATTTATGGTTCCAGAAGGGTGTGAATGTGAGATTTGTTGGTTTATGTCCCAATAACATCACAATGGCCTAGGATTTGTTTGCATCAATTGCTCTGGGGTGTGGATGGGTCTTTGTGACTTTGCTCCGTGCAGTGTGTCAGGGACCCACACACAGCAGTGGGATGGGGAAGGAGTGAAGTTGTAGAAGAAATCTGCAGTGCCGAGCTCGGCTGCATTTTGCAAGGCAATGGCAACCCAGACCGCAGGATTTGGCCTAATGAGACAGTGAAAACTGGATATGGTGAGTTAAATCTCCTTTTTTTGCCCTACTTTAGAAGAAGCCCTCCTGCTGTTTGAGTTAAAAAAAAAAAAAAAGAGTAAATGGGCTGGGCAGATAACTCGAGCTATAACATACGGGGTAGTTTAATTAATTATTCTTAAGGTTCCTTGCTGTCAGGGAAACATGTTTGCCAGTATTTTGCTCTATGATACGTGGGTGGCATCATCTAAGGATCAGACTTTGCCTTTGTAAGCAAGAATCCTCCCATTTACCCATTGCTTCCTAATCTATCCATTTGTTCTTATATCATACTAAGCCCCCAGGCTACCTATGTTTAGAGATTGTTTCCTGCCCTAAACAGAGAAGATATTAAGAGTCTCTGGCATTACCAAATATTGGCCCAACATCAAGGTCCTTCTCATGTACATTAGGACCCCTCACATATTCCTGGATCACTGCTACCCAGACTCCCTCAACACATATTTATTGAGTGCTTAATATGTGCAAGGTGCTGGGGTGCCAGGGTGGCTCAGTCAATTAAGGGTCCAGCTCTTGATTTCGACTCACGTCATGATCTCATGATCACCTCTACAGGAATAGAGACCTGAATAATGAGAAAGACTAGCCAGACAAAGATTTGGGAGAAAGAACATTCAACAGAGATGACTGTGTCAAGGTCCTAAGGAGGGAAGGATCCCAAGAAGAGCACATGGGAAGAGGTAAAGTGAAATGAGGTAGAGTGGTTGCAAAAAAGTTCTTGAAAGGTCAGGGTGCAGGTTACAGATTATGTCCTTAATAGTTATGCTAAGCCACTGGAGGGTTCTAAGCAAGAGGATGGTATGAATTTATTTTGGGGCTAAGACTGGACCAAGGCACAAGCTACACAGCTAAAACCATTTCTCAGGTAAGGGATGCTGATAAAGGGCACAAAGGGTACAGTCCTACTAGGAAGGGTTGACCGCAGAATGGATGGGCCTTGATGGATTTAAATAGGGAACGGGAGAGAGAGAATAAGGTCAAGGATGTCTTCTAAGTTTTCAGCTTGAGCAACTGAGTAAGTTGGTACCATTTCCCGAGATGGGTAAGAGCAGAGAGGAAGCAAATTTAGAAGAAATGGATCCTTGTATTTGGAGTCCAAGAGGAAAAGTCAGATTTGGTAATTGTCAGTTTACACATGGGGTCTAAATTCATCAGACAGATGCAAATAGTTCTTCATTTAAAGTATTACAAAGAAAAATCCAAAGATAGGAGTAAAAAGTGATTTCTTAAGAAAGAGAAGTCCAAGAAGTCCTTGCTTCTTCTTGCACAGAAGAGCAAGAAAAGAAAAAATGGACTTGATCTGAAGCAGAAGGGATTTATTGGAACTAAACAGACACATGAACCAAACTGAATAGGTGAGGGGAACTGGAATGAATTTCATCATGATTGAGAATAGAAACCATTATATATTGGTTTATAAACCATGATTTAGAATATTCAGCCATTTAGAATATATAGCTAAATGCACATGTCATGTGTGTATAACTTAATTTTCACAAAATGAAATTATCTACATAACCTGCAACCAGAACAAGAAACAGCCTTACCAGTACCACAGAAACCTCCTTGTGCTTCTCACAATTGGAAATGTGACTTCCAATAGTGTAGATTAATACTACCTCTTTTAAAATTTTGTATGAAGGGAATCATACAGTATATATTACTTTGCATGTGTCTATTTTTACTCACCATCAGGTTTGTGAAAAATTTTTTTCCTATTCCATGTGCACTTTCTGATGAATCTCCCCATTGTGCGAAGATATACTTTATTTATCCATTTTACTGTTGATGGGCATTTGGCCAGTTTCTGGTTTTTGGCTAATATGAGTAATGCCATTGTGACCATTCTAGTCTATATGTTTGATGAACATACCCACATATTTCTGCTGGGTACATAACTAACACTGGAATTGCTCTTTCATAGTATGTGCCAATGTTCAGCCCTAGTAGATCCTGCCAAACATTTTCCAGAGTGGTTGTAGTAATTTACAGTCATATTAGCAGTGTGTGAAAATTAATGTTGTTCCAAAGCCTTGACTACACTTGGCTTTGTTAGTCTTTTTCATTTCAACGATTTTGATTGGTGTCTAAGTGGTACCACATAGTTTTAATTTGCATTTCCTTGGTGACCAATCAGTTTGAACACATTTTCATGTTTTATCGCTCACTTGGGTATTCACTTTTGTGAAGTGTTATTTCAGGCCTTTGGGTAATTTTCCAGTGGATTTCCTGTCCTTTGCATATAGGATTGTAAGAGTATTTTATATATTCTACGAGTGTTTTGTCAGATGTGTGTTGTAAATATCCTTTTTTTTTTTTTCACTCTATATGCTGCCATTTCATTCTCTTTAAAAGGTATCTTGTGATAGAGGCATGTGCATGGCTCAGCTCAGTCAGTTAAGGTCTGACTCTTGATTTTTTGGCTCAGGTCATGATCTCTCAGGGTTGTGAGATCAGCCCCACCCTGCATCAGGTTCCACGCTCAGCTGGGAGTCTGCTGGAGACTCTCTCTCTCCCTCCCTTTTCCTCTTCCCCTCCCCCTGCTCACCTGTGTGAGCATGTGTGCTCGCTTGCTCTCTCTAAAATAAATAAATAAGTCTTAAAAAAAAAAAAGGCGTCTTGGGATAAACAGAAATGATTACTATGAATATAGTCAGGCTTATGTTTTTCCTTTGTGGTTAATTGTTTTAAATATCTTATTAAAAAATTCTCTGCCTACCCCAAGATCACAAATACTTTTCTCATGTATTTTCCTCTAAAAGGTTTTTTGATTTACTTTTCATATTTAGATGTCTATTGTATTCAGAATTGAAGTGTGTGTGTGTGGTGTGAGGTATGGGTCCAGAGATGCATTTATTTTTGCCTTTGTGGATATTCATTTGACCCAGCACCAGTTTTTGAGAAGCCCACTCTTCCCCCACTGCAGCATAGTGTTGCCTTTGTCATAAATCAGGTGGCTGTAAGTGTGTGTGTTCATAAGGCTTCCCTTCCTCCGTCAAATGGTCACCATAAAAACCAAATACTTAATGTTGAAATACAGCTTAAAGGTCTTCCAGTCCAGTGGTTCTCAAAGTGTGGTCCTTGAGCAGCAACAACCTCACCTGGGAACTCATTAGAAATGCCAAGTTTAGGGCCCCACCCCATACCTAGAGAATCAGAAACTCTAGGAATGGAGCTTGGAAATCTGCATTTTAGTAAACCCTCCAGGTGAATCTGGTTCAAGTTCAAATTAAAAACAACAAAACACAACACACCAATCCTAGCACATCTTCTATTTACAGCTACCAAGAGCAAACCAAATATCAGGTATTTTTGTTTTAGTAAACCATTTAGGATTCATAATGAAAGTAGATCCATTTTACTGATATGGAGCAAATTTGAGAACTTCAAAATATTTGACATTTCTAAACTGAACAAAGTGGTTAGTATATTTAACAGGAATTTCTTGTTAATGGAGATTTTTAGAGGATGGGGGACAGAAAGAGTTTGGAATCTCTTTCCCTATGTCACTGCATGCCCCCAAACACTGATTGGGCCAACAGGGGAAATGCCCCAAGGCCAAAAAAAAAAAAAGTGATGAGCTGGAGCAAAGGAAGAGAGAGAGAGAAAGAGAAAGAAGGAGACCAAGAAACAGACTTAACTATAGAGAACAAACTGATGGTTACCAAAGGAGGTGGGTGGGAGGATGGGGGAAATAGGAGACGGGGATTAAGGAGGGCACTTGTGATGGGTGCTGGGGGGGTGAATGGAATTACTGAATCACTATATGGTGCACCCACAATTAATATCAACACTGTATATTAACTGTACCAGAATTAAAATTTTAAAAAGTGATGGGCTATAAAGACATTTCTCCAGGATACTTCAAGCTGTTATTCTCCCCAGTCTGAAGTATAAATACATTGGTTGAAGAGTCATTTCATTATCCTTTTCTACATTTCTTCGTATTTAAGTGAGTACAGCCCTTTCTCTGAGAAACACAGAGTTGGAAGCTGCATCTTGGTGCCTGGCTCTGTGAGTTGTTGGTCTCGTAGGCAGCTCCTTAATGGATTACACAGCCCTGCTCAGGCTCCCCACCTGCATTCAGGAGGTTCCTCTGAGTTCCTTGTTAGAAGAGGAGATTTCATAGATGTCCAGAAAAGGGCTTATGAATTGTTACCCAGTACTCCTGTTCTTGAAATCTCATGGTTAAGACAGGTGCGCGCTGCATTGAGGCTGCTCCTGGAATTCAAATGAGATGATCTGGAAATTGCCTCCAAAATACTTCTAAACCTCCACTGATTAGAATAAGCAGAGAAAGGAGCAGAGAGAGGCACTCATGGCTTTCAAACTAAGCTCAACTTCTGCTTCTCTGCTTGCTAGCCGATTGCTCTTTTGCCACTCATTTGCCTTACTCTAAGGCTGCATCTTCAGGGAGCGCGATCTAGGAAATATGCAAATCACTTCAAAACGGCTAGCTTCCCTCCTGTTCCTTCTGTTCAGAGAGTCTGGGGCAAGCACTGAAATTCTCTTCCTTTTTGGTACCAGAAACAGACTGTAGCTATTTCTTCTTAGAACATTAGCTTTGTGGGACTTTCTGGTGATAAATGAGTCAAGAGTTCCAAGAGTGCAAATGAAAAGGAGATCTTAAACCACCAGGTATTAGAGGTATTGTTACTAAATTTGATCTCCTTTTGGAAATTACTTTTTCCCTGTTTGCTTCTGTTTTAATATACTAGCTTTCCATGACCTTCACGTTATTTGTTTATAGAGTAAGTAGAGTTAATACTTCACATTTAACATAGGACTTGGCATCTTCAAAGAACTCTTCAAATAAGCTAATTGAAAGGAAGCTAACAGGAGAGTACAAAGTTAACATTTAAAAGAAAGAAAGAAAGAGAAAGAAAGAAAGGAAGGGAGGGAGGAAGGAAGGAAGGAAGGAAGGAAGGAAGGAAGGAAGGAAGGAAGGGAGGGCGGGCGGGCTTCTAAACACAGACCTGGAAAGATAATGGCAAAAAGCAAATCAGTCAAAAACAAATTTATGAGAAGGAGTTGAAGGTCTGGAACAAAGTCTGAATGGAAGTCCTTACTGATACTTCAGTAAGGACTGTGTGCATACCCTGGGTGTGTGTGTGTGGGGGGGAGGGGGTCGGGGATGTGGTGTGCATGCAGGTGTGTGCACACTCTCTTATTATTTATCAGTCAGGGTGTTCAAGCTTTGAAAAACTTCTGCTTATGTTACTGATTCTCAGTTGAAAGACCAATACCTTATCATTTTCTTACCTTCCTGCTGCTTGTAGCTACCACTGGCTAAATGAAGTTCATTTCAAAGTTAGAGATAGATGAGTAAGGATCTCCAAACTGCTCTTATGGGCAGTTGGGGCTCCATTTGGACGGGCAATTGGCCTGGCTTTTGTAATCATTCTTGGCCTTTCTGATTTGCTGGTTTGATCCTGTTGGCACCACGCATAGGTATCTTCCCAGCGTCTAATGGAAGGAAATGGCATGATTGCATTGGAGAGCTCCAAGCATGTCTAGGTGATGCAAGGCCAGGTACTTTCAGTGTTCTACCCCAATGTGTAGCACAAAGCCTAGCTCAGGAAATACATTCATTTGCTCATGTAAAGTGAATAAATAAATTAATGAATCACCTTGGGTCCCTGCTAAAACTCTTGGATGGTTAGTGTCAAAGGCCAACTGAATATGATATTGTGCTTGCTTGACCTTTCCTTATCGCTGACTTTTTGAAAATATAACCCATTCAGCAGCCTCGTTTCTTCCTGTGTAACATAAAACTGGGTATTGCGAATAATATCTATAGTTCATTCAAGTTCCCCATTGCCTTGAAGCTCTCTGATATATACATGCTATTTCTCCCCCCCATCAAGCAAGAAGACTTGCATGTGGCCTCTGTCATTAATTTCACGCCAGCAAATAAAAAGTACCAAACAGGATAAGAAAGTCCAGGTGTGCTGCTGACCTCAGATGAAATACTGCTTCTCTATGGAAGTCTCACCATAAAACTTGGTCACAATGCTTTATGTGAGGAAAATAACATTTTGTTATTAATAAAATCTAGACAGACTCTCAATGGTTGGTAAGAGAGGGAAATGGCAAAGATCTTTGAGGCTCTAATTTTTGTCTCCCGAATTCACCTCACTTGTGAGGATTTTACCTTACTTATGCCTGCCACCTATGCATACACCTTCCACGTAGTTCCACCTCTGTTACATTCTGGCCAATGTCCATGCCTGATTCCTTATTATTCCATAGCAGAGCTGAGATCAGGCTGATAGGGAAAGGGTTGTTTTCTCTTGTACAGTAAGCCAAATGGTAAGAGTGTTTCTGGCATCAGACAGGCTTAGGTTCAAGTCACTGTCTGCCAGTTTTTTGACCGTGTGTCCCTGGGCTGGTCACTTTACCCCTCTGAGTCTCACTTTTTTTTCGTCTGTGGAATAGGGATTCATATAGTACTCATGAGCATTGAATTAGATAACTGCAGGAAAATTTAGCATAGTCCCAGGCACATAGTAAGTGCTCAATAGATGTTAGATATTTTTATGACAAAATGCTACTACAGGTCGGCAAATGGCAAAAGAAAAACACAAACATAACTCCAGAGAATCAGGTTTCTAAGCAATGGCTTACCTTCTGGGCTTCCAGGATTCAACCCATTCTCACTCCTGGAGTGCCTTTGGGAGTAGACCATCCTCCTAGGACTCAGCATCTAGGAGCTGGACCTAGCCCCAAGGGTTTGGGGCCAGCACAAGGCAGGATTTTCTTCTCCCTTCTCCCTAAGACTCTGCCTCCCGGTTTCATTTTCTCTGACTGAGAAACTGCCTCTTGCCAGAGAATAAAAATTAGAACTGCCTTGCCCTCTGAGAACAGGTCCCTGCTGTTGTGGGAGAGGAAAGGGTGGCCTCAGCAGCAAAATAACAGGATACAGCAAAACAAGCCAAACACACATATAAGAGATACACATAACTAGCGACAATGGGGACATTTCATTATATCTTAAAACTTTGTCTCATTATTCTGTGATTTTCCCTATTACCTTCAAATGTGCTCTCCCATACCCTATTAAGTTATTTTGTGTTCCATTCTCTTCCTTAAACTCCATCAGGGCAGACTCTTCCCTGGCAGGATAGCTCTCTCCCCTCAAATGCTAATGTAGGCCCAAGAGACAGGTATCGGTGAATTGCAGCAAGGAGGGCTTCCATGGCTGGCCAGATGGAGGGAGGAGGGCTGGGGGCTACTGAGCAGTCCTTGCCCCCTGGGCCAGCTCTGATACTCAGGAACCCTGAAGAAAGGGTAGAGAGAGGGTCTTCAGAAATCCTTGTGTCACTGCCGCATTCCGGGAAATGCCAGGACTATCACATAACACATTTCGTTTGGAAGCATCCATGACCATTGGGAGTTGTTCCATATAATCAGGGCCTATGGAATAGGAGAGCCTCTAGGGAGGCAGATTCCAAAGAAGGTAAAGCAGTCTTTGGCTTGCGATGGCATGGGTTTAAATCCTGACTGTGCCTCTTAGTAGTCATGTGATCTTGGGCACGTTTCTTAACCTTTCTTGGTTGCAGTCTTTAAAAGGATGATAGTAATAGTATCTACCTTATAGTATCATATGGGGCACTTTCTGGGGCTTAAAGGAGCTCCTAGCATGGGGGAGGAGCCTTTAAAAACTCAAACAGATAATTATCATAGGATCTCTCTGATATGAAGAATTTGAGAGGCAGGGCAGGGGGTCATGGGGGGTAGGGAGGAGGAAAATGAAATAAGATGGGATAGGGAGGGAGACAAACCATAAGAGACTCAAGCTCATGAAACAAACTGAGGGTGGCTGAGGGGTAGGGGGAAGGGATAGGGTGGCTGGGTGATGGACATTGGGGAGGGTATGTGCTGTGGTGAGTGCTGTGACCTGGGGAAAAGAATACATTATATGTTAATAAAAAATTAAAAAAAAAACCTCAGATACTGAGGGAGTCAGGCAAGAGTTTTGATTCAAAGTGGTAGCAGATGAGAAGTTGACCCCGGAATATATTTCAGGGCTATGTATTCCTAGGGGGTGTGATGATTGTTAGTTTTATGTGTCAACTTGACTGGGCTGAGGAATGCCCAGATAGCTGGTGAAGTGACTTCTGGGTGTGTCTGTGAGGGTGTTTCTAGAAGAGATTTGCATCTGAATTGGTAGATTGAGTAAAGAAGATCCTTTACCAGTGGGGCTAGATACCATCTATTCCACTGGAATCTGAATAATACAAAAAGCCAGAGGAAAGGTAAATCCATTCCCTCTGTTTGAGTCAGGACAGCCATCTTCTCACATCCTGGGACATCAGTGCTCCTGGTTCTGGGCCCTTAGGCTTAGTCCAGCACTTAACCTCATTGACCCTTCATGCCCTGCTTCAAACTCAGACCAGGACTTACACCATTGAATCCCGTGGTTCTCAGGCCTTTGGCTTTGGACTTGGAATTCCACTGCCAGCATTCCTGGGCCTCCAGTTTGCCGATGGCAGATTGTGAGGCCTCTCAGCCTCCTTAATTGTGCAAGTTAATCCCTCATATAAACCTCTTTCTTTCTATCGCTATAGATTCTATTGGTTCTGTTTCTCTGGAGACCCTGACTAATGCAGGGACAATAAATAAACCCAGGCAGATCTACCGGGCTCAATCTACTGAGAGAGGCCCGGGAATGATCTGTTCCCCTGTCCTATTAACCATACTTATGGGATCAGCATGGCTTAAATCCACCTGTAAAACCAGACAGAAAAGAGCTGCTTCTCTGAGATGGGGCCTCATGCCCTGTGTTTGTGACGCTGAGGGCTCAGACTCTGGACTTCGTCTGATGGGACCAGGGGTGTTTTTGTTTCCTTCTGATTTGTCTAGCCTTTCTGGTGTCAACTTCTCACCTGCTGAATTCTTTAGCTTTGTCACCTCTTGGCTTCCATGTCTTCTCACAGAGTCCCACCCCCCCTGGTTGATGTATGAGTCAGGGTTGCATTTGGAAAACAGGAACCTACTCTAGGTATTTTAAGGCATAAGTGATTTAATACAGTTAGAATTCCAAACCATTGTGAGGCCTGGGGGAAGGGATTCTAACCTTGATCTCCAGGGATGACTCCCAGAACGCTTGTATTGACTCGGAGGCCTCCACTAGATCAACCGATTTTAGAAGACATCAGTGAGATTGCTCAAAATCCAGGGAGGGAGCAGCTTCTACTGCTGTCGGCATGGCTGTGGATGAATGGCCCCTCAATAAGCCATCGATGGAATCTGGCTACTGTCTCCCCCGCAAATGCCTCCTCACAGCCAGAAAGCTAGAGGATGGAGACTGGAACAATATTGTACAAAAACTTGACCTTTCCCTAGACTTGTTTCCTCAAAGGACTTGCTTCTGTCTTTCAGATCTCATTGAAGTGCACCTAATTTGTAGAATCTAATTTGTACCCAACACCTTGGTTGCATGGGAGACTGGGAAGTTCACATCTGAGGTTTTCTGTCTTTGCAGTATAGGAAGGCACACTGCAGCAACTCCATAACGTAATGAGCTAGCAGCTGAAAGGAAGATGGAAAATGTGGGCAGTCCATGGACTGAGTTCAAGTTGTTCCTCAGCTAAATATGTACAGTGGTCACCAGGGATCCAGGGGGAATCCATCAAGAGGAATGAAAAATCAGCTGTGGAAAACTGGGTGGCAGAAGGCTGTGAGCCTAGGTAAAGAGGATTGAATGTGTCCTCTAAATATGTCTAAATGTGTCTAAAAATGTCTAAATGTGGCTAAAATTGTCATGGTTCAAGCAAAGGGAAGAGTAAAAGATTTGTAGGCCTAACAACAAACAGGGGAATTGACCAAAGCCTGCCATTTTTGGAGTTGTGGGCTTCTGGTGCCTACTTTGTCCAGAGCCTCAACTTACCTAAATTATGGGCAGACCTGAGCCTGTAGGTAGAGGGACTGGAAGGGAAGGGGGAGGCAGAGAGCAAAGCAATTTGGACACTGAGTCCCAGGTTCTGCCTGACCCTCAGAACCTCTCTGTTGCCCCATTCACTCCCCTTACTGGCCAGAAGAAGTTGGTACCTGTACATATACCCATCCATCCTTTCTGCAGTGGTGTCTTTAGGATGCAAACTCTTACATATACTATACTGAGGTTCGTATGCTTATGCAAAAGCAATGTAACTGTGTTCTCAGTGTATTGGGAGAAGATACTAGAGATGGGATTATATGTGGACCTGGTCAGTGATAACACACGTTAACTATTCCCTTATCAGTAAAAACAAAATATTAAGTACCTTTAAAAAGCACAGTTACGTAAAGATTTCCAAAGCAGAGGAAATAATGTATACCGACTGCAAAACAATAGTAAGCATTAAAATGAAAACGTGAGATAATAACAAAGAATTCCTATCTACAGACACACATGCACATAGGTATCCATAATGCATATGTAAGTGTGGATGCGTGCACATAAGCACATACCCACAGAAATCATTTTAAATTAAGATGAAGAACAAGAACAACAACAGCAAAAATCCCATAACCTGAATTCTTAGGATTTAAGAGGCAAAAAGTAATGAGCAGGACTCAAATGCCAAGCATTACTTCCTTGGCAAAATAAGGTCTTTTGTGAAAGGAGTTTTTCAGCAAACACATTTTGACAATTGACACCCCATGAGCACCGTCTGTGAAAAACATTTTTTTTTCCTGTAATTTGATGAAGCAGGAAGTGGAAATCGATAGGACGTTGCCAAATGAGTTCTTTGCTCATGCCCCGTCTTTCTCTCCTTTGCTCCTGCTCTGTAGTAGATAAGAGATAGGAGGAGCCCAGAACACAATATATGGATTTTTTTTCTTTCTTTTTTCCTTTTTTTTTTCAGCTAACACAACAAAGGAAGCTACGGAACACTTTTAACTGCAGAAATGCTTTTAGCACCATGTTGTAGATTTGCAATGGAGCAGCACAGGCTGATTTCAAACCCAAAGGTGGTTTGGGAGTTCATATGATCCCCCAGAACTTCAGGGAAATCCTTCCTCACTGGAGTGCTCATCCCTGCCTCTCAGCACTGCTGGTTTCCATGACAACCAGGCCAATGTCTAGTTCAGTTTTGCAAATACTCCCCAAAGCCCAGTAGGCCTAAAATTTTCTCTATAGGCTCTCAAATCTGCCTTATTCCATCCAACTTTCCTACTGTACCCCCACTTTTTAATCTCCTTCAACTTGTGAGGTGAGGACCATACGATTTTATAGCAGCAAATTTACCGATGGTCGTACCAAGACAGATAGATGTTATAGAAAACACAGGGGAAAGGGGCTAAAGCAGTACCTTCAGGCCTGATGCCCCATTGTCGCTATTTGTCTCGCCTTGTTTAGACTCTGGGAAGATGGGGCAGTGTGTATTTGCTTGGCTCTTCTGGCTGCCTATGTTCTAGGGGGGTAAAAGGAGCAGTGATGTTGCAGTGTGGTAGTAGAAACACTGTTCTAGGAGTGGAGACCTGAGCTCTGTTCCTGAGCTTCTGTCTTCGTGACCTTGAACCATGTAAAAGGAAGAAGGAGACAGAGGAGGAATAGCCCAGCTTTGTCTCCCATGAGCTGGTCTTCTAGGTCTAATCTTCTCACCTCTGAATAAATTGGTGTTTCCCTAATCAAATATTATTCCTGCAAGCTGGTGATTAAACGGACCAGTCTTAATCTTGACTCGGGAATAAGATAGAAGAAACAACCTATTACTGCTTAGAACACTTCTGAATATTACATTCAAGGGCTCACCTTTTAGAGCAGGAACAAAACTTTTAGGGACATCTCTAAAGATACAATATTCATCTTTCATTAAGTCTGTGCTCAGACGCACCTGACAGATTTACTACTGATGTAATATTTCAAAATCATTCTGTATCTATTAACTAAACTGTTTATGAAAAACCTCATCAGAAAGCATTCTGGAAAACAAACTCATTTTCAGGAGCGGTTGGCCCAAAGTAAAGATATATGTATTTCTTCTACAATTCTGCTCACCCTTGAACATGTCCAATATCCTAATTATCTTCAACCACCCATCAAACTCAACACAAAGGCTAGCCCTGCAGATGACACCCGTGAGGATCTTTTATATGTGACCCTCATTTATAAACGATGTCAGCCCTTTATACAGGAAGCAGTGCATGTATGTTAGAGCACTGTTGTTTTTTTTTTTTTTTTTTGTCAGAGCACTGTTTTAAGATCATTTTCTTTTTTTTTTTTTTTTAAGATTTTATTTATGTGTTTGAGAGACGGAAAGTGAGCCAGCAAGAGAGAGCATGAGCATGGGGTGGAGCACAGGGAGACGGTGAAGTAGGCTCCCCACTGAATAGGAAGGCTGATGTGGGCTCCATCCGGGGACTCCAGGATCATGACTTGAGTGGAAGGCAGATCTTTAACAGACTGAGGCACCCAGGTGTCCCATAAGATCATTTTCTTAATGTCACATTACCTACTTAATTTTCTTCTTGAAACTCCATGAGAGAAAGTTTCACAGTGAACTTGACAGGGAGGATAGCTGAGAGGTCTGGGGAGGAAATTCGGTGGTAAGGGAAGTTGTGGCTCTGAAGCCAGAGATCACCTTAAAGATGGGCACCTTTTCTCTCAGGAAGCCCCAAGTTTTGTTTCCTCAATCTAAGCAACGTATACCTGTTGATAAACTTAGTTTGATTTGATTAAAGTTTGAGTCCCTTGCCATCTTGATGAGCTATGTTCAGATGCTTTTGTAGTGTTAACATTTCATCATGGAAATGCTAGGTCATGGAGAGTGAATAAAGGTCAGTAGATATGGAAAAAGCATGGCCTTTGGAATCTTGGTGATAAATGGATATTTTTTTGTTTTCTTAAGGTTACCTGTATTACCTGAGAAAAAGGAGGCATTTTTGTATGAAAGATCAAGGATTTGGCTGAATGCCTCAATTTTTCACTGTACTAGAGTTGAAGAACAACTATTTGATTAAATTTAATTCAGTTTCTGTTAGCTTTGATTAACACACACACAGACACACACAGATACACACAGACACACACACCCCTAAAATTATAAAGTCTGCAGAGCATTGTTTCTAAGTAAAATGGGATCTTTAAAAAATAAGCCAAAGGCTCAATAACTAATCAGTTTTCAAACAACTGCATTAATCCAAGAAAGAAGCTTTTTCATCCCTAATGCCCCCAAAGGACAGAGGATGTTCAACATTCTGTCGCCATCTTGCAGACCTTTGCCTTGGAAGGTACTTTCATAGTATCGCTCAATGTATTTGGAGAAAATTCAGAAAGAGGCTTATACATCAAAGTGCAAGAAAGCCAACTTAAGCTTTGGAATAAATACCCAAATCTCCTATCTTTTCATATTAGTTTTTTGCTCTAATCTTCACAAAGTAACCTCTAATAGTGAGGGGAGGGGCCGGGAAATGAGGAGGAAGGGAAACCACTGGATTTGAATATCTGATTAAAAACAAACAAATATGAAAATTCCACCAATCTTAAAATGTGGATTAGAGCGTGTGAGTAGGTAGAGGCAGAAGGGAAGAGCGTTCAGAATCTATACAGTCTTCTTATAATAGACGTAGCTCCTAAGGAGAGCAATTTTTCACCAAGATTTACCGTAACCTGACTGATGAGTTCTGATTCCATCCAGGAGAAACAGAGATGGAATCCTTGTCATCACACCCTCATGTTGGTGAGATAGGGATATAAATAGTATCTACCATGTAGTTGTTGTTTTGGTACGGATTAAATGTGGTTAATATATGTAAAGTGATTAGAATAATACCTGGTACTTTGTAAGTATTGTATAAGGGTTTGCTGCTAGCTTTGCTGATTGTTATTTCTAATAATAACAGTAAGTAATATTTAATGATACCTTAGTACAGAGTTCCTCAGCCTGGCTCTACTGACATTTGGGGGTGGAAATCGCTTATTGTGGGGGGCCATTATGTGTATGGTAGGACATTTAGCAGCTTCTACTCACTACATGTCTGTAGTGCCCCATCCCCATCCAGTTGTGACAACCCAAGATCTCTTTGACATTGCCAAGTATGCTGTAGAGGGACAGGGTTACACTCAGTTGAGAATCACTGCCTTCCTATACCTCAGGGACGATTCCCAGAGTCTTCCAATATGTTATCCATTTAATAGGTCCTATGTTAATTCCCATTTTATAGATGCAGTAACTGAGGTATAGAAAGGTTAGGTAATTTGCACAAGTCACACCACCAAAAGTGGTAGAGCCAAGATTCAGATTTTGAATCACAGTTATTATTTCCAAGGTAGATTCTTATTTTAATTTTGGGACAACAAAGAGGCTGTTAGTTGGGTTCTAGAAACAGAATAATTTTCATGCCTTGCCCTGAAGGTGGTAAGAGGCTTGATAGAAATACTTTACTAGTCAAATAATGATATGGATATGTTAAAGTTCCTTGAGTTTTCTATTTACTTCAGCTGTCAAAATAATGTCTTTTTGTTGCAATTAAACAAACATTTATTGAGCATCTAAAGCTATGAGACACTGTGCTATAAAGATTTATAGCATATTTTATAGCATATTATTAGTACAGCTTGCCTTGCCCTCCTGGAAGGTCCTGTCCCAGGCCAAGGCAATGAGTCTCCCACCGGGGGGTTTAAATCTCAGGATTCCAGAGAGCCTGTGTTCTCCCTTTTCTGGGGATAAAGGTACAAGATAGAATCTTTGGGAGTTAGTGGTGCTAGGATTTCCACCATGTGGGGAGAAGCCTTCTGCAGTGACACTAAACCCAACACTCAGAGAGGCACAAAGACGAGAGACAGAGTCTTAGAAATTTCTAAACCCATGGTTTCAATTGTTTCTGAGCCTGGGCAGCACCTCTGACGCTCACACAGCTGGATTGTTCGGCCAGTCCTTCGAGACTCTCTGTCAGTGAGGTCTCTTTGGACTGCTAGCCAAAAGTAGCCTGTCCTTTGCAACCAAGAGTCCTAATTAATATAACACCCATTATCGAGAAGGTTATAGGACTCGAGAGGTATTTGGTGGTACAAGTCCTCAGAAGGGACTTGAAGAACCCTTTCACGGAGCTTTGATAACCCTTGCACCATTATGAAGGCTGGGTCAGTGAGGTAACACTTTGGGTACTGGGAGACCTCTTGGGAGCTACTACAAAAGTTCAGGAAGAAAGAATTGGAGTTTCAAAGTACAGGTAAGATCAAGAAGAACTGAGATAAATTGGAGGAGAGCAGGAGATATTGCATAAGATTCTCTAAGTACATAGTGTGATACAGGGGTTAGAGAGTCAAGGTTAATAGCTGTGTTTTTTTTGGGAACTTGGGGTAACTTAGAAGCCAGCAAACTCTAGCCTGGCGTAGAATACCTGGGGAGGTATTATTATCCTTGGGCAGACAGATGAGCAATGCATTTAGTTTTGTAAATATTTATTAAGAGCTTACTATGTTTTCTTTACCACTTTTCTAAGTGCTTGGTTAGATCAGAGGACCATAAGGACAACAATCTATATAGTCTGGACTTTACATCTGAACAGGAGGAGAGTTGGACTCCATGCATCAAGGGAAGAGGTCAGGGGAAATTTATAATTTCAGATCTGGTGGGTCCCTCTGAAAAGATAATGTTTGTCTCAAAGATGCATTTTAAGATTTATGTAGGCACAGGAAACCTCTGTCCTCAGCATAGCATGTACAATTGCCTTGCAATTTCATCCCTCTCTGAAAATTGCATTCTTTTGGCTAAAAGGGAATGAGATGCATGATGGGTAGAGATGGAATGTATTAGCTCAGTATCGTAATCTCTGCCCTTTTCTTCTGGAAGTTCTCTCCATCTTTGTGACTTCTTGACACCTGTCTTAAGTACCCAAGATATGTCTTTTTCGCCTATCCTGGAATATGGAACTGCTCAGAGATTTAGGATCAATGGGTACAGATAACCAGAATCACATAGATCCCACGTAGGGAAAAAAAAAGAGTAGGCAAAAGGGAAAAAGCATTAAAAGACAAGGCTAGAACTCAGGCTATCACCCAGCATCTGAGTTTCACAGATAGAAAATGCAGACAGGAGCTCAGGTATTACTGTAGACTAGGTCAGTCTAACAGAACTCTTTGCAGTGATGGAAATGTTCTCTACCTCTACTGTCCAAACAGTAGCCCCAAGTGGCTACTGAGCCCTTGAAATGTGGCTTGGGCAACTAAGGAGTTAGCTCTAATTCAATTTGATTTTAATTAAGAATTAAATAGCCACCTGTGGCTGGTGTCTACAGGATTGGCCAGTGCAGCCTAGAGCACTGGTTTTTATATGAAGAGTCCAGAATATGTTCCTCGTTTGAACTGAAGGCACTGTAACATCGTTTGCTGTTCATTTAAGATTAAAACTTCTAGAGGCTGAATTATACTTTCCGGCAACTAGAAGCATCTTTCAACGGAAAGGAGCACGACAGTTGGCTTTCTGGATAGAGTGCCAGGAGAGAATGGGCTAAACCGTGCCCCCCAGTTAATAGAGCTGCTAGAAAAGGAGCCACGTTTAGCAGTTTTACTAACAATGAAATTGCAGCCTCTTCAGAATCCACACCAGGAGCAAGCAGGTTCTTGGTTCTGCTTCTGCCGAGGCCGAGCAATGCCCCTTCTGGGGGTTTCTATCTGGAGAGTCACCAAGTGTGAGGGATTTATGTGTTTGTCTGAAAAGCATGGGCTGTTTTTCCTTCTCCTGTTAAGTTGCCAAAGGCATCTCCCTGTGCTTACAATAGATTCCCCTACCTCCTCTTTCCTTTCTCCTCTTCCCCTAGGAGAGATAATTGGACTGTGTGATTTCCATTAAATGTAATGTACCACATGCAGATGAAACACAATAGCAAAATGCATTAAGATAGAAACCTTTGGAAAAAAATGGTCTGGGTGTTTTTCCATTTGTTAAAATTAGCTACCAAATTATTTTTGTTTTTGCACAATTAAATGCACAGGTCTCATTTACTCTTCCTAAAGGTGACTTGCATTCCATACTCTTGTTTTTATAAGAGACATATCACAGTCATTTTTTGTTTTGTCATACATGTGTATAGCTATGTATGCATACACACACATACATACATATATATATTTGAAAAATATATACATGCATTCACATACTCACCCAGAGACCACATAGTGGTGCTCTAAACCTGCCAAAATCATACAGAAGAGCTTTGCAGTTGTTAGATGAAAATGCAGTGAGTCTGATTGCAGTTTGAATCCTCTCTGAAATGGACTACTGATAAGTTTCCTTTAAAAATATGCTTCCAGCATTCATCATTTTGCAAGATAGACCCTTTGTACACATTCTAAAATGATGAGTTGAACAAACAGCACTAAAGGAGGAAAAGCCATTTGAGAAAGCCTTGTCTCATCCATAAACCTGAAATAACCATTTCTTTTTCCGTCCATAACTATCACTATTATTAGGTTTTAATTAAGTTCATGCCACAGCTCAGTGGTTAGGGTTAGGAATCACATGCTCTGGACAAAAGGCAAAAGGAGTTCAACAGTATGGATTTCAGGCTCCTTATTTAATCGTTCTCCTTGTCTCATCCCAAGCTGTTTTGGTTGATGGTTATCCTTGGAAGGCTGTGAAATGGTTGAGGATGTCAGGGGCAGAGTGTTCTAGTACCTACCTGTGCCATTGGGACACTAAGCAATCTCCTGGACTCTTTGGAGGTGTTTGGGTTTTATGATGAGGTGGAGGGAACATGAGAGCACGCATGTGGAAGGGCCAGGCATACAAACAACCCTGCTTTTGCAGCCAGGGACTCTCCTACGTACGTTCAAAGACAATTGTTTTTCTCTTCCTGACTGGCCTGAGCAACTATTATTGCTGCTTCCCGGGAGGGGGATGGGTGTTGCTGAAATTCACATGGAATTTAATTTCCTTCCTAATTGTGGGAGTGTATGATTGGGAGTGACCAGAATAAACGCTCTTGGCTTTCTTCTGGTGATTCAGAAATGTGTGAAATCATAGTTGAGTAGGCAATTGGAAAGGGTTTTGTCTTATATTTTGGATATTTACGAATCAGAGGGTCTCTGTATCAGCAGATAATTCACATTATCATGTAAATGCTATGTAACAACAAAACCCAGTGGTTTAAACACTATGCAGGAATATGCGAGGCTGCTGGGTGGGTCTTCTGGTCTCAGCTAGTTTTGACTCCTGTGCCTGGAGTTGGATGCAAGTGTGCCAGAGGCTGGCTTTTCTAGAACGGGACGGCTGAGTTCTCTACATCTCACTTCCTCCAGCAGGCTGCTCCTGCAGGAGCTGGTTTGCGGGGCCCCTTAAGACACAGGCTCAGAGCTTGCACACCATCATTTCTGACACATTCTGTTCACCAGAGCAAGTCACAGGCCAGCCCAGATTCAAGGGGTGAGGAAATAGACTTCACCCCCCCCTTTTTTTTTTTTTAAGATTTTATTTATTTGACAGAGAGAAACACAGCGAGAGAGGGAACACAAGCAGAGGGAATGGTAGCAGGAGAAGCAGGCTTCCTGCGGAGCAGGCAGCCCGATGTGGGGCTCGATCCCAGGACCCTGGGATCATGACCCGAGCCGAAGGCAGACGCTTAACGACTGAGCCACCCAGGCGCCCCTAGACTTCACCTCTTGATGGAAGCAGAATAAGGACCATTTTGGTGATGAATCTACCATAACGTATGTGCCCTCGGAAAAAAAGCTCTAAAAATATATTGGTATCAATCTTGTGAAAGGTCTCAGTTGAGATTTAAACCCTGCCCGTTGCTATCAGAGCATGTAGGATATTAGGAAATAAAGATGAGTAATCTAAAGGAAAACAATAGTGAGACTTGACTTATGTATGACATTGATCACATCAGTTACCAAACCAGAGTCCTGTTTTCCATATCTACATTGTATCTCATCACATCCACAGGCTGGCTCAAAACTCCAATGAAACCAATTGAAGTATTGTCCACTGAAGATAAGAATCTACATGATCTATTAAAGTTATACAGTCATAATAATGAATATTATGTGACTTTCACAAACCAAAACAAGAAAATCATTAAGCTAGAATATTCAAAATGAGGTCTTTTAGATTTTTAGAGTTCTGTTGCATCAAGCCTTATATAACACAGAGATTCATGCCCTAACCATAGTATACTATGATCTTAATAAAGAACAGGATTAGCCTGTGTGGCAGGTGTTTGTCCTGTTTGTCAATGAATAGTGGTCATTATTATATTCATTTTCTGTGGGACCCAAGGAATTTAACAAAAATCTCCTACCCCTGGACAAGCAGAGCAAGACTAACTCCATTTTGTGCCACATCCACCATCTCATGTATAACCCCTACGTGACCTGCTTATTGCTTAAGACACTTCCCCACCCAAGTCAAGCTGCTGAGCACACCCTTACTAGAAACTGGCTCATATAGGAATACGGAACCCCTAACCATCAAAGAATGTAAACCCCGACTTTGCCCGCCAAACTTGTACGCCAATTATGACCAGAGTGATAGGCTAGTTCAAACGGTCACTATAGGGTAAATTGTAATTCAATTGGCCACCTGTGTGTGGACTGACATGACTATGCAACTTTCTGTGTGTGTTACAATCTCATTGGCCACTGGCCCCTATAAAATTGCTATACACCTCTTAACCTAGGAGTCCAAGTCCCTACTCCACTGTGTCGGGTATACTTGGGCCCAAGCTCAAGCTCGCAAATAAACCCTCGTGCATTTGCATTGGTATTGCCTCCTTGGTGGTGTCTCGGATTCGAAATCGGGGGCATTACATTTCCTCCTGTTTTCAACATAAAACTATCTAAATTCCAAACCCGGGAGCAAAATGAAAAACAGACAGCCATGATTTCTCTTTCCTTCTCTTCTCCTCTCTTTTGTTCTTGTTAGTAGATTACGATTCTTCTTATGTACACTGCTGGAGCCCGGTAGGTCCATATGTGAACTTCTCCTTTTTGCTATAACTGTGGGATATCTAAAATGAACACAGACCCTATGATCCCTGTGGTCATTATTTTTTAAAATTGGTAGCACATTAGAATCACCCAGAAATCTTTTAAATACTCCTACATTACCTAAGATGAATTAAAACTGAATCTCTGGTTGGTGAGAGGGGCCCTGGCATCAGTATTTTAAAGCATTTTCCTGGTGATTCTAATGTTTAGTTAAGGTTGAGAGCCACACTTTAGGTGGGTGGTCAAAGGATACCATATTAATTTGATTCAAGATTCAAGGCTACTTATGTACCCATTGCCTTATTCTAATTTTTTAGTATGTAAATACACAGTGTTGTATTTACCCATTGCCTTATTCTAATTTTTTAGTATGTAAATACACAGTGTTGCTTGAACATCTGGGTTAAAAGTTAAAAATGAAATCAGTTATCTGTATGTATAATTGATCATTGTATTTTTTTATCCAGATGCTTAGTTCTTGGAGACATATATAAATATGTCTGGTGTCTCTGACAACTTAATTCTTCCTGTACAGGGGCCCCTGGGTGGCTCAGCCAGATAAGCATCTGCCTTTGACTGGAGTCGTAGTCTCAGGGTCCTGAGATCGAGTCCTGCATTGGGCTCCCTGCTTAGTGGGAAGTCTGCTTCTCCTCCTCCTTCTGCTCCTCCCCCCTACTCCTGTGCTCTCGCTCTCTCTCTCAAATAAATAAATAAAATAAAATAAAAAGAAGAATTCTTCCTGTAGGAAGAATTTAGGAAGATTTGCTCCTTTCAAGGTTTCATAAATTGTGATTTGTAGGCTATATAGCCCTGGCTGTTAGGCAAGCTCTCTCCCATTACTACTCAACATTCCTAAAGAAACATGAGGAGAAAGAAAGAACCCAACCACACAATCTGCTTTCTCAGCAGCCTAAGACATAAGATGAAAAAAGACCAGAAACCCAAAAGGAACATTGCCCCTTTTTTGTTTTATTTTTTTATTTAAAAAGCTTGCTTTAAGTGATTCTCCTTTCTATCTCAATCTATATGGGAAGGAAATAAGGAAAAGTGGGTGAGTAGGGGCTTCATTGTCATTGTATAAAGTTTTAAGAGAGAAAACTATGCTTACCCACACAGAAACTCCCTGTTGTGGGGACAGAGGGCCAGGCTTACAAGATAAGTGCCCGAGGATAGGCCAGCAGCCAATGCTCAGGGACTGAATCAACAGGGCAGAGCCTTGCAGCCTCATTGTCTAACAGATTTTCTCTTTAGACCCTTCTGTCTTATAAATAGGTACTGTGTGGGGCGCCTGGATGGCTCGGTGGGTTAAAGCCTCTGCCTTTGGCTCAGGTCATGATCTCAGGGTCCTGGGATCGAGCCCCTCATCGGGCTGTCTGCTCAGGAGGGAGCCTGCTTCCTCCTCTCTCTGCCTGCCTCTCTGCCTACTAGTGATCTCTCTCTCTGTCAAAAAAATAAATAAACAAATAGAATCTTTAAAAAGAAATAGATAGATAGATAGATAGATAGATAGATAGATAGATATTGTCTAGGGTTACTGCTCTTTCCCAACTATTGGTCATTTTTGACTGGTTCAATATATTGATGCAGATCAATGGAAGTGGATGTTAACAGAGGGGATTGGTGTGTATCCTGGCCTGGGGCTCTTCTAGGTACTTTTTCATGCATTATCTTATTTAACTCTTAGAGAGTCTACCTACAAAATAGGTACTCTTATTACCCACCCTTTGGAGATATAGAAGTGAATCATTAAGGAGATCAAAGAACTTTTCCAAGGTTATTAAACAACTCTTTCAGTTGGTGAGTAGATTGGGTGCTTGAATCTGTGTTATTTTAAATCATTCTACAAAGTAACAGGCATGCATATCTGACTACTTAAAATTAGAAAAAAAAAAATCTTGGCTGATGATATTACTTCTTGAATGTGTTTTTTGGTAGTTAATGTGGTCTAGATCCATAGCATGTGCTCACACATGTGCACACACACACACACACACACACACACACACACACACACACACACATACACACACATACATCTATACACATAGTCACACCACTTCTGTCTTTTGGTTTATTGCTTCCCTCCTCCTCATGACCAGAAGAGGTAAGTGAAACTGTATTTTTTTACACTTTCAACCTCCCCATTATATTTGTTCTCTCCATCCACAAAATGTACTTTTCTTCAGTTGAAATTCTATTTCTTTTATTGTCTTTGCTTTTCAGAGCTTGGAAATTTGAGAAAAGCTGTTTTCAATATATGCTATAAAACTAAAGTCTATTTCTAGACTTATAAATGCTGAAGAAATTTAGGTAATTAATTTGGTTTGGTAACTTCTTTCTTTTTAAGCAAAACTAGTCTCCAGCAAAATGACCTTGGTCTGTTTTCCCTGTGGTGCCAATACACTGAGGAATTCCTTTTAGAGAATAATACTTTTTCTCAATTCTAAGGAAGCCTCTTGTTTCTGGATCTCCCTTGTGATTTCACTCAGGCCAGCTTGAATGGCCCACCATCTTAAGTTGAACCTCCTGGAACAGAATTCGCTCAGTGAGCTGTCATCTCTGAAAATTTGGAAGTGTTTTCAAAATAGCAAATGTGTGTTTTGGGAGCCAATTTTTGAAAGGTCAAAACATTGCATTTTCAAAATCTGGACTAGATTTTTGTTTCTACACACTTGTTTTGGCATATTTTGTTATCTATAAGGATAGGCAAAGACTTTGGCCATCTCTTGTTAAATTTTGTTTATATATATGCCTATATATAACTTACATTATATATATGTATATAAAATTTACATTTACATGTATATAAAATATGCACATGTATGTATACGTGCCAAGACATGTGTAAAACACAGTACATAAATCGTTTAGAAGGAAAAATATCAAACTAAATTGTACGATAACCAATCTTTATTTACAGTTGGTATACGAGTAGCCTCTGCTAGTGAGAAATCATTGGTACACATGACTTGCTTGAGAAGGGACTAGGCATATTATCTATGAACAGCTGTTGGATTGGCTGCATATCATGCCAAGTTTGGTTCCCTTCAACAATCCAAAGGTAGTTGCTCTGTTGTACTGTAAGCTACTTTAACTTGACTACACTAAGATCTATTAAAGAAAATGATTACATCAACATGCATCATTTGGTACAACAGAAATGAAGCTACTGTATTAGAACATTTTCTTACAATCAATGTTTCTCAATTTGCCTCGACATTTACTTTCAATAAATGTCTAGCTTTACCTTGGCATTTATCTAGCAACAGCAAACTGTTATCTTGTGATGGTGTTCCAGTCCAGTGACTTTATTTCTCATATGTATATTTTGAAAGATATGTGCAGTAATGAGAAGCATATTAAGAAGAGGCAAAATAAATAAATGAAATAGCTAGGTAGATGACAGTATTATTAAGATTAATATTCAGCAAGATAAAAACAAAAAAAACCCACGAAATATTTTGAAATGTCCATTGATAAATTTGCCCAAATGGCCCCCAAATCTCTTATTTAGGTAAAATATTTTCTTATAGCTCTCCTTCCTTTTGTCTTTTCCTTGGCCACCAACAATGGCCCTGTGCAAGTTTTGATAAAATGCTTTAATATTTTATAATGAGATCCTAAAGATTTATGCTTTATCTCAGACTAGATACATTGTAGAGAGGTGTATACACAAATAACTATTTATTTATTCTTGAGGAAAAGACCAAGAGTTGGCTTGTCTCAAGTGGGCAGATCTGTGATAGCTTCAGAGATTAGTCACCTGGAAAGGGGACTCCAGCTTCTGTTCATGGATGGAGAAACTTAGAGGCTATTGGTCAGAGAATTGCTGATGCTTATGTCATCCTTCTAGTCAGTTTTGTCTTTTTAAAAAAATTCTATTTCCTTATATGACCCTCTTTAAGAGTAACAGTTTTCCTTTAGCATAAGCAAAGTACATGCATAATAGATAACGTGAGGCTTCTATCTCCAAATAAACAACCTAATTTAGAGAAATAGTCAGTAGATTATAAGGAGATGTGGGGTCCAGTCCACATCCCAATTCTGCCATTAGCTATGAAATTTTTGGACAAGTCATGGAAATTCTTTGTGTTTTATCTTCCTCATCTATAAAATGGAGAGCATGACTCTAGTATTTTAAAGACTTTCCAGTGTTCTCACTGTATATACATGTACTTTTATAAGGCATCAGAGTACCAAATTATAGTGAGTCAACACTAAAATTCTGATAAACTAAGTTGTCATTTGAGCGACCTTCCTTGCATCCTATTATCTTAAAAAAGAAAAAAATCGGTGTGTTCATTCATTGAGTGCTACTGTTGGAGTCAGACCAAGTATTATTGCTATTCCAAGTGCTCATTTTCCTCTCCACAGGTAAACAGCATTGTTTTGCTCCCAGAGTCATATTCCATTTATAGATGGTCAGGTGGCCATATTGTATATCTTGTGAACTTGACAGCTAGGCGTGTCTCCTCCTGAGCAGCAGTAACACATTTTCATAGATAAGTGGCACTCCATATTTGAGGAATAGAATGAAGCCAGAATTTTTGAAGCGTTTTCATTTTTCATGTAGATGCTCAATCATTGCTGTTGGATGAGATAATCTGCCAACTTGAAATAACAGCGTAGGTAATATTGATGGGGCTATGATATGATTAATATCAGCCAAGGTATCAGGACATCATAAAATAAAGAGAAAGAAGCATGCTCAGTTGAGTCGAACTTTTCATATATATTCCTTTTAGCGGATTACACTTTGACCCTTGGGCTGCTTTTATGAGAGGGGAATCTTTTACCAGATGATTGGACCATGACTTATTAACACACAACTTGGAGGGAATGTTACTGGAGCCAGTGAAATTAATATGAATAGAAGTTTTGTTTTCTTAAGTGGAGGTCTTTTATTAAATTAAGGAACATTTGGAGAAAGTCTACTATATTAGAACTAAAAGAAAAGATTCTTTTATTTTTTTTATATGTTTTTATTTATTTATTTGACAGAGAGTGAGAGATCACAAGTAGGCAGAGAGGCAGGCAGAGGCAGAGGGGGAAGCAGGCTCCCCGCTGAGCAGAGAGTTCTATCCCAGGACGCTGGGATCATGACCTGAGCGGAAGGCAGAGGCTTTAACCCACTGAGCCACCCAGGCGCCCTAAAAGAAAAGATTCTTAAGTAATGAGGATAACCTAACCAGGGTAAATAGAATAAATTCTTATTTTATTAAGATGAAATAATGCATCACTTCTATACTCCTGTCTCTAGCACATATAATTCCATTGTATTTATATTACCGGACACATTTATTAAATTGCATACCTTTATAGTTTCACAATTTATTATCTCAAAGATAAAAACAATTAGAGTATATTAATTACAGATAGAGACCAGGGTAGCATTTAATTATAAAAGAAAACTGAATTTACCCTGATTTTAAGTCTCCCATTTGCTTTATAATCACCAATAGAACAATTCTGGAAAATAATTCTGTGGCTAATCACTTTGGGGGAAATTTAAGGTGAATCACCTAATAGCCTCATTAGCCCAAATCACTAGCTAAAGCTATCCTACATTCAGATCCCAAGGCATTCAGTACCTTATACACTAATCATGAAAGCAGTCAGAATTTCCCATAAATTCTAAAATACAGTCTTAACTATGATTTGGTTCATTATTTTAGATAACTTGCTAACCATAGTTATGAAGAATTATTTCTTTTGATTAAGCAGTGTTATTAAGATCAAAGAAAGAAACTAGTCATAACCCATTGCATTGACCCACTAAATGGTCTGTGATGTGGTGTGTTACTATCCAGGGGCTCAGGCTTTTGAGGGAAGGGCATAGGCAACCTGCTGGTAGATAGTTCAGTTCTATTTGAGTCAATCTGTCAAATATTTATTATAAGTTTCTACTGGTTTCCAGGACTGTAAGAGATAAGAAGATACATATATTCTAGAACTTATTCTCTAAGAATGTATAATCAGTTTGGAGGGATGTGATGAGTATATATATGTGTGTGTATATGTATATACTCATATATATTATATATACACTCAACATATATATACATATTATTATATATACACACATATATACATACATATTCATCATGTATATATAATTACAAGTAAAAATACCAATTCTATAGAGTGATAAAATAGGAAACTAGAGTTCAAAGGAAGGGATGATTGATACCTTTTAGTTGGATAGGTCAGAAAAATTTCAGGGACTAGGAGGCTATGACAGGCAGAAATGAAATGTCATTAACAATAGTAAAAGTGATGTGGATCATATGTGGGGAGCTGATGATAATTCTGGTTTGGCAATAGTCTCGAGCAAGCATCAGCAAACATTTTCTATGAAGGGTCAGATAGTAAACATTCTGGGATTTGTGGAGCATATGATCTCTGTCATAATTACTCAGCCTATGAAGTATGGTATAGTAGAATATAGAAAAGAGGAGAGAAGGGTGAGTTTGGAGCTAACAATATGTAAATGAGTTTGGCTGTGTTCCAATAAAGCTCTATTTACAGAAAATGGTGGCAGTCTGGATTTGGCCTATAGGGTAGGCTGTATTTGGCCAAGGTCTAGTTTAAAGCCTCAAGATATATGTCTTGAGAAAGATATATGTCAAGACAAGATATATGTCAAGAGAAAACAATTTGGGCCATATTGCTAAGTGTATTGAATATCCTGGTGAAGAATTTGTGCCTAAGTCAGTGGTAAATTGAGAGTCATTGTTAGTTACTGAGTGAGAAGAATTTAAAAAAAAACAAACTGATATTTATTTCCTACTTATTACACATTAGGTACTGTGGTATGTACCGTCTAAGGATGGAATTTGAGGTAAAGTTGACTAGCTAGTCAAGGGATTTTCCTTGAATTGGCATCTTTTTAAGTCTTCTCACATCATAGAACGTGAGCAAAAGACTTAGACTGTTTCTACATCTTCCCAGAGAACCATATAATTCATTAGCCCAAAACAAATAAATGAGAACTTATGATATTCCTATTCCGTGCCAGATAATGTGCTGAATAGTATGGGTACAGAGATGAAGAAGGCTTTAGGCCTTGTTTCCATGGAGCTCATGATCTAGCAAAGCATAAAGATATATAAGTATATAATTATAGTGTTAACTGGCACATAGCAGGATGTACAAACTGAAATTGTACATCATAAGGGAATGATGATTCTGCTTCAGGAGGTCAAGAAAAGCATCAAAAGAGCCACCTGTGTGGCTCAGTGGATTAAGCCTCTGCCTTCGGCTCAGGTCATTATCTCAGGGTCCTGGGATCAAGCCCCACATCAGGTTCTCTGTTCAGCAGGGAGCCTGCTTCCCCCCCCACCGCCTGCCCCTCTGCCTCCTTGTGATCTCTCTCTTCTCTGTCATAATAAATAAATAAAATCTTAAAAAAAAAAAAAAATAAAAGCATCAAAGAAGTGATATTTAACGTGGGTAGTAAAGAATATTTAAGTATCTGTCTCCAGAGAAAAAAATGAGTTACTAAAAAACATCAAGGTGTTAAAGCTGATTGAATATGGATACTAGTTCAGATTGTTCGTCTTAACTTGATGTAAAGAATTTTAGGGGCGCCTGGGTGGCTCAGTGGGTTAAAGCCTCTGCTCAGGTCATGATCTCAGGGTCGTGGGATGGAGCCCCACATCAGGCTCTCTGCTCAGCAGGGAGCCTGCTTTCCCCTCTCTCTCTGCCTGCCTCTCTGCCTACTTGTGATCTCTCTCTCTCTCTCTCTCTCTGTTAAATAAATAAAAAATTAAAAAAAAAAAGAATTTTAACTAGGCACAAGATCGTTAGCTAGGTAACAAAAGGCAAAACCACCAGAACCACAACAATAGTAACTTATTACAGAGGTAATAATTACATGGTCAAGGCTAGGGGAACATTGGGAAGAAATTGGAATTATTCAAACCCAGAAGTCTGCAGAAGAGGTCTGTGGGGTGGGCCTCAGGCACCCAAGGCAGGGAGTTGGGTGGCTTGGAGTGGTGTTTCTGAAGGGTTCACTCTGAGGCCGGTTCTGCAAATGGTAGGAAAATAGCAAACAGAATTTAGCTGCCTTTATAGGAAGAAACTACCACTTCTGGGTCGAAGAAGCATTGCTAGTGGGATGGTCACAGTGACAGAGAGCAGACAGGAAGTAAACAGGAAGCAAACAGGGAGGACTAATTATTTTCTCCCTTGTCTCATCTTGCGTCCTCCAGCTGTCATCCGTATTCTTGGAACTCGGGGAGACACTGGTAATGCAGAAACGCTATTTGTGAAGTCTCAGCCTCACAAGGCCAAGTGTATAGAAGGGTAAGTTTGGAGCCAAGAGTTAAAAGTGTGGTAACTGGCACCTTCGGTATGTCTAGCGATTAAGTTATGTATTTGTACCACGTACCAGTGGAGGGATGAGACTTTATTCTGTAGGCCCTGGAAGCCACCCAACGGTAGATGGGAGAATTACTACAAGGCATTGTTCCTGGCTTAATAGCATAGTGTGTTCTCAGTTCTGGTAGAACCTTACCTAGTGTTCCGTCTTCGGAATGATTTGTCGTGGTAACAAGTGTTCCGTGTGTTCTTAAATGGTCATCACTAGCGATGCCCCAACTTGGCCTAACGTTGGCTTACTCTTGTTTTGGAGCTATCAGGGACCATAGTATTTCATTTGCTTTTACTGAAGGGAGATCCACTGCTGACTCACTGATGTATATACAGAAAGTTTCTTCCCAATTCAGCGTTTGTCCTCCTACTTGTAAATTGAAGCTATTTTTAGTTTAATTGTTTTAGAAAATTGAGCTGAGCATTCTCTGTGCAGGGTGCTAACTGTTTAGGTTAGGCTGTGCATGTTCTATACCAGACAGATGAATTACAAGAACAAAGGGAAGGAGAAGAGAGCAGTCATGGCCGAACCGAGCAGAACAGGGATATATGGTCAGTGAGTGTCCAGAAGGATTAACACCTTTATCTTTTCTGGAAATGTTATGCTGGATCAAGAAAGACTAAAAACGACTTAAAAGTGTTAAGAATGGGTTGGGGGTGGAATTTAGAGGAGATCTGTTCCACATAATTCAGTGGATTGGGAGAAATCCCTTTCTTACTCATTAACTTGATTTTTTAGTACCTTTGGGTCATCATATAATTTTAATAGGGACATTTGGAATGTGATGGGCCAGAGGAAGATTGTTCCAATATGTAATATGTAAATTCAGAATTGGTAACCTAGACATATTGATGGTCTTTGTTAGTCTTAAATGTTTGCCCTATTCTTTTCTGTGACAAATCTTTTAAAACAATTATGAATGCTTCCAGATAATTTTAAGAGAACTAAAAAACTCTGAACCAAATTATTTCTGCAGTATAGAATATTTTTCTATGCCTAGTGTGTCATCATTTAATGGACTTAATATTAATAAATTATTGCAATAGAATGTAATAGCAGTGGATTCCTATGTGACAGGAACAAATTTTCAACGAAAGTGAGAACATATATTATGATCAGAGACAGGGACTTGAATCACAGATTACCACTCTATTAAAATAAAAAAATGAAAATTATATTTGAAAAGAAAAACATGTCAAATGGAGGAATGCTATAAAGTATAGATTAATTTTAAACATTTTTTTCTGTTAACTCTTCACGCTACTAGGGATTTAATATGTCAAGTGTGTGTCATAGCGTATTAGGCGACCTGTCTTGGAATTACAAGTAATTTGGCTTGCTTTGATTCGAAGCCTTTGATAAGAAGCCTATTGATTTCCTCCTGACAATTAAATACACCAAACTATGAACCCTAATCGAAATAACACAGGTAATAACCACTCTATTAAGCTACAGCATGAGAAGTGAGTGGATAGGAGACTCCACTACTGGCCTCTGGAATTGAGTAACTAATTAATAGTGTAGGCATTTGTCCATAGTGTTGGTATCTTCCTTGAGAGGCAGAGCCAGAGACGAGTGGGAGAGTAAAGAAGTTTCTGAGAAACTCCAGGAGGCATTGGGTAGCCGGGCTGGAACATCCGTGACTCAGTGGGCCTCTGTCTCCATGGGGGCTTCACAGCTGTCTCAGAACAAGCATCTCCATTCCTGGTGTTATTTCCATGGTGCTATGTTTTGAATGCTTGTGTCCCGCCCCCTCTTCCACGCCTACAAAATTCATATGTTGAAATCCTAATGCCCAATGTGATGTTATTCAGGAGGTGCTTAGGTCATAGGGGTGGAACCCTTATGAATCGGATTAGTGACTTCTTACAAAAGATCACAGAGATCTCTCACCCCTTCTACTATGTAAAGATACAGTAAGACTGCCATCTGGAAGAGGGTCCTCCTCTGACCATGTTGGCATCCTGATCTCAGACTCCCAGCCTCCAGAACTGTGAGAAACACATTTCTGTTACCTATCAGCTGCCCAGCCTGTGGCATTTCATTATAATAGCTTGAACTGAATAAGGCACTTGGGTTTACTGCTGTATAGAGTGTTGGGCTGATGGCCACCAGTAGTATTCACCCATCACGGAGAAGCAAGATTGGTTAAATAATTGAAGGGCCCAGTGTGAAAATGGAGCCCCTTATTCAGAAATAATTCAGGATTTGAAGATGATGACCACAGAGCATTTACCAAGTGTGGGGTCCTTCTAAGTGTGGACCTCTGTGCAGCTGCATGGACCAAATGCCCATAAAGCTGGCCCTACTAGGGATGGAATTAGGGTTTGTTCATTCATTTCATTAATTTGCTCATTTTGCTGGCATGTGTTTAGCGTTTACGATATTATGGCTTTGTGATCAGTGGTGGGATATGGAAGGAACAAAACTGACAAGTGCCCTGTTCTTAGGAAATTTGTGTTTTGTGTATGTGGTTGTAGATGTTGGGAAGATTTGATGATGGGGTTATGGCTTTTCTTCAAACACTCTCAAATTATATTTCAGAAGTCTCGAGACTATTGGAAGCAACACAGGGTCAAATGTTTATGATGTTATTACGTATGTGAATAATACAGTCTGTTCCAGCCTTATTCCTCTATAGGCATCCTAGAAATCCATCATCCTAGGAGCAAAAGAAAAATCACAAACCATATCTAGTCTTTTGAGCCTATCTACCTATACTTACTTGCACATTTGATGTATGATCATAGTTCTTCTCTTTCATCAAGAATCTTTTCTCAGCATAGGATGAGAAATACAATATATTCTTTTGGGTTTTAGTTCTCAGGTCCCTAAGAGTATTAAAGTCATTGATCAGTCAACAGGAATTTTCTGAGCCCCTTGCTCTGCATCAGGCATTATGCCAACTATGTCGGGGAGGGAGGGGCATTGAGCTGGTAAAAAATTTAGGAAATCAAGCACAAAGGACAAGATCAGAACCCCAAAAGGGGCAGCAGTCAGTAATGTTGTAGGTGAGGGCAGTGATGCCCTTATTGAGCAATGACCCTCTGTCAACCTTAATCATAAATACTGTCATCTATATTCACATATTCAGTCTTTGGTTCAATGAAGTAGTTTGTATTACTAAAGATCAGAAGGAAAAATCACTTTCTCAAGGTTATGTACCTAATAAGTATCGAAGTAAATGACATATATTTAAGTATATTGTAAGTATATTTAAGTAAGTGCCAAGTGGGACATCTTTCTGAGCTGGTGTAATTGGGAAAGTCTTGATGAATGAGGTGTCGCTGTCATTGAGATGTTTCCTTCTCATGCCCCCTAGTCTGAGAACTGCCTGTGCCCCTCCCCGACAATGTGTGAGACCATGTTTGTAATGTGCTCTCTATGACCTCAGTTGTTTAAGTGTTTTACCTGATCCAACCTGGACCCATTAGATTCTCTCTCTTGGGAGCCTGAAACCTGGACTCAATTTAATTATCCTTCGTTCTCTGGGAAGTAATGTAAATAAGGCCTAGGGCTTTCTTGTTTGCTCGTGTGCATTTGGAAGCAGAACAGTCAGTCTGAGGTAGGGACAGGGAAGAAGAGGGGAGATGGAGTCTTGTGAAGACAGAAGCAAAAAAAGAAAGACGGGGCGCCTGGGTGGCTCAGTGGGTTACAGCCTCTGCCTTCGGCTCAGGTCGTGATCTCAGGGTCCTGGGATCGAGCCCCACATCGGGCTCTCTGCTCAGCAGGGAGCCTGCTTCTTCCCCCCCCCCCCCCCGCCTACTTATGGTTTCTCTGTCAAATAAATAAATAAAATCTTTTAAAAAGAAAAAAAAGAGAGACGGACAGGGAGACAGAGACACACAAATGCACATACACGGAAAGGCGCAGAAGAGGAAGAGAGAGAGACAGGGAGACTCATATGTACACGGAGGCACAGAGAGGTTGAGATGGAATGAGAGACAGAAAGAAAAAGCCACAGAGGAAGAAATGGAGAAAGCCAAGCTGTAGAAATGACCTTTTCGCTGACACAGACCCTATGTGACTCTGTTCCGTGACCGTGTGTGATGACTGAGGCAAGATTCCAGGACGGAAGCGACAAGTTACCTCCATCTGTTCTGAACCCACCACCCACCACCCCTACTTTGCAGTCTTTGGATTCATTTTAAACTAATGATGAGGCAGTGCCTTCTTTTTCTTCTTTCCATATTTTTTCTGTTCCTAGATAAACCTGCACAGCTGGTATTTATTTGGGTTTCCTTTTATAGCTTGAAAAATATTTAGGCATGTTTACCACACGTGGGAATCTAGAAGCAATTTATGTACACATACATACTGGCACATTTCTTTTTTGAACCTGGTTTATAATAAGAGTATTAATTTAATTTTTAAAATATCAGCTGATTAATATACTATATTAATACAGTCTAGGAGTTATAGTAGCTCATTTCTTTCCATCAGGCTCTTCCCACTTCCCTGTTCCCAGTCTTTGAAAACCAATGCTGTTATGTGAAAGTAACATTTAGGAAGATGTGATTAAGAAATCAAATGCCGAATATCTCCACGAACTCTTTAGTTTCTATGGAAATAACTAAGTAAAATTTAATTCTCTTATCAGACACTAAAAGCTTAAAATGATTCCTATTAAATTGACAAATGCGGGAGTGGGTGCCTCTTATCAGAGGAGAGCATCGTCTTGCTTGTCGTTTCATTGTCAGACTCGGACTGCTTTGCTTTATGAGTGCATTCTGTTGAATACAGGGATAGAGCTCTTTATCAGTCAGGAGCGGCACACTCTTCTCGGGGAAGCATGTGCATGGCTCCTTATCTAGTAGAATGTTGCCAGTACAGTTTTCCTTTAAGCCCAGGATGGTTTGGTGCCGGTCCCAGGACAGAGGTGGGCGCTTACCGATCAATGGCACTTCGGCAACACCATGTGTCATTTGTGTGGGCTTCGTATTTCCTCCTTCCTGGGAAGATAGGAAGATAGTGCATTTGTCGTGTGTCATTGTTGGAAATGCTCTGCTCTGGTCTTTGGGTCTGTTTTATGCTAAACACATCATCGAAAACTCTTCGGAGGGATCCAGTTAAAGGATCAAGGGTTTATGGAACTGCAGGCTGGTCGCCTTCTAACCGAACCATGTTGTTGTGGTGAGAGGAAACCTAGAGGTCAAAATGTCGCATGTTGAAATAGACTGAAATTACTGGATGTTGGTAATAACTCCAAAGTCAGGGGAACAATCTCTATAAACAGGCAATCGAAGGATGAATCCAAATAGCTCCAAGGAGACACAGAGAACAAAGATGTTATCTATGGCTTTGATCGGAAGTTCTGGAGACTCAGAAGAATTCATCCCACTCCTCCTACACAGCGCTTCCAGATTCATTATTGCCTGTTATGCTATAGTCTATGAATTTCAAGAGTTGATAATGCTCTTCGCACAACCCTGAACACACTATATATTTAGAATCTGTTGTACTTCTACCTAGTGTTGTGTTTTTAGAATTTGTCTTTTTTAAATAATTAGAACCCATATCTTTTTAAAAATTATTTATGTATTTATTTGAGAGAGAGCAAGAGTGCACACACACAAGTTGGGGAGGGAAAGAGGCAGAGGGAGGGAGAGAATCTTAAGCAGGCTCCCCGTTTGAGTGCAAAGCCTGACGTGAGGCTCAATCCCAGGACCCTGATATCATGACCTGAGCCGAAATCAAGAGCCGGCCACTCAACCCATTGAGCTACCCAGGTGCCCCAGAACCAGTATATTGTAGAATAAAAGCCAGGTTGCTAAATTATATCTCCCTTCCCCATTGATATACAATATTTGTTTAAAATGTTCAGATCTACTTATTTCCAGTGATTTTTTCCTTCTTTTTGACATCATAGTCTTTCTTCCCTAACCTGATGGCTTGGCCATACTCAGAAGGAAAGAGAAGCCTAAATAAAACCCGTGTTTATAAAGTCAGATGTGATGAAGGGAGATGTGCATCCATCAGAGAAAGTCTGTTAGTAGTAGAATGAGCCATTTTTAAAAACTGAAGACGACTTAATATTTCTTATCGGGCATCACCATCGTCACATCTTATCTCCACACCTTTATGTATGCTCTTCCCTCTGTCAGAAGTTCTCACCCCCATTTGATCGCCCTGTTAATTCCATTCATTCCGCAAAACCCATATCAATGCTGCTTCTGTTCACAGGCCCTTCCCAAACTCCCCAGAAAGCAGCAGCCACTCTCCTCTGGGACCAGCAACCAATTCCACAGTGTGACACGTACAAATTGTTAAGGCATCCTAGTGATCACTTTACTCCTCGAAGGGGAATACTCCTTAATCATCTTCACCACATTAGCACCTACAACAGTGGGTCACGTGGTAGATGCTCAATGGGTATTGGCTGAATGACCACACAGAGGATTCACTAAATAAATTATGGCTTGACCATCAGCAGAAAACATCACAGGTATTAGGAATGATGTGGGAAGCGTTTCAGATAAAATAGTAAGTGATGACTGCAGTATCTATAGAAAGGTATTTACAATATGATCTCCGATATGTTAATATATACATAGATGTGAACAGAAAAAGAACCTAGGAAGCTATGATTACATTAAAATATTGCAGTATTTCTTTCTTGGTAGTAGCGTGACAGGTGATATCTGTACTTTCTGAATTTCTACAGTTTGCATGCTGTGGTCAGCCGCTGGCTGGCTGCTGAAGGGACCTGTTGAGCCCGGACCCATGACCCCTGCCCGAATGGGCGGAAAGCGGGCGCTAGAGAATGGGCTCGACAAGGGGCCTTGAGGCCTGCTGGTCTGTGATCGGTCATACCTCCCTGAGGGACAAGCTGCGCAGGTTGTGACTGTTTAGATCATTAAACTGCAGCAATGCCTCTGAAGCATGTGCACGTGCTACTCGTAGTCTTACCCAGACTTCTTGGAGCCTGTGATGAGGGGAGCTTGTTTTGATGTGTTAAGAACAAATTCCTAGAACATGTGACTCCCCGGTGTAATCAATTTTTGGACTTGTTTTTCACACACTATATAAGAAGGTGCGCTCTTCAATAAAGCCAACGCAGTCTGGACATCATCCGTTGTGTTCCTCCCGCTCCCATACTTTGTCTCTTTGTCTTTTTTTCCTCATCCCCTTACCCTCAGTCCCGGTTCGAGATTGTCGCGCAGGCCCCGGCAGCATGTGTTTTTTAATCCAGGAAAAAATAATTAGAAACACAAGCCATTTAATAGCGTCCCATGACTGTCTTGACGGGAGGTTCCTTCTATGCTCTGACTTGGTGGTCATTTTTAATCCCATGTAGGACTTGTCTTTTCTTGGTAGGCTGTTAGGTAGGTGCAGGGTGGCCCTGAAGCCAGCCGTACAAATGAATATCTGCTCTGAATCCTCTCTCGTTTACAAAGGGGTCTGAATGTAAACATAAATTAGAGTAGAGCATACGGTTCTCCTGCTTAAGAGCACAAGTCTGAACTGGGAGATAAAACAAGGGAAGGCAGGGAGGAGAGGGAGATGAGGGGTTCGTGGCATCACTCAGGTATGTAATGCTTACTCGAGGTTTTACTTTTCAACTTTCCAGTGGAAGGAATCCTAAAACGAATAGCAAGAGTCTGCCCCTTTCTATTTTGTGCTGTTGTTTGGACTGTTGTTGTTTTTATAAAAATTGCATTCTCGCCATTTCAGGGAAGGATTAATACATCCCCAATCTCATTATTGTGCAATCGTCCCCCGGTGGTTTCTTTGTTTGCACATTGTAATTATGGATAGCATTAATTGTTCGCAAAACTATCATTTCTTCTCTTTATTTTTGCATATATTTCAAATATCCATTATAACTTCTCCATCTTCTCTATAGTGAACTGGTTTCATTACAATATGACAATGCATTTGTCTTTTGCACTGCCCTGCACAGGGTTAGAACAATTTATAAAGAATTCACATTATTATTTTGGAGCAGAGCTGAGTGATGGTTTCAGTGTAAATCTCCTCAAAGTACTTCTTGCCATATAGCAACATTTTTTTTTTTCAGAGATGCCATAATTCTGGGTTGCATTTGTTGCTTCCTTTGGCAACCAAATGTCCCATCATTGCAAATTGATGGCAGTAAAATTGACCTTTATTATGGCCTTTTTATTCGCTTAACTCAGAAGGATTTACGGCATTATATTTTGTTACCACATTGACTGTTAATGGGAACTATAAAAGAATGACTGAATTCTACATATCCTTTTTATTTTCTAATGCCCTTGGCATTATTTACCAACTAGACTTAGATTTTAAGATTTCTCTTGGACAGTTCAGGAAGGGTTTTATAAAACCAGCTCTTCTCTTTTATGTGAGATGCATATTCTGCTATATACTGTCAAAATAATTAAATGTTTGTTATAAATTTGGGCCCTTAAAAATGACAAAACCATTGCATGTAACAGAATGGAAGAAACAAAAAATTCTTAAAAAAACCCACCAAAAAACCCTATAAGGTAATTCAAACTGCTTCATCTGTAAATAATGAGAATTTAATGAGGCTCATATTGCAAATCTCTCTTTTCTAAGAGCATAATGCATTTATTTTCGTATTAATTGTCTTTCCCCTAGCATCCTTTGGATGGTGTTCACAGAGGAAGGGTTATATTGTTCACGCTGCAAGTGATGGCCGATGGAGGCCCAGTCTAGAGCTGCTCAGGACTCTTTTCAAAATGAGAGGGGGGGTCCTCGGTTCTGAAAACCTGGGCTGCAGTGCTGGGTATTTGTGCGCCCTTGTCAGAGAAAAGGAGGCTTGGGAGTGACCAAACTGGGGAGTCGTGGTGAGGGACTGAGTGGGTTTGGGGACCTCCGCTCCCCGCAGCCTGTCTGGGGTACTTGTCCCTGTCTGGGATACAGGAGGGGCCTGAGTGCCAGGTGACTGTGACCACAGGTAGGAGGCAAGCCTGTGGCACTTTATCTACAAGCTCTGCTTCTCCTCACAAATCTGAGTTTCCCTGTCAGCTTGCTGCCACTTGAACGCTTTGATGCGTAGTACTGTGCTAATTGCCCCAAATGTTCTCCAGTTTAGATTTTTTTTTTAATTAATTTTTATTAACATATAATGTATTATTTGCCCCGGGGTACATGTCTGTGAATCATCAGGCTTACACATTTCACAGCACTTAACAGCACATACCCTCCCCAATGTCCACAACCCAGCCACCCTTTCCCTACCCTCTCCCCCACCTCCCAGCCACCCTCAGTTTGTTTCATGAGTCTAGGAGTCTCTTATGGTTTGTCTCCCTCCCCATCCCTTCCTGTTTCATTTCTCTCCCCCACCCCCCCAAACTCCCTCCTTGCCTCTCAAATTCTTCATATCAGAGAGATCATGTGATAATTGTCTTTCTC
>CM053609.1:60396852-60438600 GCA_028646535.1 Procyon lotor
AGTGGTTGATTTTCTGCTCCTAGAATTGCTGTTCTTATTCTCTTCTCTCTGCTGTTGTGTTTGCCGGCTCTTCGAGTGGTTTTCAGCCTCTTTCTGGATCCCAGTGCTCTCCGTGCCTCCTACACCTCTGCCATCTTGCCTTGGTATCTCCAGTTTAGATTTTTAAAACTACAGTTGACTCTTGAAAAGGAGGGTTTGAACTATGAAGGTTCACTTATATGCAGATTTTTTTTTGATAAGCACCACAGTCCCATAAATGTATTTTCTCTTCCTTATGATATCCTTAGTAACATTTTTCTTTTCTCTAGCTTATTTTGTTGTAAGGACATATAGTCCATAGGGGCTTCTGGCTGGCTCAGTCCGTTGAGCGGCTGCCTTTGGCTCAGATCATGATCCCAGGATCCTGGGATCGAGCCCCACATTGGGTTCCACATTGGGCTCCCTGCTCAAGGGGGAGCCAGCTTCTTCCTCTCCCTGTGCACCTCCTCCCCTGCTCATATTCTCTCTCTGTCAAACAAACAGTGCACAATGCACACAACATACAAAATATGTGTGAATTGACTGTTTATGTTATTGGTAAGGCTTCCAGTTGAAAACAAGCTATTAGTAGTGAAAATTTGGGGGTGTCAAAAGTTACATGCGTTTCTGATTTTGTGGGGGTCAGGACCCCGAGCCCTTGTGCATTATTCAGGGGTCACCTGTATATACTCTCTCCACAATGGCATGTCGTTTTTGGAATCCCTTGTTTTTTAAATATAATCTGAAATGCCACTATATTAATACTTGTTTATGCTTTTGAATCCATTTTTAGGTATTTCAGGTTATGCGTTTTACTTTTTTAGTTTTGAAAAAACGATCTATTTGCAGAATTAAAAAAAAAAAAGCTGGCCTAGACTCCAGAAGTCAATGTTATAAGAAATAAAATCTGCAAAAGTTCTCAAACCTCTCAAACGAAAACAAAAATAAACATCCAAGCACAAAATAACAAACAAACAAATCAATGTAACAAGAGACATACTGGGAAATCTTATTCTCATCTCTGCCCTTTCTGTCTCATTTTTCTCCCCACATGCCTTAGAGACAAGCAATAGCTCGTGTTTGTTCATGTGTATGGAACATTGTTAATTTAACTAGCTCTATACTGAAAAACACTTGGGTAATTTCCAAATGTTGGAGATTATAACCAACTTTCTGATTAACAGGTTTGTGTATACATTATCGATAATGTGTGGTGGTATATCTATAGGAGAAATTCCTAGGATTAGGATCGCTAGGTCTAGTGTCAACTACCTTTATTATTTTGTTAAATATATCAAAAAATTGCCTGTGCAGGGCATGCTTAATGGCAGTGCATGAAAGTACCCTTTTCTTTATGGTTTTGCCAATGGCGCATCTTGTCTGAATGTTGGTTTTGCAAGATCGGTAGGTAAAATCATGCTGGAATATTTTAAATTTGTATCTTCTAATTATGAATGAGGTCGGGCATCTTTTCGTATATGTAAAGTTCATTTATATTGCCATTTTTTGTTGACTGTTCATGGCCTTTGCCCATTTTTCTATTGGGTTGCTGGTCATGGTCCTTTTTCTATTGTTTTCTAAGATTCCTTTAAATATTGGGATTATTACCCCTTTTGCTGTGATATGAGCTGTTAGCATTCTTCATATTTATCATTTGACATTTGTTTTGCTTACAGTGATTTTTCATTTGTTTGCCTTGCCAGGCAGAAGGTTCTAGTTTCCTTGTGTTCAAATGTTTTTTTATCAATCTTTTCTTTTATGATTTCTGGATTTTGAGACATATTTAACATATTTTCCTTGTCTTACTCCCTATAATTTATTCTTAACTTCTTAGCTAATCTTTTTTTTCTATTTCTATTTCTATCATAGGTCTGTTTGTTTATTTCCTCTCCTCCTGTTAGCAGGAGGTTTATTTCCTGATCTCTTCACAATTCCAGTGACTTCCTGGAGATTTGCCTTAATTCATATTCACAACTTTCATCTTCTCCTTGGCAACATTTTCCTAGTGGGTTTTCATCTGCAGGGATCTTGCCTTGTTCTTTTCCATGTTTTTATTTATATAGAATATATTCCTTTCCTAATATTGTTTCCCCGGAAAACCAAGAGAAGGATTCTGCCAGGTGGGAGTGTTCAGGTCCTTGGGGATTGACACTTGAAGGACTCCACCTCTGTTGCTCCAGTAAAGGGAAGGGCTCCTTTTAATCTATGAATAAGTGCTACCCGCCCCCTCCTCACCTTTTGGAGATTATATAGGATAGAGATCTGTGTGTAGACTTTGGAGTCAGACCTCCTGGGTCGAATACTGGCCCTGACCCTTACTAGTTGATGACCTTGAGCCAATGAGTGCCTCCTCATCAGTAAACGGGGGATAAAGAGAAAACCTGTATCTTAGGTTTGTTGAGATGAAATGAGTTAATATATATAAGTGCTTAGAACAGTGCCCAGCGTATAGGGTTTGCTTTGGCTCTCCAGTGGTGAGGAAATACAAAAGAGCCCAGTGGTTTCCATTTGCTCTGCCTTCATTCTCCCTGACCACACATCTCTGCTTGGTTCAGGAGAACCCTGGGCTTGTTTTTTCACACTGCCTTCCTACGTAGCATTTGTTCACCATAGGAAGTACACAGTTTAGAAGATATTTTTGGGGACGCCTGGGTGGCTCAGTCAGTTAAGCATCTGCCTTCTACTCAAGTCATGATCCCAGTGTCCTGGGATCGAGCCCTGCATTGGGCTCCTTGCTCAACAGGGAGCCTGTTTCTCCCTCTGCATGCTGCTCCCCCTCCTTGTACTCCTTCTCTTGGACAAATGAATAAATAAAATAAAATAAAAAAAAGATATTTTTGAAGATTCTGTCAGAGATGTGTTCCCAAAGCCCCCCATCCCACCCCCACCAAGACGACTTCTGGATCCTCTCTCTCTCTTTCCCTCACTGACAAGGAAGGCTCACTACCACAGTTTTGCTCACAGAGGCCCCTTCTCAGGGAAGACCCTCTCCCTTTGGAAGAAGGTCATTTGCTAAAACTTGCTGAGCTCAGCCATCCCTAGAACCCATCTAAACTCTCTGTTGTTTTTCCTAGACATACTTACGACTTCCAGTATGAGCTTGCTGGTCAGATAAAACTTGAGCAATGTCAGGTAGCTTTTGTGGGTATCATCTGACCCAACTTTGCTAAAAATGTTTGTTTTTCTTCTTGTTTCTGTGGATGATCTCCGAAGAGAAGTGGGAGGTTCCAAACTAAGCTTCCACCGTTCTCCTGTTGGAACTGGTGTTAGTTTCCCACACTTTGCCCCTAGGTGTTTCTTTTGAGGACATGGATTGGAGTTTTTTTGGGGGTATTATCCACCATCTCCAACATACTGTAAAGCAAATGGGTGGTTGAGTGAAAGAATTTTCATCAAAATTTGTGGCCAAGTGCCCACTTCTTCTCTGAGTTCAGATTTTCTGCAGCATAGGATTCTGAGGGCCCACCGCAGGGTCTGGGTGCCCTGTATGGCTGTATGGCTTTCTTTCTATACTTGATGTTGCCAAAAGTCTTCTTCCCCTGTGGCCTTGTACAGTCCTGCAACCACCCCAGAGCTTCTGGAAGTGATAAGACATTTTCTATCTCTATGGTTTATGTCAGTTTTGAGAAAGAGGGACTCCCAGGGAGTTGGCTTATCAGGGAATTCATGGGGTTTCACAGCAATAGCTACATTTTTCATTTGATTTTTTTCCCACCCTTCTAAGAATTTTGACCATTTACATTGAGCTAGGCACTGGACTGCAAGGCCAAATGCTTTACATGGCTAACCAATGTACTTTTCACAATAATCCTCTGAGAAGTGGTTATGATTGCATACATCCATTTGATGAGCTGAAGAAAATTCATACACTTTTCTCAAAGACATATGGCAGAAAAATAGCAAAACGGGGATTTGATCTTAGGCAGTCTGACTCTGGAGCTCTGTGGCCAACTAATGCTTTATTCTTCTATATTATTGTTCTGATGCTTATTTGCATGAATAACCCTGAAATTGCTCTTTAAATTAGACAAATGGGCAGAAGGACAAGTAGGATTCTAGAAACCTCAAGAAAGTTCTCTTTGGGTTAGGAACCGCTGAGGCAAATGTTGCTTGGTATATAGTCACCATGGTTGAGTTGGCAGTGACTCCAGTGCCCATGATAATAAATAAGAGGTTGTAAGGACTTGTTACATGTCTGGTATTTTTCTAAGCACTTCACACATTGACTAATTTGACTGACAGTTGTATGGGATGGGCAGTGTTATTTTGCCCTTGTTAGATGAGAAGTCTGAGGTTCAGAGGGAGCAAGTATCTTGCCCCAGGGAACCTAGTAGTGGGTAGCAGAACTCCAAATACATCCCAGGTGATAGGGCTCCTGAGCACACACTTCCTTACTCACTTGCTTTAGCCGCGCCCGGTATTGGCCAGCAAATGTGAGTGAACCTGTGAGCCCCGTAGTCGGTATCCGCCCTTGGTGAACTGTCACTGGTCAAGAGATTTGATTCATAGTCTTGATTGGAATGGACTCCTTGTCTCTAAAGAGAATAATAAACACATAGAAAAATCACAACCTGGACATGTATTTGTGTCTTTACAGAACAGGAAGTAATTCTCCGAGGAATGGTGGGATCATAACTTTAACTGGAGTTGTCCAGGAACTACTTTCATTAAGAAGCGTCTTTGCCTTTCAGAAAGAGTTACATATACAAATGAGTGGAACCCAGCTGTCATGGCACAATATTTTATACAAATACTTTTATGATTCCAAATGTCTGTAACCTTTACCACTAAAGCATCTTCTCAGGCTTTCAACCAGCCGTGACTTTCTGTTTCCACAGTGATCATTTCAAAAAAACCGATATGCTTCCAGTAGGTGAGGTCAAGGGATATTAATTTATTTTTACTTCAGCATTTTGTTTTCTGTAGGCTTAGTTTCTGGTGATTTGTCCACAATAGCAGGACATGTGACTTGGAGAATATCTAAGGAAAAAAAGGAACCAGGAGATGGTTAATTACTAAGAAAACCTGTTTCTTTCTACACTGAAGAAAGAATTGTTACCCAGTGTAGGATGGCAAAGATTAAAAAGAAAAAAAATTATGAAGGCTGAACACATCTGTTTCTTTGTTTGCTTTAAGAATAGAAGCCTCTTGTTTTTCTCCTGTTGATTTCACAAGGTAAGGCACTGAAGAAGTGTACCTAGAGAGGCTTCATAAAGTGATTCAAAATAAGGACACGTTTCCTCCCCTATCTATTATTGTCCTGCTCTCCATTCAGGCTGCAACAATTAGAAAGGGTCTTCTGTGTGATGAGCACTCAACTTGGCCTTTACGGATGTACATAAGAAATGTGGACTCTGTCATAGAAGGTTTACAGACTAAAGCTGTTTATATGATGCTTAACTAATCGAAATGTAAAAAAATTCAGAATTATTTCCCATAATTTTGGTTTGTAAGACAAATAGCCATCTGGACATGAAATTAAATTCACAGATTTAAGTAAGACAGGTATGCCTCGATATGAATATACATAGATAGGCACATATATATGTCTCTCTCTATATATGTTGTTTTCACTGAGTTGCTCAGGGCATTATAGACACATTATTATCAACTGGATGGAGGACAAATCAGTTTTTGGAAAAATGTCATAATAATTGTATCATCATATTTAATTTTTAAACTATGTTAATCTCATAGTTGAAAAATTGTCATTCTCTAAACTTTGGCTGATGCAGAGTGTAAATGAGGGGATATTTAATTTACAGTAGTTCAGATAAACTGAAGATGAAGTTAAATATTGGCTTTTTTGGGTATTTTTATCTCAGAATTTTTCTATAAATTACCCTGTTTTATCTGCAACCCCACTGTAATGTTTAGGTAGGCATTAGTAAGTTTTTCCAATTTGTTTTAAGTATATAGAACATTTATAAAATCATAAGATACCATTTGGCTACTGATCAGTGGAACAATGTTTATTCAGACATCTGGCTTTCAACTACATTGTTTAGACACGGCCACATACAGTCCTGTCCCTTCTATTTTTCAGTACCTTTGTCATTGTCTTTATGTCAATCCAAAATGCCCATCTAAAGACAGCAACTAACAAAAAAGATTTGGTAAACATCTAATGGGCAAACCAACCCTAGGCTTATTCAAAAGTAAGATGTCAGATACCATGGAGACTACAGAAGCATATATGTGTGGTCTTTTCCTGCTCAAATATATCCAAACACAAAAGGATTCGGAGAAACAGTCCTTTTTTTTTTTTTTTTTTTTAAGATTTTATTTATTTATTTGACAGAGATCACAAGTAGGCAGAGAGTCAGGCAGAGAGAGAAGAAGGAAGCAGGCTCCCTGCTGAGCAGAGAGCCCAATGCGGGGCTCGATCCCAGGACCCTGAGATCATGACCTGAGCCGAAGACAGAGGCTTGAACCCACTGAGCCACCCAGGAGCCCCAAAGAAACAGTACTGTTAGCAGATGAACAGAAAACAGAAATTCAAGATAAAGCTACAAAATGCCAGCTGTGTGGTACAGCTGAGGTGTGGGTGGGTTCTACTCAGAGGAGGGCCACTGCACTGTGACCCAGGAACAGTGAGGCTGGGGAGAGCCTCTCAAAGGAAGAGGGGCTTCTGCTGGGTCCTGGAGGAAGACGGGTTTAAAGGAGAATGATCTAAGTCAGGCAAAAGATGAAGTTAGGATTTACCCTTGTAGACTATTCCATCCAAATACGATTTGCAGTTCTTTAAAAGTTCATATGCATTCTCTGTCCAGCCACACCGGCTCCAAACAATATTGAATCAAAAGAAAGTTTCAATCTTTCTGCTCTTGCATTATTGAACACTCTGAATATTCCCCAGGCCTACTCTTTCGGAAAACACTTTCCTACCATATGCAACTGTCTGAGAAAATCTACTCGCATGCAGTAGATTGCTGTTATTCATTATTCATTACATTATTTAGTTGAACAACCTACCAAAGAAAACTTGGTTCTGTAGGGGGAAATGTACAAACTCAGAGAACTAAATTATTTTACTATAAATGCTTTAAAAAGAGCAAGCTTTATGGCCCTCATTATTTGCTGAGGAAAACAAGTTTTCTCCAATGGAAAATAAGCTATAAAGGACAGAAGCTATGTGATCCTGTGTATTCAATAAAAGTTGGAGGTGTAGATTCTGCTGGTAACACACTAAATGAATAAAGAAAGACCACAGCAGTGTTTACAGTCCTCAATCAAATAATAAGCCTTTATTGAGTAGCCGCTATGTGCCTTAAACTCCTAATTTCAAGAAACACACATTTTACCAGCCTCATTGTCATAGTGCACTCCCTCTGACATTCTGGAGCCTATGAGGGTGAATAGGCTTCCTTGGTATGACTATCCCTACAATACTGCTTTGGTTTGTTGTTTTTCCTTACTCTGGGAGAAAATTTGGGCAGATCCTTACCTTCTTGGTCATTTTCAGATATTAAATGCCCAATTCAGTCAAAGGCTCAAACTCTAAGCCCTCATCCCATGTAAATGTCTCACCACCCTCCTCTGCTCTTTTACTTCCTATGGTCCCACTGAGTTGGGGTGCTTTGGGAGGGCCACTGTTCTCTCGAGGTGACCCAGTATGATCCATGAGAGAGTCACCATCTTTTGCCTTGACAATCATAGGGAGCAGGCAGAGCACCTTCCTGAAGTAACCGTCTCTCTTTGTTCTAACCTCTGACCATATGGAAAGCATCAATCCAATTTCTGTTCCCCATAAACCCAGAGGACCCAGGTAAAGTGCTCTGAGTAGTTCTCTTGAAATATCCTTCACTTGTCTTAAGAGCACCCCTTTGTCTTGCCCCACGGTAGGGGACGGGGCCTCATGAAACACTTCTTTTCACAGAAATCTCTTTTAGCAGGCTTTTAGCCTCTCTCTAAAACTCTCTATCTTCTCTTACGTAGCACTAATGGTTACAGTTTGAAATCTCTCAGCACATGTTTCATAGGTGAGCTCAATTTAGGATGGGGGGGTATTTGGAATATGCTTTATTGTTCTTGGTCTTTGGGACATGAACAGTACAACCAAAAAGACATTGCATTTAACATTTTCTTATATGGTTTCATTTTCCCTCTTAGAGTAATGAATACTATTTTTTTTTTTTTAAAGATTTTATTTATTTGACAGAGAGAGATCACAAGTAGGCAGAGAGGCAGGCAGAGAGACAGGGAGAAGCAGACTCCCCTGCTGAGCAGAGAGCCTGATGTGGGGCTCGATCCCAGGACCCTGAGATCATGACCTGGGCTGAAAGCAGAGGCTTAACCCACTGAGCCACCCAGGTGCCCCATGAATACTATTTTAATAAGTTAACTCTTTGTAATTCTTTGTTAATGGGATGGGAGGATGACTATAAAAATATTTTGTACTAATATTTAGCACACTTTATATTACAGCAAATACATGTTAACTTAAGTATACTGTCAGTTTTTTGTTACAAAAATGCAAATGTACTATGTTAGCAATGGTCTATGAAAATATCTGTCAGTAATTTGTTACCCAGCAGATATTTTTGAAAAAATAAGCAGACTTAATGTGTCATTTCATGTTAAAGGAGACATGTTAACAATTAGTAAGAAATGACCGCGTTTGAACAAAATTGATGCCATGGAAAGAGCACCCTGAATATGAATATTTAAATTTATGTTTTAATTCATATTTTATATTCATGTTATGTAATATTTTACAATGCAATATACAAGCCATCTATAATAAATCTCATATCTGTCACTGAAATATTTTAGAAATGAAATTTTCTCACTGGTTCTGGAAATCATCCAAAGAATTAGACATGTCTACTTAACACCTTTGTTAAAAATATACAAAATATACAAATGTTGTCTCTTCCAACTAGTTTTCCACTTAAAACTGAGTGAGCTACATAGGGGAAGATAAAAATTTACAAGCCGAGGGGCACCTGGGTGGCGCTATCGTTAAGTGTCTGCCTACCACTCAGGTCATGATCCTAGGGTTCTGGGGCTCGGTTTGGTGGGAAGCCACTTCTCCCTCTCCCACTCCCCTTGCTTGTGTTCTCTCTCTCTGTGTCAAATAAAGAAGTAAAATCTTTAACAAAAATTTTGCCAACTGATTTTCACAAATACAAAATTGGTGATTGGGATTGGACAGTGAGTGTTATGGGCTCATAGCCAGAAGTGGCTTCCATCTTAGTTCCATGTGTCTTTGAGAGACATCTTTTTTCAGCTAAGAGAGCCATTGTAACTAAATTTCTGAAGAGAATGAATCTGGAATCAGACCTTTGGGTCACTGTCTCCCAAAATGTTAAGCTAATATTTTCAAATTCATAAAATATTGAATTGTGTATTTTTTACCAAAAATATTAATAGTAACTCCTAAGTGGCTGCAAAAGGCTTTTTAACTGATAATAAGTTATTTGAAATTATGATTTAGTTAACCGTATATCATTTTTTTGGAAGCTCTTTTATGTGTTTGGCATTGGTGTTTATTAGTACAGTCATCCATAGATGAAATAAATATACTAATAAATAAGTTTACACGCAAACATTGGGGTGTGTTCTTAAATTTCACGGTTGTGGTACATAATAAGAAAATGTTTGGAGACCCAGGGTCTTCATTAGCCAGACTGCTCTGAAATGTAAGCACGTTCTCTCCATGTCACTCTCTCGTTCCTTCTAATCCTTTAGGCTCTCCACCACTTCCATGATAAATGATGACTCCTTCGTGAAACACACAGAGACTTTCACGGTCTGGCTTTTGCTTATGTTTTCCACTGTTGTCTTTGGCTGTGTTCTCCCTGTATCTTCTTTCCAGATATGCTCCACTGTAGTTCCTTAGATGGATGGTATTCTCCTGTCTCTGCTGTCTCTGCGGTTTTGCGAATGTCGCTCACTCAGCCAGGATCTCACCTCTGTACCTCGCCACTCCTTCTTCCCTCACACCGTGAGTCTCTTTCTGGATCTGATTAACTTCGACACGTTCCTCAGCGTGTGTCCCAACTTGCTTGTTGTGACTCCGTCATGGCACCTGCCATGCTTGAGAAGGAAACGCCTGTTGCCGATGTTGCTTCCTCACTGGACCGCAGATTTCTTGGAGGAGCAACACATGTGCTGTGTCTCTGTACTTCTGGAAACTTGGCTGCAGATATTAGTATTTTACAACAATAATAATGCATTTACTGATTATTTACTGTGGATCGGGCACTTTAGATAGGTTGGTTTATGTAAGCCTCACAGTAGCTCTACGAAACACACATTATTTTACGTAAAGGTTTAATTCCAGTTAGTTAACCTGCAGTGTTAACATCGTTAGTTTCAAGTGTACAGTAGAGTGATTCAACACTTCCATACGTCACCCCGTGCTCATCACAATGAAAGCACATTATTATTAACCCCATTTTGCAAATGGGAAAACTGAGGCCCACAGGGAATAGGCAATTTACCCAAGGAAACACTGTTATTAAGTGGCAGAAGTGGGGTTTAAATTGGGCAGTTTAGAGTCATACCTTTATTAAATCTAAGTGTAGTGGGCTAATTAGACCCAAAAGATATGCCCAATTCTTAATGCCTGGTTCCTGAGAATGTGACCTTATTTGGAAATAGAGTCTTTGCAGATATAATTAATGTAGGGATCTGAGGCCATCCTGGATTGCTATTACCATCCTGGATTACAGTAGGCCATAAGCCTAATGATGGATGTCCTTATAAGGACAGAAACGAAGACATTGAGAGCTAGAAGGAAGCAGGCCATGTGAAGACTGGCAGAGACTGGAATTAGGCAGCCACAAACCAAGCAATACCAGGAAGCACCAGAAGCTGGAAAAGCAAGGAAAGATTCTCCCCTAGAGACTTTGGAGGAAGCGTGGCCCTGCCGACACTTTGATTTTCAGATGTTTGGCCTCCATAACTGTGAGAGAATGAATTTCAGTTGTTTTAAGCCACCAAGTTTGTGACAACTTGTTATGGTAGCCCTAGGAAATGAATAGACCAGTCTATTTTGCTTTTTAAAGCTGTTCAGAAAATATCTGTTGAATGAATGAGTGAATGCATTTCTCGAATGTCTCTGTGTTCTAGGCACTGTGGTGGACGTGGTGAATAGGAAAATTATTGAAACCTATTCACTTGTCATTAAAGATCTCACCATCTAACATCTTTAAAGTCTTTCTCTTACATGGCCCCTCTCCTGGTTGAGCTCTGGAATTGTCTTTTGCCTCATGCAATATATGAAACAGCTAATATTTCCATTTTCCTTTCCTTCTCTTCACATCACCTTCAATGTTTCTGCCAGTTATTTTTCTAAAAATATTTAAACTCTGCAGAAAACTATTATTTTAAAATAAAGAGATCAGAGTTTTTTTTTCCTGTTCTTCAGCAAGTAAGTCTAAACCTGGTAGCATTTCAAGGTCGTCTTCATCTGAATCTTTCCATCTTATCTGGAGCTCTCCGTCTTTAGGCTTCCTTTACAGTAACTGCATGAATCCTGTTCTCCTGGTCTAAGCCACCCTCACCTTGAACCTGCATCACAATTACCTCCTAACTGGACTCCTGTTATGAGAGACATTCATTACTCCTCTATTTGAGACCCAGTGGTTTCTCCTCTCCCTCAGAGTAAAGCTGCAGTACTTTTTATGACCTCCCAGGTCTTCCTCCTCCATGATGCCTTAGTTCCCTCTGCTCCAACACCCTGACCTCCGGAGAAGTCAGGAGACAGACAGGAGACCGTCCTGGCCGGGGGAGGGGGGTGGGGAGGGGTGGGGGGGTGGGGGGGGTGGTTCTCTCTTCCTATTTCATACCTACCCTGATTTTCCCAAGATGCCCCCAGGGAACTTCCCTGTGTCCTGAAGGCCTTTACTCCCAACTTCACCATCTCCCTGGCTGCCCTATTGAAAATTTCAACACCCCATTCCTCCCAGCCGTCTAGGTCCTCCTCTGTGTTTTTCTCCATAGCGCTTTTTACACAATGGGTTTTACTTATTAATCTGGCTTCTTGTCTGTTCCATAAAAACATCAGCTCCTTAAGGACAGGGTGCTGAGCCTGTTTTGTTCATGGTTGTGTTCCCAGAACAGGGCCTGACACGCGGCGGGCTCGATGTTTTGGATACATCAGGTTTCCTCGTACCTCAGATCACACCTCCGCTTGGCTCTGTGAACCAAAGAATGAGGGGTCTAAAGAGGAAAGGGCTGAGTGTTGGATCCAGAAGTCCCCATCAGGGCTGGGCTAGTCCACTGGGATAAATTGGCTGTAGGTGCCGAGGAGGTTGAGTCTGATGGACTGGATTCTGTCACCAAGTATATGCCAAGAAACAATCGGGGTAGTGGTAGCAAGTGGTCTCCAGGAGCCCCAGGGACAGGGCCCTCCCCAAGTCTGGTGAAGCAGAGCAGAGGTAGTACAGAGATGGGAGAGACGCACCGTCAGCCTGCATCGCGGGAGTCTGCCGGCAGGTGGCAGCATTTCCTTCGTTAGGCTGGGGCTCGCACAGACCCTCCAGCTCTGGGCGGAGAGGCAAGTAGGAGACGAAAACACTAATAGTACAGTGTCTGGAGAACTGGGTGGTCTGGACTGGATGAGGGGCTGATTACAAACCTAAGCATTAGCAATTCTCTCCTAGGTCTGGGATACCTGGAGGGGAGACAAGTTCAGGGTAGAGTTCTCTATCATCTCTAGAGGAGCAAGACCAGAACCAATTGGAAAGAAATTTGAATGATGGGTCCCGACCCGGGAGTCTCCATTCTTTAAAACGCCTTTGCTCTCCCTCTCAGAGGTTATAGGATTGACGAGAAAGTGGGCTTGGAGAAGAAGAAAGGCAGTCAGGGAACCGCCAAGTCCCTGCCGCATGCCTTGCCCTGCGTCTCTGTCATGGAATGCTTTGTTGATCATTCTGTTTCTAACCAAATAAAGTGCATATGACCAAGCAAGGCTGATCAGATTCACAGCTATAGTCTGGTTTGCCAAAAAAGTTTTAAAATGGACTGTGAAATTCTTTCAGTGGGGCCTCGATGGTATAGTTTGCCTTAGGCTCCAGCCCTCTAGTGCTTCTCGTATTGATGCTACCTGGCTGGTCCTCAAGGCATTGCTTTTCACCACCCTCCAGGGTTCAGTGTCAGCCTTTTCTGACTTTCTTCTCAAAATTAATTGCTCTCATTACTTACTATTGTGGCTTTACTTAGTACATTGCGTTTTTCTTTGCAGCATGAATACCTGTTTACATACTTGTTTTCTGCTTGAGATACAAAACCTCTAAAGCCAGGAACTAGGTCTGAGTCATTGTGTGCACTTCTTCAGTGTCTCCTCTGGCCTCTTGAGCTGAGAAATGCTCAATAAATATTTTGATTGGGTTTATTACTCGGGGTAATCCTTGGTCATCCTGAAAAGCAAGAATTCTTCAGAAAGTCACCAGTTCATCCATTTCTGCATCACCTTTGTTATTTCGTGTCATCATTAAAGTTAATCACAGAGAAAAGGATCAATTTGCAAATGCTCAATTCAATCTGGCTGCTTCATGATTCAGATAACTGAATCATGCTGGTTAAGGTCAAATGATTAAGCTAATTGGATTGAATGACCACTTCTTAAGTGAGCATTCCCTTTCTCACCAATAATCTTGGAAGAGCTGAAGCAATCAGTTGTGTGTACATAACATACAAATATTGCAGCATCACATGACTTCAAACTGACACAAACTGTTTTGCGATCTGTGTAGACACAGTTATAGACTTATTTGCAGTTTCCTTTTTTTTTTTTTTTTTTTAAAGAGGGCTTAGGGCGTTGGTAGGGATGGGAAAGAAAGGTATAGGGGCAGAAAAACTAGAAACTTTGCCGTGGTCCTGGATGTCTGCTAACCTGTGGCTAGAAGGAGCACGGGAGAAGTTTTTGGCCAAAAACAGAAATCTGTCTGCATTGATAACAAGGTAAACATACAAATCAGCAGGAATGCTAAAGGGGCAGCTTTGATCTGTCTGCTCTGGGACCAGCTAGGGATACTGTGGGCTGTGCTCCTGAGTCTTGCATTTGTTCATGCCCTAACTCTCTAAATTTAGTCTTTTCACTTATATTATTCTGGTGACATCTAAATGAGCCACTTTGTTAACTGCAAGAGTGGCACAGAGGGAGAGACTAACTTATTAGTTAATAGGATGAGGAACAGTGGTATGCGTCAGTTACCACCTTGCAGATCCTTCAAGTTTAATTGAACCATTAGTGACTCCTCCACCCACCCCTACCCATTGGTTATTTCAAATTAAGGGGAAAATAAACCATCTTTATAAATGTGAAGTCACACTGTCATCTCCCAAAGTGTCAGCACAAAATATTTTAGATGACAAACTCAATTACTCATCCAAAGAATGGATACATTTCAAACGTTTTTGTTTGCTTGGGGGATGAATCATACCTTTTCCTGATGAGAGTGTTTCTGCTTATGTATGCTTGGCTAAGTCTGGTGACAAACTGCATTACCTGAGCTCACCCTCATTGATGGAGGGGTTCTAAGCATGTGCTGGACAACAGAGATCCAGCCTGCGTTAACATAATATGACAGTCCCTTATTAAGGGGTAGGTAGTTGCGTGTGTGTGTGTGTGTGTGTGTGTGTGTGTGTGTGTGTTCTTTTCAAGGATGCCATGGCTAGCTGTAGTTTTTTTTTTTCTGCTTATGTGTTCTATTATTGTTGTGTTTCTGTAGGATGTTCAGTGTGAGAGCCTTCTTTTTCCAGTGGGGGGGAAACTAGCTGCTCATTTAATTGACATCTTGAAACATAAATTTTACTTTCCTCACTGGAGTGGAAAAGGGCAACATATTCCATTTCACTTATTTCCTTTGGATTGATGGGCTCCCTTCTGCCCTCAGGGGTCTGCATGAAATCTAGGCAACTGTAGTTATTATAAGGCTTTGGGGAGAAATCAGCAGTTGTGGTGGCATAGCCCTACAGTAAATAAAAGTACAATTTGCCTGTTATGTAAATTTTGATTTGTTGCATGTGAATAAAGGTTTGAAGTAAGGGTAAGGATAGAAATCAATTTCAAAGGCGACAGCAGCTGCCGCCTCTTTTATTGTTCTGGGGGTTAATTTCATGTCTTTTGTAACAAAGTGAGTTTATAGGTAATTGCGAAAACATTACAAGTCCATGACCTTTCTGGGGGGAGGATCCTCAGGTTTAGAAGCCATATATCTTGATTGTCTAAGCCCCGTCCTTATTCTACCAATGAGCCTAAATTACCCTCAAAATCATTTCCCCAAGTTACATAGACTAGTGAAAGTGTCAGGACCACATCGGAGGTCTTGAAAGAGTCCAGTTCTCTTTTCTGCAGCCTTTCAGATATCCTGTTACCTTTCTTCTCCAGGAGAAATACACAAGGCCCCAAAGTGGCTCACCTTTGACAAAGCAGATGTGCCCAGGCTGAAGGGAACCGTGGGATGTCAGGAAACAGGGGTGAGCTCCGACGGCCGACCTTGAGGCACAGCCCCCATCTCCATCACTCCTGCCAGAATCCCGTGGCATTTGTCATCCCTCCCTATGGGGCGAGTAATGTGCTCTCCCAACACGGTAGAGGACAGGTCCTGGTCCTCACGAAGCTTCCCTTTAGGGGACACGGTCTCATCTTTCCCGGGAGGGATTGGAGACCATGCCGGCCTTTCACATTTCGGGGATCCTACATCTGCCCTTTCTGTGGCCACAGTTTCCGCTTTGCGATCCTCTCTGCCTATGGCATTAGCATTTTAAAAAAATCACTTCTAAGAGTTTTAGAGCTAGAATCTGGAAGGGTTGCAAACCTTCCCCTTCTGGAATGCTTATTCTGCCAACTTCCCTTAACTCTTTTGGCTGCTATAGCCATTTGACTTTTCTGCTGGGCAGGTAGTAGTAATTTGGGGAGGTCCCTAATTAGATTCCGGCAGCTCAATTCCCTGGTTCATTTACCCTGAACCACCTTCAAATTGAATTGGTTTTTTTCTCACGGCCAACCCAAGCAGGAGTGGATCCTGGGGAATTACACAGAAATAACAGCCGCCTTCTCCCCTTCCCCAGCCTGTGACTCACTCGCCTGCCCTTTTGTGCCTCTCTTCCATTATGCCTTCGCGCCTTCTGCTTAAGCTGTCTGAGCTGGTTTCCTCCACGAACCATCGTGATGTACAACACGTACAGTCCCAGGGCCAGATGAATGGTTTTCCATTAGAAGTACACTGTGCCATCTGGGGCACCTGGGAAGATAATGCCACAAAGACGCCCCCATCTTTCAAACACTCGGAAGGAAAGGTCTGTACTGCTCTGCCTCGCTGGCCTCGACCATTGCCATCTAACGTGCTGCTCCTTGCTGCCGAAGCCTGCATTTCCTCTCCCCTCTTCATTCTCTGCAGTAGCTCCGTGCACCGCGCGGTGTGGGGCGCAGGGCTTAGAGCGAGATGCTGCATGCACCGAAAGGTAAAACACAATGACGATGCAAACTGTCAACACAAATACAAGAGGCCCCTCAATTAACGCAATCAGGTGAAATACGCGCCTTGAAGGAGGGCTGAAGAGAACATGAGGACCATTTGGAAAGAGCGGGGGCCCTTCACTGGGCCACAAAATTAGTGTTTTCTTATTTGAGCACGTTTGTTATTTCTTCTGTGATGAAAAGTGATGGGGTGGGGGAGAAACCTCGGATGCAACAGAAGCCTTCCTAACTGATTTCTTTTGTGTGTGTGCGTGCCTGCACCTCTATTTCTTTTAAAGCCTGTTAAGACAATGCCGTTGCCTTAAAAAAAAAAAACTTGATTAGTATTCCGCATAAGGTACAGTCTTCATTGCAGCAGATATATAAAATCTATCTTCACTTTCACCACCTGTCACCTGAGAATTTTAAAATGATCTAGCTTTGAGATTGCAGGAAGCAGCCTTTTTGATTCTCATCTTTTCTCGACACCCCCCCCCACCCCTTTTGTCATTGGCACTGCATCTACAGTGAACTACAGTCCATTTTTATTCCTTTGTCAAATGCTTTTATTCACGGGAAACTGAAGGCACATGTTTACTAGGGATAGAAATAGAAACACAATAAAAACCAGTTTGATAGATGATCCAGCCTATTCTTCACACTTCCCTGTTGTTTTATTGATTTACAGAACACAAAGACTAATCCGAATTTACATTGCTTGTATTTCCCCAGATCTCAAAGGACTTGTTCCCCTTTGCTCAGATTAACCAAGCCAATTTTTTTCCTTTGTATCCAGTAGCCTCCGTGACAGTCGAATAGCCTGTCAACTAATCAATTTATGCTGCAAAAACTAATTTTTACTTTAAACAAACATCCTAACATTGTGTTGACACAATTAAATGATTTCTGCGTTCTACTATATATCTCACACACACCCCAGGGAGCAGGTAAGAGCTACAGCTGAAATCACGCGCACGTGCTCCTGCATCAAATTAAATATTTTCCCCTTAATCCTACCACCAGCAGCTGTTAGGTACCGGGGCTTATTGCATATGGCCTACATAATGAGACCAATCCAGGCGGTTCCGGCTCCTCCGCTGAATGCTGAGTAGCTTTCTTCCCCCCAAGGACATTAAGAGTTCCCGCTATCGAAAGAATTCTCCTGCCAGGGAAGAGCCTCGGCATACATGTTTGGAGATGAGAGGAGAGAGCATTTAGAGCCAGAGCTTCTACCTTGATTAAAATAAAAGGGATTGGCGCTCGGCAAAGCCCTGAACCTGGCCGAGTCCCCAGAGTGGCGGCGGGATGAAGAGGGAGGAAGGGTAGGTGCGGTCAGACAGGAGATCTTTGCTCTCTTCGGAACCTGTCAAAAAATTAGGTCAACGTGATTTTGTATTTTAATGAAATAACTTCGGGGTAAGCCCGAGACTTGGAGGCCGCTAATACCTTTATGCTAGAGTGGCTTGTCATGCTTGACGTAATGTCTGGCTCCGTATGAGAAGGCATCGAAGCTAATGTTCTCCATGGCTAATCGGCCTTTAGCTGCTCCTGTCCTTTTAAATTCTCAGTAGCTCGAGCATCCATATGGATATGCCCATCTCTAACTGTATAAACACAGTGCAGGCTGCACATCATCATCTCAATTGTCAAAACAGATGAAAGGATTTCTGATACTCCAATTAAACGAACCCGAGAAAAAATCATTTTTAAATATGCTCCATAAAATAACCTGAATGTGAAAACACCAGAACCTTCCGACCGTTTCCTCTGGCTACGTCATTAAGCATTCCACTCCTCCCCAACCCGGGTCCTTATCTGATTTGATTACTTTTAGAATGAATTTGGTTTTGAACATGAAAGCTGAGGAAGCTAAATTGGAAGAATAATGGCTTGGCATTTTATGTCATTTGGTTGAAATTGCAGGTGTGGGAGTCAGGCCTGCTCCTCTAACTCGTGCTTGGCTATTTCCCCTTTAATTTACCGAATTTGAAATGGATTGCCGGTTCCAAATTACACTACACTTAAGGGACTTGCAAAGAATGCTTGTGATTTAGGATCCTACATTATTGCCTTGATGAAAAATTATGCAGACACACTCACAGCCCTACAAGAAAACTACTTCTTGTAAAACAAGAGTATTTGACAAACACCAGGAAGCTGAAGATGATAAAACACATTCTAAGCTCCTTTTCTTATTAATCAAGAGGGGGTACTGTGTTAATGGCGGTCTGAGGTGTCGCATGGGAAGGAATCCATGCAGAGGAGGTATGTGAGAGCCGGTGTACGATAACTGTGGCCTGGATGACTCTCACAAAATTCTCTCCTTTGAAGCCCCTTAGATTAAAGGGTAGTTTCTAAATACCGGGATTATAATGACTTTCAAGCACCAAACATAACTTGCACTATAGCCAACAGTACATTGATCCTTGAACAACATGGCAGTTAGGGGGGCTGAATGCACCACCCCTCCCCCTACCTCCCTGTGCAGTTGAAAATCTACGGATAACTTTTGACTCTCTAAAAACTAAACCGCTCAGAGCCTAACTCTTGACTGGCAGCCTTACCGATAAACAGTAAATACACACACATTGTGTATTTCATATTACAGTAAACTAGAGAAAAGAAATGGTACTAAGAAAATCATAGGGGGGGGGCGCCTGGGTGGCTCAGTCATTGGAGCGTCTGACTCTTGATTTCAGCTCAGGTCATGGTCTCAGGGGCGTGAGATCGAGCCCCACATTGGGCTCTATACTCCTTGGTTAGCAGGGAGTTTGCTTGAGGTTTCTCCCTCTTATTCTCCATCTGCCTCCTCCCACCACACACACACACACACACACACACACACACACACACACACATTCTCTCTCTCAAATAAGTCTTAAAAAAAAAAAAGGAAATCGTAAGGAAGAGAAAATATATTTCTAGTACTATGCTGTAATAATCTGTGGGTAAGTGGACCCGCATAGTTCCCACCCATGCTGTTCAAGGGTCTCTTGTATTTCTGAATAGAAGGGGCATCCTGAATGAGCAGTATTCATCTATAAGTATCAATACTACTTGCTTAAAAGCGATATATGCTTTAATTCCAAAGTTTTGCTTCTTCTCTGACTTTAGCCCATCTATTATTCATATTAATTTGTATCTGTAAGAGAGATACACTAGGATATGTTACATAGGTTCAGAGCATATATGAGGTTGAATTTTTCAAGTCGAAAATTAGTCACTCTGAGCAGCTTCTTTATGTAGCTGGGCTCAACCTCTGTCCCACATGATGTCCCTGAAACCTGCCCCAAGAGGTGGTCAGGGAAACAGGAAATGAGTGGTTTCACTTCCAAATATGGCCCCAAACATGGCGGATCTTACTGATGTGCCACACGCACCTGAAAAGAGGGCATACTCCCTTGTTCGTGTGTGGAGGGTTCTGGAGAGGTCGTTAGGGTAAATTGTTTGAGACTGTTTCTCGAGTCTCTCATGCCCTTGGTGATTATTGAGCTATGAGAGGAGTGTTTGGGTCTCTAAGTGTCACTGCAGACTTGTCTGCTTTTCCTCTAGTTCTGTCAGTCTCTGTGTCACGTACTCTGAGCTCTCCATTGGTAGGTGCATACAGATTTAGGATTGTTATATCGTCTTAGGAAATTGGCCCTTTTATCATTACGTAGTGTACCTCCTTATCCCTCTTTATCCCAATTGTCTTCATTTTGAAGTCTACATTTTCTCATATTAATAGAGCCAATTCAGCTTTTTTTGGACGAGTGTTTGTACCATGTCTTTTTATATACTTTCAGTTTCACTATGTTGTTATAATTAAAGTCGGTTTTTGTAGACAGCTTATAGCTTGATCCGATTTTTTAATCCAGTCTGACAATCTGTCTTAATTGGGACATTTTGATCATCTGCATTTAAAGTAGTTATTGATATGTTAATATCGAGTCTACCCTTTTACTATTTTTCTGTGTGTTCCCTTTGAATATTTTTTGTTTGTTTCTCTGTTCTCTCTTTTTTGCCTTCTTCTAGGTTTCTTGAATGTTTTTAGTACTTCACTTAATTCGTCCATTAATGTTTGGAGTGTATCTTTTGGTGTTAAGTTTTAGTTGTTGCTCTAGGGATTTTAATATAGACACCTAGCTATCTGGTATTTATAATGACTATTTTACCACTTTAAGTAAAATATAAGAGCCTTAGAACCATACATGTCCTATTTATCCTTTCTTTGTGTTATAGTTTTTATGCATGTTATATCTATATATATTCAACGTATCCTGGCCCCAGATAATGTTATTAGTTTTTCCTTTCAAGTATCACACATATTACAAGGAACACAAAAGGAGAAAACCAGAGGTTCCTGGGTGGCTCAATCTGTTAAATTTCTGCCTTCGGCTCAGGTCATGATCTCAGGGTCCTGGAATCGAGCCCCATATCAGGCTTTCTGCTCAGCAGGGAGCCTGCCCCGTCCCCCCAACTGCCTCTCTGCCTACTTGTGATCTCTCTCTCTGTCAGATAAATAAAATCTTAAAAGGGGGGGGGGAGAAAACTAGGCTATGTTATCTACTTAAGTGTTTACCATTTCTGTCCCTCTTTCTTCAACCCTAAAGTTTCACGTTCCCCCTCTGATACTATTTTTCTTCAACTTGAAAAACTCCCTTTAGCATTTCTTTTAGAGTAAATGTGATGGTGACAAATTCTCTTAGTTTTCCTTCATCTGGGAATGTTTTTATTTCAACTTCATTCCTGAAAAATATTTCCACAGGATATAGAATTGGAAATTGATTGATTGTTTGTCCAGTTGTTTGTTTTTTGTTCTCAGTGGTTAAAAGATGTTTCCACTGTCTAGGCCCGATGACTTCTGTCGAAAAACTTGTGTGGCAATTTCTGGTGTTTCCTTGTATGTAATGTATTGTTTTTTCTGCTTTTAGGATTTTGTTTCTTTATATTTGGTTTTCCTCAGTTTGGTCTTGATATGTCTGAGCCCAATTTTCTTTGTGTTTATCCTGCTTGGGATTCATGGAGCTTCTTGAATTTGTAAGTTCTGTCAGCAATCTACTCTCCTATAATTCACTAGGTAACACTACCTTTATAGCTACGATACACTTCCCTGTCAGAGAGAGAAAGTCCTAGTATGTTCCAGATACCAAATTTTAAAAATGGGTGCAGATGAAAGATATATTGAAAGTGGGAAAGTATAGTTTAGTTTCTAAAAGATAGGGGTAGGATAAAAGTACACGGACCAGCCAAAGAATTTGTCTTCAGTCTTTCTTTCTTTGTTTAAGATTAATTTATTTATTTGAGAGAGAGAGAGAGAGAGAGAGTATGCATGAGTAAGAGGGACAGTGGGAGAGAAAAAGAATTTTAAGCAGACTCCACACAGAGCCCAATGTGGGGCTCAATCTCAGGACCCTGAGATTACGACTTGAGTGGAAACTAAGAGTTGGACACTCAGCTGACTGTGCCCAGGCGCCCCTCATCTTCAGTCTTTTATGAGTTTTTACAATGTGTTATTATGAATGTGTTATGTTCTGAGTTAAAAGGATCATCAGGAGTCAGCATGAATTCACTCTGGAAAAATCATATCAGATAAAACTCAATTTCTTTTCTTTTTTCCTCTTTTAGATAAACTTATTAGGCTGTGGAATTGGAGAATTGATTACAATTATATTTTTCAGTAGCAGGGCAATAGGTGAGATCTTCCATGTTATTACTTTGAGCAAAAGGGAGAAATGTGGAGTGAATATTACCACCATTAAATGTATCATAACTGATTTGGCAATTATACCAAAGGGGTGCTTGTTAGTCTGTCTAGAAAATTCTTTTTTATGCATCTGTCATGATTTCCGTCCTAAATCTGTGATTGGGTGAAACTATTGAAGTCCAAAGACATAATAAATATTTGGATGACTGAGTCAAAATCTAAAAGAATGATACTGGGGCACCTGGGTGGCTCAGTCAGTAAAGTGACTGACTCTTGGTTTCAGCTCAGGTCATGATCTCAGGGTCGTGAGATCAAGCTCTGCGACAGGCTACATGCCTCATGCAGGGTCTGCTTGGGGCTCTTCCTCACCCTCCCTCTGTCTTTCCCTGTTGCGCGCGTGCTCTCTCTCAAATAATTAAATCTTTAAAAAAATAAAATAAAAGAATAACACTTAGCATTTCATTAGGGCCTGCGATATAGCAGAGAGTATTCTAGGAGCTAGAGATTGGAACTAATGTGTGACTCCTTGAATTATCCAAGCTCTCAGCAGGATAAGAGAAGGCAGTAGTAGTCACCTTCTCTTCCAGGACATCACCTTCTCGTGGTTTCCCTCTCACCTCCTTGATCTCTCTTTTTTGGTCTCCGTTGCTCTTCCTTCCCAGTATTAGAGGGACCAAGGACACTTTTCTTTATTCCCATTTCTAGGAAACTTACCAAGTCTCATGACTCATACAGATCTATAGCTTTGAGCTTCCAAATGTATATGTCCTGTCAAGACCCTTCTCCTGAATCCTGGCCTTTGTTTTCTGCTGTGTACTTGACACCACTACTCCATTGTCTAACAGGCATTCCAGATCCTGAATGCCAAGACTATACTTATCAACTCTTCTTTTGGAGTCCTCCTAATTCACTAAATGGCACCTCTGTCCTTTCAGTTGTCCTTCGAAAGACAGTTTTTAATTTTTTTTTTTTTTAAAGATTTTATTTATTTGACAGAGAGAGATATCACAAGTAGGCAGAGAGAGAGAGCTGAGCAGAGAGCCCGATGCGGGGCTCGATCCCAGGACCCTGAAATCATGACCTGAGCTGAAGGCAGAGGCTTTAACTCACTGAGCCACCCAGGTGCCCCCTTCGAAAGATAATTTTAAAATAAAAGACATTCCATTCAATCCCCTATTAACAAAGGAAAATGAGACTCCGAGAAGTGGAAGTGCTCTGTCTAGATCACATAGCCAGTAATAAATGGTGTCAGGATTAAACCTACATTGATCTGGTGCCCCCGTCTCTAGATGTTTCTAGACTTTAATAAAGCTATATTGAAGTTTTATGCTTTTGTCCACAAAAATAAAGGCAAATTAAAAACCTGTGAATATAATTCAAGAAAACAGAGTTCTGCAGCAGTGGCCCTTGCCCTCGGTAAAGGACTTGGTTTAATATCAATATCCTTCTGTAGGAGGTAGCTGCTGACACAGGGTACTTTAAGTCTGAGTGATCTTATTTGAAAAGTATCTAGGTTGATGGAGTTGCCAGTAAATTATACTCTGTATCTGAAAGAACAAACTTGCAATATGCTGTTTTATTTTGGAGACAACATAATTAGAAAGGGAATGCAAATAAAAGTCATTCAGTGAGAAGGCACCAGGATAAGGGAGTTTGAAGTCATGACTAGGAGGAAATCTCCAAGGGCTGGGAAGAGGGTGGCCAGGGAGATACTATTTTTATGTATTTATATATTTTTATATATTTATGTATTTTATGTATTTATATATTTTTATGTATTTATGTATTTCAGTTCTGTAAAATAAACGCAGAATGAAATCCTACTGTGTGTCATTCAGGCACTACCATAAGCACTAGAGAGATAAAGATTGAAAAGTATGGTCCTTGCTTTCCATTATCAAAGAATAGGAGTAGAAGTTACAGAGGGGTAGAAAGATATGTCCTTTAGATTGAGCCAAAATCTAATGGAATTATTCAAGGATGAAATGAGCTAGCCTTTTGCCATCACTAAAGATATTCAAGCACATGCTGGAAGTCTACTTGGTACAGGAAGAAGGCTATGGAATTAAATTAACCATCGTATGAGTGATGGAACTACAGGACCTTTAAGCACTTCTAACCCTGAGATGCTATGATTCTTCCATCTGTACCAGCCCTGTCCCTTAATGCCATAAATAATTGGGACATAACTGCAAAAAACCACATTTATGTGGCAAATGTAAATCATCCACTTCTTTGGGTAAGACTTGTCCTTCCTTTTTTCAAAGCTCGCATCACTTAGTGTGTCTGTCTTCTGTCCTAGAAAAAATTATAGGAAACACAAGCTAAGACAGGTAAACCCATCAAAGTTGTAACTGCAAGGGGTTTTCAGACTTTTAAACACCTGTATTTATTTTTGGTACCCTAATCGCGTCTAAGAGAAATAAATAAAATTGATATAGATAAAGGATAAGCCTAAGGTGCTGGAAAATATCTTTCTTAAAAAAAGAAAAGTTTATGTTACAACAAACTAGGGACCAGTATACTGTTAGCATTTAATTTTATGCCACTGAAAGATTACTTTGCTCAGATTAAAACAACAGTGCTCTTTCTCATCATGGCCATCTGTAGTGTTCTCATCATTTTAGCAGCGGGTGAGTCCATTTCTTTCTATGAATTTTACAAGTCAAGACATTCCGTAAGTTGATTTGGTCAGGTGGGAAAAAAGCATAACAGCGAACAGACAGAAGAATTTTGAAGAGTGTGGCAGAATTTGATCAGTTCCCATGGTTTTATAAGAACAAAGGAAAATGCTCAGATTTGAAGTCTTGAGAAAAAATGGTAAAGGTAAGAAGAGCAGGACACGGACACTTGTTAATTGAAGATACATCTTGAACTCTTCGAATCTGATCATTCTGATAAACCAGGTATATAGTTTCAGGCCCTAGTATGCTTTATTTCACCAGGCACTTTCCAATGGATACACTGTTTTTAAAAGGGTCTCCAGGTTGAGAAGAGTGACCGAACTGCAATATAAACCTCATGAGCTATTTGGACAATGATTTCAAATCGACCGAGAGCCCAGTGCAAATACATAGCTGCATTATTGAGCAACTTCTACGTGCTGCTGTGTGCCGTGTGCCGCAACCCCAAGCACGGTTCGTGGAAGTTGGTGTTTCTCTTGCAGCTTAAACACAATCTTAAATAGCGTGCCAAGCCTAGTTCTTCCTGATTCCACGTCTGAGGCTCATTCCGCAGAATCCATGATGGCAAAATCTGGCGTCGATTGAAAGTCAATTTAATTTAGCACCAATAGGATTATTTAGGCATTTTACTCCTACATAGGCAAACAGGACTGGCTGAGTTTTTGCAAAGATCTGAAACAAAAAAATGGTTAACAACTCAAACTGCCTGCCCCAAAGGATTTTGGCAGGGTCCAGTGCTTACTTTCACTTCGGGTGTTCTGAATTTCAGCCTGCAGGCTAATATTCTTCCTGGGTTTGAGGTGCGGAGAGGGGTTATTAGCTAGGTGGACCGAGGAGGACATATAGCAGATAAACTGAGAGCTCCTTGGGAGAATCCAAAATTGGATTTGGATTCAGGCCAAAATGCACAGACAGGGATGGTTACGTACTTTCCAGGGTCCAGTGCAAAATGAAAATACAGGACCTCTTCCTTGTTCAAGAGTCAGGAAAGAAGAACCATTAAAGAAACTAAATATGGGGGTGCCTAGTTGGCTCTGTTAGTTCAGTGGCTGCCTTTGGCTCATGATTCTAGGGTCCCGGGATCCAGCCCCACGTTGGGCTTCCTGCTCAGTGGTGAGTCTGCTTCTCCCTCTGCCTCTGCATGCCTTGCCTACTTGTGCTCTTCCTCTCTAACTCAAATAAATAAATAAAATCTTAAAAAAAAGCTAAATATAAAGCTTTTTCCTGTCTTCTGTGAACTCTCAACTCATAGTATTTTTTAACTCCTATTTAGTGTCATTCTAAGTTAAAAAATTAAAATGTTAAATTACTAGCATAAATTTTACCATTTATCTTTATATTGGGCAATACCAGCTTTTTTGTTTGTTTTGTTTTGTTTTTGTTGTTGTTGTTTTTAAGTAAGCTCCATGCCCAGAACAGAGCCCTATGCGAGGCTTGAACTTACAACCCTGAGATCAAGACCTGAGCTGAGATCTAGTCGGATCCCAGGTGCTCCAGGGGAATGTCAGTTTTAAATGCAAATATAAGAGCATTTAACTCTTATGTAGCATCACCGAAATGACACCAATTATGCATGTGTATGCATTTTGTTCTTATCACAGTAGTGAGCATTCTGCACAAAATGAACTCAACTGTTTTTATTTCACTTCCTTCTTTGTTCACATCCACATACTCTGTACTTTGCCCTACTGATGAGTCAGAATGGACCGAGAGAAAAGGCACTCTTTTGTAAAAGAACTATTGTCTTTTTCTTTCAAAGCCTATCATTTTCAGTGTCCATTGTTGGCTAACATAGGAGAATAATGTGGGTTAGAAAGACAGGACAGATTTTTTGGTCATTTGGGTCTCTTAAAACACCATTGTCATCTTCCCGTGTTCAAAGAAAGTTCTGCTTCTAACAGAAAGGATGGCTTCTTGGGGATGCCAGTGTCCCTGTTTACTCAGTGATAGATATAATACACTGATCTTGTACTTGCTCTGAGTCCCACTGAACTCCTATGTATTGGGAGTCTACTGGAATTTTGTATTTGTGAGACCTCATGAATGCCACCATTTCACGCCAACAAAAAATAGCAGTGCCCATGCATACTGGGTGGAACTCCTAAGCTCGTGCACGTGCTCCATTATTCCACTAAAATTCACTCATTCAAGTTCAAAGACAAAATTAAAAATTTAAGATGGCAACGACAGAGCATGAAAACAAGCATAGGGCCGTTCTAAGCACCAGGCTCCATGGGACCGGACAGATTACACCCTCATGAAGCTGGCCTTTCTTGTAGACGGATGTAGAAAAGATGCTGGGGTTTCTGCCAAGAGGGAGTAGGGCCTATAAAGTCTATGTCTTTCAGGGGTAACAAGTAAAGACTGGTTAAAATACGGAAAACACAACTACTGAAGGGCAGAAATGAAATGGTAGTCATGGGATGAGGGTGAAAGTTAATCCATGAACAAGTAGTAGGGTAGCAATGAGTTGCCCCTCCCCACAAAGTTGCCATTTATCTCTCACCTTGGGCCCAAGATCAGGCCAAAGCCAGGGACTTTGCAGTGGGTATAGGCAGCACAATCTCTGGCAGAAGCCAGTCTTTCTGACCAGAGAACAGGAACAAGGAGCTCTTGTCCCATGAGATGGAGAGAGTGGGGGAGATCTGTTTTTTCCTCTCTTTTTCCACTCCCGGTCATGACTCAGGGCCATGACTTAAGACCAGCTACAGTCACAGATCTACCTTGCTTGGTGGCACCTAAAACCTGAGGGAAAACCTGTTTCTTGAGTGGATTATGTAGAATGTCCTTGTTTGTAGGAAACATGCACTAAAGTATTACTGGGTGGTGGTGTATTTTGTTGGCAATTGACCTGTAATTTATTTCTGCATTTATCTATGTATGTGGAAAATCTGAGTTCACATGGGTGCATCCAACTCCAAGCCAACATCACAGGGTTTATTCTAGCGTTCTCTCTTTATTTGTAACTTTCTTCTTCATTAATGAGAAACCTGGTTCCCGTCAGCCTTAATATCCTCACTGCTTTGATCAGTCCCTTTGTGTGCAATGCCCTGCTTATCCTGTTCTAAGTGTGACATTCTGTGGTCCACACCCCCTGCTCCTGAACACCCTTCCACCCCAGGGATGCTCTGACACCCCATGACGGCTGCCTCCTTGAACCTTCCCTTTCTTATTCTCGAGGACTCTAACACCCTCCTCTGGGAAATCCTGGCTCTCCCCAACTACTACCTGGGATTGTCTTGTTTCAGTATTTCTTTTCCTTTAATGCCCATGGTTCTTGGTCCCGGCTCTTGGAAGAATGAAGAGGCAGACCAGACAGAGTGGTAGGCAGCAAAGCAAAGTTTATTGGGTGATGGTACAAAGCTCCCAAAGAGGGAGGGGACCCAAGAGGGTTGCCATTGGAGTTTCTGAGCCTAGGGGCTTTTATGAGAATATTGGCAGGCTGTTTTAATCTGATCAATCCTCTGTGCACCTGTCACCCAATCAGATTTTTGTCCATGTGCTCATCTACCTATCAGGTAGTTGTTTATGTGGGAAAGGGTGGAGGGCTCCTTCCAGGGTGGTGTAGAATAACAGGATGGGGTCTTTTTCCTTTTAAGGGTAGTTTCCTCATAGGACGGGCCCCTTGCCCCTGCTTGCCTTTCTCCTCACTATCTGCCATTAGTCTCACTTAGTGGCTTTGGGATTCTTTTTGCCAGGAAAGGAAGTAAAGGAAATAGAACCTTTCATTTTCAAATGCTGCCCACTTCACTTCCAGCTTGGTGGGTACATAATTTCTCTAGCTCCTTTATGTGGTCTCATCATTTACTGTGCTCTCTCAAGTACCTAGCAAAGTGCCCACCATATTGTGTGCACTTAAAAATAGCTATTGATTCAATTAACGTTGCCATGACCCGTTAAGGAGCCCCTGAGTTTCATGTTAGCTTCTGCTTCATGTTTAGATTTCTAAGATGCATAATCTGTACTGGATAACAATGATAGCAAATATGTAGCTTGCCTCGTGCCCCATATTTTCCTAAGTGCTTTCCATGATTGAACTTAATCCACAACAGCATAAGGAATATGTACTATTACTATCACTACTTTACAAGGAAATTTGCAAGGCAAACAGAAGTTATATAAATTGCCCCAAAGTGTACAGCCATCAATTCATAGGGCTGGGATTTGAACCTAGTTTCAGAGTCCACATTCCTTTTTTTTTTTTTTTTTAAAGATTTTATTTATTTATTTGATAGAGAGACAACGAGAAAGGGAACAGAAGCAGAGGGAGTGGAAGTGGGAGAAGCAGGCTTCCTGCTGAGCAGGGATTGCAGTGCGGGGCTCAATCCCAAGATTGATCATGACCTGAGCTAAAGGCAGATATTTAATGACTGAGCCACTCAGGCGCCTCCAGAGTCCACATTCTTAAGTACCCTGTGAGTGACTATGGCTTTAGTTCTCTTGCACTGCAAATTGGCTCTGTTACTCTTTATATTCACACAGTATCTTTTGAATATTTCCGTATCGCACCTGGCTTATTTGCAGTGCTGATACTGGGTATTAATTTCATCTAGTTCCAGATTTATGATCTCACCTGTACTCAGCATCTAACCACATAATCTCTCTGGTTCCATTAAAACTCAACAGCCAGCACTGAGTTTTCTGGGAGAGTAGAATGCATCCCCATAGCCACTAGTATTTACCCTGTTGACTCCTCTTGTGGCTGCTGGAGGGAGGTGGGATTGGGGTGGATTTCCCCTTTAGACTACAGAGAATGAGACTAACACTTCTTTCTAATGGGTTTATTTATAATCAATTGATAAGGTATACATTTCAAGTGACATTTTAATCATGATTATCAGATCATCAAATCTTAGTGATAACATTTATTTTATCTTCCTTATAATTTCAACTTTGTTTTACTTATCATTAGTTAGGTTTTCAATATTGGTCGTGACTCCTTTTTGAGTGTTTTTCATCTAATGTATTTGGATATTTTTTAACTCCATTGGTCTTTTTTGGGCAACATTCTTCCACAGTTACTAGCTACACAGTTAAATCTGGGAGTGTGCCTCTATATTTATTTTTAAGTTGTCTTGATGAGCTCAACTGGAAATTTCCATCTGACAGGTTTTCCTCCTAATCTCTAATCCTGTTGTTTCTGATGTGTGTGTTCTTGCTTCAGCCAAAGGCCCTCTAGTCATTTAGAATCAGGGCTGAATATCCCATTCCTCTAAGGCTTTTCATTTTATGCCCAGGACTTGCACATTCCCAGAACTCATCTTTCTTCCATTCCCTGGAAGTTGTACTTTGTTTCCGGGCAAGATTTGCTACCAAATACACAATGGAATATATTTCAGAGAACTCTTTGTTACATATCAGATGCATGTACAGGCACCCGGCACACCATCCAGTTCCCCGAAACTTTGTTTTCTTTAACAACAACATACATCATTTCCTTCTAGAGCTGTGAGTAGCAGTTTTATCTCATTGCATTTGAGAATTTTATTGAGCATCTTCTCTAACACATGCACATATGCTTGGGGAGACCCTGCTCTCTGCCCTGGACCTGGTTAGGGCGCGGCATCTGGGAGACCTGCCCCAGCACAAGAGCTGCAGTGCGCGGAGCTCAGAGGAGGGGAGCTGAGAAGCAGCCTCTTATTGGAAATGAAGTGAAAGGCAAGTGAGACCATCAGACTGGGTTGTCAGAATGATGGGGATAGCTAGAGCAGGGAAGGCCAGATCACAGCCGAGATGGGATTAAGCAGAAGGTGGGAGGAATTGTCTGAGGCCAGCAGGGGTTTTTATCAGGAGCTTACAGGCACTTGAGAAGAGACAGGGCGGTGGCTGCTGAAGCTACTGACCCAGCATGGACCTCATTATGTAGCATCTGGGGTGCTGAGTTTCCCCTTTTGTGTGGCCCTGTCCCTCTACTCTCCAGCCTTATGATGGATTTCCCTCCATTTCCTCATGGTGATGCCATGGAGCATGTCTCACTTGAAGTAACTTTCAAATTTTTCTTTTTCTGTGGAAGAGTTCCTGCTTCTTCATCCTGACCAGCTCCTTTAAGAACTCAAACCACCCCCACTTGACACAGCCTGCCCTCAGGCTCCCCTGCTTGGTGCTCAGCCTTCACCCTGAATCCCCTGCCCTTGTCAATTTCACACTCACTCAGCCTTCTGAAATTGCTACTCTTTCCCATTTCTGACCTTGTTTGTCCCCTCAGACCTCAGTACTATCTTTGCAGCTGGGAAGTTTGTTGCTTTTCTTGACTATGATTCAGTTTTTCTTGCTTGTCGCTGCCTCCAGTAGTCAATAGCCAAGCTGGTCAGCCCAGCCCCAGAGGATGACCGTTGGCAAAGCTCCCATGGTCTCTGGACCTGGGGGAATGCTCAGGATTCCTCTGTGGGGAATGTGCCACCTCTCTCCTACTGAGAAATTCGTCTTCCTCTCTCATTAGTAGGAGTGGAGAGAGGGATTCTTCAGAGGGATCTGGGGTACCTGCGTGGCTCAGTTGGTTAATGTCTGCCTTTGGCTCATCCTGGGGTCGAGCCCCGCATTGGGCTCCCTGGTCATCTCTCTGCCTGCCCCTCTTGTTGCTTGTGCATGCTCTCTCTCTCAAACAAATAAAAAACTCCCCACTCCACCCTGCAAAAAACCCCAAAACAGAGAGATCAGCTATAGCATTTACTGTTCTCATGGTGGTTGTTTGCCTCTGGCAGAAAGACACATAGCATACCCTCCTTCGGCTTCCACACCTTTGTGTTGTCAGGTAGAGTTATTGTTCTTTATGGTTTTCCCTGCTGACTCCCTTAATGGACTTCTAGAAAACTAGTTGTATAGTACAGTTCCCCCGCATCTGGGCTGAGATAAAAAAATTAGCCTTTAAAAATTTTCTTCATAAATTTTTCTCTCATTCCTTTCTCTATTACACAGGGGCAATTTAGGGGGACAAATTTCAGCAAATTAGTACAATTATCCTTAGCCTGCTGGTACATTTTAGCAGGCCCTACCGACACTGTCTTCTGTCAGCAGCCCAATGCAAAGAACCCGAATAATCTTGGAAATGCACAGGTAATCCACAATCCTCGCTTTCCCTTTAACTTCAGGATTTTTTTTTTCCAACTCATTTCCTATCTTAATGGTTAACAAGAAACAAAAAGGAAGCCCAATTGTATTTCACTTCTCTTCTCATTTGTAATTGTAGATAGCGAGAGAGACCAGAAAGATGTGTGAATTCATTCAAGAAAATTAATTGTGCCCTTCCTACGTGCCTGACACAAGGCTAAGAAGTGGCTTCACAGAGATGAAAGAACAGTGTCCATTTTCTCGGAGTCGAGAGCCCGGTGGGGGATGGGGACCTATATAAAACATTAAGTCCAACATAAATATTGACAGAAGAGTATTTAAGTACTGTGAGGACATTGAACACATGCGAGGGAGAAGAGGCTCAGGGAGAACTTCTGAGAGGCGATGGTGCCTGTGCTGAGTCGAACAAGGACTCGGAGGGGCTGACCGGACATAGGGGGACACTGATTTCGGATGTAGGGAACAGCACTGACACAGGAGGTAAGAGAGCTTGAGGGGAGTGAGCTGAGGCGGCAGGAAACAGGGCATGTCTGGAACATGGGGAATGTGGAGGTGTCAGGGAAGTGACGGTGGAAAGGAGAAAGTCTGGGGCCAGATCACGGGGGCCTCAGGGGCCGTCCTATGGAATTGGAGCTATGGCTCCCGGGCTCTAGAGCTACTGGAGAATTTAAGAGAAGGGCATGATGATAATGTCCTTTTAAAAAGAGTTTTGGCTCCAATGCGGCTGATGGTTTAGAATGGGGCAAGTATAGAAGCAGGGAGATGAGAATTAAACTCATGCTGGGAAGAGTTTGTAAGGGTCTGAGTCAAGACAGAAGTAATGAAAATTGAATGAAATGATTTGAGGGGCATTAAGGGAGTACAGGTGACCGAATTTGGTCCTATTCTGACAGAGATGAAGAAATAGAGAATAATCCCCAGACTTATCTTTTTTCTGCTTAAGGAACTAGATAGACTTCATAATAATAAAGGTCTTGTACTATTAAAAAAAAAAAGCTGACGTTTATTGAGCACTTTCTATGTGCTAAGTAGTTTAGGTATATTGCCTCACTTTATCTTTAAAATAACACTACGGAGCAGATCTTATTAAGCATATTTTACAAATAGGAAAAGGCCAGCATCTTCCCCATGTAGTAAGTGGCCACTGGGATTTGAAGATAGTGTGGGTGCCTCCAGAATCTGACATTCCAACACTATCCTATTTTGTCCACAGGGGATGGATTCAGTTCAGGGAAGAGATGAGGAGTCCTGTTTTGGACATGGAGGTGGATTTCTAACAGGTAGTTGTGATGTGGCTTTGAAGGTCAAGTGAATGATTGGATCTGGGGCCAGCTTTCTAGGGAAGGAGCTGGAGAGACAACCACGAGTCCACTGAATTGTCCAAAATGTGACCTGCTGTGCTCCGAAGTTGGTTTCTTATCTCTTGTGACTCCACAGAAGAAGGAAGCCATGATCCTCTTTGGCAGGGTCAGGCCAACCTGCCGCAGCCTGTCCCTGAGTCTCAACCCATCTCATCACCCTGCCTCTGTGACAGGAGTGGGTTAAGTTTGCTCCACTTTCTCTTTTCCTTATGATGATTCTTATCATGAGAACACATTAATCTTGTGCTATTTTCTGTTTTCATTACAATCTTTGTCACACAAGTGGAGCATCAGAATGTTAATGCCTCATATCTTCTGTGAAGAATAGTAGAATTCTCCATTGCTTTGACCTTTCCAATGTTCTGTATTTCGATTGGGTCTGGAAGTTGATGATTAATGATAATTACAATAATTACACCAAGGGACTCGAAATATAAATTACCAAATGTTCAAAGGAAGCCACTTGAAACCTTTAATAGAATCTTGAACAATCTCTGTCCAAATGTTCCCACTTCCTCCATCAGACATCCCTCGGTGAGTGGGTTGGGAGAGATTCAGCCTAGGTTGTAGCCAGGAGAATAAAAGAGCTGTGATTTGTGAGCCATGTTTTAGTTATATGAAGGGGGAAAAAAAGAAATCAATTTTTAAATCAATAGAATGGTCCTTCGCCCAAACAGCTTTGCTTAACAAAGAGTGAGCATTCCATAAAACAAGACTTCGCTTTCGATTCAGATCATTAACTACGATTCCCATTAGGCAGGAGGTGCCACGGGGAAAGGGGATATTTCCTTGTCTCCTCTGCTCTGGTTTCTTGGCTTTAATTTTAGGGAGGTGTAGCTTTTCAGCATGGAGAGCTTAGGACTCGATGTGGCCTTTGCTCCTTTGCCCGCAGAGGCCGCTCAAACCTGGCGCTGACGTTAGTGCAATCATATTCTCCGAGAACCTTTGCAGTGGGCAGAATGTAGATTCCCTGAGGCCGACTTTTTTTTTTTTTTTCTCCAATAAGTAGTACGAAACACCAGAATGGAGGTTTTAGTTTGAGACCCCTGGTTATTTTCTTCCTGCTGCAGGGATTCTACCTGACTTGGGATACCAGTACAGTATATACAGTCTCCCAATCTCGATCCAGAAGGTTGGAGAAGTTACCATCATGCTAGGCTTCCAAAGGGAAGAATTGAGGATGACGAGACATCTAAAGGCACCTGTGGGTGGTCACTCTGGAGCATTTTTTTTTTTTTTTCCATAGGATGACAGAGTGCAAAGAACCACCTCTCACTGCAATTTAAATACAGGCATCCTGTTGACTTTTGACTATGTCAGTTTATGTGATGGGGTACACTATTTCTAATTAGCATTATCCAGACTCTTAACACTTAGAAGTCTGTGTGTGGAGAATGTTGCGGGAGGTAGAAGAATGGCTAGAGGAGACTGATGGAAGATCCTCACGTTGTCATTGTCTGGACTTGGGTAGGATACTGTGGGTTTGCGTGGAGGCCAGGATTGACTGAAGCTCTGGGCTACACGTGAGAGCCTCTGCAGCAGGCAAGGTGTGGATTTCCTGAGGTTGGTTGGTTGGTTTCAGTGAAAGGGAAACTCAATGGAGCCCCCAGGGTCTTGGGGCTCAGGCCAGAGGCCACCCTGCAGTCCAGGAAGAGTCTGATTTGAGCTTCCTCTTCGGGTGCATTGCCCATCAGCGTCTTCACAGAGATCTGTATCTCTGAGACGGCCGCAAGGCCACTGCCACCGAACCACCCGGCCTCCTTGTTGAAGAGTGTTTTGTTTTGTTTTTAATAAAACAGTAAGAGGTGCACAGCCCAGCGTGGGCCTTCTGGCCCACACACAGCAGCCCTCTCTCTCTTGATTGTGCTCTGGGATCTGCAGGGCCCGAGAGAGCCCCACCTGTCTTCTCAGAGGCATGTCGTGAGGGTGGCTTTAAAGATTCTCAAGGTCTGGTAGGCTGAGCCCTACTTCAGCGGATGGTCGGGGTACTTTGGGATGTGTTTCTTTTCCCCAGAAGATCCCACTAGATCCCAGAGGATTCTAATGAATCAGTCTGGAGCATGCCTAGACAGTTTCAAGTAAACCCTCACTCTTTTTTTTTTTTTAAAGATTTATTTATTTATTTGTCAGAGAGAGAGAGAACAAGCAGGCAGAGGCGGGCAGAGGGAGAAGCAGGCTCCCTGCCAAGCAAAGAGCCCGACGGGGGATTCCATCCCAAGACCCCAGGATTATGACCTGAGCTGAAGGCAGCTGCTTAACCAACTGAGCCACCCAGGCGTCCCTAAACCCTCACTCTTAAGAGGGTTTTATATTCATGAAGAACATGGTGCCAAGCGTGTGTCTGTGTGGCAGACAAGCATATTTGTACTCATCTTAACATTTCCCTTTTGAGAGGTGTCACACTACTCTTTGGCCTACGTTACATCCCAGAGGATATAGGTGGGGGACAAGAGTTCTATTTCATAATGTTAACTGGGGCATGACCATCTGAGTCAAGTTCAACAACAAGGGAGAAGTGGTAATGTACTTTGCTTTGGTAGCAGAAACAGAGCTTTAGAAGGGTGAACTTGAATTCACCCTGGATGCCCGATGAGTTAATAAATGAATCGAGAAGCATTTGGTAAGTTCTTTTCTTCAAGTGGAGGTAGGCTTTTTTTGAGCTTTTTATTCTGCAGCGATATTCAGAACTTGTAACCATGAACTCAAGGAAATTCAGACGGTGACAGTTGATCTTGTAACCTGGGCAGTTACTACCGTATTAAATTGCATCCTGATTATTTGGAAAGCACAATGCTTCTGATCAGCTATTGAGGTCATGTTTGTGGGGTCAAGTATCCCATTATACTTATATTCTCTTCCAAATGGATTTGTACCTTTATTTTATTCTGCTGGTTGTTTTTCTGGCCTATTATTACAGCTATTATTGCAGCCTTAAAAATAGCTCCTATTCCCACTCCCAGAAGTTAAAAGCAACATTCCACAAAAAAAAAAAAAAGTGGATCTAATGAAAAAGTTAATATACTATCCTCCCCTTTTGAATTCGAGGTGTGTCTATGTATATGTGTTGGTGTGTGCGCGTATTTTGAGAAAGATAAAAGAGAGTTAGTTAATATTTGTACCTTGACTCAGTGATTGAAGACAGATTCTCTTGTCTTAGCAGAGTGGATGGAGAGAAAGAGAGTTCAGATGCACAAGAAAAAGAACAGGGTCAGTACCAGAAGGGACATATGGCAATACTGGCCAATATGCAAGGAACCGATGCAAATGCTACAAGCCAATTGTTGTTTGGAAGCTGCCTAATGAGTCTGGAAAACTACCCAACTTCTAAGGTTCTATAACTGCCTCACTTAGCTTTGATTTTTATAAATAGTCACATTTGTTCCAACCCCTGTCGCCACATCCTGTTAGTAATATCGGTCAATTTATATATGTCGAGTGGGAAGTACATTAATTTAGATTCCCTGAACATCTGCTGGTGCCTAGATGGACTTGAACCGAAATTAAAATCATTGAGTCATTCACCCCACAAATATTTATTGAGCATCCCGGGGCCTGTGCAGTCTGTCAGAAGGCTCCCTCAGCAACGAAGGGCACTCTGTGAGAGGAAACCCCCACGAGAATTGCGAAAAGAAATAAAAAGCCAGTTGGAACAGGCCCTGGAGAATTCACTTGTCTCTTCCTTTGTGATTATTACTGTTCCCAAGACTTTGAACCTCTGTGCGTCTAGATTCCCAACTTGTATTTGAGACTGGCTTCTCCAGGTTTGTCTTGCCTTTCCTGGTTTCTGGATTCATTCCTCCTCCTTCAGCTGCTTCATGTTTCCATTGAGACCCGTTTCATCTCCTGACTCTGTACTCCAGTAATAAGAGCTTCAAGTCTTACCTTCCGGCTCTTCTTCTTAATATGTGGAAATTGACCTGAAATGAGGTGGGGAGGGAATAAGACAAAGTCCTCGCCCCAAATCCAGGAGCCAGAGAGGAGGTGCTCTTTATCATGCAAAGAACAGGCTCTTATTCTAAACCAGGGGGAGATAGCATAGCTTGAATGTCCTTGGCGGGTTCTAAGGTCTTGTCAATTTGGGTGTGGCTCCTTTGGCCATGCCCATCTCCATACCTTATAGTCAGTGCTGGTGGTGCTTGGGCCTGACCAAGACCCATTGCTGGGCATGAATTAGGCTAAATGGGGCAAGAGGATGAACTCATTTCCTATACTGGCTCTCTGCAAGCCTGCTTTCACTCTTTCCTGCCCGCCTCCTGCAGGGTGTGATAATCACTTGCTCATTGATTCAACCTCTTCTGGTGCTGAGTGGAAGCAACTGTAATCAATTAAGGTCACAAGGATTCTATTTGTGTCCCACCGCCACAGCCTCCGAATGATACCTTACCACCTGGAAATAGTTAATTCAGCTGTCGAGATGGCCCCTCTTAAGACGGAGATGAACTGACTCATTGTGTTTCCTGGTCTTTCCTTTCACATGCGCTGTTGTGTCCGTCACAGGGGTCCCTTTTTAAACGATCACCATATGTCAGCATCAGCGTCGCATTCGTATATAGGAAAATACAGTCACCGGTGTCATAACCTTTACCGTTTGCGGGTGTTCCACCGCGCGTGCATTTGGTGTCACAGTTGTAGTTTGGGGACCCATAATGGGTATGAAATAATCACTGTCACCTGTGAATCCTCCAGACCCAAATCACTCAATACAGTGAATGCCTGTCAATATCCTGGTTCTTGTGTGCCGCCCTCTATAGTTTGTAAATGTGACACTGACCTTCCCGGTTTATCACTCACAGGGCTCCCGATCGCTTCCATCTTCCATGGCATTCTTTAGTAACAACATTCACTTTGTGATTCCTCTGAAAGCTGAAAGCTCAAAACACTGAGCAAACTGAAAAGTCAAAGCAAAAACCCCTCGTCCTCTTGATCATTAATCACTGGCTGGGTGTGTGTCTCAGAACTTGGTGCCGCTCTGATTTCTCTCCTATGCCCTTCGGGCAGAAACCTCTCCTTATTTGTGTCTTCTAGAGCACCCCGTACACTGCCGGAGCTCCATAAATAATTAATCTCACCAATAATAATGGGAAGCAGAGGCTTCCAAGAGCCTTCCTTTCCCCGTTCTGTGAAACGGGTGTTATGGTATTTTGACTATCAAAACAATGATTAAGCGGCTTTGGCACACTTTATGTTTGGGCTAAATGCGATTTTGCTAATGCACCATCTCATTTCTCCCTCCCCCAACACTCGTATTTTAATGATTTCTAATTAATATTGTAATATTTCTTGAATAATTCATGTTTTTAAACAAGAAGGGCTGGCATAAATTTCTGTCAATCTGTTTGTGTATTGCAGTGCTGTGCACAACAAACAAACACAGTCTGCTTCCTTTGGAGACTGGGGGGAAGAGGCAGCAGAAAAGAGAGACATCAGAGTCCGGGGCTGGATTCTCGTTCCTCCCCAGAAGAGAGGGAGGCCGGCCCCCAGGTTGCCTTCTGAGGTTTCCAGGCAGACACCTTTGTCTTTGCTATCACCTCCTTGTCATTCCATTTTTCTCTCCTGACAGGCACCCGAGGCCCTCAAGCTGCACCTCGTTACCCTAAACAATTCTCTCCTCCTTCCCCAGCTGTTCCCTGAACTCCGTGTCCTCTCACCGCCAGCCCCATCACAAATCGTCTTTTTGCCTCTCTGGACATGGCTCAAGGATAGGCACGTACTGTAATCCGGTAGACTAGTCAGGACTATGTGGATAAAAATGGGGGGTGGACCTCTTCATTTGGTCGACCAGCATTTCCTGAGCCCCTGCTGCTGCCTTGGAACCCCACAAAGCTGGACTAGATATTTGGGTCATCTTGGCCAAGGAATGCAACTGTTCTTCTCTAGAGGCTCCGCAAGAATCCAGTTGGGACTCTTTGGAAGTCTCAGGGGGATTTCTTTTAAGAGAGGCCGTAAAGCCCCTTTCTGGACAGCTGCAGATTCTAAGGTCACACAGCTCAGGCTACAGTTGCCAAGTGGTAGAAAGCCCTGGGTGGGTTTTTTGTTTTGTTTGTTTGTTTTGTTTTGTTTTTTAATGTTCATTTTCATTGTGTTGTTCAGTTAAAACCAACCTAGGGACTGGAGGCAAGGTTTCAGAATAAAAACTTAGCTCTGTCCCGAGCCTGGCATCCCAACTCCACACTCCATGAGGTTGTGATCTTTACCTTGTGAAGGACTAAGGTCACATTCCATTGAAATCAACAGGAAATTGCTCAGGGACCCGGAAGCAGGAACTTGTTTTCCTCCAGCACTTTCCTCTTCTCTTAGGTTTAGGAAGGCTGCTGCTTTAGAGTAGCTTCCCTGGGAAATCTGCTGTCAAGTGACTTTCATTCCCCCCACTCTTCTTTGGAGCCGGAGGAAAGACTTTCTTATCTATAATTTCTGCCCGCATTACAGCCCTACTGATGCTGGGCTGACCCTGCTGCTGGGGCCATTAATGTGTGTCACTGTTAATTAGCAGCCAATGGAATACCCAAGCCAGCGACATGGTTCGCTGAGATGGATGTGCTTGTTTTGATTGCATTGCTATTGCTAGGCTAACTATCATTTCTACTAATGATTTCCAAGTAGGTAGCAAAAGGGTAGGAGGGAAACGACTTAATTTGATCTCTCCCCCCCACTATCTCTAAGAGCAATTTTAGTGGTGAAAACACTCTGTAAGGCAAGAGCTTCCGAATTCGTTGAGGTCTTTGGAATGACAGATTGTTATTAACTGACCGTATCGAGATAGGGAGGGCTGGTGATTATGTGTAAGGTTATAATCTTTGAGGGCGGGAGCTAACATACCTGCCCTCTGAAGGACTGTGAATGGCCTCTATAGACACAATCATCCTGCAGATAGAAAGGTTGCCCGTTGCTGTTGCTTGTCCTAATGATGCTGAAAGTGGAAAGTGAAGTTGAAAGTGAACACAAAGTGGTAGGGGGTACGCTGCTGGTAGGAGGAGGAAAAGGCAGCTTATCTCTGTATAATATAATGTCATTCTATCTCATAATACCATGGCCACATTTCCCAATACCTAGGGCTAGGATTAGGAATGGACATCTGCCTAGAACTAGATTGGGATCAGAAACTCATGTCTGAGCTCAGTAGTATTCCAACAGCAATGGACAATTGTTGTACATGTCCCTCTTGGGGCATTTCCTGCCCTCAGCCATTGTATTCAATGACTGTTGCATTTCCCTCTGTCTCCAGACTCGGTCCTGGCTACGTCCTCTCTCATTTCTAGCATTTAGCTTTCCACTTGGATTCTACTCCATGGTTTAGAAACATCTCATCATGCACCCATCTTCCACCTGTTCAAGACTGCTACGGTCTCCAGGGCTTGGGAATCTTCTTTTAGCTCCTTTGGGTTGTGCTCCATTTGCCATTTCTCCCTCTCCTGGATCTTCAAACTTGCCAGCTTCACTCATACCCCTTGAGTTTCTCTCAAAGGAGAAATTAATGTAGTTCCCATTTTCCTTATTGAAAAACCTCTATTTCCCTTTCCCTTCATAGGAAAGTGTCTTGAAATAACAACCTACAGTGAATCTCTCCACTTCTCACTTTACATTTGTTTCTCAAACAATAAGGGCTAGACTTCCGTCTCTGTCCCTGTCACTCCACTAAACTGCCCAGCAAAGACCACAGAGACAACATCATTAGCCAAACACAGGCGGTGATATTCAGTTCTCATCTGACCTGGCTTCTCTATAGAATTGACCACCATTGTCCCTCCTTGTCCCAGGATGTTCTTTCCTCATTTGGATTGGTTTCCATGACAGTTCTCTTGCTAGGATGTCTGTCTTACACTTCTGGTGGCCCCTTCTCAGCCTTATTTGTGGGATGTTCATTCTATATCTATCACTTAGATGTTGGAATTCATGAGGGCTCTCCTGTTCCCTTATCTTTTTCATCATTATGGTCTTTTGGAGAAACCTTATTCTAGGTTTTAGTTACCACATACAAGCTGGCATTACCCTCTGGCCTCCCCCCTCCCCACCTTTAAAAATATCTTGACTCCCTTCTTAGCATTTTGTCTAAAAGCATGAGATTTTTTCATCAGGACCCCAGGTCCCCTCTAACCCATTATGTTCAAAACCAAAACAATCGTCTTTTTCTCTGAGCCTAAAATGTGATCTCCTTTCTGTATACCCTGTCCAGAGTCTGACAGCGATCTACGCAATTGCTCAAGCTAGAAATCTGGCCCTATCTTTTCTCTTTATTATCACTCGTCATCCAGGGCGAGTCCTCTTGATTCTGTAGCTCACTGTCACCTTCACTGTCACACCCCTGATTTGCATCCTCCTCACTGTCAGATAATTTTTCTAACTTGCGTGTCAGTTTCCTGCTCAGACATCTTGTATTTTCCCTGGTTTCTTGTCAGATAAGCTCTTTGGTCCCTTGTACTTTTTCAACCTCCTTGGCCGCCATTCCCCCTCCCACACTGTGTGCCTCACCAAGTTATGAGCAGTCCCCGGATGCTGCCATACCCTCTTGTTCCTCCGTGC
>CM053609.1:60439100-60466809 GCA_028646535.1 Procyon lotor
ACCACAGGCAGAGGATTCCATCACTTTCCCACTCCAAGAGCTTATGCTGTGAAGAAAGCGTGCGCTTATGAGCCAGGAAAAGAGAACCTGCTGTTCCCGGAATAGGTCTTTCCAGGTCTGAGCATCTCACAGTGCTGAGTGTGAGTCAGGTACGCAAAGAGACGTATTTTCCATGCAACGCAACCTAACACGCAAGCTAACAACATCATCGGGTATTTAATGAAAGAAACGGTGATTGTGTGCCCAAGCTGGAGGACAAACTGTTGGACGTTGAAAGACACTGCAGGTCTCTAAAGTGATGTCTTGTGAACTGTTTTTTGTGCACTTTAAGAGTTATTCAATTTTCTGCATAGAATTGAATATAACAGACAAGTCCATTATGAGACTATCTGCACATCCAGAGTTGTGTGGTTTTCCTGTTACTATGACTCATCATGAATCTTCTTTGTGAGGCAGCTGCTTTACATGGAAACTCTAACCATGCTTATTTACCTGGTGTAATAGTTATTAGGAGAAACAATGTAGAACGTGCTGGAATCTGCAGAGGAGGTGCATAAATACTGGGGCCAAGCAAAAGCTGCAGACAGAGCTCATGGTGTCAGCTCTGATTTACATCATCACATTTAAATGCAAGAAGGAATGTTGACTCTAAAGAAAATCAAATACATTAAAACAAAGCTCTTTGCATTTTTAGAACCATAGACAAAATAAACCTGAAATCTATACCCTATTTAAATGTCCTTGATAGAAAAGATAGAGATTCTGCCTAATCATGGAATTGAGAAAAAGAGAAATAAATCCAGACACCAAAGGACAGAAAAGAAAATGCTACATAATGATTTTATAATACAGAAATAGTTTTACTCAAGAAGTACATTTTAAAATCCCATTGAAAATGCCATGTAAAATTGAATTGCCCTCAGACTTTGAAAAATAATGGAGGATGGCTGGAATTTCAAGGTGGAGAAGAGCCTACGTTTCAACAAGCCAATTTCATAGCTAAATTCTCTTGTGAGACACCTTTCTGAGGTTTCCACCATCTTTAAGAGACTTATATGTTGTTATAAGTGCCATTTAAGGTACTCACTTATTAACCCTGCCCTTGGAAAATCCAGAATGGTTAAACAGCAGCAGATTTGAATTTTATTGCTTTGCTTTCTTTAAAAAAAAAAAATGTTGCCGTCTGAGCAGAGAGATCAGATATAAACTTTCATGAGAACAGATTATGTTTTTTCTAGACTTTAGAATGTTAACATGCTCCAAGCTATACATTGAGTCAAGGGAAGACCTTTCAGAAGCAACAAACCAATGTGGTTTTTTTTTCCCAATGCATTAATCCAATTTTTCTTGAAAACATTAAAGTACATTGGAAAACTATCTCCCTTATTTCTTTAATGGGCAAAAGCCACATTTCAGAACCTTGCTGGACTCAGATGAAACTAATGTGACATAAAGATCTGATCTGGGAGCACAGAACGGTAGTGAGGTGGAGTCCACATTGCCATTGGCGTACGTACCCAAGTCCATTATACCTGGTTTCTTGTAATGAAAAAGGCAGGTCAGTTTCTCACGAGCAGATCAGCCCTTCTGGGAATTAAGGGTCGGGACATATCCTTTCTTTCTCCTTCCTCTGAGGCATCTCCTGTGCCATCACTCCATTTGGATCATCTATCTTCCATTTACTCAACCCTCATTTTTGGTTCTTTCAATGTCCTAATAATTACCCAGATTATTGGAAATATTTCCAAGCTATGGTTCAAGTTACATCACCTCTTCTTTCCAGCCCTTCATATTTCCCTGATTTCTCAGCATGTGGGTTTTTTTCTTTTTAAAATTATCTGTTGGATTTTTTTCTCAAAGGGTAAATATGGATTGTGTTGTCCCTTATGTATTTATCATTATGTTTGTGCTGGAACTTCCATCACTTGACAGGTTTTTTCCAGGATGTGTCTTTGCTTACCAATAGCAAGGTACAAATGTATAAAGGATAGAGAATAAGATTTGTGTTCCAATCATCTAGGTTCAACTTTTTTGTCATTACTCAGATTGTAAATCTCTACCTCTTCAGAGATCACTCCAAAATTTATAATCAGTCCCTTTTCTGTTTTCTCAAAGTACTTGGTATCTCCCTTCAAAGCATTCATATTTGTGACTTGATATTTCCTTGGATGATTATTTGAGCAATGTCTGTCTTTCCTACTAGACTCTCAGCACCACAAAAGCAAACACTACAATTGGTTTGCAATTCTAACCTCACAGACTCTGGCACACAGTAAGTGTAAAATAAAATGAAAATGAAAAAGGTAAAATGAAATCTAGAAACATTTCCATTACCATTCACACTTCCTGTAACTTACAAGGCAGTATGCAGTAAAGACTATCTGGTAAAATGTTTTCAAACAAACATCAGTGACTGTTGAGTCTTTTAGATTTTTTTCAGGGTTGAAGATTACCACAAAGAAACACATTTACTGATTTCTATTTCAACTTTTCAGGCAGTTCGCAATATATGGAGCCCTTCAGTGTGCTGGGTTGGTTCTAAGGAACAGGGTGTAGGAGGAAGAGAGAGTCATTGAGAAGAGGAGGCGGGAATTCCAGGGCGTGATATGAGGCCCATCACTCTTGCTGAGGAGAGATGGCCGGCCATCTCAGATCACATATGCCGGCTGTTTTTAACTGTGGCTGTCAAACTTTAACAGGGAAGTTGACAACCTAGAATGTGGCTGGGGGACAATAAAATTTAGTCATGTCACTGAGGAATGTCTGGAAAGGTAGGTCGTAAAGGAATTCAGGTTGGGGAACAGGTACAATTGTCTCCAACTATGAGAACACTTGTGATGTAGAAGAAAGAGGCATCTTTTCTACAGTCCCCAAAGCAGAGTGAGGAATAATCCATGTCAAAGGGAGTAGCTGGCACTGTCTGAGGAGGGAAGAGAAGCCTTGTGACACAGTGAACTTCTTTCATGGGTGTTTACTCAGAGTTTGGGGTGGGGGGACATATGCCATTGTGTTGGGGGTAGTTTGGGCCTAGATGAGAGACTGGAGGCTAGGCCCTGTAGCACTCTGGCAGGATGTGGCCCTTGGCATTCGAGCCCTTGGATGGCAGTCACTGACTGCCAGACTCAGCTCCTACTGTAAAATGGGAAAAAGTACCACCTATGTCACCAGGCTCTGTGGATGGAGCATGATAATTTATAGAAATTTAAAAGCACATTATGACGGTTTAAAGTGTACTTTGCTTAGTAAATATCAGACATCATTTAATGAAGATACATTTGTAATTTTCCCTTGATTTCACATTTTGACTGTTAGACACACAACAAGCCAGGGCTGTCATTTTTTTCTTCTTCCATATGTTTTTGAATCAGTTCCTTCTATCCCATGCCTCACCCACCATATGCACCCTGACATTTGGGAGGAATGCTTTTTTAAAATATTGCATTCTGCACTCCAAATGCACAGAATACCAACCTGTGTCAGTGTGTGTGTGTTTTCCAAATTCTGTTTCATGGGTCCCTTGCTGGGCGTAGAGGAAGACTTGCAGTTGGGCTGTGGTTATTTGATTATGTTTTGGTCAGTGGAATAGGAACAGAAATAATGAATGCCATTTCTGGGCCTGTTCATAAGCCTTGCTGAGCTCTCCATGGTGTGTGTGCATCCATTTTCCAGAAATCCTGGAGGCCAGGTGTTTAAGATGTCAGTCAAACAGTATAAGAATAGAGTAGGTCTCTGAGTCACCATTTGGGGGGGAGCAGTTGCCCCAGAAAGTCACATGACACACATCAGGCTGTGACTTGAATGAAAATTGACCCTTTGTTGTTATTAAACCCTGGAGACTGCCATTTTGCTTCACGATTTATTTGTTAAACATAGCATAACCTACTGTAATTGACTAATATGGAAATTAGTACCAAAAAACAGCGGTGGCTAAAACAAAAACCTAAAACATGAGGCACTGGTTTAGTGTTGGAAGGTAGGTGGCTCTGACATGAGAGTTTATAAATCTTCTTACATTCTTGGGTCATATTATTATTTTAATTCCTTGGCTATTACTGAGGTTCAGGAGAGACTAAAAATGATGATAAGTAGCATTTATTGAACTCTTACTATGTGCCAGGCATTGGACTGCAGTCTGAGTGTTGCCTCCATTAATCCTCACAACAACTTTGCTTTGGAAACACCATTATTTTCCCTCTTTGCAGAGAAACAGGTTGAGAATCAGAGAAGCCCAACTTCCATGCTATCAAATCTAAATTGAGTTTTCTTTTTTGTGAATTATCTGGGGATAAGCAAGGAGAATATGTAAAGAGAAGTACTTACTAACCTAATTTACTAACCTAGATTACAATTTAACTTAGTAAGCTCGAAAGGAGCAGAACTCACTGGGAATAGTGAATATATTAGTAAAGTCATAGTACATTACTTGGACATGCTTCAGATTAGACAAAAATAAATCTCTCTCTCTTTCATTCTCTCATGCACATGCACACACACACACACACACACACACACACACACAGAAGCAACGAATTAAGACAGAACAGAAATCTCTAAATTATGCATCAAAATACAAGCAGTTAAAAAAGTATAGGTCTCAAAATACTACATATATGATCAAAGAAAGATGGCTGCAGTTGTAGTTCTGGTTTTTGGCTAGACAATCCCATCCATTATAGTAACCACTGCTAGGTGTGTCCATTGAGCACTGGAAATGTCTTGTTCTGACATGTGCTGTAAGTGTTAAGTGCACATCAGATTTTGAAGACTTAGTACAAAAATGTAAACTATCATTAGTATTGATTGAATATTGATTGGTATTTTGTATATAGTGGGTTAAGTAAAATGTACTACCAATTTTACCTGCTTACTTTTATCTCTTAAATATAGCTAGTAGAGATTTAAAAATTACATCTGTGGCTCCCATTATATTTCTGTTGGACAGTGCTGGGCTAGAGTGTCAGGAATGAAGCAAGCCAGGGAAACCTGCAGAGTATTTCTGTTCCAGAAACAGTTCAGATTCTAGTGAAAGTGATGCTTTGAGTCAGTTTTGGAAAGATTTTTCTGGAATCCTCCTTTAGTCTTTTGGTCTATTTTTTGAGCATCCCTCCTGGTCTTCAACCACACAGATGATCTCAGATCTTTTCATGAACAATGCACTTGCTTAATATTGAGGTATCTATCAACTCTCAAAGTAGCTATGGGCAGACCAGTGCTTCTTATATTTAAAGTGTATGGAAATCACAGTGGTGGGAGGAGGTCTTCTTAAGAGCAGGGTCTGTTACTAGGTCTGGGAAGGTGCCTGAGATAATGCCAGCCCTGCAGATCTGGGACCACACCCGAAGAAGCAAGAGCTTAGAGCAGTTTAGAACCACCAGACATCAAAATATGGGAACAAAGGGGAAAAGTGGGGTGATTGTCATAAACCGTCAGAGTGAACCCTCTCTCTTCAATTAACTTACTCTTCTTTCTTCTCTCAGATTGAGCTGTCTCTATAGAAGGTGAAATGAACAGGCCACAGCACAACTAATCTGCTCAATTCTACTGTTGCAAAGATTGATGGAGACCATTGTGTGATCAATTTGGTCATGACACTGGGTATCAGTCATGAGCATGACTGAAATGAATGGAATCACTTTACTCCAATCTGGTCTGCTTTCATTGTGTAAACTTAGCTGCTCCTGAGGGCTCGGGGTCAGGGAAATCAGCACTACACCTAAGTCTACTAACCTTCCTGAGATAATTGATTAGCAAAAAAATCAACATATTCATGCATATTAGTTATTATATGGGACAATCAATCAGTTTGCCTGCCTTACTTATGTTCTCTTCTCAGAGAATGTGCTTGCTTTCTGTTGAAGTTAGAAAGTGTCACAATTTCATATTTGTAAAGATGAAATTTTGTTATAAGATAATGAGATCAAGCCTCAAATTAATTTAGGAAATCAGCTTAAAAATAATTTTAAAAGAGAATTAAGGAAAATGTTTGGAGTAGTTATACAACATTTGGTATGAGTTTATAAGCTCCCCAAATGGCTACTTAGAAGAAAAAGTCCTAAATGATTTTGTAATTTTTAAAAATTTAAAAATAAACTCATTATAGGAGTCTCAATTTATACCTTGTTAGAACATCATTGCAATGTGGATAGGGAGGCCTAGTCAATCATGTCATATCTAAAATATAAATTTTGCATGACACTTTGGGGTTTTGAGATAGGTCCTCTGGATGGAAACTTTAAATTCTTGTGACCTTGAGTTTCATTTTCCGTCACTCATAACGTCAAATTACTTTACTGTTGATTCTTTTTCTTGTTATTCCTGCAGTGGCCTCCTTATTTGAATTCAGATCTGGTTCAAAACATTGGCTGCTACTTTGACCTACACTGACATTTCAAAGGCTGAAGAATAATTAGTGAAATAAAAACCTCATAATTACTTTCTAACACACCCACACAAAGCCTTTTGTTGAGCTGGCAGAATGGATTGGGATTTTTGTTGTGTTGTGTTTTGTTCTAAATGATTGAGCATGGGACTAAAGTGAAGTGACAGACATTTCTTGAATGCACAAAATGATCTGAAAGCTCAGATAGTCAAGGTTTCACCTAATAGTATTGAAATCTTGAGAATTAATTTTATTTAAAATCTGATTTGAAACACTAACAAAAAGGAAGCCTTTCTTTAGAAATAACTGTAAAATAGAATATGATATATTAATAACAAGAGTCTGGTTATTTTTGTTTTTGTCGTTGGCTTTTGGCTAGGTTGGGGAAGACTGAACAGGGAATTGTTCTGTTTCAGATATTAAGATGGTTTGAACTACTTGTTCAACTACCCCAGGAAAATGTTTCTTACAGTAAACACATGATGAATAAGTTTGTATTGTACTGGCTCTTTTTTTTTAATCTGACTTGTTGGTTGGACTTGTGTATGAGGACCTATCAGTACTTGTCATAACCAAGTGAGAGCTTGCTTGTACCTAGCTTCCTCTGTCAAAAGAAAGAAAATTCTATAGAAACTGCCTGTTGTTGGTTGAGTCCAATGTGAGAGATTCATTCCTGGGTCTTTGTGGTCTACACGTTTCTATAGAAAAAAATATAATTTTATTGTTGTTTGTACTATTTGCAGAGAGGTTTTGGAATAGCTAACGTAATCAATACATTGAACAAACGTGTTCTTTTTTAAACAAAGCACGATAAAAAAAGTGGTATTTCTCAAATTTTTCAACTTAAGGCCTTTTGCAATGTTATAGTGACTGAGGACCCTGGGCTGCTTTTGGTATGTGTGTGATATATATTGATTTTAGAAATCAAAATTGAGGAATTTAAAACAATAACACACATTATATGTTAATGAAATAATATATGATTTTATTTAAAAATGTATTTTTCAAAAGAAATAGTGGGAAGAGTGTCATTGTTTTGCATGTTTATAAATTTCTTTAACACCTGATTTGATAGAAGGTAGCTGGAAGATATCATAGGTCATATAGCCTCCAGAAAATTCTACTACATGTAGAAGATAGTGAGAAAATAACTGAAAACTAAAATTATGCCTATAGTATTATTATTTTTTAAAGATCTTATTTATTTATTTGAGAGACAAAGACAAAGAGACAAAGAGAGACAAGCAGTCTCCCTGCTGAGCTGGGAGTCCCAATGTGGGGCTTCATCCCAGACCCCTGAGATTATGACCTGAGCCAAAGTCATTTGTTTAACCAACTGAGCCACCCAGGCACTCCTGTCTTATATTACTATAAAAATAGTTTTGACCTTGTAGACTCTCTGTCTTGAGAACCCCTCAGGTGTCCTTGGGGCACACTTTGAGAACTCCTGGTCTGAAGGTGAAACTAAGAGTAAGACCAAAAACTCTGTTAAAAACTCAAACAGATTTAAAGTAGAAAAATGTTCCTTTAAGAATCTTACAGGTTGGGGTGCCTGGGTGGCTCAGTGGGTTAAAGCTTCTGCCTTCGGCTCAGATCATGATCTCAGGGTCCTGGGATCAAGCCCCGCATCGGGCTCTCTGCTCAGCGGGGAGCCTGCTTCCCCCTCTCTCTCTGCCTGCCTCTCTGCCTACTTGTGATCTCTCTTTCTGTCAAATAAATAAATAAAATCTTTAAAAAAAAAAAGAATCTTACAGGTGTACTTCACAGACCCTCCCATTAAACTATAGGACTCCTAGGAATATCAATTGTGTTGGGCTACTGGAACTTTCCAAGAATCTCACGGTAGGGAAGAATTTAATGTACAGGTATGGATTTTATCTAGGAATGAAGCCAATAGCTTCATAGGAAGCCCATAGGTTTTTTAAAAATTTAAATTCAATTAATTAGCATATACTGTATTATTTGTTTCAGAGGTACAGGCCTGTGATTCAGCAGTCTTATATAATACCCACTGCTCATTACATCATGTGCCCTCCTTAATGTCCACCACACAGTTACCCCATTCCCTCCACTCCCCTCCAGCAACCTTTAGTTTGTTTCCTATGATTAAGAGTCTCTTACAGTTTGTCTCTCTCTCTCTGGTTTCATCTTGTTTTATTTTTTTCCTCTCTTCCACTATGATCCTCTGATTTGTTTCTTAAATTCCACATATGAGTGAGATCATATGATAATTGTCTTTCTCTGATTGACTTATTTTGCTTAGTATAATACCTTCTAGCTCCATCCATGTCATTGCAAATGGCAAGATTTCATTTTTTTTTTTTTTTGATGGCTGAGTGATTTTCCATTGCGTGTGTGTGTGTGTGTACCACATCATCTTTATCCATTCATCTGTTGATGGATATCTGGGCTCTTTCCATAGTTTGGCTATTGTGGACATTGCTGCTATAAACTTTGATGTTAGGTGCCCCTTCGGATCACTACACTTGTATCTTAGGGTAAATACCCAGTAGTGTGATTGCTGGGTCACAGGATAGCTCTATTTTCAACTTTTTGAGGAACCTCCATACTGTTTTCCAGAGTGGTTCTGCCCACTTGCATTCCCACCAAAAGTATAATTTTCTCCACATCCTTGCCAACATTTGTTGTTTCCTAATTTATTAATTTTAGCCATTCTGACTGGTGTAAGGTGGTGTCTCACTGTGGTTTTAATTTGTATTTCCCTGATGCTCAGTGATGTTGAGCATTTTTTCATGTGTCTGTTGGCCATTTGTATGTCTCCTTTGGAGAAATGTCTGTTCATGTCTTTTGCCCATTTCTTGAAGCACATAGGTTTTTAAGATAATTTTACTATGGTAAACACTATCTCCTTGAATTAAAAGGGACAAAGAATACAAAATGAAAAGAGTCCTTTAGACCTCTGAACTGCTATAGGCAGGAAGCAAGCTGAGAAAAGTATTCATCTGAAAACACTGGCCATTTATCATGGGAAAAGATGACAGAGGGTGGGAGAAAGAGGCCAGAGGAGAGAGCCAAGAGCTGTGAAGATCTTTCACAGAGAACGGGGCCCAGGTCTAATCAAGAAACTGCCAACACATACCTGGCTGGATTTCAGAATTTTTAACTGGTGATTCCTATGTATCTCCTGTTTTCTCTTGTTTTTGAATGGATCTGCAGCAGTCATCTTCTCTCTCTCTCTCTCTCTCTCTCTCTCTCTCTCTCTCTCACACACACACACACACACACACACACACACACACACACACACCATTGATAGTGTGTGTAGCAGGCAGATATCTTCTCTAGTTCACAGGTCTTGAGATTGAGAAGAACTCTTTGCTGGAATGGATTAAGGCTTTTGTTGGCTTTTTGGTTGAATGTGTATATTTTGCATGTAGGAATAATATTAATCATTTAAGACGGTGGCAGACAGTGGTAGACTACAGATTTGCTTCTAATACTCCTTGCCTCTTGGTCTTCATGCCTTTGTGTCATCTCCTGTCATGTGTAATGAAAATTGGTCCTGTGTCACAAATAGAATATGGTGGAAGAGAGTACTTCTTATGAGGCTAGGCTATGAGAGGAATTAAAGCTTTAGCTTTGGTCTCTAGGATTTCTCATTCTGGGCGAAGCCAGCCACCCTGTGACCAGGCCTATGTACAGAGGAACTGAGGGTTCTGGGCAATAGCCAAGCAGCAACCTGTCAGCCCTGTAGGAAGTGGATCCTCCAGCTCAAGCCAACATCTGACTGAACATCATGAGATACCCAGAACCAGAACTTTCCACCCTGCCCCCCAAGCTGAGTTGCTCCCAAATTTCTGAAAGATAATAATTATTGTTCTTTTAAGATATTAAGTTTTTGTATGATTTTTAAATGTAGCAGTAGGTAATTTACGCATAGGTTATACAGGAAGTCTTTTTATGTAATGACGAACATGAAGTAGGAATTTTGATGGCAATGGTTGTGACTCAAGCAGATTGGCCTAGAACTTGAAGGGAGTGCCTTGTTTTTTTCCTCAGCAAAGAATCGAGGCTCTAGTTCCAGTTCTACAAATATAAGGAGTATGAATCTTGGGAACTCTCTTGAAGTTTCTGGGACTTAATGTGTTAATCTTGAAAATAAAAGACATTAGTTTTTTATTGGTTTTTGTTTTTAAAGATTTTGTTTATCTATTTGAGAGAGAGAGAGAGAGAGACAGTGTGAGTGAAGAGAAGGAGCCCGAAGCAGGGGGCAGGTTGGGGGGAGGGGTGAAAACACTCCCTGCTGAGCAGGGAGCTGGACCTTAGCCAAAGGCAACCAGGTTCACTGACTAAGCCACCCGGGTACCCCAATAAAGGACATTAGTTACATGATATCAAAAGATCCTTCATAACTGAAAATACTAGACTTTGTAAATCTATTTTAACACATCCCAAAGCATCTTGGAACATTTCTGGCACTTTTTTCCCTTGGGGATTTGGTATAATTTTCACTAACTTGAATGAACTATCCTATATCATGTCATTTCTTCATCTGTCATCAGTTGAAACCTTCCACCTAGATCCAATATAAGTGTAGATTTACTTTTATTAAGATTTAAAAATATATCACTGAATTTATTTTTAATTTAAAAAATATAGCTTGACATTTCAGTTTCACATCAGTAATGGCCTTCGATTTTAGTTGTCACTGTTTGAAAATATAATGCAAACCAATTAAATGTTGTAGAGTAGCAAATAAAGGTATCAGTGATAAATAGAATAAGAATTTTTGGCTGGAGAGATGTATGATTAATTTCAGCATCATATTAATATTTATAATCTGAACAGGCAGATTTATTTCAAATTATTCATAGTGTTTATTATGTGTGTGATCTTTTACTCAATGATTGGTAAGTTCTGAAAGCAATTTGAGCATTTAAAAAATTTTCGCCTGTATGTAGCAAGGAAGGGTAATGAAGAGGAACTACTGTCCTTTTGTATTAGGATCTCTTTAATTCAACAATAAATATTCACCAAAGTGCATGCTATCTCGAGATAAGGTCACTTTGACCATCTATTCTATTAAAAATATGTTTATTTTACTTACAGGTGCCATCCCTTAGGACAGGCAATTGACGTTTCAGCTAGTAGCCTTTGTCAAGGAAATAAAACTTATTTTTAATGGAATGGAAGTTTCTTAATGACCCAATCTCAAGAATCATGCACTTTGGTGAATATTTATTTATTATAAACTAGTCAGCTGAAAATGCAATTTGCCCTACAGAAGGTGGTCTGGTTATTTATGAATAGCATTATATCAGTTGTGTTCACTCGTTAGAAAAAAAAGAATTGTTACGGTACTTAGAAAACCATGCAAGCTTTCCACTGTTTCTTTAATTTTCTCTCGGTTAGCTTGTTTTTTGTTTCTTCTTAATGATCCTTTTATGCTTATATTTTTTCCTCACCCCCATTTAATCTGTCTTTCCCTTTTGTTTGGTCCCTATTTTTCTCTTTATTAAATTTAAATCATTCTTTGTTCTTCTAGGAAAAATTCAAGGGATTATAGTATTTCTCCTCTTTCATTGTCTCCTGCTGTCCATTGTCTCCTTGCTCTTTGCCTCTCCACTTCCGACAAATATCTTTCCCAGCTACTCCAGGAGGGCAAAGTAGCCACACCGTTTCAGGAGCCAGCTGATTCTCAGTCCAAAGAAATACAGAGGCAATTATTTCATGTTTTCCATTAAATTAGGATAATTCCTATTGTTTAGGTGCCAGACCATTGGGTTATTCTTTTTGTTTTTGGAAATTCCATGAGAAAAAGAGCAAATTCATATGGTCTGAGAGGAGTAAATAGATAAGACAGAAACCCAATGTCTTAGCAGCTTTATAACCAGCAAATACAAAGGTACTTCACATTTCCTGTTAAAATTATTTCCAATACTTTATATTTTAAGCCATCATAGAAAATGATTTTTTTTTGGTATTACTTCTTTGGATTGAATAGTGACAATAGCCAGTGAGCATATTTATTTTCATATATATATATATATATATATATATGTATATATATGTATATATATGTGTGTGTGTGTGTGTGTGTGTATACATATATATATATATGTATAGTAGCAGGTCCAATCATGAGATACAAAGTTTTATGCCTTGGGTTTTCACTATGGAAATTACATCATTTGCAAATGGTAATCATTTTAAAAACCTACTTTTTGATATGTATACTATTTTTGTTTCAGCTTATTACATTGGCCAGAATTTCCAAAACTGTGTTAAATGGAGATCATCTACTAAACATACTTACCTTGTTCATGGTTTTAATGAAAACATTGCTAGCCTTTCTCCAAAATGGGTGTTGTAGCATTTTTTTCCTATTTTCCTCCAAATGAATGTTGTAGCTTTCTTCTTAATTACTCTAGAGCCCTTTTACAATTTTGGCATCAGCCCCTGTTCTTTCTCAGAAGTTATCTGGTCCTTTTATTTGGTAATTTCACAATTTGGAGTGAGGAGTAACTTTCTTTCACTGGCCTCTCAGTTCTTACCCAGCACCTAGCACTCTACTGGCACACAGACCTGACTGAGTAATTAGACTGACATTCTCAACCCTGGTCATGAATACTGCCAAGATCAGATTTTCAATTAAGTATACAAATCAGAATTAGCATGCGTGCTAATTCTACAACAATCCGAAGCAAAGCAAAGTTGTGGCTTATTTTCTTTACAAACAGATTCCAAACTCAAATTGAGAAATGCCCAGACCTCATCACAAATCAGTTAATTTTGAATCTATTAGGGGACCCAGGCAACAGGAAAGTTCCTCAGCTGATTTCAATATGCAGGCACATTTGAGAACCACTCCACTAGGGTTCTTTATCAGCGTTAACCCATCAACTTGGGGGTGGAGAGAAGTTGTTTTTCCAAAGTATCCTTGTCATTTTCACACCATTTTCCTGCATGTATGAATGTGTAACTTCTGGATTTCTATCTTCTGATAGGATGGTAATCTATCATATATGCTAAGGCCTGCCTAGCACGCAGGCAAACTTGGGGTGTTCAGGTATGAGCTCCCTTAGTGATCCTGTAGGGAACTTATGTCTTCATTTAATCCTTCTGTTACCTGAGGATCAGTTGATACACTGTAGTGGTTTTAAAAGGCACTAAAAGTTGAGATGCTTCGGTGGCTCAGTAGGTTAAGCATCTGCCTTTGGCTTAGGTCATGATCTCAGGCAAGTGGCCATCAAATCAAGCCCACATCGTGTTCCCCTGCTCACTGGGAGAGGGAGATGCAGGGCTGCTTCTCTCTCTCCCTCTGATGCTCCCCCATTTGTGTTCTCTCGCTCTCTCTGTCAACTAAATAAAGATATTAAAAAAAATACAGTAAAGTTAATGTGACATATGAAGGTCAAATAAAGTTTTTGATGATAGTTATTATTTATTGAGAAGTCATTCTGTGCAAGGAATTGTGATAAGAATTTTCTATGTATTAAGCTCATTTATTCTTTTTTTCTTAAAGATTTATTTGTTTGAGAGAGAGAAAGATAGAGAGAGAGCAGGTGTGCCCTAGTGGGGGCAGGGGCAGAGGAAGAGAGAGAGAATCCTTAAACAGACCCCCCAGTGAGTACAGACCCTGGCATGGCTGGATCCCAGGACACTGAGATCATGACCTGAGCCAAACCAAGAGTCAGATACTTAGCTGACTGAACTATCCAGGTGCCCCACTCATTTATCCTTAACAGCGATGATGTGAGAAAGTATTACTCTGTTTTACAGTTAAGGAAATTGGTGCTCAGAGAGGTAGTGTGTTCTACCCAAGGTCAACAGATATTGGTGGAGAGAAGCTTCAGGTCCATCTTATGCCAAGGCTTATCCTCCGACTGAGTAAATACAGCAGTCCCCCACTTGCCTGCAATTTTGCTTTCTGCAGCTTTGGTTGCCAAAGGTCAACTGCGGTCTGGAAGCAGGTGATCCTCCTTCTGAAGAATCATCAGAAGATAAATACTAACGCAACGATCCGCCACAGCGCTTGCGTCCTTCACTTTGTGTCATCTCAGCAGGTAGGCATTTTAGCGTCTCACACCATCACAGGACGAAGAAGGGTGAGTAGAGCACAATAAAGATGTTTGGAGTGAGTGAGGGAGAGAGGGCCCATTCACATAATTATTATCACAGTGTTCTAATTGTTCTGTTTTAGTTTTAGTTGTTGTGGTTAATGTCTTACAATGATGCCTAATTTAGAGATGAAAATTCATCATAGGTACATGTATTTATAGAAAAATCATAGTATATGTAAGGTTCGGTACAATCCAGGGTTTCAGTATCCACCGGGGGTCTTGGAATGTATCCCCTGTGGATAAGGGGGTCCTGCTCTTGCTTCAGCGTATTGCTGGCTGTTAGGTGGATAAGCAGACTAATTCATTGGGGGGAAATACCTGTGTAGCTCTGCATAGCGACTCGGGAGAGAGTAAGCGGCCGCCAGAGTTGAATTGTTACAAGTCTGGTCAGGGCTCCTGTTTTCTAACGTGCTTATGTATTCTCACATAGAACATGACACACACACACTCTCTCTCTCTCTCTCAAAAAGCCAGTGCTTCCCAAACTTTGGTTTGTATCAGAATCGCCTGGAGAGTTACCAGCAAGCCCGGGCTTGCTGAAATAAGATGGGTCCAGCGTCTTGGTAATTTTACCAAGTTCTTCAGGTAACTTTACTGCCCACCAGTTTAGGAACCGCTGTGATGAGGCGGCATTCGTCAAGGAATCACTTCCGCAAGAAAGCAATGCAGGGCTGCAAGTAAAATAAAGCGTGGTAAATATAAAACTGTGTATCGATGCAAATATAAATATGTGTGTATATGAAATACTCTAACACATTCTTGAGTTGTGCTCTATAGGACATAAATTCTGGGAGCAGTTAACGTACACAGCCTGTGGTTGGACTCTGTGGCTGATTCATGTGAGAAATCCTACAGGCCAGATCTTCTTCATGAATATTCATGGTTCTCAATAGTATATAAAAAGCTCCAAGAAGTCCTGAATTAAGAATGAAAGTTTTAAATTTAATGAGTTAATTTGCTATTAACCCGGATAAACTTATAAACTTATTACTAACCCAAAGTTACTTAAATTTATTTTTATTGCAGCTCAGTTAACATTCTGAGGCACCAGTTTGAGAAGCACCGATGTAATAGCATAATAATTGAAAGGCATATGAAATACTATTTAAGAAAACCCCTTTTTGAAAGATACGTGTCATTTTCATTATACATAAAAATAAAAATGTAATAAAGTACCGAAATAGTAAATAGGACATTTATAATAAAGGGGCATATTAAAATAATAAAAAGACATTTTAATGAGATGTGTAGTTGTGATGTGGTGACAGGATGCATAAGCTAGAAGAGAAGAGTGAGATATGTACCTTCCGAGATTTTAATAAGATTCATGAACAGTTCTATGTAATAAGACGTATATGTTAAAAAGCTGTAATGAGGTGAATACGCAAGGTAGTTTAACGAGCTGTCTCAGGAAGTGTCCTGTAAGATGGGCATCCTTCGGGGCTGAAATGAGATGGGTGAAAGGAAGAGTGTAATGAGCTGGTCACATAAAAGAGAGGCAGTATAATTAGATGCATAAAAGAAGGCAGAGAGAGTATATAAATTTTCAAAATATGTAAGATATAATGGGAACTAGGTTTTAATGTAATAAAATGCAGAAATGACAATGAGATACAAAAATGGAATCGTGTAATGAGATATGTAAGGACTGTGTAATGAGATGTGCATGTTTAAGGGGTGTAATGAGATGCAAGATGGGAAAGGTGTAATGAGATGAGCACGTTAAATAATCTAATGAGGGGCATGAAGGAAATGATGTCATGTCACATGAAAATGGAAGAAAGTAATGAGATGTGCATTTTTAAGGACTATAATAAAATGGATAAAAGAAACGAAGGAGAATGAAGAGATGCAGAAATCAGATACTATTACAATGTGCAAAAAGGACAAAAAGTATTAAGAGGAGGTGTTTCCTACCTGCCATTTCTAAGACCATTCCCTGCCATATATTTTTGACCTGATAAACGTTTTTGCTGTCCAACCACTTACTAAGCACCTCCTGTGGGAATGAAAGATAAACATTATTCCTGTCCTCAGGGGCTCACTAAGACATATAAGTACATAAAAAGGCAATATATCATCAATGTTAATTACTACAAAAATTCAGAGAAAAGAGATTACTCAGGGTCAAGATACGTTACATATCACCTGAATCAAATGTTCCCTTGTGGTTTCTTCAAGTTTTATAATTCTACTATCACTCATTTCTCCATTCCTTTGATCCCTGGGTTTTCTCCCTGTATTACCTATTCTCACATAAATAGATGTTAACTTTTCTTAAAATGTCTGGTTCAGTGATCACATCCTCAACGTAGCCTATTCTAATCTCCCTCTGGCTTAAAAACAAAACAAATGAAAAAAATGAACTTTTATAGTACCTTATACACCATACCACAATATAGAATATTCTGGTGAGTAATGAGTATTAATTATCCTGTTTATGTGCTCCTCAAGGCTAGATCTCATTCAGCTGTATTTCATCCACTGAGACTAAAACTTTCACACAGTTGGTGCTCAATTAATTCTTGAGTGAATGAATGATTAGGTAAGATATATGCCCTGATATTCTCTCTTCATGAGAATGCTAATAATATGCATGTAATAGACATTCTTAAAACTGGTCCAGTTACATTAGATGGAAGTTAGAATCAACCAACCTGGAAAGAGAGTTCTCTCACAAACTCAGAATTCTTCATTACGAAAGGAATATTTTCATTCATGAGTTTGCTGAGGGGATTTGATTTCACCATAAAGACACTGACCCCTGAGTGAATGTGCCCTGCCTTGTTTTTACCAGACATCTGTTTGCTTCATTTATAAGCACTTCAGTATGTTCAAGAACTCGAGCACTATTTTAATCACTCTGGGAAGGAAATAACAGAGCGATTCATTACTGAGCTCATCAACCTGAGGAACTATTGTTTCAGATGTCATTCTCGAGTATTCTTCACTACAAGATGGCCTTCACGTGGTAACAAGCTCAGCTAGAACTACATTGATCTAACTTCTTATTTTATTTTGATGTATCCTATATTAAATTCACCTGGGAGGTAGGCCATGGCAAGAAAAATCTTGTTCAATTATTTACAAACTGGATGCAGCTGCGAGATGCACGTTACAGTAATCCCAATCATTATATAGGATTTTTCCCCCCACAGGTCTTGCATATAATGAAATAACATTCATAACTGATCAAAACCCCAGAGACAGTCACAGATCACAACACGTGAAGCATATACTTGTTGTCAAATGGATGAGAAAATCCATCTTTCCTCCGTGGGTACATTGACCTTCTATTTCCTCTGGCTGATTCTCTGCAAAAACATGCCCGCTGGCTTGGTATTCATGACTTCAGAATTTTTCTAAATATCTAGGATATTGATTATTTTCCAAATTGTTTCTCAGGTTTCTCTTTCTACCCTCTTTTTCCTTGACCTTTCTGCTAATACTGATGACACTTATCAAATGCTTCTCCAACCAGCTTTCCCCCACACAGGCTGTTCTCTCTTGCTCTGGACAGGTGCATTCTCTGTTTCCACCATGAGGTGGTTTACTTCCTCTCATGACATTGAATAGCAGCTGCAGCATTAAAAGTTCTGTGAACTATACTCTCCCCATGATCATTTGACTTTCTGTGTCCCGTCACCTTACTCCATGCATTCATAGAGATGGTACTTTCTATTTCAGCTTGTACTTCCTGTAAATAGAATGTGCAGGGAAGACTGGAATTGTTGGGCAAGAGTTTTATCCCCCATTCTGTATGGGTGAGAGCCCATTCCTTTGCTTGCAAACAACCGATGTGCTTGCTGGTGTAAACAGGGGACCATCTATACTCATCTGCCCTCCAAACCCTAAATCCATTCGTCTGTGGGTTTTAGAGAGCAATTTTATCCAAGAAGCGGATGGGGCCGGTTTAATTCTTACACTCCAGCTACCCCTGGGTCTTCAGGCACTTGTCATCTCATTCTCCAAATAGGGCAGGCGTTACGGAGTGAGTGCTATCCTTTAGATAGTGTATCCTTTAGATAGAGCAACAAGTTGAACTTTCTGGTTCCCTAATTTTGAACTCTGGCCCCTATATTAGTGAAAGTTCTCAGTCAAATTTTCGATGTTATCATTTCCCTCCAGCTTTCATTCTTGCTTCCTCATTCTATACTCCTCAAATAAGCTCATTTCTTAGTAATTTGCCTAGTATTCCAGTTCCAAAAAATTGGAATTCTGATATTGAAGCTTTAGAATTAGCTGAAAACACTTTGTAATGCTGTTTGCCATGTATTTTATTTTAGTAAGATTTTATTTATATATTTGTCAGAGAAAGAGAAAACACAGAAGCAGGAGGAGTGGCAGGCAGAGGGAGAAGCAAGCTTCCTGCTGAGCAGGGAGCCCAATGTGGGACTTGATCCCAGGATTGGGATCATGACCTGAGCTGAAGGCAGATGCTTAACAGACTGAGCCACCCAGGTGTCTCATTTGCCATGTATTTTAAATCCCAGTGTTATGTCCTCCTGTACCAACCCTCTGATGAGAAATTTTGTCCTTCGGAGCGCCTGGGTGTCTCAGTGGGTTAAGCCTCTGCCTTCGGCTCAGGTCATGATCTTGGGGTCCTGGGATCAAGCCCCACATCGGGCTCTCTGCCCAGCGGGGAGCCTGCTTCCTCCTCTCTCTCTGCCTGACTCTAGGCCTGCTTGTGACCTCTCTCTCTCTCTCTGTCAAATAAATAAAATAATAAAAAGCTTGGGGGAAAAAAAACTTGTCCTTCCTGGACTATATTTTTAATTTAAAAAACCTTATCGTTGGATTGTAGTTAAAGAAAGTGGTCTGAATCAGTGGTCTGAAAAATCAAGTGATAACAAACTAGGAGAATAGATTGAAGAAATATAAATCTTGTGGAGAAAATAAGATATTTAGAAAAGAGGTCCGTACAATTAATATATCAATAATAGGAGTCTCAGAAATGACAAAAAATGGGGGAACAGTTGGAGGAAATGCAATAATTAAACAGTGTTCGGAGAAAATTTCCCTGAGCTAAATAAAAATTTGAATATGTAGATTGAAACAGCTCACCAAGTTCTAGGCAAGATGAATAAGAAAATAGATATATATATAGACATACCTTGGTAAAATCCAAAGATAAAGTTTTATAAGCTTCAAGATGGAAGGTTTAGATTGATTAAGGAAAAAAAAACTTCTTTAACACTGAAAGTCAGCTAAACATTAAATTATACTAAGAAAATAGATCAATGGATTATAACTTGAGAATCCTATACCCAGTTAAGATATTTATCCACTATGACAAAAGACAAATAGTAATGAATAGAGAATGTCACCTGGATACACAAACAATCTGATGAAAATACTCAAGAAAATATTCTAAATAACACATGACTCAAATCATGTGTTATTTAGAATATTTTCTTGAGTATTTTTAGAATATTTTCTTGAGTATTTCCAATCCTCAGGATTGGAAAAGATGAAGTAGTAAAACTGGCATCAAGGCATCAAGGATCTCTCTCCTAATAAGTGATAAGATATGTTTAAGTCACATATACTACAAGGAAATAGAATTGAACTACGAATACAAAACTATTTTATCATAACCCAGGATATTGGAGGAAGTTGGTGGAAAAAATGTGCTTAAGTTCTTCTTTTATTGGTATAAATGTGGAAAACTGAGGAAGGGGGCAGAGTACCTTGGTGAGAAGAAATAGTTGAATAGTTAGTATATAAATAATAGAAAATCTGTATTTGAATTCTTTAGAATTTGGAAATAAGGTAAACACTAGTGAAGAGAAAAAATAAGCTCACAAATTGTGGAGGGGAATGGGGAAAAGTTGTAATTTGAAAAAATCTGGTGAAGAAAACAGTGAAATAAATACAAAGGAAGTTAGAAGTAAGGAAAGTCTATCAGTGGATATGCTAAACGTGAGGGACCTGATTTTAGCGACTAAAAGATGGAATTTACAGAAAGGGAACAAATCAGGGATTGCTAGAAGTCGAGGATTAGGGATGGGAGAAATGGGTGAAGATGGTCAGACAGTAGAAACCTCCAGTTATAAGATGAGTAAGTTCTGGAGATACATTGTATGGCATGGTGACTATAGTTAAAAATACTGTATATGTGAAAGTTGCTGAAAGAGTATATCTTAAAAATTCCCATCACAAGAAAAAAACTGTAAATATGGGAGGTGATAGTGGATTTCTTCTGGATGTCCCGCACTTGAGGGGTGGTGTCTTAAGTTCCCCCTTTTAAGCTATTGACAAAATTAATTGCACTTTTCTTTCAATAAAGTTGTTGCATTCCAAAAAAAAAAAAATCGAGGTGATACATGTTAACTAAAATTAGTGGTAATTGTTTCACAGTATGTACGTATATAAAATCATGTTGTACACCTTAATCTTATGCAATATTATGTCAGTTATACTTCAATCTTATTAGGAAAAATGCAAAAAAAATTGATGTTTCTCTAAAAAATATCACCACTATAACATTGCATTGCAAGTCAAAATCCAGTTATATATTGTTCACAAGAACTATAAAGACAGGCTGAAAAATAATGGAATGGGATAAGAGGTACTAAGAAATGCAAATAAAAAGAAAACTGGGGTTTAGTATGAATATTAAACAGGGTGAAATCTAAGAATAAAAAGACTAAACAGAATAAAGAGGAAATTTTGTGATCCCTAGAGCTGTAATTTATAAGGAAGGTAAGACAGTCATAAATCTTTCATGACCAAACAGTGCATCTACATATATAAAGGAGAAAGGATTAGAAACACAAAAACATATACAAAAATAAACTGTTTTAGTAGGATATTTTAATTGAAGTCTTTCGGATAATAATAAAAACTTACTAGAAAAAAGTAATCACAGAATTAAATATAATCATTGAAACTATTTTTATAGGTACACATATATCTTAACATGCTTTAAAAAGATAATATAATTATGTTCTATGCCCTTAAGCTACATAAAAAAGAATGTACAATGTATTTGGCACACAAACAAACACAAAAAAACTTAAAAAAAAGAGACACATGGCAGGCTATATTTTTGATAATAGCCCAAATAAAAATAAAAATTCAAAAAGTAAAATTAAAAATATTACTAAAAAGTTGTTTAAAAATCAACTCTCATATCCGGCCTTTGATCCAAGAAGGTTCAAAACTAAAATTCTGAACCATTTACACAGCAATGAAATGAAAACACATTGTGGCAAAACACCAGGGATGTAGCAAAAGCTTGATCAGAGGAAAATGCATAGTGTTCAATGCCTTTATAACAAAAGTAACTGAAATTAAAGAAAAATTTGAAAAGCCTTGTGAGTTTGATTAGCAAAAAAGAATGAAGTATATGTTAAAAAAAATTAGGAACAATAAATGTAGCAGAGATGACAAGAATTAAAGAAATATTACATGCAATTCAATGGTTTGGAATTTGAAAAACCAGATGATATATACGGAAATTGATTCAAGAAGTAGAAACTGAAGAGATTGGAAAGGTAATTAGAGAACTTAGAAGAGATTGGAAAAGTAATTAAAGATCTAAGATTTAAAAATAAACACCAAGCAAATAGAAGAAAAAATGGTTTTACAACTGTTTACCAGTCCTTCAAAGATCAGATACTTCTGATGTTCACTAAATCTGAAACTCTTCAAGCTTATTTTATAAACCGAGCAGACTCTTACTACAGAAACTGGTAAAGATCCACAAACCTATAGGCAGAATTCACCTACGAATATAGAAGGAAAAATTCTCTATGTAAATGATCAAGTAAAACTCTTCAGTATATCAATATAAAATACAGTATGAACAAATAAGGATAATTTGAGTAACACAAAAGTAGTTTAATATTAGGAAATCTGCCAAGATAATTCATTATATCAATACATTAAAGGAAGAAATCATATAGTAACTTAAGTAGATAAAAGGGCATTTGGTAAGATTTTGCAGAACGACCTAAAATAAACTCTAAATGAGATTGTCTTGAAAACATTTTTTTTTTTTTTGAAAGAAACTTTTTTTTTTTTTTTTTTAAAGATTTTATTTATTTGACAGAGAGAAACACAGCGAGAGAGGGAACACAAGCAGAGGGAATGGTAGTGGCAGAAGCAGGCTTCCCGCCGAGCAGGGAGCCCGATGCAGGGCTCCATCCCAGGACCCTGGGATCATGACTTGAGTCGAAGGCAGATGCCTAATGACTGAGCCACCCAGGCGCCCCCCAGGTGCCCCTTCTTGAAACCATTTTAGAAGTTAAGTGTAATAACTTACCAAACAACTGAATAAACAGCAAAATCCTTCTAAAAAACTTAATGTCATTCCATTAAAAATGTGCATACAACAGTGGTGCCCATTCATGTCAGTGTTGCTCAATACTATTTGGCATGTTTGATAAATAGAATTGTTGCCAAGATCTTTACATGTCCCAGGGACTTTGTATGTGAAAATTACATACTACTATTATCACTTCATTTAATGCTACATTTATTATACATTTATTTAACAAAATGTATCTAAAAGTGAACACAGTACTTGCGTACTGTCAAAATTTATAAATGACAAAGCTTGCTAATCAACTTTTCCCAAATATTTTAAAGACTAGAAACTTCCAACTTCATATAAGTGCTCCACATCCTTAAAGTGGACACAACAAAGTATTTTTACATTAATCACAAACTTGCAATTAAAGGATTTAACATGTAATGAAAGCAGTGGTACTGTAGACAGATTGATTTCTTTATTGGCTTTATAATGTTTGAGATCAGATGCTTATTATTTGCAGAAAGCCCGTGTTCCATTCTGTTCCTTAGCCATGCTTACTCGGAAGTCGTCTCCTACACAGAGGCCCATGTTTTCACCGCTGCCTGTGGGTATTTTTGTCTCATCTGTGGCCCAGCATCATGAAGCTCTCGGATGCACAGATTTAAACCACATTCTCAAATACCAGTCATGTATTTTTATTTCCATACACTTGCTTATCTTTTAATTAGTTCAGAACTTGGACAGATAGGAGATGTGCTATTTATCAGTTTTTTTTTATTAGAGAAAACACCAATACAGTGCCAAATGCCAGCAGTAGTAGTATCTAATTTTTGCTACCTAGAAAAGATAGAATTAATATATTAGAAAACGAATAGCATGTAATTTATAAAAGCAGTCACTGATAAAACTGTATGATCTAATTACATTATTTGGGAGAAGATAACAAATTGTTTAAATTTGGAAAGTAAGTTGGCCTGTTGAAATGTCGAGGGAAATACCAAAGAATGGAAGTAAAATGTTTAACTTCCAAATTAGTATAGGAATATTTTAGGGTGAAAACAACACCAAAGCAATTCAGCCTATTTAAAAGTATGCAAGAAATGAGGGAGGAAAAAAAAAATAAAGAAAAAAATAAGACAAATAATATGATAGAAATTAATCTCAGCAAAGAGGTCATCCTGGTAAATGTAGCTACTTTCTAGGTAAAAGACAGAATTTTCAGACTGAATAAAAATCCTGCAAAATCTAGCTATGTTCTGTTCATAAAACATCAACTTAAAAAATAAGAGCCCAGAAAGATTGAAATTTATGAGATGGAATAAAGATATGCCAGACCAATACTATTCCAAGAAAGCCAGTATGCCCACATTAGTCTTAGATAAGATAAAATAGACAAAAGGGCAAAAAAAAAAAAAAAAATTAAGAGATAAATAAGATCACTACATATTGATGAAATATTCATTTACTAGGAAGATAGAGTGAATCTAAAATTGTATGTAACTGATGAATTTAAAATATATAAATTTAACAAAATTATAAGAAAATGATAAATGTACTATCACAGTAAATGATTATAACTATTCTATCTCATTAACTGATGAATAAGGCAGCCCCAAATCAGTAAAAGTGGAGATTACTTAAATACAGAATTAAAAAGCTTTACCTACAGGCATTGACACCTGCTGGTGTCATACGACCTTGAACCAGACTGAGCTCTCCAAGCTCTATATCCTCAGTGGCTCTGAGACCTGTAGCCTATCTTTTACTTGGTGTAGTGTGCTGCATATTATGGAGTTTTGTCGCCTTTTCAGTTTTTGTTATTTTGTGTGTCTATCTATTCCTACTTTTAAAATGTAATTGACATATGGTATTTTATTAGTTTTAGGTATACATCCTTGTGATTGTTTTTCAAATTACAGAAGGATCCTCATGATAAGTCTAGTTACCATCTGTAACCAAATTATTACAGTAACATTGACTATATACCTCATACTGTGCATCATATCCTCATGCCTTATTTATTTTGTAACTAGAAGTTTGTATCTTTTAATCTCCTTCACCTATTTTACACTTTTTTCCCAGCAGCTCCCCACTCTGGTAACCAACAGTTTGTTCCCTGTATCTATGAGCCTGCTTCTGTTTGTGTATTTGTCTTGTTTTTTAAATTCTACATATAAGTAAAATCATACGGCATTTGTCTTTCTCTGTTTGACTTGTTTCACTTGGCATAATACTCTATAGGTCCATCCCTATTGTTGCAAATGGCAGGATTTCATTCTTTATTTTTTTTATGGCTGAGTAATATTCCTCTGTGTGTGTGTGTGTGTGTGTGTGTGTGTGTACTTAACCACATTCTTTATCCCTTCATCTACAGAGCATATCTTGGCAATTGTAAGTAATGTTGGAACAGTCCATAGCAATGCACCTATCTCTTCGAATTGGTGTTTTCATTTTCTTTGGATAAATACTCAGCAGTGGACTTGCTAGATCAAGCTCTACTTTTCATTTTTTCAAGGAAACTCCATAGTGTTTTCCACAGTGGCTGCACCGATTTACATTCCCACCAATACTGTAAGAGGGTTCCCTTTTCTCTACATTCTCACACTTAGTATTTTTTGTCTTTTGGTGAGAGACAATCTGAGAGGTGGAAGGTGATAGCTCATTGTGGTTTTGATTGGCACTTCCCTGGTAATTAGTAACGTTGACTATCTCTCCATGTACCTGTAGGCCATCTGTAGTTCTTTGGAAAAATGTCTATAGAAGTCCTCTGCCCATTTTTTTAATTGGGCTGTTTTTTAAATTTTCACTTGTGTAAGTTCCTTATGTATTTTGGATATTAGCCCCTTATCAAGTGTATGAGTTGCAGATATCTTCTCCCATTTGTAAGTTGTCTTTTCCTTTTATTGATTTCCTTGACTGCGCCAAAGTTTTTAGTTTGCTGTGATCTCATTTGTTTGTTTTGGCTTCATTGCCCTTGCCTGAGGACCTGTTCCGGAACATAATGCCAAGACCAATGTCAAAGAGCTCACTGCCTTCTAGGAGTTTTATAGTTTCAGGTCTTAGATTCAAGTTTTTAAATCATTTAGAATCTATTTTTGTATATGGTACAATATAAGAGTCCAGTTTCATTCTTTTGCATGTAGCTGTCTGGTTATCCTAACACCATTAACTAGAGAGACTCTCTTTCCCCCCATTGTTATATTCAGGCCTCCTTTGGCCACAGAGTAACTGATCAAATAGGTAGAGATTTATTCCTGGCCACTTTATTCTATTCCATTGATCAATGTGCTATGTATTTATTTTTGTGCCAGTACCATAGTGTTTTGATTACTACCACTTTGTAGTATAGTTTGAAATCAAGGAGCGTCATACCTCCAGCATTGTTCTTCTTTCTCAAAATTGCTATGACTATTCAGGCTCTTTTGTGGTTCCACACAAATTTTATAATTATTCTAATTCTGTGAAAAATACCATTGGCATTTTGATGCAGATTGTACTGAATCTTTAGAATGGTCTGGGTAGTATGGACATTTTAACAATAGTAATTCTTCCAATCCATCAGCATGGAACATCTTTCCTTTTTTTTTTTTTCTTGCATTATCTTCAATTTTTTTCATTTCTTACAGTTTTCAAAGTACAGGCCTTTCATCTCTTTAGTTAAATATATTTGGAGGTATTTCTTTTTGATGCAATTGTAAATGGGATTGTTCTTTCTGATCAATCAGTATACAGAAATGCTATTGACTTCTGTATGTTAATTTTTTATTCTGTAACCTTACTAAATTCATTTATTAAATCTAATAGTTTTTAGTGGAGTTTTTAGTGTTTTCTATATGTAGTATCATGTTATTTGCAAATAGTGACAGTTTTACTTCTTACTTTCCAATTTGGATGTTTTTTTGTTTTTTCTTTCTTGTTTTCTTATCTATTTGCTATAGCTAAGATTTCTAATACTCTGTTGATTAAAAGTGGTGAGATTGGGCAACCTTGTCTTGTTCCTGACCTTAGAGGGAAAGCTTCAGACTTTGAGCAGTGAGCATGATATTAGTTGTCGATTTGTCATATATGGCCTTGATTATGTTGAGGTACATTCCTTCTGTACTCTCTTTTTTGAGAGTTTTTATCATAAATAGATGTTGAATTTTGTCAAATGCTTGTTTTGTATCTATCGAAATGATCATGTAATTTTTATCTTTGGTTTTGCTAATGTGCTTTGATTTATAGATGTTGAATTCTTCTTGCTTGATCATAATGACCCTTTTAATATATTGTTGAATTTGGCTTGCTAATATATTGCTGAGGATGTTTGTATCTATGTTCTTCAGGAATATTGGCTCATAATTTTCTTTTTTGTGGTGTATTTTTCTGGGTTTGGCATCAAGGTAATGCTAGCCTCATAAAACGAGTTTGGAAGTGTTCCTTTCTCTTCAGTGTTTTGGAATAATTTGAGAAGAGTGGATACTTGATCTTTAAATATTGGGTAGAATTCACCTGTGATGCTGTCTGGTCCTGGACTTTTGTATTAGGAGTTTTAAATTACAATTTCATTACTTGTAATCTGTCTATTCACATTTTCTATTTCTTCGATTCAGTCTTGGAATGTTGTGTCTCTCTAGAACTTTATCTGTTTCTTCTAGGTTTTTTGTTTGTGTGTGTATAATTATTTAGAGTAGTCTCTTTGATCCATTATATATCTGTGTTGTCAGTTATAACTTCTCCTCCTTCTGATTTTATTTATTTGGACTCTGATGAGTTTGATTATAGGTTTACTGATTTTTAAAAAAAAGTCTTTGCAAATGAATCAGCTCTTGTTTTATTGATCTTTTATATATAGCTATATATAAAACTATATATATATATAAAAATATATAGAGATATATATAATAAAGCTGTATATATATAGTTTCTGTTTTATATAACTCCATTTTCATCTTGATTATTTCCTTCCTTCTACTAACTTTGGGCTTTATTTTTTCTTTTTCTAGT
>CM053609.1:60466909-60486196 GCA_028646535.1 Procyon lotor
TTTTTTTTTTTTTTTTAAAGATTTTATTTATTTGACAGCGAGAAACACAGCGAGAGAGGAGACACAAGCAGAGGGAATGGTAGCGGGAGAAGCAGGCTTCTTGCTGAGCAGGGAGCCCGATGCGGGGCTCGATCCCGGGTCCCTGGGATCTGACCTGGGCCGAAGGCAGCCGCTTAACGACTGAGCCACCCAGGCGCCCTTTTTTCTAGTTTCTTAAGGTATAAAGTTAGATTGCTTATGTGGGATTTACCTTGTTTCTTGAAGTTGGCCTGTATTGCTATGAACTTCTTTCTTAGAATGGCTTACTGCGTCCCATAGATTTTGGAGTGTTGCATCTCCATTTTCATTTACCTCTATTTATTTTTTAATTTCCTCTTTCATTTCTTTGTTAACCTATTGGTTGTTCATTAACATTAAGTGCTCTTATTTTGGGTGCTTAAATAGTTATTTGTTTATTCATTTATTCCTTTTTTAAAAAATATCTTTAGAAAGAGTGGTGCAGAGAGAGAGGGGAAGAGAGAATCCCAAGTATGTTCCATACCCAACATGGAGCCTGACACTCTGTGCTTCCTGGACCTGGATGTCTGTTTTCTTCCCCAGGTTGGGAGAGTTTTCAGCCATTTTATTTTCAAATAAGTTTTCTGCCCCTCTTTGTCTCTTCTCCTGGGGACCCTGTAATGCGAATTTAGTATCCTTAATGTCCTAGAGGTCCTTTAAACTGTCTTCATGTTTTAAATTTTGTTGTTGTTGGTTTCTTTGTTTTTCATTCTTTTTTTTTTTTAAATTAACATATAATGTATTATTTGCCCCAGGGTACATGTCTGTGAATCGTCAGGCTTACACATTTCACAGCCCTTACCATAGCACATACCCTCCCCAATGTCCACAACCCAGCCACCCTATCCCTAACCCCCCTCCCCAGCCACCCTTAGTTCATTTCTTGAGTCTAGGAGTCTCTTATGGTTTGTCTTCCTCCCCATCCCTTCCTGTTTCATTTCTCTCCCCCACCCACCCCAAACTCCCGCCTTGCCTCTCAAATTCTTCATATCAGAGAGATCATGTGATACTTGTCTTTCTCTGACTGACTTATTTCGCTCAATCTGTTGTTCTAATTGGGTGATTTATACTAGTCTGTGTTTCAGATCGCTGATGCATTCTTGTATGTCATCTAATGCTTGTTTTCCCTGTAGTGGAGTTTTCATTTTAGTTATTCTTTAATTCTGGTGGATTTTTTCATATATATTCCAACTCTTTGCTGAAGTTCTCACTGTCTTTCTTTAGTCTTTTGAATTCAGTAAGCATCTTTATGACCATTACTTTGGACTCTTTATCAAGCAAATTTCTTACCTCAATTTCATTAGTTTGTTATTTTTCTTAGTGCGGTTTTAGCTTGTGTTTCTTTTGGAACACATTCCTCTCATTTTGTTTGACGTTCTCTGTATGTTTCTGTGAATTACCTCTGCTGGGCTTAATGGGGTAGCCCTGTGTACGAGTGTCCTCTGTTAGACTTAGTGTGCCTGGAAACTTTGCTAGGTGGCTGGCTGCAGCTGGAGAGGGCACAGATCTGGGTGGAGCATCCTAGATTGTACTGTTTTGGGGCCAACTTTGGGACTAGAGTGGGCAAGGTCTCAGGAGTTCTGGGATACATCAAATGGTGCCACCTTGACAGCATAGCTAGAGCTGAAGCAGGTGTAGACCAGGCATTTCTGGGGGATTTGCATCAGGGCTGCCTTAGTGGGACAGTAGGAGCTGGTGAATGTGCTGTCCCAGGGTTCTGGGGTGTACTGCACTGGGGCCACATTGCTGGGACAGTTGGAGCTCAAGTGAGCATGGGCCAGGGTTCCCAAAGCACTCTGCACTGAGGTCACTCAGTGGGACAGCTGGCACTGAAATGAGCATGAGCATGGGCTGGGGTGTCCTGTGGTCCTTCACACTGAGACCATCCTGGTGGGATGGCTGGAGCTGTGGGCCAGGGGCTTCCCAGGGCCACCTTGCAGTCATCCCTACTCTTTTAGGTTTTATCCTGGTTTTCAGGCACAGAAAGTATGGCAACTCTATTTTTAAAATTCTTTGCCCTAAGATTTCTAGCTTAGATTCTACCATGAAAGGGTCCTGTGATAGTTGATGCAGAAGCTTTTTACTGCTCTGGAGATGAGGGTGGTGTGTGGGCTTTGGCAGATAACAGAGTTGAAAAAGGGAAAAGATTTGTATTTGGGAAAATGCCTCTGTTTGCCTACTAGATTACCGGTTTAATTTAAAGGATTTAAGTTGGGAATAGACAGATAAAAGAGATGCATAGGGAAATAGTGGGGAAATAGTAGCTCATATGAGATCCTTATTATGTGGGCTCATTTGATTAAATTATTGGCCCTTGGTGATTGAACTCCGTTTTCAGGCCCTCTCCTCTTCCTACAGGTCAGGAGCAGGGCTGAAATTTGCAACCCTCTAGTCAGACGGTAGGTTCCTCTGGTTTAGGGGCTTTTCGAAGTTCATCTCTTTAACAGAAATTCAAATGTGGTTGGGAGGGGCTTGTAACAAATAATAAAAGACATCTTTATTCCTCTTATTAGGAAATTCTTAAGGGTTTTAGAGACTTTGTGCCAGGAAGTATAATGAAGACCAAATATATACTTCTTATTATAATACCATCACATGCACCTGGTTCTCCTGTGAATCATCCATCTCAAGGTCACAGGAAGATGAAACCATCATGATAGTTTTCAGTCATCCCTACAATGTCCAGATTTCTTAAAAACTGGCAGTGATTGTCTTTGATATTTGACCTCTTAGGACTCCTAATTGTGTATTGGAGGTAACTAATTCCCCATATTAGATGGGAAATAATACTTCCTGCTTAGTGTTTCTAAGTACGAAACTTACTCTTTAGTAAGAGAAGCAACTTTTTTCCTAATTGATCCAGGAAAGGGACTCCTTCCTAATTTACCTTCTGTGAAATTCATATTTTATGATTTGCATATATATATCTGCAAATAATGATTTGACAACATATGCTTTTTCAAGCATACGTGCATTGTTTATGAAAACTGAACAGATAGTAGGCCTGAAAGCAAGTCTCTAAAATATCAGAGAGATAATATCTTATGTCTGCTCTATGATTACAATGCAACTAGGTCAGAAATTGATAATAAAAATATTTGAAAAAAGATTTTAACTACATATTTAAAATCTCTTTCAAAATAAATATGAGTCCAAGAGAAAAACCAGAGTGGAAATTAGAAAGTAATGAGTGGTGATGAATAAGCTATATATCAAAATATGTAGGACAAAGTTAAAGAGTTACCGTATTGGAGGTCACCAAAATGACCTTCTGTTTCAATAATTTGGAGGATTCACAGGACTCAGCATATAGTTGTACTTATAGCTATGATTTATTATAACAAAATTGTGCCTGGTACAATCAGCAAAGTTGGGGCAGGAGAAATCCAGAGCAGGTTTCCAAGGGCCTTTTCTCAGAGGACTCACATTGAACATGCTTAATTCACCCAGCAAGGACTTTTGACAGTGCATATAAAATGGTGCCCATTGCAGAATCTCATTAGAGGCCCAGTGACCAGGGTTTTTGTTGTCAACTGGTTATAGATACCCCTTGCCTGGTAGGCTCCCAAATAGTGAAAGCAAAGTGTTGAGCATAAACCATATTGGTACAGTTTAGGCACAGTGAGCCACTCTTACCAGTTAATAATGGGAACCATCCCAAAATACAATGTCTTACATACCAGTGAAGGCCCAGCCTTGTAAGAGGCATTTCAAATGATAGCAGACAAAGCTTGCTATGTTATCTTTTTTCTGCATTTACTTTAAATGTGGGAAAAATCTATCACTTTAAATGCTTGTGTTATAAATCATCCAAAAGAAGAAATCAGAATAGTGGCAGAATTAACCTCAGAAAAATACATGGAATAAAACAATTAAAAAGAGATTAATGAAATAGCAGAACTATAATAGAATCAACCAAACTAAAACTTGATTCCATGAAAAGAGTATAAGATAAAAACTAGAAAGAATGAGAAAAAGGTATTGGGGAGAATAAATAACCATTAATAAAAATTAAAGTGAGATGTTACTACAGATAGGATACTTAAATGATAATAATGCTATAAGAGTAATCTTACATGAGTAAATTGTGAGGGAATAAAGATTTCTTGACATTTCTATCAAAAGATCTATGTCTGTTTTCTTTAATCCTGGATAGGCTCTCTGATAATTTGACCAACTGAATATGGAGAATGATGGTGTTCTCCTTTTTTCAGACTCAGACTTTAGGAGACTGGCAGCCACCATTTCACCATTTCCTGTCTCTTGGAACACTCAGGGATGGAACCAATCCATCGTGCTTAATTGAATCCAAGCAATTCTGTGAGATACCCACATGAAGAATAAGGGAGGCATCAGTCCAACAGCCCCAACTCAGGCCCCAACAGAGAGCTTACCAGACATGGGAGTGAGCCATCTTGGAAGTGAACCATTTAGCTTCAGTTAGCCTCCCCAGATAATGTCATGTGGACAAGCCATCCAACTCAACTCTACCCAAATTGCAGATTAGCGAGCACAATAAATTATTGTGTTGTTTTAATCCACTTGGTTGGGGATGGTTTGTTTTACAGCAGTTATGGAAGGCTACATAAAGAACTCAAATTGACAATTACATAGAAAAATATAATTTTCCAAAATTTACTCAAGATAAAGTAGAAAGCCAGAATAGTCCCAATGTTGTTAAAGAAATCAAATCAGAGGTTAAAATTTTCCCATAAAGAACAAATAAAATCCTGATAGTTAAACAGATGCCCTCCAACAAATAGTGGACAGATCATTCCTTTTTTATACAAACCCTCCCGGAGAATAGAATAAGGACATTTTTTTTTTGTTACTTACTAATATTAGGTCAGTGTGACATTGAAACTAAGCCAAACTCACTATGAAAAACAAAAATCATAGGGACGCCTGGGTGGCTCAGTGGGTTAAGCGGCTGCCTTCACTTTTGGTCATGATCCTAGGATCGAGTCCGGTATCAGGCTCCTTGCTCATCAGGGAGCCTGCTTTTCCCTCTGCCTCTGCTTGCCACTCTGCCTGTTTGTGCTCTATCTTTCTCTCTCTCTCTCTCTCTCTCTCATTCTGACAAATAAACAAATAAAATCTTAAAAAAAAAAACACAAAAATCATAGACAAATTCCCCTACCTTGGTCGTTAAACCATGACCAAGTTTTATTTATCTCAGAAATGAAAGAATGCTTTAGATAAAATCTAGAAATATCATTTACCATATTAATATATATTAAAGTGAAAGTCAACTTGCTTGATCACAAGCAAAACAAAAACAACTCTGAAAAGTCTCAGCGTCTCTTAAAAAACAGCAATAGCAACAACAAAACCCATACAAAGCCCCAGAAAACCGGGCAAAGAAAGGATTTCTTTAAGCTGAGAAAGGATATTTGTAAGATATCTGATAATTTTATGATTTGTCTTGATACTAAAAACTTTACACTTGTTTAAATATAATTGGTGCATTTGGGATCAAATTTTATATATATATATATATATATATATGTATATATATATATATATTTTTTTTTTTTTTTTTTAAAGAATTTATTTGACACAGAGAGAGCGAGAGATCACTAGTAGGCAGAGAGAGAGAGAGAGAGAGAGAAGCAGGCTCCCTGCCGAGCAGAGAGCCCAATGCGGGGCTTGATCCCAGGACCCTGAGATCATGACCTCAGCTGAAGGCAGAGGCCTTAACCCACTGAGTCACCTAGGCGCCCCTCAAATTATATATTTTTCTGAATATGTTCCCTGTCCTCTAATTCCATTTATGAATAATTACCTCCACTAATTTGAAATTCTTTATCATTTGTGAAGTCTCTACAATTTGCATATTTCTCTGGCACCTCCTACACCTTCAAACTTATTATTTGTTAACGGTTTGGATGTATCTTAGAAGCTACTTCCAAAATTCTTCATTTTTTAAAGGAAATTTCCTTATGAACTTGAGAAGTAGGTTGCCTAGTTCAACAAAAATAAAACCACCTTTGTTGTTACTGGTTTCTAAAAGAGGAAAAACTGATACTTTTATGACATTGAGTCTTCTTCCTATCAAAGAATATGGTCTGCTTCTTTATTTGGTTAGTTTTTAATTCCTCAGAGGCAATGTAAAATTTTCTTTGCATAAGCATATCTCATTTTACTGTTCTTTACTGCACTTGGCAGCTATTATTTTTTTCTTTACAAATTGAAGGTTAGTGATAACCCTGTGTTGAGCAAGTCTATCAGTGCCATTTCTTTCCAACAACATTGACTCACTTCCTGTCCCTGAGTTGTCTTCTAATTCTCTCCATATCTTAAAATTTTTCACTATTATTATATATGTTATCGTGATCTTTGATCAGTGATTTTATTTTTATTTTATTTTTTTAAGATTTTATTATTTGACAGAGAGAAACACAGCGAGAGAGGGAACACAAGCAGAGGGAATGGTAGTGGGAGAAGCAGGCTTCCTGCAGAGCAAGGAGCCCGATGAGGGGCTTGATCCCAGGACTCTGGGATCATGACCTGAGCCGAAGGCAGACGCCTCAGACGACTGAGCCACCCAGGCGCCCCTGATCAGTTATTTTTAATGTTATTACTGTAATTGTTTTGGGGGCAGCACAAACCATGCCCGTGTAAGACCGCAAACTTGATAAATGCTGTGTGTGTGCTGATAGCTCCTTCAACCAGCTGTCTGTCCCAGTCCTTTTCCCTCTCTTCAGGGCTCCTTATTCCCTGAGACAAAACAATATTGAAATTGGGCCAGTTAATAACCCTGTAGTGCCCTCTAGGTGTTCAAGTGAAAGGAGAGTCTCACATCTCTTACTTGAAATCAAAAGTTAGAAATGATCAAGTTTAGTGAGGAAGGAAGGCATGGTGAAAGCCGAGATAAGCTAAGAACTAAGCCTCTTGTGCTGAATGGTTAACCAAGTTGTGAATGCGAGGGGAAAGATCTTAAAGGAAATTCAAAGTGCTACTCCAGTGAGCACATAAATAAAACAAAAAAACCAGCTATTGCTGAGATGGAGAAAATGTTAGTGTTCTGAATAGAAGATCAAACCAGCCACAATAATCCCATAAACCAAAACCTAATCCAGGGCAAGGCCCTAACTCTCCTTAAATCTCTGAAGGCTGAAAAAGGTGAGGAAGCCCCAGGAGAAAAAGTCTGAAGCTAGTTTAGATAGGTTCATGAGGTTGGAGGAAAGAAGCCATCTCCATAATGTAAATGTTCAAGTTGAAGCAGCAAGTGGTAATACAGAAACTGCAGCAATTTACCCAGAAGATTTAACTAAGATAATGAATGAAGGTGGCTTCACTAAACCACAGATTTTTTTTTAAAGATCCTATTTATTTATTTAACAGAGAAACACAGCGAGAGAGGGAACACAAGCAGAGGGAATGGTAGTGGGAGAAGCAGGCTTCCTGCAGAGCAGGGAGCCCGATGCGGGGCTCGATCCCAGGACTCTGGGATCATGACCTGAGCCTAAGGCAGCCGCTTAACGACTGAGCCACCTAGGCGCCCCTAAACCTCTGATTTTCAATGTAGACAAAACAGCCTTCTATTCAAAGAAGAAGCCATTTAGGACTTCCATTGCTAAAGGAGAAAAGTCAGTGCCTGGCTTCAAAGCTTCAAGGGACAGACTGACTCTCTTGTTGGGGGCTGATGCAGTTGGTAACTTAAAATTGAAGCCAGTGCTCATTTACCATCCCCAGAATTCTAGGGCCCTTAAGAATTAGGCTAAATCCATTCTGCCTCTGCTGCATAAATGGAACAACAAAGCCTGGATGACAGCATGCTTGTGTATTAGATGGTTTACTGAATATTTTAAGCTCATAGTTGCGACCAATTGCTCAGGGGGGAAAAAAGATTCCTTTCAAAATATTACCATTAATTGATAGTGTGCCTGGTCACCCTAGAGCTCTGATGGTGATGTAAAACAAGGTTAATGTTGTTTTCATTCCTGCTAACACTATATTCATTCCATGGTTCACGGGTCAGGGGGTAATTTTGACTTTCAAGTTTTATTATTTAAATACATCTTATAAGGCTACAGCTGCCACAGACAGCGAGTCCTCTGATCTGGGCAAAGTACATTGAAAACCTTCTGGAAAGGATTCACCATTCTGGATGCCATTAAGAACATTCATTATATTTTATTTTTATTTTTTTTTACACTTGATTTTTAAAAACTTTTATTTTTTTATTAACATATATCATATTTGTTTCAGGGGTACAGATCTGTGAATCATCAGTCTTACACAATTCACAGCGCTCACCATAGCACACACCCTCCCCAATGTCCATAACCCAGCCACACCATCCACCCCCCCCCAGCAACCCTCAGTTTGTTTCCTGAGATTAAGAGTCTCTTATGGTTTGTCTCCCTCCTGATCCCATCTTGTTTCATTTTTCCCTCCCTTCCCCCCATGACCCCCCCACCTCTCAAATTCCTCATATCAGAGAGATCATGTGATAATTGTCTTTCTCTGATTGACTTACTTTGCTTAGCATAATACCCTCTAGTTCCATCTATATCATTGCAAATGGCAAGATTTCGGGGTTTTTTTGATGGCTGCATAGTATTCCACTGTGTATGTATACCACATCTTCTTTATCCATTCATCTGTTGATGGACAGCTAGGCTCTTCCATAGTTTGGCTATTAAGAACATTCATTATTTATGGGGAGGGGCCAAAATATCGACATTGACATGAGTCTAGAAGAAGTCACTTCCAACCCTCATGGATGACTTCAAAGGGTTCAACTTCAGTGGAGGAAATAACTAAAGATAGGGTGAAAATAGCAAGATAATTAGAGGGGGAGCCTGAAGAGGTGGCTGGATCACTGCAATCTCCCGGTAGAACTTGAACAGATGAGGCGTTGCTTCTTATGGATGAGCAAAGAAAGTGGTTTCTAGAGATGGAATCTACTCCTGGTGAAGATGCTGTAAAGATTGTTGGAATGACAATAAAGGATTTAGAATATGGCACAAACTTAGTTGCTAGAGCAGCACCAGGGTTTGGGAGGATTGACTCCAATTTTGAAAGACATTCTGTGGGTAAAATGCTAGCAAACAGCATCACATGCTACAGAGAAATCGTTTGTGAAAGGAAAACTCGATTGATATGGCAAACTTGACTCTTGTCTTATTTTAAGAGCTTGACACAGCCACCCCAGCCTTCAGCAGCCACCACCCTGATCAGTCAACAGCCGTCAAGATTGAAACTAGAACTTCCACTCCAAAAAAGATTACAATTCACTAAAAGCTCAGAGGAGGACTAGCATTTTTTAGCAGTAAAATATTTTGTAATGAAGATACTTTTTTAGATGTCATACTATTGTACACGGAAGAGAGTACAGTATAGTATACACATAACTTTTATATGTGCTGGGAAACCAAAAAAAAAAAAAATCATTTGACTTATTTTATTGCAGTGGTTTAGAACCAAACCCACAATGTCTTTGAGGTATGCCTGTGTACATAATGCCCTTTTTTGGGGCCAAATTCTCTGATATTCAATCTATTTCCAGTTTTTGTGATCCACTGTACTTAAACTGGAAGAGAAAATGTGTAGGTGGGTGTCTATAAATGTGTCTATAAATAAAAGTATACTGGGGCACCTGGGTGGCTCAATTGGTTAAGCATCAGCCTTTGGCTTAGGTCATGATCCCAGGGTCCTGGGATCAAGCCCCACATCATCGGGCTCCCTGCTTAGCAAGGAGCCTGCTTCTCCCTCTCCCTGCTTGTGCTCCCTGTCTGCCAAATAAATGGAATCTTTACAAAATAAGATAAATAAGTATATACTTAAACAGAAGGTCTGCACAAATCAACACTCTTCTCTCATTAAAACTATATAAATTCATCAATTACTTTTACAATTACTTTCCTGTTTTTCTTTTTGAGTATCATTACAGATGGGTGGCTTTTTCCAAACTCTCAGCCTATTCCAGCCAATAGGAATCTTTATTTTCCTTTTGATGCTGATAATTGTTCTACTTGGCTACTGCAAACCCCTTTAGATACTCCTTTGTGTCTTCAGCACCACTTCACACATTTAAAAAGCATCCTTGTTGTGTAGCAACAACATTTTCCTGGCCTATCTTGATCTTTTCCCTGCCCCAAAGAGCAGGGTTGCTTCTAATGAAAGTATTATCAGGATTAAAATCCAAATGCTAGAGGAACAAAGCAGCTTGATTCACATGGATATTTTGTAAATGATATGACTCCCCTGGTTGAGCACTTAGTAGTAACCATGCAATATCTCTTTTTAAAATTTTTTTTCCCTCAAATACATTTATTTTTTCACTGTTACAAGATTCATTGTTCATGTACCACACCCAGGGCTCTGTGCAATATGTGCCCTCCCTCAATACCCATCACCAGGCTTGCCTAGTCCCCCGCTCTCCTCCCCTCCAAAATCCTCAGTTTGTTGCTCAGAGTCCACAGGCTCTCATGGTTTATCTCCCCTCCAATTTCCCCCAATTCACCCTTCCTTTCCTTCTCACAATGTCCTCCATGTTTTTCCTTATGCTGCACATGTAAGACCATATGATAATTGACTCTCTCTCCTTGACTTATTTCACTCAGTATAATCTCCTCCAGTCCCATCCGTGTTGATAAAAAAGTTGGGTATTCATCGTTTCTGATGGAGGCATAATATTTCATTGTATATATGAACCATATCTTCTTTGTCCATTCATCTGTTGAAGGGCATCTTGGCTCTTTCCATAGTTTGGTGATTGTGGCCATTGCTGCTATGAACTTGGGGGTACATGTGGCCCTTCTTTGTACTGCATCTACATCTTTGGGGTAAACACCCAGTAGTGCAATTGCAGGGTCATAGAGTAGCTCTATTTTTAATTTCTTGAGGAATCTCCACACTTTTTCCAAAGTGGCTGCACCAACTTGCATTCCCACCAACAGTGGAAGAGGGTTCCCCTTTCTCAACATCCTCTCCAACATTTGTTGTTTACTGTCTTACTGATTTTGGCCATTCTAACTGCTGTAAGGTGGTAACTTAGTGTGGTTTTGATTTGAATTTCCCTGATGGCTAATGATGATGAACATTTGTTCATGTGTCTGTTAACCTTTGTATTTCTTCTTTGGAGAAGTGTCTGCTCATGTCTTCTGCCCAATTTTTGATGTGATTATCTGTTTTTTGAGTATTGAGTTTGAGGTGTTCTTTATAGATCTTAGATATCAGACCTTTGTCTGTAGTGTCATTTGCGAATATCTTCTCCCATTCTGTGGGTTGCCTGTTTTTGTTGACTGTTTCCTTTGCTGTGCAGAAGCTTTTTATCTTGATGAAGTCCCAAAAGTTCATTTTCACTTTTGTTTCCTTTGGGGCACCTGGGTGGCTCAGTGGGTTGAAGCCTCTGCTTTTGGCTCAGGTCATGATCTCAGGGTCCTGGGATTGAGCCTCACATCTGGCTCTGCTCAGCGGGGAGCCTGATTCCCCCGCTCCCTCTGCCTGCCTCTCTGCCTACCTGTGATCTCTCTCTCTCTGTCAAATAAATAAATAAAATCTTAAAAAAAAATCTTTCTTTTAAAAAGTTTTTTTTTTGTAGTCTATCATAATACATAGTTTAGCATTACTAAATCCTATTACATTCAGTTCTAATATAAGAATGTATTTATATTCCTATTTGTATCTTAGATCCTCATGCAGGTTGGTGTTAGGCTGCCTTTTTTAATGTTGTTCACCAAGACTTTGCATTACATTACATTGACCACAATAAGACAGTAAGGTAAAAGTAAACTTAAATAACTACTACAAAAAAGGAATACAATTATGGTTTATCTTACTGATATGACTGGATACCTTAAAAAATCCAATACTCTAGTAAAGAAAACTAGTAGATTTAATATGGGAATTTGATAAGGTAGTTGGAATAAGGTTAATAGGCAGAAATTATTAGCTTCATCTTCACTGGCAGTAACAAGCTAGAAACACAATTGGGGAAATAACCCATTTCTAATAGAGACAAACTATGTGATAAAGGATTCCAAGAAAACTACTAAGTTACATTACACAGCGTGAAAAAAAAAAAAGATCTGAATAAAATGAAAAGACACGGGATGTAATTATAAATAGTGACTTAAATTTATGGGTTGTTTTCCTCATCTTTGGATTGTATGTGATAAAATTTATTATTAACAATTATATGAATGTTTCTATGAAGGAATATATAGTTGAGTATAGCTAAACATACATACAAATGCGTAGGTATGGATTCCTTGCTAGATATGAAGTCATACTGTGGTCATACTGTACCAATCATACTTACTGCTGTGATGGTACATGACAGCTTAGCAGTTAGTGCCTTAGAACAACAAGCATTTCTTCTCATGTGTTTGTGGGTTGTTTGGGATGGCTTTACTTCGTGCTTTGTAGTGGCAAGACTGAAATCCAGGTTTTAGGTTGATTTCAGTTCTCCATATGCCTTCCCATTCCTAGAGCATGGGGGACATGTTCTTCTCACGGTGGTTCACAGAAGGACGAAGGGCTGGGCTTGAAAATAGCACAGTTTCACTTCTGTCTGTCTTCTGTTAATCAAAGCACGTCACACAGCCAGGGCCAACATCAGTGGGATGTAGGAAGTGCTCTACCCACTCCAGTGTGCTATGGGGTCACATGGCAAGAGAGAGTGGAGAACTGAATACAACAAACTGCTTCCCATCACAATAGTAAAAACAATGTAGCTTAGCCTTCCAGTCATCATGCAAATTACAAAGTTGGACAGTGAGTTTGGTAGGAAGATAATGGTTCAGTGTATAAATTGTTCTGGCCCAAATGGTTAGCCATTTGATTAATGGTAATTAATTTAATTAATGTGAAAGAAACACATTCGATTCCCTATTTCACACTATCTTCAAAGCAATTCTAGCAACATAATATAAATGTTAAAAAATAAAGATTATATTTCAAGAAATTTAGGGAATTGGGGGTAGAACTTGTAAAATAAAAAGCAAATTGACCGTTAAGAGAAATATAGCCATATTTAATTCTGTATAATTTGAATATTTTTCTGTGTGGCAAAAGCCAAATCAGTAAACATTTTGGGAAAATATTTTCAAAGTATATGGCAATATACATAGTTTATGTTAAATATAACATAGAAAAAATTTCTTAAAATTGACAGCAAAGGAAACATCCAATAGGAAAATAAACACAAGTCACATACAGGTATTTCAGAAAAGAGCAAATTCAAATCACAAATACATGTATGAAAATAAGCTGAGCCCACCCCATACCAAATTTTCAGAAAAATCACAGTAAAGTAAAAATGAAAACTTACTTAACGCTCAACATATGGGCAAAAATGACAAAATGAAGGATAACATCTGCCAGCAGAGATCATAGAAAAAAAACATTTTCAGATTTTAGTGATGGAAATATGGATTGTTGCAGGCTTTTGTGGAAATCAATTGGGCAGTAGTTACTAAAATTAAAAATCCATCTTCCCACTAGAAATACTATACAATGAAACTCTATTCTATAGAAATAAAAGCAGGAATACATAAACATGTATGTAAATTGATATTTTTTAAGGGGGGTGTTATTCAGAAATAAAAACTGGACATCTGATAAAAGTTGGTAAGTAGGAGATTACACAGATCATGGTATATTTTTACAACATTATCGTCATAGTACAATTGTACAGAATTATTTTTACAGCTATGAATAAGCAAGAATTTTATGTACTATGAAGTATCAAAAAGTGGGTATGGGGGGCACCTGGGTGGCTCAGTCGTTAAGCGGCTGCCTTCAGCTCAGGTCATGATCCCAGGGTCCTGGGATCGAGCCCCACATCGGGCTCCTTGCTTGGCAGGAAGCCTGCTTCTCCCGCTACCATTCCCTCTGCTTGTGTTCCCTCTCTCGCTGTTTTTCTCTGTCAAATAAATAAAATCTTAAAAAAAAAAAAGTGGGTGCGGAAGGAGAGAGGACTTGGAAAGGAGGTAAGCAAGCAGACATAGTGGGAACCAGTGGCAGTTGTGACTGAGAGTCATCTAATAGTACTTAGGATACAACATAATGTTTAAGAGGCATGGTATTTTGTAATTTTCATTGGGTTTACTATAACATGGGAAACTAGTCCCCAATAACAGCTAGGAAATTCATTCTGAATCCACTTACGTGACTTTGAACTCTTGGAGTTTTATATAGTTGCCAACAGGCTTGCCGCAGGCTTGGTTCTTCTAGGTTCTTTGAGGCCCTGGGGTGTGGGGCAGGAGCAGAGATCAAAAAGCTGCCAAGAGTGTGCAGCAATTCCTCAGTAGTTCAACCAACGCTTGTATCTGGGGCTGACATTCTTATTTTCCTTAAAAGTAAATTAAGGAAAATTCCAGGATTTAAATCTGAGTCCAGCTGCTTTATTTTACTGAGGAAGCATCTGGAGTCCACAGGTTACATGTAATTTATATTCACCCCCTTAGTGGCAGATGCTGTCTATACTTTGACTCTATATTTATGATCCTCTGGTCAAATTTTCAACATTTTTTTAGTTCCTCTTATTTTGAACTTCATTTGTTTCTCAGAATTAATTACCTTCTCTTTCAAAGTAGCTATAAATGGTTACAATTTATTGAGTAGCTGTTATGTTCCAGATTTTTTCCCATGTTGCCATTAATCCTTGCAACAACACTCTACATTTGGATAATACTGTAACTTACTGAGACTAGCCATAGAAAGATGCGTAATTTGCTCAGGATCCCAGAGCTAGGAAATGGTGCAGAGAGGATCTGAAGTGATGGCAAGGCCTTCTGTTCTCGCCACTTGACCACACTGCCTTCAACAAATTCCCTGCTTCCGATTCTAGTTGCTTTCTCTTTGGGGTGATATGCCTCTGTTTTTTTCTTTTAAAGCAGTAATTCTCAGTCTGTGTGGGGAATATTTCTAACAGCAAACATTTTCTCAGACCAATATCTGATAGTTATGTTTTGGTATTTGCAATTACTGAGAAAATAGCTAATGACAATAAACTTGTATAAATTCAAGAAAACAATGTATCTTTTAAATTAATTCATATTTGACTAATCTTACAGTACCTACAGACATTTGAAAACAGTAGTGAACAAAAATATATGCAGGCATATTATCTCATCACTTGAAAATGTCTAGAATGTATATGGATTTGAATATATATGTTTTTAAGATATTACTTATCTTAGCACACATAGGCAGAAGGGCAGAGGGTAGAGGAGGAGGGAGACAGACAAGCAGACTCCACTAAGAGCAAAGCCTGACTCGAGGCTTGATTTCATGACCCTGAGATCATGACCTCAGCCAAAACCAGGAGTGGGATGCTTAACCGACTGACCCATCCAGGCACCTCTGGATTTGAATATTTCTAACAACAGCTTTTGGGCTTCCTGGGAATCCACAGTTCTTAGTGGAAGTCTATGCTCTGTAATATGTCAGCATCTGCTTTGTCTACTCTCTAAAACTATCAGCCTCCAGTTTGCACTGGATGGCTCTTTATTGATCTTTGACTTATTAATTAGTTCAATTACCAACTTCCTTTTGCATTCATTGAATGATGAGTGGCTTGATAAGATGATAAGTGGCCTGCTCAAGATGTTAAAAAAAAAAAAAAAAAAGGTGATATTGGACCCAGTTGTTGCTCGGAAGCACTTCTTGGTCCTAGAGCAACTAGAGCTTGAGCACAGACTCTTCTTTCTTCTTTACCTCCCAGATTTGAAGCGACACTAAAATTTTCTTCTACCTACCCAGCCTCTTGGCAGTTCATTTCAGAAGTGTCTTCTCTGTGTCACTGATCCCTGACTTGTTCATCTGGTTCATGCAATCTATCTACCTACTATTTTTGCTCTGCCTGGTTCAGTTCTAACATACTGGGGTCTTTTAATTGCATAATCTATGATCTACATCAGTGTCTCTTGTTAGTGTAAATAGGTGTCATTTGGGCAGAAGGAGGAAGTGGTGGGGAGTTGTAATCTAGTGTTCATTAATCTTTGGCATGGAGCCATGCTTCTTGTTTGTCTGATCTGTAATTTTAATTCAAGCGATGGCTTATTAAACTATAATTTTTAGACTTTCTTTGAATCACAGAATATTCCTACAGGGACCCAGTCCTATAAGAAGACCCCATGTCAGAACTCCTGAACCCGGGTACCACCAACCTTACCACCTGTACCATCACATGGCAGTGTGGTTCAACTCACTGTACTAAAATTCTGTTCTGGTCCCTTCTAATTGAGTTCCAGATGCCAACCTATTTTACCTCTTTTCTCATTACCCAACACACACACTTAACTTGCCTTGCTTTGCCTTTTCTAGTCTCCGCTAGGTGCTGGCTTATAGTTTTCTAACATATATTCACTTATCAGGAAAGTTGTGCTATTTCATATTAAACCTCCATTCTACTTGTCCACACTATGAATGAAGTTGGCCATAATCCTAGAAAATAATGCTTAGTATCATAATATGAGAGCACGACTCTGTAGGACAGCAATTGTCAACAGTGGGGAAGGGTAAAATTTTTCCTAGCTATAGTCCATATGGCTCAAGGGGAGGACATTGATGGATATTGAATTGTTAGGAAACAGGTCAGAGCTGAGGAACTGACTATGTTATAATTAATAAATCCAAAGTGGGTTAGAAAGAGATAAAACCAAGTATGAACCATCAGTAAAAATGCAGGTTATCAGATCCAAGGGGGTCAGATAAAATAAGTGACATTTAGATATAAAGTCAGAGTCTAAAGGGAAAGCAAGATAGTGTATGAATGGAGACTGTAACTGATTAGGCTCATGGGGGAATAAGGACTTTTTCAGAGCCCAATTAGTGGACAATAGAGCAGTTCCAGAGGTCATGGATGGATGTGTATGCACAGTACTAAAAAATACACGAGGAAATGCCAGACTTCCCTCCTAGTTTTGTCTGCCTATCATTACCTGCCTACCACCTTAGTGGGTGGATTCATTACCAGGCACCACAGTATGCGTTGCTGTGAGTAAACAGCTATGCTTTGCCTGTGAATGTTGAGGTATATTTTCAAATATTTCAACTGTAACCCATAGTAAGCAATCTATTTTCTATACCTCATCACACCTCTCAGTAGTTAAGTGTGTGTGTGTGTGTATCTATATATATAATAAAAGAAAGTTTCCAAAAATATTACTTAGCATTTTTTGCAAGAAATTCATTGATATATCTAATGTTTTTCTTTTTAGAAATTCTGATGGTGATTTAATAAATGATTTCAATATCTACAAGTGTGAAACAATCTGTAGTTTAAAAACACTGTGGACAGGATCTACAAAAGAAATAAGCTATATTCATTAAAATTAAAATTTTCTCTGTGAAAGATAGTATCAAGAGAATCAGACAACAAGCCACAGTCTGGGAGAAAATATTTGCAAAAGATGTATCTGATAAAGGACTCTTATCCAAAATATATAAAGAACTCATAAAATTTAACAAGAAAATAAACAACCCAATTAAAAAATGATCCAAAATCTTCGACAATTCTCACCCAAGAATATATGTGGACGGCAAATAAGTATAGGAAAAGATTCTCTACATGCTATATCATTAGTGAGATGCAAATCAATGAGACACCACTATACACCTACTAAAACAGTCAAAATCTGAAATACTGATAATATCAGATGCTGACAAAAATATGCAACGAAAGAAACTCTCAAACATTGCTGATGGGAATGTAGAATGGCACAGCCACTCTGTAAGACATTTGGCAGTTTCTTACAAAGCTAAACATACTGTTACCATACAGTCCAGCAATTGCTTTCCTTGGCATTTACTCAAAGGAGTTGAACACTTATGTCCACCCAGGTGATGGGGTGGTGGTAGGCTGTAGACAGATGTTTCTGACAGCTTTATAAATAACTGCCAAAACATGGAAGCAATCATGATGTCCTTCTGTAGGTAAATGGGTAACCCATAGTATATCCATGCAATGGAATATTATTCAGTAGTAAAAGGAAATGAACTATCAAGGCATGAAAAGACATGGGAGAACCTTAAGTGTATTTTGTTATGTAAAAACAGCCAGTCTGAGAAGGCTGCAAATGGTATGATTTCACTTTATGACATTTTGGAAAAGGAAAAACTAGGGAGACAACAAGATCAGTGGTTGTCAGGGTGGGATGAGGGAGAGATGAATAGGCAGACCACAGAGGATTTTTTTAGGACAGTAAAAATACTCTTTATGATATTATAATGATGGATACGTTATTATACATTTGTCCAAACCCATGGAATGTATAACACTGAGTAAACCCAAGATAAATTATGGACTTTGGAGAATTATGATATGTTAGTGCAGGTACATCCTTGGTAAAAAAAAAAAAAATGTACCATTCTGGTAAGGGATATTTTTTATTATTTTATTAACATAATGTATTATTTGCCCCAGGGTACATGTCTGTGAATCATCAGGCTTACACATTTCACAGCACTTACCATAGCACATACCCTCCCCAATGTCCATAACCCAGCCAACCTATCCCTACCCCCCCACCCCCAGCCTCCCAGCCACCCTTAGTTCGTTTTATGAGTTTAGGAGTCTCTTATGGTTCGTCTCCTTCCCCATCCCTTCCTGTTTCATTTCTCTCCCCTCCCCTACAAACCCCCACTCTGCCTCTCAAATTCTTCATAACAGAGAGATCATGTGATAATTGTCTTTCTCTGACTTATTTTGCTTAGCATAATATCCTCCAGTTCCATTCATGTCGTTGCAACTGGCCAGATTTCATTTCTCTTGATGGCTGCATAGTATTCCATTGTATATATACACCACATCTTATTTATCCATTCATCTGTTGATGGGCATCTAGGTTCTTCCCATAGTTTGGCTATTGCGGACATTGCTGGTATAAACATTCGGGTGCATGTGCCCCTTCGGATCATGACATTTGAATCTTTAGGGTAAATACTCAGTAGTATGATTGCTGGGTCTGTAGGGTAGCTCTATTTTTAACTTTTTGAGGAACCGCCATATTGTCTTCCAGAGTGGCTGTACCAGCTTGCATTCCCACCAACAGTGTAGGAGGGTTCCCCTTTCTCCGCATCCTCGCCAACATCTGTTGTTTCCTGACTTGCTAATTTTAGCCATTCTGACTGGTGTGAGGTGGTATCTCACTGTGGTTTTGACTTATATTTCTCTGATGCCAAGTGATGTGGAGCACTTTTTCATGTGTCTGTTGGCCATTTGGATGTCCTCTTTGCAGAAATGTCTGTTCATATCTTCTGCCCATTTCT
>CM053609.1:60486696-60504009 GCA_028646535.1 Procyon lotor
TTTTTTTTTTTTAATGAGGTTTTGTTACCTTTTGCTTGGAACATATTCCTCTGTCTCCTCATTTTGTTTGATTTTGTGTTTATCTACGAATTAGGCAGAATAGCTACTTCTCCTGGCCTTGAAGGTTGGCCTTCTGCAGAAACATCCCCTCTGTGGTTGCATGTCCCTGGCAGTTTTGCTGGAATGGCTGCAACAGGAGTAGCTGCAGGCTGGGGAATCCAGGGAGCTCAGTTCCTGGACAACCTTGATGGGACAGATGAAGCCAGAGAAGGTGCAATCCAGATTGGGGAAGACATCCCAGGGCATTCACTGCCAGTGGGATGGCTGGTGCTGGAGCTGTTGTGGGACTAGGACCCAAGGCAGGCTGGAAGAGCTGTCTTGGAGGCAACAGCTGGAGCTGGTGTGGGATATGGTCCTGGGGCTCACTGGAATGGCCCAGTATGCCAGCTAAACCTCCTGAACCGTATTCCAATCCATATTATCAGTGTAGAATAGGAATGTAAAAAGAAAACTGAGCTTGCCAGCACCTGTGATTCAAGAAAGACTTGCAGCAGTTTCCTGCCAGTTTGGTGGATGCTCTAGAGTTAGCAAATGGATTTCCTTCACTTACACTCTAGTTGTCTATTTATTTACTTATTTTTGAATTGTAATCCTTTTTTATTTTTTAATTGAACATAACTGACATACAATGTTATATTAGTTTCACATATATACCGAGTTGATTCAACAATTCTATACATTACCTAATGTTCACTATAGTAAGTATAATTACCCTCTGTCACCATACAACATTATCATTGGCTATATTCCGTATGCTGTACTTTATATTTTTGGGACTGCTTTATTTTAAAACTGGAAATTTATATCTTTTAATCTCCTTTATCTATTTTGCCCATTCCCCACCATCTCTCATTTAACAGTCATCAATTTGTTCTAAGAATCTGTTTCAAGTTACATTGTATGGTATTTGCCTCTTTCTGACTGACTTCACTTAGCATAATACCCTCTAGGTTCATCCCTGTTGTCATGAATGACAATATTTCATTCATTTTTATGGCTGAGTAATATTACATTGTGTATGTGTGCATCGTCTTTATTGATTTCTCTATCAGTGAACACTTGGATTGTTTCCATATCTTTGCCACTAGAAATGTTGCAATAAGCATAAGGATGCATTTAAAATTAGCATTTTCATTTGCTTTGGGTAAATACCCAGTAATGGAATTACTGGATTACATGGCATTTCTATTTTTAATTTTTGAGAAACCTCCATATTGCTTTCTACAGTACTTGCACTTATTTACATTCCCCCAACAACTCACTGAGGGTTCTCTTTTCTCCACATCCTTGGCAGTACTTGTTATTTCTTGTCTTTTTGACTCTAGACATCCTATTTGATATTGGGTGATATGTCCTTGTGATTTTGATGTTGAACATCTTTTTATGTATGTGTTGGCCACCTGTAGGTTTTGGAAAAATGTCTTTTGAGGTCCTAAGCTCATTTTTAATCAGACTATTTTTAGTTTGCCTTTTTTTTTTTTTTTTTTTTTTTTTTGCTGTTGAGGTGTATAAGTTGTGTGTAAGTTCTTTTATGTATTTTGGATATTAACTACTTATTGGATAGATCATTTGAGAATATCTACTCTCATTCAGTAAATTACCTTTTTGTTTTGTTGATTTCTTTTGCTGTGCGAAGGAACAGCAATTTGTATTTAGTATTTTGATGTAATCCCAATAGTTTATATTTGCTTTTGCTTCTGTTGCCTGAGGAGACATAACCAGAAATATGTTACTAAGGACAATGTCCAAGAGATTACTGTTACGTTTTCTTTTAGGAATTTTATGGTTTCATGTCTCACATGTAGGTATTTAATCAATTTTGAGTTTATTTTTGTATATGGTGTAAGAAAGTGGTCCAGTTTGCCCAATACCATTTATTGAAAGACTGTATTTTCCTTAATGTGTATTTTTGTCTCTTGTGTCATAGATTAATTAACAATATAGGTGAGGATTTACTTCTGGGCTCTCTGTCTTGTTGCATGATCTGTATGTCTGTGGTTGTGCCAGTACCATACTGTTTTGATTACTATAGCTTTGTAGTTTAGCTTGAAATGTGGGAATGTGATATCTAAAGCTTTATTCTTTCTCAAGATTGCTTTGGCTATGCATGGTCTTTTGTGGTTCTGCACAAATGTTTGGATTGTATGTTATAGTTCTATAGACAATGTTAGCGATATTTGATAGGGATTACATTGAATCTGTAGATTGCATTAGGTAATATGGACATTTTAATAATTCCTTCATCTTTCCATTTGTGTCATTTTTAATGTCTTTCATCAATGTCTTATAATTTTTAGAATCTAGGTCTTTTAGCTTCCTGCAGTTTTTCCTAGCTTTTAAAAATCTTTCTAGCACAATTATAAATGGGATGCTTTTCTTAATTTCTCTTTCCACTACTTAGTGTATAAAAACAGATTTTGGTACATTAGTTTTTGAATCCTACAATTTTACTGAATTCATTTATTCTCACAATTTATTGGTAAGGTCTCTAGAGTTTTCTATTTATGCTATCATGTTATCTGCAAATAGTGACAACTGTACTACTGTTTACCAAATCAGGTGCCTTTTATGCCTTGTCTGGTTGCTCTGGCTAAGACTTCCAGTAATATTTTGAATAAAAGTGGCAAGAATGGACATCTGGTCTTGTTCCAGATCTTAGAAAAGCTCTTGTTTCTCACCATTGAGATGATGAGATGATGTTAGCTGTGGGTTTTTTCATATATGGCCTTTTTCATGTTGAGGTGTGTTTCCTTTAAACCCAATTTGTTGAGTTTTGTTTTTTTTTTATCATGAATCAATGATGAATTTTGTCAAATGCTTTGTCTGCATCTGTTGAGATGATCATATGTTTTTCAATCCTTCCTCTTGTTAATGTGATATACCACAATGATTTGCAAAAATTGAACCATGTTTGTATCCCTGGAATAAATCCCACTTAATTGTGGTAATTTTTTAAATGTATTGTTGAATTTTGTTTGCTTATACTTTATATTGAGGATTTTTGTCTCTATGTTCATCCGTGCTATCAACCTGTAGTTTTCTCTTTCTTTCATGTGTGTGTGGGATTTTGGTGTCAGGGTATTTCTGGTCTCTGGTAGAAATTCTGGTCTCATATTCTGGTCTCATAAATTTAGAAGCTTTCCTTCCTTTTCTATTTTTTGGAATAATTTGAGGAGAACAGGCACTAACTCCTCTCTAAATGTTCAGTCCATCTAGCTCTGCACTGCAGTTTGTTAGGAATTTGATTATTGATTCAATTTCATTACTAGTAATCAGCTTGCTCTAATTTTCTATTCTCCCTCCCTGACTCATTTTTAGAAGAGTGTATGTTTCTAGGAATTGATCCATTTCTTGTAGGTCATCTAATTTGTTGACATATAACTTTTCATAATAATCTCTTATATTTCTGTCATGTCAGTTATTTTTTATTTTTTCTTGTTGAGTTTGGTTGCAAGTTTATCAAATTTCTTTATCTTTTTTTTAAGATTTTATTTACTTATTTGACAGATAGAGAAAGCACAAGCAGGGGGAGTGGAAGGCACTGGCAAAGGAAGAAGCAGGCTCCCCACGAAGCAGGGATTTCCCCTTTTGGGGCTCAATCCCAGGACCCTGGGATCAATGACCGGAGCCACCCAGACACGACTATATTTTTTTTTTAAGACCAGAATTAGTTTCATTGATCTTTTGTACTGGTTTTTTAGTCTCCGTTTTATTTATTTCCATTCTCATCTGTATTGTTTCTTTCCTTCTAACTTTGGGCTATGCTTTCTCTTTTTCTAGTTCCTTAAGCTGTAAAGTTAGATTATTTGGGATTTTTCTTATTTCTTGAGGTTGACATGTATCATTATAAACTTATCTCTTGGAACTATTTTTGCTACATTCTATAGATTTTTGGATATGGGTTTCCATTTTCATTTGTCTCAAGGTAATTTTTCATTTCCTCTTTGATGTTTTTCATTGATCCATTGGTTGTTCAGTAGCATGTGGTTTTGTCTCCATCTACTTATCTTTTGTCCAGTTTTTGTAACTGATTTATAATTTCACAGCAATGTGGTCAGAAAAGATGCTTGATGTTTTCAGTCTTCTTAAATTTAGGGAGACTTGTTTTGTGGTCTAACTCTCCCACCCTAAAGAATGTTCTATGTGCATTTGAACAGACAGGCCATTCCACTATTCTGTGTATCTGTTCAATCTGGTCTAATGTGCTCTTCAGAGCCACTGTTTATTTACTTATTGATTTTCTACATTGTTTTGTTGGATTAGATCCTTTTATCAATATATAATGTGCTTCTCTGTTTCTTGCTACAGTATTTGTTTTAAAGTATTTTTTGCCTGAAATAAGAATTGCTACCCCAGGTTTTTGTTTTTGTCTCTATTTGAATGGAATGTATTTTTCCACCCTTTACTTTCAGATTGTATATATATTTTGATCTGAAGAGTTTCTTGTACGCTGCATATAGATGGGTGTTTTTTTCTTCATCCATTTAGTCACCCTACATCATTGGATTGGAGCATTTTGTCCATTTATGTTTAAAGTAATTATTGATAAGTATGTAACTTATTGCCATTCTGTTACTTGTTTTACAGTTTTTGTAGTTCTTCTATTTCTTCCCTTGTGGTTTGATGGCTTTCTTTGATGTTATGCTTAGATTCCTTTATTTTTTGTGTATGTTATACATTTTGGGTTTTTTCTTTTATTTTTAAAATTTTATTTATTGGACAGAGGTAGAATCAGACTCTCCACTGAGCAAGGAGCCCCACATGGGGCTTGATCCCTGGAACCTGAGATCATGATCTGAGCCAAAGTCCGTTGCTTAACCAACTGAGCCATCCAGGTGCCCTTGTTTAATTAGCACCCAATGCAGTTTATTAAATTTATAGTTAAATTTGTAGTTAAATTTGAACACATTTTTAAAGCACTAAATTTTTATTCCCACTTTCACATTTTATGTATACAAACTGCATATATTTTATGTATCCCTTTTATTTTTTTTCTTTAGATATAACTGAAATTTTTACTATTTTGTGTTTGACCTCAATACTGGCTTTATAATTGAGTACTACTTTTACTATATGTTCCTCTTTACCATTAATATTTGTTTTTGTTTCATAATTTCTTATTTTTAGTTATAGTGGGTTTTCCCCCCCACTTAAAGAAGTCCCTTTAACATTTCTTATAAGATTGGTTTAGTGGTGATGACCTTTAGTTTTTGCTTATCTGGGAAACTATATCTCTTCTATTCTGAGTAGAATGCTTGGTAGAGTATTCTTGGTTGTAGGATTTTTTCCTTCTAGAAGAATGAATATATCATTGTATTCCCTTGTGGCCCGCAAAGATTCTGCTGAAAAATTACCTGATAGCATTACAGAGCTTCCCCTTATGTCACTGCAGTCTTTCACTGCTTTAAAAATTCATATCATTACTTTTTGCTCTCTTAATTATTTTGTGTCTTAGTATGGCTCTCCTTATATTCATTTTGTTAGGAGCTGTCTGTATCCAGGCCCTGGATATGTCTTCTTGCCAAGCTTAGGGAAGTTTTATGCCCCCACCCTCTTTTTCTGGGATCCCTAGAATGCAAATGCTATGCTTGATGATGTCATGGGGTCACTGAAGCTATTATTATTGCTGTTCAGTTTGGTTGCTTTCCATTACCATGTCTTCCAGATTGCTGATCCATTCTTCCACATCCTGTAATCTGCCCCTGATTCCCTCTAGAGGACTTTTTATTTCATTTTTTAAAACATTTTATTTGGCAGAGAGACAGCATGAGTTGGGAGTGAGAGAGATGGAAAAGGAGAGGCAGACTCTCTACTGAGCAGGGAGCCTGCTCCCAGGACTGTGAGATCATGAGCTGAGCTGGAGGCAAGATGCTCAACCGACTGAGCCACCCAAGCACCCTGGATTTTTTAGTTTATTAGTTATTGGATTCTTCAGCTCTCACTAGTTCCTTTTTATATTTTGTATCTCTTTGTTCAAGTTCATACATTTTTGCTCTCAAAGAATTCAGAGTAATAGTCATAAAGATACTCACCAGCTTTATCAGGCATATTGCTTCAATTTCTTTTCTCTCTCTTTTAGTGTAATTTTGTCTTGTTTTTTCATTTGGGACATAATGCTCTGTCCACTTATTTTGTCTAACTCTATTTTGTAGGTCAGCTACATCTCCTGTCTGCAAAGTAGTGACCTTATATAGAAAAGATCTCGTGGTACCCTATAGTGAAATCACCCTGGTCGCATATGAGAAGTGTCCCTTGTGCTGTGAGCTGTGTGCACCCTTCCTGTTGGGGCAGAGACCCTGCTTCATCAAGCCAGGCTGGCGGCAGCCACAAGCCTTTGGTGCGGTGGCTCAGTGTAGCTGTCTGCAAGTAGCCTTTCTGCCATAGCTGCAGGCATACAAATTGGTGGGCTTGCTCCCTGCATAGCCAGCTAAGAGGGCAGGCTCCAGGTGCACTGATGTGTGGACTTACCTGCCCCTTTCCCCAGGGCAAGAGTTGCTTTGGAGTGGCACTGCTCCAAGCCTGGGCTGCCTACCAGGTGGGGTGGGGCAGGCAGGTTAGATGGGAAAAGTCAGGGTGGCGAGTGTTGGCACTGGTTCCCACAAGTATCTGGCTCTGTACGCCTGGAGAGGGGAAGGGGAATGGCTCCACCCGACACTTGTTTCCAGAGGAATCTCTTTCATGTATACCCCGGGAACTTTTCAGACTCTACTTTCTGTGCTGGGTCTCAGGCTGAATTATTTAATGCACTGGATATTTAGGTGTAGGAACTTAGTTTCATTTCACTCTCCAGCTCTCCCAGAGTTTAACTCTGCTGGTTTCCAAAGCCAAGTGTGATAGGAACTGGTCCTCCCTATGCCTGGTGCGTGGTCTGATCTTCTTTCTTTTCTCAACTTGTAATGTCCCTCCCATCCAGAGATTTGGTTCCCAACTATGTCTCTGCCCTTCTTAACCTTTATGATGTGACCTGCTCTCTATAGTTGCCTATGGAAGGTCTGTTCTGCCTGTCTTTAGGTCATTTCAGAGTTAGTCTCACAGATGTAGCTATTATCTTGATGTAGCTGCTAGAGGACCTGAGCTCCGGATTCTCCTATTCTATCATCTTCCCAGAACTTTCTCAGTCTAGGTGCCCTTTAAACCACTATCGTTACTGGTTTTTTTGTTTGTTTTTTACTGTGCCTTAGGGTGGGCAAGTCTGTACCCTGGCTCCTTGATCATCTCCCTCCTTACTGTATGTCATCATGTTTAGGGTGGGTGTTGAGTAGTTGCTCTTTATGTAGATATAGATTCATTGTTATCCATGGGAGGACGTAAGTTTAAGAATCTTTTTAAGCTGTCATCTAGGACTGCCCTGCAGATATTGTCAGATTTGTTAAAAAAAAAAAAATGGCATACAAACTAAAAAGTTCAGAGTGGCCATAGTAATAGACTAATTAGAAATCAGAATAAGAAATATTTTCAGAGGAAGAACATTTCTTAATGATGAAAGCGTCAATTCATCAAGTATAACAATCCTAAATATGTATGTAACTAATAACAGGGTTGAAAAGACAAACTCATTTTATATAAAGAGTGTTTTTGTTTTTTAAGAATTGGCTCAGGGAGCTGGCTGGTGAAAACTGTAGGCAGGTCAGCAAGCTGTAAACTCAGGCAGGAGTTGATTTTACACTCTTGATTGCAATGGCTCAAAAAAATTTTCTAGGATGGTGGAATATTTTATATTTTGATTACAGTGAGATTATATGGGTGAAAATATTAATTAAGGAGCATTAATCTATTCACTTAGAGTATATTTTATTGTATGCAAATTATACTCTGTTAAATAACAGTGTATTTTTTAAAAATACATACTCATTGTAAAAATTTAAATAGACATGTATAAAAAAAGTAATAATCCATCCCACCCAAAATCCACTTAAGTCAACAGTGGCTAAAAGATACCTCTCTGTTAAATTCCTTGACACAACTTCTTTTTTGTTGTTTACCAGCCTTCTCCATAGCAATTCTGAATCTTCTGGAACCTAGAGTTTTCCACTATTCTGTCCTAAATGCTTTTCTTGTACAGCTTTATATATTCTTGCTTTATCTTAAATTTATCACCTCTAAACTGATAGCAGATTCAGAAACTATCATTGACAGTGTATTCCTGAATCTCTCTTCCTAAATGTCCCCCAGGAATCCTAGTGAACATGTTATCATTCCTCAAATCTGCTCCTTACATTCACTTCCTTGTTGAATGACATCATTTTTCACTTAACTAGGAAGTACACCTAGAATATGATGGGCAAAGAACAATCCTAACACTGCATGCTTTACAATCTTCTTCGAGTAAATGATCTAGTTAATTTTACCTGTAATGAGCTCACATGTCACCCACATAGTCTGTGGAGGGCATGAAAAAAAATAAAGAAAATTGCCATATTCTTGAATGGTCATCAGGAACTTCCATTAGTTCACAGTCCAAGACAGTTTCCCTTGAGCCCCATCATTTCTTACCAGTTTGTTAAAATAGTTTCCTAATTGTCTTCCTGGCTCTAGTGTCCAAATGTGGAATTCAGATATCTCTCCTCACATTGCTTCTAAGTATTCTTTCTAGAAAAAAAAAAGACTAGTGATTAGATTTTTGATAGGTGCTCATCCCATATTTTTACCTGATAGTATTCTTTAAACTTGATATGCTGGTTTGCACTTCAGATTTTGCTGATTCACTTCTTGACTAGTTATACTTCACTCTTCACTGAATTCCTACACAACAAAGAAGTTCCCATTTTTCAAGTTTGAAAGCACCATCTTGTCAACAAAAAAATTGATTTGCCTACCCACTCTAGCCCTAATGTAACTCATTTTATACTCTCCGTACTCTAACCAGTATTGTTTTATACTATAGCACCTATAAGATGTCTTTACCTTAAATATCTTATGCTTTATACTTTTTTTTTCATAAAGATTTTATTTATTTATCTGGCAGAGAGCCCGAGGTGGGGCTCGATCCCAGGACACCGAGATCATGACCCTAGCTGAAGGTAGAGGCTTTAACCCACTGAGCCATCCAGGAGCCCCTTTATACAACTTCTATATGCAGGGCCCTGTGCAGGATATCTCAACCTAGGCATTTTAGACCAGATAATTCTTTGTTGTGGAGGACTCTCCAGTGTCCAGTGTAATGTGGGATATTGAGTAGCACCCCTGGCTTCTGCCACTATGTAGGACTTTCCTCCACCTCAGTCATGGCAATCAGAAATGCTTCCAGCCATTGCCAAGTTCCCTTTGTGAGGAGAAAAATAAATCTGGCTGAGAACTAGTGGCCTGACACATATCTGGGATTATAAAATCATGTGAAATAAGAATATATATTGCATTTTAGGGGTGACAAGCAAGGACAGGAGAGGGTAGAACTTATTATGACATTTTATAAATTTTCTTGAAAATACAAGGATGAGGTGAGTAGAAAGTAGGCTACAGGGGAAATAAAGGGCTCTATATGAAATCTAAGAAGGGACAAAATATGAACATTGTTTTTTTTCAGTTCTCTTTACAAAAGAAGTCCAAGCGAGTAGCTGTAGAACCCAACTTTGAACTCTAGCCTTTATCCTTAAGATGACAAACATGTAGAATCCCTCACATTCGTGCAGGCCAAAGTATACACAATGGGGCAGGAATGTGCTCTTAGTATTCTCACATGAAATACAAATAAACAGTGGTCACCTTCATGAACCAGTGGTAAATATATCCCCCAAATTGATTATTGCCCTCCTGGAAACCTGAGAAGGAATAAAGAATATTCCATTTCAAGGGAATAGAAGTGAAGTGGAAATTCCCTCCCACAGTTCTGGATTTGGTCATCAAGATTTGGAAGACACAGGCAGAAACAACTACAGAAGGATTGGTTTTAAAGAAGTTTTTTAGAACAGGTCAAATATATTTTTGTACTGAAATAAAGAACATGTGAGAGTCGTAATAGGAATGCAGCATCATAAATAGCAAAGCTAATGCCAACACAGCAGCAGTACAGAAGATCAGCAAAGAGGCATGACTGTATGTTAAAATAGGTTCTGAAACAGACACAGTGAATATAAGAATTTTTTGTTTTGTTTTTTAAAGTCACTGTAACAAATGATGGTAATAGTAACTTTGGCAGGCTGCTAAAAAAGCTGGGTATCTCAAGAAATTATTCTCTCTTCCGTAGCAAAAATAAAATAAAACTGGGATATTTATTTCCCCCTTTAACACAGCAGGGATCACTTGCAGCAAATAAGCCTAACAATGCTCCCATGTAGGAACCACTATTCCTGTTAGGCACTGACCACTGTCATTATCCACACCGTGCAGTAAATACCCAAACCCTGTCTCACATCTGTCTTCTACCTCTGCCTTCAGAATGCTGTTTCTTTCCCGTCCATCCCCAGAAAACCTTAGAAGAGGTTATTAAACAGAAAGGAAGGTCCTCAACTATTCCCTCCTCTCACCCTCTGCTGACCCCACTACCAGACACAGAGTAAACAAACCCAAAATTCAGGATAAAGATTAAGCTACAGGTATGGAAGAACTTACCAATTATGCATTTTTATTCATCACCTCCATTGTGTCAAGAATTTGTATGAGGTTCTGTGAAAGTAAAAGAAAAATTCAGTAAACATTTTGTTTTGAGCTTGAGAGTTAATTATTAAAAAGAACAGATAGGCTCATGAAATAACTTTGTTTACAAAGCAGCCTTCTTAGATCAGAGAGCAAGTCCCAGAGTCTTCAAGGAAGAATGTTTAATTGTTAAAGGGTGCGTGACACTTAAAAGCAGAACCGACCCTTACCCATCTGAGAAAATTAGATTTACTAGCACTTGAAATCAGAGGGGTGAATTAAAGGGCATTAATATGGCTGTACTTACAGCCTTGGGAAAATGGCTCAATCTCTTTGAGCCACGTTTGTAAAATGCTACGTTGCTAATGCCTTCTTCACAAGTTGGTCGTGAAGTTTAAATGAGATAATGCATCTAGTATGTGCATATAAACTATTTAGTTGTTATTACTATTATTGCAAGGACTTCCAGAACCATCCACTTATATTATGGGGCAGGAGAAAATATATCTAATTGATCAAAAGCAATTATCTGTTGATACGGGGATTGGGTGGACTACTTTTCTGCATTTTCTACGTTCTCTATCATAAGCATGTATTTTATAATCAGTAAAACTCAGCATTTAAAACAAATTTTAAATTTAAATTTATTGAATGAATTATTGGCAGGATGATAAATGTTAATCCAACTCACTTAATCAAGTGGCTTTTGAATGTACCAATTCTTGATTATACTGAATACTTAAGTCGTGCCGAACATCGTGCTAAGTCACATACAGATATGGGAAAACATGCAGGGAGATTATTGGTCTTGTGAATAAATGCATCCTTTCCTGTATCTCTACAAAAGCAGTCCAAATAAATTGCTGCTAAGTACCTAGATCTGCATGATGAGATAGTAGTGTCCAACCACTGAAGGTTCAGGATAGGAAATCAGATGCTATGAGTTCAAATTCTGATTAATATTCAACAAGTAGTAACTGCCTCCTTTGTGCTGGTCATTTTCCACTTAAGAGCAGTGAATATAGGGGCACCTGGTTGGCTTAGTCATTAAGCATCTGCCTTCAGCTCAGGTCATGATCCCAGGGTCCCGGGATCGAGCCCCGCATCGGGCTCCCTGCTCAGCAGGAAGCCTGCTTCTCCTGCTACCGTTCCCTCTCTCACTGTGTTTCTCTCTGTCAAAAAAATAAAATCTTTAAAAAAAAAAAAAAAGAGGAGCAGTGAATATAGCAAGTAAACAAACAAGTACATAGCCCAAGTTTTTTTTTTTTTTAAAGAAAGCACACAGAATCCCTCTGTATTGAGTCTTTCCCATCAGTATTTAGACATAACAGTAAAGCTCCCATTTTCAAAATATTAAAAATAGAATTTGTTATTCTCGAGTTCCCTCCAGGTATCGACTCCTTTTTCTTCCAGTTCCTCCCCTTTCCTTCTCTTTGGAATCCACTCCAAAAAGGCAGTGTCCCAGACACTGATTCTGTCAATAGGGTCTCAGCTAGCAAATACTATGTCTATGCAAATTAAAAAATGGTGCCCCTCTGGATGCATGAATTGTAAATAGCTGTGCCCTCCGTGTGGATGGAGCACAATGTAGGGACTATTTTACCAACATTCAACTGATCAATGCATAAGCATTTGAACGATGCATAAGCCGCACATCCACTATGGCTCTCCTTCCTTTGATGGCCATTGGCATCCAGGTGGTTAAAGCTACTGATTAATTTTCAGTCCTTATTCTACCTGCATGCTCAGCAACATAGGCCAGAGTTCACTACTCCCTTCTATTTGAAGGACTTTCTTCACAACATACTCCCTTTTTTAATCCCTTTTCTCTAAGCTGCTTCCTCTGTCCCCGCCACCCTGCTTTATTGAGATGTATAATGTTCTATTTCAATTATAAGTTTAAGGAACACAATGCGATGATTTCATATATGTATATATTTTAAAAGGATTCCCTCAATAAGTTTAACACCTCACCTAATTCCCATCTTGTATGTGTGGTGAGTCCATTGAAAACATACTTTCCCAGCAACTGGGTATACATTACAGTATTTCTAACTATAATCACCATGACATATAGGAGCTCCCCAGAACTTATAACTTAAGTTTGTACCCTTTGATTAACATCTCCTATTTCCTCCAATGCCTATTTCTATGAGTAATATACTTTATGGTCTCACTTATATATGGGATCTAAAATAAAAAGCCACAGAGAAACAGAGTAGAAAAGTAATTGCCAGGGGTGGGGAGGTAGGAGAAAAAGAGAGAGATTGATAAAAGTCTATGAACTTGCAGCTATAAAATGAGTAAGATCTAAGAACCTAATGTAAAACATGGTGAGTATAGTTGATAGTACTGTATTATATACTCAAATGTATGTCTTTCTCTGACTTATTTCATTGAGCATAATGCCATCAAGGTCCATCCATGTTGTTGCAAATAGAACAATTTCCTTCTTTATGGCCAAATGATTTTCCATTGTGTGTATCTATCTTTGTGTGTCTGTATATAATTACATTTTCTTTACCCATTCCTCTGTCAATGGACATTTGCATAAGGGCTCCCGTTCCTCCACATCTTTACCCAACACTTGCTACTTCTCATCTTTTTGATCCTACCCATTCTAACAGATATGAAGTAGTATTTCAGTGGGGTTTTGATTTGCATTTTCCTCATGATTAGTAATGTTCAGCACCCTCTCATGAACCTGCTGGTCATTTGTGTGTCTTCTTTCAGTTTGTTGCTATTGATGCTTAGAAATCTTTCTGTATTTTGGATACCAACTATATGATTTACAGATCTCTTCTCCCATTCTGTGGGTTACCTTTTCATTTTGCTAATTCTTTTGTTCTACAGAACTTCTTAAATTGATGTAGTCCCACTTGCTTCATGTCACTTTCTTTGCCTGGGCTTTGGTGTCCTATCCAACAAAATGCTGCTGAGACTACTGTCAAGGAGCTTTTTCTATAGGATTTCCAGGAATGTGCTGTTTAATTTCTACACATTTCTGAGTTTTCCATTTTCTTCTTTCGTATAATGGTGGTCAGAAAAGATACTTGGTAAGATTTCAAAGACTAGTTTTATGACTTAGCATATGCTCTTTCCTAGAGTGTGTTCCATGTGCACTTGAGAAGAATGTGTACTCTGCTGTTGGATAGAATGTTCTCTATAATAGATCAGGTCCAATGTGTCCTTATTGATTTTCTGTCTGAATGATCTATCTATTGTTGCAAGTAGGGTATTAAAGTTCCCTATTATGGTATATTCATCAATTTCTCTCTTTAGATCTATGTGTATTTCCTTAACATATTTAGGTGCTCTGATATTGGGTGCATAAAGATTATTATATCCTCTTGTAAATTAATCCTTTTACCATGATATAGTGACCTTCTTTGTCTCTTGTTACATTTTTTTGACTTAAAGTCTATTGGGTCTCATATAAATAAATTCACCCTTGCCCTTTTGTTTTCCATTTGCATATAATATCTTTTTATGTCTCTTTACTTTGGGCCTATGTTGGCCTCTTATAGGTACCATATAGTTGGGTTTTGTTTCTATCCATTCAGCCATTCTATGCCTTTTGATTATAGAATTTAATCTATTTACTTTTATTAGTGCTATCTTATTGTTTTCTGGCTTTTTCCTTATAATTCTTGTGTTCCTCTCTTGCTGCCTTCCTTTGTGAACTGATGATTTTATGTATGGTTTAACTTCCTTTATCTTTTGTATATCAACTGAAGGGTTTTGTTTTATGGTTACCATGAGGCTTATATAATACATCTTATAGTATATGTGCTGCCGAAGCGAGCACTATAATACATCTTATAATAATCTAACATTGATAACTTAGTGTCCATGTAAAAAAAAATGATTGTTTTTAATGTCATGATTTACTTTTGATAGTGTCTATTAACAAATTATTATAGCTGTAGTTATTTTTAATGATTTGTCTTAAACCTTTATATTAGTGGTTATGTTAGGTGAGTAGTTAATACACCTTCATATTACAGTATTCAAGTGTTCTGAGTTTGGTTATAGTTCCCAGTGTGTTGTATGTTTTCATGTTACTCATTAGCATTCTTTTATTCCAACTCGAAGAACCCCTTTCAACATTTTTTAAAAGGCACTCTCTACCACACACACACCCATTCAAACTCCTATATCCAACTGCCTCTCCGGCACTTGAGTGAGCGAGCCTAAGACTGAGTTTCTAATCTCTTCCTTATTCATCATGGTGCTTCCATCATTTCATTTAACCAAAACGCATACAGTTACAGAGTTCTTTTTCTCTCATATCCACACCTATCTTTAAAAGCATATTCATCACCACAGTCTTCAAATATTGAAGGAAATCAACATTGTCCAAACCACCGCCCTCACTCATTATTTCAATTGTTGAATCCACTTCCATTTTGGTCCCTTTTCAATCTAGTTTCCACTTGATCTTGTTAAAATTTATTTCAGATTATGTCACCTGTCTTAAACCTTCTAACGGGTTCCAATCTAACCCAGAGAAAAAGCCCAGTAATTACAGTATCACACCAGCCTCACCAACCCAACCTTCGGTGCCGGACTTGCATTGCCTCTCTGATCTCACCTCCAGTACCCCATTTCCCAGCACATCCTGTTCCTTCCCCTTCTGTCACATTTGCTGATTTTTTTCTTCCTTGAGCACATCAAACACACATGTACCTACTGCAGGGATTTTCTACCTGCCATCCCTTCCACCTCACTTTTTTTTTCCCCAAAGAGCTTCCTTGCTTACTCCCTATTGTTTTCAGATGTCATCTTCTTAGTAATGCTTCCATGACTACCATTTTTAAACCACAACCCTGCATTTTCCCTTCCAGGCTTATTATTTAATAATATATATTTTACTTATTTTTTAAATTGTCTCCCTCCCAAGTAACATAAAATTCACAATAACTGTGTCTCTGCAACCTAAACCAGAGCATGACAATTAATAGGTGTCTAATAAATATATATTATACATGTATATGTTAAATAATTGAAGTAATATATAGTAATTAGCAACACTGGCCTAGGCTTTTACTTCACTATTTCCAAATGGCACCACCATAGACAATTCAGAAAGGGGAGGTGAGTCTAAGGATTCTGGCAATGACTGACTGAGTACCTCAGTAACATAGCAGAAGACAAGTGCTGACAAAGTAAAGGCTGCAGAAATTCATCTTTTTGAAATTTAGTGAATTCGTATTTATTTTATTGCTAAACACACAAATCAAATGTAGGTGACTGTAGAAAAGATTCCTAAAGGGACAGATTCAGTGATGTTAATTAAAACTGTACAGTAATAGGCATGTGGAGGTTCATTTGCTGTCACCAGTATTATCCTTTCCTCTCTTTAAACGCTTGCTTCGATGTGTGGTCATTTGACCAGGTCTGGCTGATGAAATGTGAACTGCACATCCACTTGCCAGCACCTGTGCTTAGCAGTTTTCTTTATATGTGTTTGGTGCTCTGTCCCCTTGAATATGGGGGTTGATGTCTTGTATCTTTTTAGAAACATCTTAGCAGTTACTTTTCAAAATATTTCTGTGCCATGCTGTAGCTCATTACACCACTTGTCTGTACCCTTGCATTATCTTCCATAGGTTTTATTGTTGTTTTCTCTTTGTGCTTCAGTTTTTTATTTACCTGACCTTCAGTTCCATAAGCAGGTCTTTTTTTTAATCAATCAAGGATCTGAATATACGTCTATCTGCTTCTGTTGGTATTTTCCTAAATTATGAGATATATTTTCTTGCCTCTTCACAAGTCTTTTAATTTTTATATTATGTAGTAGACATCATACAGGTAAAAAAAAGTTTAAAAGTGATCCTGGGACGCCTGGGTGGCTCAGTCAATTAAGTGTCTGCCCTCAGCTGAGGTCACGATCCCAGAGTCTTGGGATCAAGTCCCACGTCAGGCTTCTTGCTCAGTGGGGGCCCTGCTTCTCCCTCGGCCCGCAGCTCCCCCTGACAAATAAGTGATCTTTTTCCAGAAAAGGTAAAACCTTTCCTGTTCGGAGCAGATGAGTCAAGAGGCTAATCTTAGCTATCCTAATGGAAATTGAGCTTAGGCAAGGCTAGGTTTATTGAAGGATCCTTAACTCATCCCCTCCCACAGACACACCAAATCTCCAGCTACAAATCAATCATTTCCCTCTGAAAAAAACCTCACAAGACAAAAGGGCCACATCAATGGATAGAAGAGGCTGAGACGCGGTCTCACAAAAACAAACACCGTCCCTGATGTGAGAGGGAGGGATCTCACCATTCAGCTGTTTCTCCCAGAAGAGGCCCTACAGAGGGCACCCCAGTGTTAGAGAGCTAAGTCTAAGTCTTCAGAGTATCTGACTTAGAAAAGAAAGGGGCCTGATGTCTGGGGGTTCCAAAGTGCTAAGAGAAACTCAAGAGTTACCTCTCAGAGGCCTTCACATGCAATGTTGTTCACCCTGAGATCCAGTAAAAAAAAAAAAAAAGCAGTTTGAGGAGTGTCCAGTGGAAACCCACTAGCAGATGGGACATCATGAGTATAAAAAGTCCTCCTGAGTTGGGAACCTCTGAACTGGGAATCCATACCAGGAAAAAGAGCCCAAATAACAAATAGCTTTGAAAATCATCAGGCTTTATGGTGATGTAGGAAGACCATGAAGTCACCTTCTCCATGGATATAACACAT
>CM053609.1:60504509-60526167 GCA_028646535.1 Procyon lotor
CATTCTATTTACAATGGCATCAAAAAGAATGAAATACCCAGGAATAAGTTCGAGGACTGTGCCCTAAAAACTATAAAACACTGATGAAAGAAATTGAAGACAACACAAATAAGCAAAAGATACTCTGTGCTCCTGCATTAGAAGATTTTATGTTGTGAGATGTCCATACTACCCAAACCAATCAGAGATTGGTTTCAGAGATTCAACGTAACCTCCATCAAAACACCAATGGCTTTTTTTTCCACAGAACTAGAATAACTCTAAAATTTGCATGAAACCACAAAAGATTAGCCAAAACAATCTTAAGAAGAAAGCATAATATCAGATCCTTTATGCTTCCTGATTCTAAACTATACTATAAATTAAAACAGTATGGTACTGACACAAAAACAGACACATAAATGGATGAAATAAACCCACACTTACATGGTCGATTAATCTATGACAAAGGAAGCAAGAATATATAACGGGGAAAAGACCTTCTAATAAATGGTGCTGGGAAAACTGGACAAGTACATGCAAAACAATCACAAACCAAAAAACTGGACCGCTGTCTTATGCCATATACAAAAAAAAAAAAATTCAAAATGAATTAAAGAATTGAATTTAAGGCATGAAACCAAAAAACCCCTAGAAGAAAACATAAGCAGTAATCTCTTTGACATCCATTTTAGCACTTTTTTTTTGACCAGTCTCCTCAAAGACAACAAAAGCTAAAACAAATGGGATTTCATCAAACTAAAAAGCTTTTAGAATTTATAGCATACAATTTTAACTCATCACAGATTACCTTCATGTGATGTTATGCAACTTTACATTCAGTGTAAGATCCTTATGGTAGTATATTTCAATTTCTCCCCTTCAGCCTCTATGCTACTGTCTTCATGTTGAATTTTGTCATGTGTTGTCTAGTCAATTATCTTTTAACAACACTTAATTAAAAGGATATCTTATGTTTGCCTCTGTCTTATTATTTCCAGTCTCTTCATTACTTTGCATAGGCCCATATGTCCATCTGGTATCATTTTACTTCTGCCTGAAGACTTTTTTTTTTTAATTGAGGTATAGTTAACATACAATAATACAATATTAGTCTCGGGCCTTTAGGATTTTTTTATCATCCGAGACTGCTAGTGATAAATTTTCTCAACTTTGTTATTTCTTAAAAAAATACTTCACTTTCAGTTTGAAAGATATTTTTGCTGGGTATAGGATTATCAATTATTATTTCTTAATTTTAATTCTTTAAGGTTATTACTCACTTTCTCTTTACTTGTATTGTTTTCAGTTAAAAATTTGCTGTCATCTATTTGTAGGTTTCTCTTCATATAAGGTATCTTGGTGTAATTTGTGTTTCTCATGTTTAAGATTCATTGAGCTTCATGGGCCTGTGGGTTTACAGTTTCCCTCAAAATTGGGAAACAATCAAGTATTAGTTCTTCTAATATTTCTTCCTTTCTCTTTTGGAAATTTTAATCACATATATATTAGAGCACTTGACCTTCTCCCATAGCTCATCGTTCATTTTGAATTGGTTATCTGTGTTTTGTTGAATCAGTTCTATTGCTGTGTGTTCAAGGTCATTAGTCTTTTAATCTTCCCTTTTTCAATAGATATTATCTTCTATATCAATTTCAATATCTTCTATATCAAATATATTGATATCAAATTCAAGATATTGATATCTTCTATAATGCCATATGGTGTAATTTTTGTCTCTGATGTTAGTTTTCATCTATAAGTTTTATTTGAATCTTTTTCATAACTTTCATATTTCTAATTAACTTCTGAACATATGAAATACAGTGATAATAACCATTTCAATGTCCTCTGTTAATTCCAACATATGTATTACTTCTGTGTCCATTTCTTTTGACTGAGTATTCTCTTCATTAGGGACTGTGTTTTTTTGTTTTGTTTTGTTTTGTTGTCTTCTTTGCAAAAGTGCCCTGCATTGCTTCCTCTAATACTTTTGGGTGGTTCTTTGCTTAGCCCAGGTAGTTAACTCCTATATATGCACCAACCAGAACTCTGATGAATAGCCAAGCATAGCAATGGTCAATTTTAAAGTTTCTTGGTCTTCTCCAGGGAATTCAGAAGACTTTTAAAATAGTTTCTGATAGGCAGTAATTACAGATATCTTTGATGGTCAGGATAAAGGGCTCAAATGTCACTCCCTATACCCAACATCACTTACATTCACTAATTTATATTGGGATGGGAGATCTCATGGGATTAAATAAAAGGCTCAGACCTGGACACCAATGAGGTTCCAAGATATATTCACATATGGAGGCATTTTCAGGAAAGGAAATAGGGCCCCTGAGAGAAATTTAATGATAAAAGAAGACTGAAATAGCGAACCTACAAAGTAGGCCAATGGGAGAAAGGGAATATTGATTTTAGTTTAGCTGGGTGGGTGATACCAGAACTCATCCCAACTGCGCCACAGAGAGGATGGGGTGGGGAGGGGCAGAGAAAATGTGGGAGAATGTAGCTATGTGCACATACAAAATGAAAGAACTGAATAAATCTCAGACAACTGTGCTGGGACACAATCTAAGAGAATAAAAAATAACAGTTGTAAGATTTCTCACCATACTGTCTTTGCCCAGATGAAAGAGTGAAGAGCTACATTGCAATGGTACAGTAGGCAACTTGGTCAAGTAACCCTTGTTTATGTCAAATGGACCCAGGGACCACACATTCTATAGCAAGGCTATAGCAATGCTGCTGGTGTCATTGTCTTGCCAGCTCCAATCACTATTGTGGTGACAGTGGTGGGCAAGAGCACTGAATGAGACGTGGTGACAGCAGCAATGATGCTAAGGTGTAAGGCAATCAAACACCTAGAAGCAACAGCAAGACCAGATGGCTAGACATGAGTAACCTGTCTATGAGATTAACAAAGCCTGAGCTGAAGCCATGGTATTACTAGCTGTGATAATAAGTGAAAATTATTGATAGCTGCTATAAAGCTTTATAGTTTTTATGGCCTGATGAAAGTTCCCACCCCCATACCTCCATTCTCAGTTAAGCATAATACAGAAAAGGTTTTTCTTTAACTTCAAAAAACAGTGATGAGGATTTCTGATCTCCAGTTATAATAGTGGCAGTGATCGAGTTAGGAGTGGAATTCAAGCCTAGAATGGCTCCTTAGTAGGAATGTGATGTCTGGGCTGCATGATTCTTATTGGGAAACTGTAAAAAATCATGGACTCATGTTGGAATTGCTGGAGATTCTCAGAAATGCTGGTGTAAGGGAAGTCTGTAAAAGACCCATACCTCCTTCAACAGGTGGGGGCTTGGGGCATTGATATTTGAATGAAAACATTAATGGTGATTCAGCTAGATTCACTATGTAGGGAAAGCTCAGTACTCGAGTTATACAATTTAATGTATACAGTTAATCCTTGAACAGTGTGGGAGTTAGGGACACTGACCTGCCACAGTCAAAAGTCTGTGTATAAATTGTGACTCCCCCAAAACTTAACCACTAATAGCCTGCTATTGACCAAATCCCCAACTGATAACATAAACAGTTGATTAACACATATTTTATACATTATATGTATTATACACTGTATTGTTACAATAAAGCTAGAGAAAATAAGAAATCAAAAAGAGAAAATACATTTATAGTGCTGTGCTATGTTTATCAATACTCTAAGTTTACATCCTCTGCTTATAAGAGGAATAATTTGTCAGCTCCTACATCATTATTATATGACATAGAACACTGTAAATGTTATGTATTACTAATGTTAGATATCAAAGAATGAAAAGATAATGTGAAAAAAAATTCTTACAGGTATAATGACTCATGCATTGATAATGAAGTAGCAACGTGATTGCTTTATGGTAGTCTAGTGTAATTGATATGATTGCTTCACAGTAGCCTAGGTTACACTAATGAGTGAATCATTATAAAATTTTATGCCATACAGCATTATAGTTGTATTCATAATATAGTATCAGAAACACTGTTACACTTTTAAAAAACCATTTACCTGTGATAATAGGCTGATATCTAGTTTCTCCATTTATGAGAAAGAGGCATACTATATGGTAATGTAATTCTTTGGAAGTAAAGATATAAAACATAAGAAAACAAACACATTAATTTTATATTAAATATTATCTTATGCCTATATAAGGATAAGATATGACCTCCATACAAATCTTACAGGTATTGTACAGAATGACTGCTTAGGCAATGCTGATAATGATAGAAAACTATCTCACAGTTTTTGCTGTACAGTTATTAGATAGTCACATGAAGGCACTCACACACACACACAACAGATGTTTGTTAACTGTATCGCATGATGATTATTTCCTATTCATTAAGTGGAAGTGGATCATCATAAAGGTCTTTATCCTTGTTTTCATATTGAGTAGACTCAGGAGGAAAAGAAAGAGGAGGGGTTGGTCTCTCTGCCTCAGGGGTGGCAGAGGTGGAAGGGGAGGCAGGCGGGGCAAGCACCTTCAGTGTAACTTCACAGAAATACATTATCATTTTTGACTCTTTTACTTTTTCTAAAATTGTTTTTATATGGACCGATATTTGTGCAATGTCTTGATGTTCCTCTGCTTCTTGGGAGAATTTCCAACATTACAGTGGTACTCTCTAGATGGGGTTTCATGGTGTTATTCAAGGTTTATGGCATTGCACTAAATAGGTTGAAAAATAACGAGAACTGTGATAGAGAACTTTTTACCATAATATGCAACTTACACAAGATATGAAGTACTCATGGGGATATGATTAGTGTCACATGGCATTTTAAGCTGATACTTGCAACACTTGAACTCATCCCAGTAGCAACAGGACATGGCTACAAATTACGGACATACAGTATGTACTACAATTTTATGCAGTTATGATTTAATATTGCGTCTTTACATTTGTTTATATTTCTTTCAACTGAAATGGCATCATGTATGATCTGTAAGATTTAATCAATTTCAGCTTTTTATAATAGATTCGTATTTATGGTAGTTAATGATAAAATAGACCAGTGTCTGTATACATTTATACATTCATGATATACCTTTCTTAATTTTTTTATATATCTAAGCTACATTAGTCTGAGTTTTTTCAAGTTATTGAAAATCTCAAGAATATTTTCCAATACATTTATTGAAAAAAAACTACATATAAGCAGACCTATGTAGTTTGAACACATGTTAAAGGTCAACTGCAATTAGACAATTTAATAAATTAATTTTGATTAATAAACAATGAATAATTAATTTGATTAATAAATTAATCTTGATTAATTTATTTTGTAGGAGGAATTATGATAGATCCCATAAAGGACTAATTAGTTGATGCTATGACCTCTGCTTGGAAAAATGCTTATAATTTCATAGAAGGGACTAGAGTTCAAAATGTCCATCGTATAATATCAAGTACAAAAAAAAAATCAGTATTTTTTTCTGAATACTATGTGGAAGCATTTGGTTATATCCTTAGAATTTGGTTTCAACATGGCATGTGTCTGAGAAATGGAGAGTCCCAAGGAGGAAGCAATTTTACCTATCTATTGGATTCAGGGATACTTTTGGAAGGAGGTGGGATCTAAGACAGAAATTGAATGGCAGATAGTATTCTGAATCTCATTGTTGAGGAAATAAGAGCAGATAAAGGAAAGGGAACCAGTAAGGCATAAAGTGGAAAAGTGTGGGCATTTTGAAGATTGGATGGATTTCAAGGAGTATGTAGGGAAGTTGTTGAAAGCAAGGCCGGGAAGGTGGATTGAGGGACATGGTGAAGATTTCATTGATAAATAAAGGCAATAAAGAGCCAGTGAGTGTTTTTGAACAGAGAAATAATAGGATTATCAGCTTCTGCATTATTTCCCTACTTCCAAAAGCCTGGACCTACTTAACTTCCTCAAAACAACCCTGCCAAGTTCTCATACTACACAAAGTAAAAAGCATAAAGTATTTCAACAAACTTAGCATCTTCACCCTATATCCGGTGGGGCTTGTATTGGCTACCCCTCCAAGACCTCTGGAGTTACCCATAATTCTCATTTTTATTTCTAATGCACCAGATTGAAAACCTCATCGTTCCTCTTGGAAATTCTTGTGCTTTTTATGCCTGAATTCTGGCTAAGCTTGCCATTCCCTGGGAATACTATGGACATTGTGATTTTCCCAATAACTGTGGTGGTCTGTCTTACTTTGGTGACTAGCCTCATGCCGGTTTTTATTTTCCTTCCAATTTCTTTTTTTTTTTCCATTTTGTTTGATAAATGACCATTCATTTTTGGGTCAGATTTGTAAAATGTAAAAAAAAAAAAAGATAAAAACCATTACTTTGGCAGTAGTGAAGGGGGGGTTTGATATGAACAGTTGAAGTACACAAGAGTATATTATGCTAAGTGAAATAAGTTAGTCAGAGAAAGACAAATGCCATATGATTTCACTTGTATGTGGAATTTAAGAAACAAAACTGATGAACATAGGGGAAGGGAAGGAAAAATAAGATAAACAGTTGGGAAGGTAATATAAAAAACCAAGACAATGAGGGCCTAAAGTGCAGCAGCGTCCAGGGGAAGGAAAAGATGGAAACGAAGAGCTAGTAATGGGAGTGGCACATAAAAAGCAAGTACTACTGCTGAATTAATAAAAAGACATTAAGAGATGTGTGGACAGAGGGTAATTTAGGACTTGGTAACCAGGTATAGAGGATGATAGGGAGAAATCACAACTGACTTGACGTTCCACACGTGGTGACTAAGAGGGGTGATGTGAGCAATCAGGTCACAGCTCCACTCAATCAGCAATACCTAGCTCAGAAAAAGACATTTGAGAGGCACGTAATGGGGCTTAGAGTGAACTACTCTTTGCTCAAATAAAGTCAGAAACTGGAGAGTTTGAAATGGAACATGCTGAATTTAAAGATGAAATTATTAAAAAAAAAAAAAAGCCTGAAGGAATGTGGGTATGTTTGAGAAAGAGAGCAAGCATTGATGTTGATTTGGGAACCTCAGATCCTGGTGTGATAGTTAAAGTCTTTGTGATACAAGAGGAAGTGTATAGAAAGAAAATAAAGAGCCTGAAGACAAAGTTTAAAAAATAAAAGCCCACACATATGCTTTTAGTCATGTATGTGATAGAAAGAGCTAGATAAAGATAGTAGTGTGGATCAGTGTCAGTAATAAGGATAGTGAGGTGAAAACAGGAGGAAAGGGATCTAAGTAAAAGCAGTGTGTTTGCTAAGCAAATGAAGTGTCATTGTAAGTTCCTCTTAGGTCTCCTCCCTCCTCCACCAGAATAACGTTGTTTAGTTCTTCTTCCATAGAATTGTTGTAGCCATCACTGGCTGGCTTCTCAAGTGCCCAAATATTCTGTGAATATGTTAGATAATGCAAAATTTCCATCTTAATAGACCCCAAATGGTTGAACATTTGGCAATTTGACATTTTTTTTATGGTTCAACCTAATATGTCAGTGGGTTGTCAATGGAGATACGCACAGCAGACTCTAGGCAAGTGACTATTCTTGCTTCTCAACAGGTTCTTCCACCCTGATAACTGGGCTGTACTACTTGTGAATTCTAAGAATTTCATTTCCTTCAGAAGTGAAAGTATGACCTCAGCTTAAGTGGGTTCCTATCTATTTATTGCTGCCTTTAAGTCATGATGCCAGGCTTCTTGTCTTGAGCCATTATGTGGTCAGGGTCCTAGTGGTATAAGAATGGTAGGATTTGCAAAGGATAAGTCAAATGGAGTCCAGCTTGTTTATGAACTAACAAGCATCACTCTGGCTGGGTCATCTCTAGGCAAGTGGTTGTCTGGAAGTAAAGGGAAATCCTCTCCAGAAGTAATGGAAAGGACACCAGTTTGACACCTGGTACACATGATGGTTTTGTGATCTGCTGTGTTGAGCCAGTTCCCAAGCTCAAATGATGTCTGTTAGGAAGATGCCATGCTCCCTGTGGATTATGTTGTCATGCTTGTGAGATCAGCATCGACCAAGGATGCTTATTTTCTTAGCTGCACCCCTGCCACCCTTCCCCTCTCTCTGGTGAGGAGAAAGAATTTCTTTCTGGGTTGACAGGAAAGATCCAAGGTACTTCCTCTGTGCTTTTGCCTAAGATATTTAGTAAGTTCCCAGATCCTTTCTCTTTTGTGTTCTCCATAATACCTCACTATTCTTCAGGTTCTTTTGCGACACTTCATGTTGAGCCTTTATAACAGAAGTTAATTAACCAAAAAATGGACTTTCTTCTCTTTGGAGGCAAGGGATGCTTAATTTTAAACTTCTGCAACCCAGGAAGGAAAGAAAAGTTAAATTTCTATATCAAAACAGCCTTTCACATTCATATCCTGCCACAATTGATTGTCCTAAAAGTGGTTAACAGCAGTTATCTTTCTACTCTATGAAAGAGGGTGAGTTTTGAGGTGGGTTCTCTTGCACACACAAGAGCTTCATAGCTAGAAAAGTTTTCTGTAAAAGTTTAATAAACTGAGTAAAGTTCACAAGGAAAACGAAATCTTCCTTGAGGTAAACTGTGTTTACCATGTAAAGTCTGGAAAGACTCTGATCAGCTTATTGAAGGGCTTTGTCATTCTGCTGGCTTCTTCTGTCTGATTGGCCACTAGATGATGTCTTCCAGAATAAATGGAAATTTTCAAAATTACAGTACTTAAAAAATTGGGTATTTTTATAGCAAAAATGACAAAATACAAGGCCATTGTATAAGCACTGATTCCCCAAGGAAATGTATGGGCTTGGGGCTTTGGGCTTTAAGGACTGAGAGGCAAATCGATTCCATCCATGGCCCTAAATTTAAACATACCTACGGTGTGTTTCCTTAGAGGAGAGGAAGGTGTGGCATTTTATTTCTAGCCCATTATTGGAAAGAAAAGGCAGGGTTCCTCTGAATGTCAGCTCTGTGCATTATGCATTATGAAGCATGAAGATTTAAGCAGTTTAGCTACTTTGCTTATTGTCTTGGCACAAAGGAGAGAAGATAGCTGAATCTTGTTGAAAGGAAAGGTGGTCCCAATCTCTAGCCATTCCCCCTCTGACTTACTAGATCCTCTAAAACACAAACGTATGTGCCACCAGGACATTTGTGTCTTTCTCTTAGCCATGCATTAGGATTTAGTGGCCTTTTATAGGAAGTCAGTTATACAGTTTTCATTATTATTAGCGCAAAAAAAAAAAATTATAATCCACACAGAGCATCCTGCGGGTGAGTGACTTCAGAGCAGCTGGTCACTGGGCTCAGACATCAGTGTGGCACTATACTTTCCCTTCCACCTTGCTGTGACTGTTAGCGTGGTCCCACCTAGCGAGGCCTTCCTAAATATTTTCTATGCAACTGACAGTCTTTTTTTCTCAGCAGTTCTGGTTTCTTTTTGATCCTTAAGTATTTCATCTTCTAGGAGGGAGAGGGAAAGAAGGAGTTGGAGATATTGAGGTTTTAGTCAGGGAAGATAGAAGTGAGAAAGAGATTTTACCACATCTAGAACTGAAAATTCTCCAGCAAGCCTAGTACAGTTACCGAAACACTGATCAAGTTTTGTAGCTGGAACAGGCTAAACGAATCCAATAAACTACACTAAGATCATGAATGGGACAGATTTTGGAAATAGATTTTTTTTTGGAAAGAGGAAGATCTGTGATCAATCGACTCTCCATCTCTCCAGCAAAGCATTGTTTCTTTTAAAGGACAAACGTGCCTTTTTCTCCCTAACATTTCCATACCCCCATAGGTGCCTGAATTCCTAATACCCTACCATTACCCTTGAGTTTACCAACAGACCTTTCCAAAGATCAATACTCTTTTGAAGCTGAATAAATTAGCAAATTGTAAAATCTTTTACTGTAAAACGTAGCTTCTGCCAAATTAAATGAAGCTGCATGATGAGGGGATGACCCCATATAAAGGGAGATATTTTAGCTCTATTCAGTTTGTGCCAGGCCATCAAGCAACAGCAATCTGGCAACATCTCAGATGCCACTCTACTTTGGCGCGTGTCCGCCTAGACCCTCTAGTTGTGCCTTCGCCTCTTTATGGGATTTAGCAAGTATTTTCAGAGCTAAATGTTAATCGGAAAATGTAGGATGCCCTAGATTTTAATTAATTCTTATATTTAGGGTGCCCACATACTCCTAAGAATTGCTGGTTCCTCTCTTAAAAATTTCTCTTTCAAACAGAATGGTTGTACGTGTGTGATAAGGGGCACACACACATGTCTGTCGGTGGTGAGATTTGGAGATGGAAGATGGAAAGGGAGTTTCTTTCTGTTTCCAAGATGCTGGTCATGACTGGCTATTCATCTCTGAACAATGTGGTTCATGAGCGAGATTTTGAGGGAAAAAAAGTTCTAGAAGTTTCTCTGGAAACTTTCTAGTCCATCTACAGCCGAGCAAACCAAAGAAACCAAAGTAGGAACCTCCCCTTGTGTCTTGCCTCTTTATGATAGGAGAATCACTATAGAAACAACAGTCTGTTTTCTCCCAGAACAATGATTTAAAAAAACAAAACCAAAACAAAACAAACAACACAATAATAGCTAAGATAAAGGTAAAAAAATGAGGACTGACTCTACTACTGTGAATGAAATGATCTCGAGCAAAACACCTCGCTTCTCTGAGCTTGTATCTCCATCTGTAACAAAATCATAATGAAAATCTTAGTGATCTCTTGGCACTGCCATGATGATCAAATGACATGATGTCAGTGAAAGCTACATGGCTACCAGAGTCCCTTGCTTCATTTAAATCCTTTTGTAGTTTTTATTGGGGGGGGGGGGAGTAAGGTGGCCACTAGATTTGAGCTTTTGAAACAGAATTCTTGACAACATGTATGAGAAGTACCAGTGTTGAATATTTGTCTCAATTAATATCCCAGGGTGTGTGTGTGTGTGTTGCATGTGTAGGGATGAAAGTCCCAATCTAGCCTTGCTGTAAGCTAAAGGTGGGCATTTAGAATGGAATGTGTCACTGAAAAATTTACTCAAAACTACACAGTAAGAGAAATACAGGTCTCCATTCTTTGCTGGCTCGTGTGGCTGAGTGTTTTCTGGCCTGTGGGTTTCCTTGAGGCCGTGTCTCTTAATGGCCATCACCGCAGCAGAAGCCAGCTGTGAGAGCAGACACCAAGCTGGTCCAGATGTGGAATGCTACACAGAAGCACCAGAGGGCAAGTTTTAAGAGCTGAGGAAAGGGGTGCAGTAAAAAGATTTTTAAGTCTTTCATCTACCTGGTTTCATCTCAAGCATTCCAAAATGCAGAGTTCTCTACTTTGCATATAGAATCGAGCTCCTGGAATAGCTTCCATTTCCCAAGTCTAAGTTACTTTGGAGATACCCAATATAAGCACGTACTCAGCCAGAGTTCATAAAGACCACACGATCAAAGGGAAAAGGAGGGAAGGGCATTTTCCCAGCAGACGGCTTTCTTGCATTCAGCAACAATCTCAACAGGAAAATCTTGGGATATATGGTGTTCGTTGACACTTCAACAAGCAGCTGGGCATTCTATCTATGAGATGCTTTGGTGATAAATTCTAAACAGGGCAGGCATGGAAAGGCCAGTGCAACTCTTTTGGGGCGATCAGATAATATGTAAACTATTTCCAGCCATCACTTCTTTTGGAAAGTCTCAAATTTGAAAGATTATCTATTTGGGGGGGGGGAGGTGGGAAACAGAGTCAGGAACACGGGAGAGCGGGAATGAATAGGAGTTGAAACACATGGAGTCAGGAAAACAGTACTGCAATGTTTTTCTTCCTCAATCTCAACTCTGCTGAGTTGAATATGAGCAGAAAACAGAAAAGAAGGCATGCAGCCAGCCAGGCATTCGTCCTACCATCCTGAGCTATTTGCTATAAGAAAGCATCAGCTACATGCCATAAGATCTAATTACCAAGAATTGCCTCTCCTGCCCCACAGCAATCATTTTGATGACAGGCTTCTCTGCACTGTAAAACAAAATGGGGAACCTGTGCTGTATAAACTGCCTCAGCGCTTCCCTTCCTTCCTGTGCTATCAGCCTCCCCATCTCATTTATTTTCCACACATTAATGGTAGCAGTCACCTTGAGCCGGTGATGCAGAGTAATTTTCACAGAAACCTTGATCAGAAACCATAAATCAGCCTGATGTGCTTTTATGGTCTAATAACATTCCGGTTGCTCCTACAGGCCTGTATGTAAAACTGCACTGCAGTGAGTCCTTTGGATTTTTTTTTTTCTTTTAGTCCTGTGCAGCGCCTGCGCTCTCACGCCCCACACCCGCTGCCCCCCACCCCTGCCCCGTCGCACCCTCTACCTCTCTAGGCATAGTATTTATAGACACACACCTAGGCATTTGCACTTAAGTCACATGGATACAGTTCCTTCGTAACAAAATCACATTTAAATGGCATTATATACACACCCGGTCATGGCAGCAGCAGAAGCAAATTCTTTCAAGATGATAAAATGATGCATTCATTAGATTCTCAGTCGTATGTCTTAACAAATGAACTGTCTCTGACCAAAAAACAAAATGACTTCACTGTTTTAGGAGCCGCTGGGTCTGTTCAATGATTCAGTTATATTTCCTTGTCAGGATAACTGGATACCGCAGCCATGTTGACTCTTGCCCCATGGCTCAGAGCTACACTGGAGCTTGGTTGACTCGAAGCCGAGTTGTATCTGGCACTCAGTACCCAGGTTCCTGTCTGCATTAGCGCTGCCTGCCTGATGGCCTCATTCTTCCACTACTCCCTAGGAGGCTGAGAGGCTCTGGAGAAGAAAAGGGATCGGTGGGCTTGAGGGGAGGGGAGAGGAAGGTCGGGGTCGGGGGGGACGTGGAGGGGCAGCGGTGAAAGTGGGGTTGGGTTGGCTGCATAGACCAATGGGCTGAGAGATGGGGCGTGGGTCTGTCACGAGGGGCTGACCGCGAGCCTGGGACTGGCAATGAAGCTCCAGCATCTACCTGGACCGGGGTGAGGTTGGCAGTAGAACTACCACCTGCATCTGAGTCAAGGGTACTGTGCATCCATCTCAGCCCGCCGAGCACAGACCGGATCTGTGTACTTCAGCTCAGAAACTAGCAGCAGCAGCAAAACACACCAGCTCAGACCCCGTCCACACCCCGTGAGCCAGCGGGACATCCCCTGGATGTGTGCCCATTCGGAGCACGCAGCAACTCCTGGTTTAGAACCAAGAGGCTCTCAGAGTCCTGTTTTCCTCAGATTGGCAATACCTGCACGGGGGGCCAGTGTCACTCTTGTACTGACACTTGGTGAGTTGGCGTAAGAAATTAACTAAAGCCAGTTAACTCAATCCCGGAGAATGTTTAGCTTTGCTTTGGAAGTGAGGAAAGCTGGCAACGATGTCTGATTTTTCACTGCTAACGCACTGAGTGATAATTACTCCCCAGTAGACCTACATAAATTCCAACATTCTTAACTGGTGCTTCATGAATATACACCAAAGGGGAAAAATGTACCCTGGGGCCTTAATCAAATTGGCCAAGATACTACTCCTTGCTTGGTTAAAAGATACCTCTCCAATTATTTATACACAGATCTATTTTTATAGGTCTACCAACATTGCTCATTCATGCATGCAGGCACACATTTGGCATAATAACACAGGAAGCCTTTGTAAGGACACCAAATGTCAGTGTAGGGGTAATTGCGGAACGTGAATCTCACTCTTATCTGTAGGGCTCTTGTTTTCTACTGTAAATCATGAGATCTCATTCCCTCGCTTCATACCTAACAGTGTTAGGGTAGACAGTAGCCACAGAAATTGTTAAAACTAATTTCCTATAGAGTTAAAAGGGTTTTCTTTTTTTCTTCCTTCCTTCTTCTTCTTCTTCTTCTTTTTTTTTTTTTTTTAAACCACCAGTTTCTCAGGGAGCTGCAACCAGTCCCATACCCGGAATCTTCAGTAAAAGCTCAGAGTTGAATTTTAAGAAATTGACAGGCAATTTCTCCTTTTTGCAGTAGCCTGAGCTTTTCAGGACAGCCGTAGCAAAGGCTAAATGTGAAAAGGAAATGGGGGTGAGCAAAAGCCCTTTCTCTCCATGGTGTCCACTGACCTTCGATTCATAGGCTAGCATTTGTTGTCTGTTTAGGAGCTATTTCTAAACCCTCCTTGCTGGAGGCAATGTACACCAGACCAGTGGGGTGGGAGCAATAAAGGAGAAATGCAGTAAAGAACAAATTCTTTTCAGATTAGCTGATTGGCAGTTGTGAATAATGCAGCTCTAGCACTAAAGCAAAGAAAGAGCAGCTTCAACCTTGGCACTCATTATTTTGCTGTAAGCCTTTTTTTGCTAGGAACATTTTTCTCTTTCAAGTCTTAAACTATGTTAACTCCTTAGGATCCAGCCATTTGTCCAAAAGGGTGAACCAGAAAGACCCTTTGTTGAAAAATCTAAGTTGTGGATATGGGAGGATCCCTAGAAACAACCGCATTTTCAAACCCTCTTCTCATGAGGAACCAAGATTAGGATGGAAAAAGCTTACCCTGAGGGTCAACAGCATCTATTCTGCAGCGGACCAGACAGGCATTTTGAAAAATGGTATTCAAGAAACTAGGCACATAGGGAGCTTACATGGATGGCTACATAAAGAACTCAAACCATTAAAAGTGAGAAGAGACTGTATGAGACAGTTATTTAGTCATTCTAAAGACATCTGTGTTCTTGGCAGTCATGAGCATACAGTCAACTAGAGTGATCTTCCTTAAATCTTCTGGTCTAGATCTAAAAGTAAATTATGGGTTGCATTTATTTTGAATTACTGTAAAACAAATACAACTTAAGTGAGCCTTTTTTCATAATTATTCCTATTAACAATAATATGTTCAATCATAACATTGAGAGACAAGGCATTGGGTTTCTAAATTATTTTTCTTTCCACATATTTCCAATGACTGTGTTATTAAAATAACTATCTTTGGATAGTTTTAATTATTTTTATCCTTTAAAGTCAATGTTTACACTATAATTTTTAAATATTGCTGTTTTTCTTATCACAAAAACCAACAGATGTTTTAAGAAAATGCTAAAAGGCTAAATATATAATTTATCAAAAAAAATTTGATCTGTCAGAACTAATAATTGTTAAAAATAAGTGATTACCTAGTCTCAGTGCTATCAGTGGCAGTATTTGGGGAAGGAATTGAGATCTCCTTAGTGACAAAAACCTTTCCCACTATTCTTTATCCTTTTTGCATCCTAAATTGTGAATGCTTATGAGCAGAAATCCTACCTCCGTTATCTTCACAATCACCTCAACCTTATTTAGAGCCTCAGATTTGGCAATTGATATGTACGTTTTGAATAAATGCACACATAAGTAAGAGTACATGTAATTAATAGCTGGGATAATATAGAATGTATTCCTAAGATATGCCAGTTCTCTTACTTATAGAGTAACATATTTCTAGATCGCTACACCAAAGGCAGTTTGGGAGAAAAAAAAAACATTAATCTTTTCCAAAACCATTTGCATACACTTTGATCGGACTCCCACCTGAAGTGGTTGCCAGGAGTTAAAAAGCTCAGTTACTGTGGACGAATGCTCAAATATTGGAAAAGGCTAAGTACTTGTTACTTTTAGTTCACAGCTCAAGTCTTAGATATTTTATAAGGCTCAATAGTCTGTCACTGTATAATTATTGAGCATTTAGTCTACAACCTAAGTTTCCCAACTAAGGAAGAATGCAGGAGACATGAGATAACGGACTTCAAACGCTTTCCTTGTAAAGAGACCCATCTGGGTCGCAAGCATTCCAGCTGGTGTCCTATAGGTGCTTCCATAGAAATCTGGGTAGAAATGTTTGTTTCTGGAGGTTGAGTGGTGGCTCAGCCTCCGAGACTCTAGCTTTAAGAGAGTCCTGTCGATCTTTCAACCCAATCTCCTGGCCAAACTAACAATTCAGAGCACGGAGCCAGTTAGAGCTACAACTAAGGGAAGGGTTTTCATTTATTTCCCTCTTCTTTCCAGACCTTCTAAAGGTTGCCTTAGGCATGTGAGAAACGAGTGGAAAAGAACTACGAAAAGAGTCAAAGAAAATACGGGGAACAGTAAAAGAGGACGCGAGAGCTAAAATGACCTGGGAGAGATTTGCATACGTGGAGTATATCTGGGCGGGCGAGCCCCAAGTAATGAGAGGTGAAGGACTAAGCCACATTCTGCAGGAAGAGCCCTCGAAGGAGGCTCTTGTCACCCAACCCCGCAAGGACAGGTGAGCAGAGTAGCTACTGCACTGGGATTTCCCACCCCTGAAGTCAGTACTTCACCAACTGTCAGTAACAACTCGGAGTCCAGTCCTACAGTCTGCATCTTGGGGAGCTGACAGGAAATTAAAACTGTTACTTTCCGATGTTTTCAGATTCTATTTAAAACCAGTTCTCTTCATTTCTTGGAGGAGTATCATCTCTTAGGTGTCCTGTTTTGTTTAACCTAATTTCCATAGCACCCACAGCCAACTAAGCCCGTTGCCCCCCAGTGCCTTGTTCACAGAGTCACTTAATAAATACTTGGGGGAAAAAAAATAAATAAATGCATGTGAAAGTGAGACGTGCCAGCCTATTAAGAAGGGTGATCAATAGATTTTCCGTCTCGGACAGTTCAGGTGGTGAGATGAAGGAATTCGGTGTTCTTTATCATTTACCTAGTAGTCATTATCATCCCCGGCAAGTGGGCATGTGGCCATTTCTCAGGATGAATCAGGCCCCATTTTGATAGTTCCGGCAGTTCAAAGTGGAATGGATTTATTTCAAGAGGCTCAAGAAAACCTCATTTTGAAGGTTCTAATAAAAAGTAAGGATGATAAAGAACACTGTTTTTCATGATAAGGAAAATTCTGCCTTTCAGGAGAGACATCATAATTTCTTCTAATTATAAGAAAAATGTTGCTGCCTTGAGTGTTCTTATTCATGTGTACAGCCAAAGGGATTTTCTGCATAAAAGAATAATTAGGTTCTATCCCTTCATACTGGAAAAAAAAATCAGCTTTCTTTTCTTTTATACATTTTTCCCCCTCATATTCTCTGACCTCTACTCTGCTGAATCTTTTATATGTCATGGAAGGAAGATTTAGAAGGGCTTTGATTTCTCCAATTCCTTTGGCGGCTGGCAGTGTTTGCTGTGCTGAATTTGGAAGTGCCTAATTTGGGAGTTCTGTTCATGTCGGGCTGTAAACTGATCAGATTTCATTTTATGTGTGAAGATCATTTTCAGTCTGTGGATTTAAACATTTTATTTGCCTGAAATACACAGTACATAATGCACTATGGGCTTTTACTTAGGAAAGCTCTTAAACAACTTAGTTTTAGAGACAAAGGACATCCTGGGAAGATTCACCTTTGAGCCATTCGAACAGTGAAAGAGAAGCCGGAGTCACCTAGTGCTTCTGACACGGTGACTATAGTCACATCTGGAGTGACTGCCGCATAAAGAAAGGTGTGTGGGGGAGATAGCTGAGCACAATTAGAACTTTCCATCGACCTGATTTGCGTGGCCCATAATTCTCAATTGTGTAGATAACCGCCATGAGAGGAGAGATGTGCCGCTGTAATGAAATTAATTCAAACTCAAATGTCAGCAAAGTAGAAAGAAAGACTGCTCAAATTCATAGTGAATGATAATATTGTTTGAATCTTTCCGAGAGATTAGAATTTGTTAGACTTCAAAATAGAATATGATCATTGGCTTTAAAATAGAAAGATCAATGATAAATATGGACAGGCAAAGAAGTCTTACGGATTCGACTTTTCTAAGAAGGTTGAGTGGCTTCTTGAAATAATGATGACAACGGCCACCATTTACTGAGGGCTCATTCTGGGACAGACCTGATTTGGGGGATTTCAGAATATTATCTGAATACAGCAGCCTGGGAAGTGGACACAATGAGAGGTAAACTATTTGGCCAAGATCTCCTAGTCAGAAAGAGGTGGTCAGACCTCTTTCCTATGTGGTTTTACGTCAGTAGGCCATCCAAACTGGCACCTGAAGAAAACTGAGTGTTACCTCTTTTCTTATATAGGGTTTTATTACCTGAGCTAGATACTAACATACAGAGAGGAAAAAATGGGTTTATTTTGGGTAAATGGCTCTTTGAAATAATAACTGCCTAAGATCAGTGGATTGGGTCACCGCCTCTAGTTTAATCGGGAAAACAATCTGTGTTCTTGCCTGGAGAGGGATGGCTTTCAGTTAATTTCTGAGGAGGGGGAACCCTTCCTTTCATAGACATTCATAGTTATTTCATCTGTTATTCTTTCATCTGTTATTCTTTCATTTCACAGATTTTTTTTTTTTCTTATTAAGCAGTTATCTGTAGAGTTTCAGGGGCTATTCCTGTCTTATCAGAGGAGGAAAATGAAATCACTTGGCACACAAAAAGCCCGACACCCTCTTAGGCAGGAAGAGAAACAGTCTTGAGACGCCGGCGCGCTCTGCTCAGCCTGGCCGCAAACGCGGCCCTGGAGAGCCGAGGCTTTGAAGTCAGACTGGCCAAAGTTGCCATTTACTACCTGCACTCCTTTGGACAGGCTATTTCATCTCCTTGTGCCTCAGTTTCCCTATGGATAAAATGGGGATGATGATAAAAACATCGTGAGCTTGCTGGGAGGATGAAACGAGTTCATATAGGTCAAGTGCTGAGGACAGTGAGAGCACACAGTAAGCGTGCTGCGAAGGCACGCTAAGGACGTCAGGACGTCAGGTATGTGCTCTCACTGAATTCTTACCAGATCCTTGTGGCGTCGCGCCTGCTTCTTCCTCCCCCTCCCCCCAACCACTCTCTATTCCCCAAATGAATGCAGTGGAGTTAGAATCCAGATTGTTCAAATGTGTGAATGACGTGGCTTTGTTGTTGCTGCTCCTCCTGCCTGAAATCTCTTCAAGGGCCCTCATTTCCACTCCTAAGTGTCACCTAACTCTTTCTGATCATCTTTCAGAACCCGACATGTCATCACCTCTTCTAAGATTTCCCTGATCCCCATCAGCCTTGACTAGGCATCTATCTACCTACTAAGTCTAAAAAGTTTATCAGTCTGATAGTAATTATTTATTTGACTCTCTCCATTCTAGGACACAAACTTCTGAAAGCCAGGTGTTCTATATTTCTTCTCTTATTCGTAGAGTCAAACACAACTACCTTTCCCTGAGTGTTCCACTAAATGCTTGTAGACCAATTTAGACCCTAGCAATAAAAATCTTCTTGGGTCTCTTTGCTGTGGAGACTTCTTTTGTAGGCAATTTAAATAATTAAATAGGAACACATTAATATTTTCTGGCCACATCTGGTGTCAAATATGTCCACATTTGAATATCAAAAATAGAAGTTTGTTCCTATCTCCTATAAGAAAAGCAGGGTGCTTGAGATAATATCTGATATTTTTAAAGAACTTTCTAGTTTTCTAAGTGCTGTCACCTGCATTATCCTTGAGGCTCATGACAACCGTGAAGTAAATAACACAGGTATTATTATCCTCATTTTACAAATGAGAAAACTGAAGCTCAAAAGAACCGGCGTACATAAAATCACTCACACAGAAGTAAGGTAATTTGAAACCCATTTTAGGACTCTAAAAATATAAACATTTAAGCATTTACTATATGCAGTTGTTATTTCCACTGTATCACACTGCTCTAACATTTCTTACAATCAAGCTGGGGAAAAATATAGAAAGAAGTAAAATGTATTAATTTACAGAAAAGTGCCAGGAACTTGATGTGTAGGTTCTTCAATGTATTCAATCCTCAAAATAGTGCTGGCAGGTAGGAATTATTAATCCATTTTGTAAATACAGAAAATCAAGTTTAGAAAGGGTAAATTGCCAAAGGTGGCAAAGTTATTCAGTGGTAGAGTCAGATTTTAAACTGAGGTTTGTCTAACTCCAAAGTTCAAATATACTTAATACAAAAAGGAGGGGCCCAGTGGGCCAAGGAAGCATGACAATCTTGAGTCTAATCTGGAATGGTATTGATATCCAAGGAGTCTGGTCTGGTATGTGTGGAAGGGACTAACCACGAGGAGTTTTTGGAAAGAGCTGGAAAGTAGCTTGGTCCCAAGAGAAAATGATTGGATTAGAGCTGGATTTCAGTCGCTAGCTGGTGGTAAAGGAAAAATGACTCATTTCCTCTAAAAAGGGGCTTGGTAAGTAAGGGCTTTCTGGATGCCTACAAAGTGATCTTGGGGTTTAGAGCAGGGATACCATTCCAGCAGGGAACTGGGATGGGAAGCCGAGACCAAGACAGAAAACAAATCCCACAGCAAGGGCACCTCAGGCAGGGGAGTGGAGGAAGACACTGCTCATCATCCTGAAATGGGCTCCTCTTTCTCCACACATCCTGTAAGTTTTCTTCTCTCTACTCTTCAATCCTCATGACTTCACTCATCATCTCTAGAAAGATAACCCCCAAGTGTCTACAGTTCAGACCTGTCTCCTGAGTTCCAGACTACTATTAACAGTGCACTGCCTGATGGACAGTTCCCTGTGGATGCCTGCAGCCACCCCACACTAAATACATGCAGAGTTGAACTTACCATATACTGTCTTCTGGAAAATCTACTTTTCATGTAGTCCCTATGTCAGTCAACCAGAGCACCATTTACCCATCTGCCTAGGCCAGAAACTTGAGTGGTATCCTTTATTTCTACATCTCATTAACTATTCCCCCCGTCCCTGCCCTTACCCAATCAATCCCCAAATCTTAGGATCCTATTTCCTTAACAGCTTCCAAAACTGCCTAATATCCTCTGCAACTCTCAGAGCTCAGATTTTTGCTATGCCTAGACTACATGATTGCCTCCAGTCTTACTCATCTCCACACTGTGCTCCCCAGTGGCCTCAGGGCTATTTCTAATATACCCAATGGGTCATATCTTCCCTGTGCTCAGAAACCTTCCATTTATCCCCTGTTGCCCCAAGGATGAAGTCTGACCTCTTTGGTGTGAAATACAAGAAACTTCTGACTTGGACTCTTCCGACCTTTCTAACCTCACAGCTTACTATCCCACCACAAAGCAATCCATATCCTTTATGTTCCCGTGAGACATTTCAAAGTCCCTTAAAGTCATTCCTGATCCCTCTCCCGCAAGTAGATCTGATAAGTGTCTTCTATTTTCTTCTTGTATTGTTTGTCATATTTACTCTAACATAGCACCTGCCATTTTTATTGAAAGTGTTTAAATTTTTATCTGTTCAGTGAACTGTATACATAAAAACTATGTATGGTGACAGATGGTGACTATACTTTTCATAGTGATCATTTTGTAATGTATATAAATACCAACTCACTATGCTGTATGTCTGACACTGATATTGTTTGCCAATTATACTTCAATTAAAAAAAAAGGGAGGGGTGCCTGGTGGCTCAGTGGTTAAGCGTCTGCCTTTGGCTCAGGTCATGATCCCAGGGTCCTGGGATCCAGCCCCACGTCGGGCTCCCTGCTCAGCGGGAAGCCTGCTTTCCTGCTACCATTCCCTCTGCTTGTGTTCCCTCTCTCACTGTGTTTCTGTCAGATAAATAAAATCTTTAAAAAAAAAAGGGAGGGGGGGAATGGTGTGTTTTTCACTGTTGTTTCCCCAGCACCCCTCAAGGCAGTTGGTGCGTAAAGGTGATCAACTAACATCATCTGATTACGTGAAATGAATCCCAGGGGGATCACACCA
>CM053609.1:60526667-60561268 GCA_028646535.1 Procyon lotor
CATCTGTAGCCCAGTACCTAGAGACCCAGCCTCAGGTGGGCTTGAAAACTAGCTATGTCAAGTCATGCCTACAAAATCCATTTCAGAACCTATTGTCACCTACTACCATAACAGTCCCAGGGGCTTGGCTCCCCCGAGTCACTTGGTTCATAAATGCTGGTAAGTATATGAGATATGAGGATACCTTCCACCTCTCTTCCGGAGTCCTGACCACTAGGGTATCAAAGTTTTTATTCATAAGCAGGTGAATGCTTAATAACTCCCTAGATGCTATGCTAGTATTAAAATCTTTGCACTGAGATGCTTAGACCCAAGGTTATCATGGGGTCTTGTCTTTATTATTTGGAATCTAAGTGTTCACTTGACATTGCAATATCACAGACCTCTAGAAGGCAAACACTGGGCCCTGTCTGGTCATGCAAACTCAGGGAGACAGGGGTGGTTGTATGTACCTGGGTACAGGAGGTGAAAGAACAGGAAAGTACTCTCATTGGCCTTTAAAGTAGGGAACTTTAGAACTGGTAGAAACATGATTTTCGAGAATATCTTGGACTGCAACCAGTCAGACCAGTCACACTTCCTATGGAAAGCCTATAAGGGCTGATATGTTAGCAGGCTTCCTCCTCTATGGGCTAGGATGAAAAGTACAACAAAGAAGAATTTTCTGGCTCACTACTGTGGAAAGCCAGGGTGTCCATTCTGAAATGTAATGAAATAGCTGGCACACTTGAACGTGTAATAAGTGTAATAAGTATTTCTATCAATAGATAGAAACATAGGTTAAGTCTAGTGGCTTCTCTGGCTAAGTATTCTCACTTAAACCTGACTTTAAACTCAAACATAGAGGAACTGATAAAGCAGAGAAAAGAATCCATCGAGCCCAAGAGGGGAGACTTAAAAGTCATAGGAGATCAATCTTGAAAGAGACCTTAATATTATCTGTTCAGTGATTTTTCAATTTGATCCACTGAGCTCAAGGGATTCTAAGAAGTTTACTCCATAGCTACTGGGGGAGGGACCACAAGGAAGGAATGAATGGGGTTCTAGGCTCCTAACAACACTCTGCTTCAATGGAGATGTTCAAACTTAAATTATAACATCTATTTGAAACACTGAGGTATTTTTCAAAAGAAATTCAGAAGACCTTCATTGAAGAAGACCAACTTAACTATCAAGAAATTAGAGAATGAATCAGTACACAAGGAGCTGTAGAAGACCTTGGGGACTTAGTGGGATATGCCAAACATTTATCAATATTAAAACATTGCAAATATTACTCCGCTTTGGTCAGGAGAGAACCACTTGTCCACTTAAGTCAGGGAACAATAAAGAGGCGAGAGAGAAGAATCCTGATTTGCCAGATCTCCATTACTTTCTGATTGAGGGATCGAGGGGGCATTTACCCAAATTAAATCATAAAAGGGTTTGATTTACAGCTCTGTTAACACAGAGAAACTTGAGAGAACAGAGCTCCTTCCTTCTGGAAACATTTTCTTCCCTTGATTTACAGGAACTATACCAATGTTGGCTTTTATCCCTCCTTGCTACATTAGGATGAGCCATGGCACTGGTTTAAGATGGGAGTTTTCTAAGTGATGCTTGTGGCACATCTTTTACAGCAGGTATCAGCAGTGTTTTCCTGTACACGTCCAGGTAGGAAGTATTTTAGCTTTGCAGGCTATATGGTCTCTCTAACAAGTACTCAATTCTAGAGCAGTAGAGTGAAATCAGCCATCCGCAATATGTAAGAGAAGAGACATGGCAGAATTTGGCCTATAGTCTATAGCTTGCTGACCTCAGATATACACAAGAGGACTGTCTTGTTTATTTAAGTTTTCCATCTTATGTTCCAAAAATTACACAGCTGGCACCAATACTTTATAGAGGGACATGCCTAATAATTCCCTAGATTTCTCATTAGCAAAACTAGACATGCCAGGTACATGCTATTTATAGCATACCACAGATAAGGATTCTCCATTAGTAAGTATAAACTAGGCAATGTGATTAGAATATGTGCAAAAATATTTGACCATGTTACTTCTTCTCCATTCTCTACCCTCTCTCCTCTGCCATCTCCTACTTTTCTTAATTTTCTTCCTCCCCACCTTGGCCCCAGGGTAAGGATCAGCTACTAACCTTCCCACCCTGCTGTCATATGAGCTTTTTGAGGGTAGAGGTGTTTATTTACTTTGTTACTGATGTGGTATTAGCTTAGGCCTGTGGGCAGGATAAGCAAACTCATACCTGGAATGTGTGTCAATTCAAGATGTACCATAGAAGAGGTAATCAACTTTCTAACAAGTGGCTGGTCTCCTCAAAGGTGGGTGCCATATTGGGGGAGCAGTGTCAGATTCTGTGGTTGTCATTTTGGACATTTGGCAGTTGCAATAGCTAAACCATCCTTGGTGAGTGGGAGCCCGTGCTTCTGGCCCATAGAATATTTATCATGCGTCCAGTTTGTCAGTGCTGGAGTAGCTGATGGCAGACGCTGGTGCACATCAGCTGGTCAAGGCATTCTTCTGACAGTTTGACTGTTACATGCCTCTTCCACGATGGGATTAAATCCTATGTGACAGAAGAAACTTGATGAACTCTGTGTTATCAACTTTATTTTGGTCCCTTTTGACCTAGCACTCTCAGGATTCAATCCCATTGTATGCTTCCTTAGCTACTGTTGATACTTTTTGCTTAGGTCCTGCAATTTATTCAGATTATAATCCTTCTTTTACTTTACTTCTTTTACTTCTTTAACTTTTACAGAAGCCTAGTGGCTTCTCTGGCTAAGTATTCTGACTTAAACCTGGTTATTGGTTTGGTGGCAATGAGGGGGATGGAAATAGATCTTGGATTGGAGTCTATGTGCGTTCATGTTTTCATTAGAAACAGAGGTCTCTGCATCATTTTCAAGGCAGAGAAGGAGAATTCTAGTCTTTAAGGAGGAAGAGTGAGCCACTTTGCAAACTCAGAGGATTAAGGAGGATCTGAATATTCAAGATTCATGAGTGCATTGATTAGATATTCAGTCTCATGGCTCCACTACTTTCCAACCACTGTTTGGATATTGGTATAGCAGACTTGCCATGACTAGGAACTCCATTTTCCCTGGAGTGCCACTGTCTGTATAATTGATTCTAACCTGATCCAAAGATTATCTGCACTTAAATTATAAAGGTACGAGTCCCTTTATTGGCTGCCAAGGAGACCCTCTGATTTTAACATTTGTCTTAGTGATTAATCACTCCCAGGTTTTTCCAATGAATAAATGGCACCAGAAATAGCCACACAGTTCCATTATCCTTATTATGATTATTTACTCTCAATCTTTCAAGTACCTGAGACATTGTACCTTCTAGTGCTTTCCCTTCTGTAACTATACACTTTGATTTTACCGCTGGGCAAAGTTTTACCAAGTGATTCAGTACAGCATGTTAGAGATGCTAAGACTTCCTGCCAGACTTGCCAGTTGACTGGTAGGTGATCCAGTTTCAAAGTTCCGTTTCCTTGGTCTGTAATTTGGAATCAACTGTCTTGACATCTTCAGTCAGGTTTCCCAGAAAACAAGTCATGAGAGGGATAGTTACACACAGCAAGTTTATGTGAGTGGCTTTTGGCAACACCTGTGACGGAAGTCAGGCCTGGGAGAGGCTGCACTGCAATGGAATTATAACAAATCCTCAGCTTGTCCCATGGGGGATCTCAGGCACTGGGATGGCTGTTCGCAGACCAGGCCTCTGCACCCCGGCACCAACCAATAGTTGCTGGATGGGAACTTCCTCTGGAAAGAGAATGTAACCTCAAACAAGGCAGCTCCCTTTGACTGAGGGAAGTTCCTGGTTGGAGGGAATTCCACTGTGAGCCACCAGCAGGCAACATCCCATTAGTTAGAGAGAATGGTTTCCTTGATCCTGAGCGATCGGAGCTGTGAACCACATCATCCAATTAAGGCAGTAATAGTGGAAATGAGGAGGAGAAGGTGTATTTTAGATTTATTTAGGAAGTAGACGTGACAGGGCTTGGGCATGAGGTTTGAGGAATCAGGAAAATAAAGAGTGTGGAACGGCACTAGATTTTTAACACGGTTGACCAGTGGAATTGAGAAACCATTCGTGATAAAGCAAACAAAGCAAGCAGATCAGTCTTTTTTTTTTTTTTTGGAAAAGATAGTTAAACTTTGGACCTTCTTAGCCATCTATGGAGAATTTAATGGAGATTACTAGATGTTTGGAAAATTATGAAATATGGCAACCAGGGAAACGATAGTAAAATTGTTCTAGCCAAGATCACTGACACCCTCATATAGACAGATGTAACAAGTGTTTCAGAGTTCTTGGAGGGCCAAAATGGTTTATCACACTTGCCACATCTGGATGAATTCAGAGCTCTCTATAAAAGAGAAGCAGATGCTGCATATTGGAATGTGAGGCCAACAGATTCATATCATAGACACATTTAAATTATACAAACTTGTTCTTTCTCTTCCTTTTTCTTTCCTTACATGGATAATTTCCCAACATGGACAACTCACTGCATTAAGTGTGGCAAAGCATGTGGTTCTCCTTGCTAGGATAGGGAGGAGTGCTGGTAGACTAGAGGGTGGTACTGGCGCCTGATGGAAGGGAGGATGTTGTCATAGGAAGGCAGCGCAACGTTCAGATCAGAGCCCCAAGAGCCTGACACAGGGGCAGGGCTGGAGCAGTGATGCCCTGTCATGGGGAGGTGGAACCCAAACAAGATGAGGAGAGCACTCAAGCATGGGGGTGGGTCCCACATGCAATATTAAGACAAAACTGGGTGAAGAGTGTACTTCCTCCATGGAAAGTGGTTTTATTGGTTATCAAATATACAAAGTGTCTGTATGTGAACGCATTACTCATATTTCACTTTCATGTCACATTTGATACTACTGATAACTGTCATCCTTGAAACGTTTTCTTTTCTTGGCTTTTAGGACAACTCTCCCCCTTGATTCTTTTTTACTTCCTTCATATTCTTTGTAGGTTTCCACTTTTTCTAGCCCTAAGTAATGATTTCATTCTCGACCTCCTATTTTTCTCATTTTACCTACCCCTCCCTGAGTGATCTCATCAACTCCCACCTTTATACCAATGATCTTCAAGTTCTGCGTATACCAATGAACAGTACCCTGGCACCAGTTTGGAACAATGTGGCAGTTGATATATAAACTTACAGAACTTTTGTCTCCTGACTTCCAGGCCTAGATAGCTCAGCTATTTTAAGCATCTTGTTGGAAGGATGCTTCCCAAATTCTCCAATTCATCTTTGTCACCTCCAAACTGCTATTCCTTGGTTTTTTTCCCCTTTTCTTCTGTCAGATGGCGGCAATTCCTGTCCAACTTCCAAAGCCAGAAACCATGAAAATCCTAACTATGCCCTCTCTTTTGTTCTCATACCAAGTTGTTCACCAAATCCTGTTGCTTCTACTTTTATCTCTCTCTTCAACCTCTCCCCATCTCTTGGTCTCCAATCTTGTTTCCTTCATTCTTTATATTGCTTCCAGTGATCTTTTGAATTGAAAATATTATCATGCCATTCCCCTGCTTAAAATTCTTCAACAGGTTCTTATTACCTAAACAAAAAATGCGAGCTTCCTGGCACTGCCTGCACAATGCTTTATCATCTCCTCCCTGACGATCTTACACTCAGCTCCAATAATAATCTATGTACTTGGATTTGAATGTGATGACTTGAAACAGGTTTCTACTGAGGTCTGAGTTCTGCTGGGAGTTTTTAAAGATAATTAATTGTCTTCATTTGTCTGTAAGAAAACTTGCCCTTGAAATAAACGTGAAAAGTACATAGGCCATTTATATCCTACAGTCAATGAGCTTTTGAAATAATCAAAATTATATTCTAGGAACAGGAGATGAAATATAGCACAATGAATGCAAACTTACCAGTCTCTTGGAATTTAATTTTGTGAACTTGATTCTATAGATAAGAAAGCAAAAACCTTTCAAATCATTTTTATAAAAGAAAATGGACAGCTACTTACTTCTGGAGTAAAAACCAGACAGTGGGGAGGAGTGGGAAGATATGATTGAGGCATCTCCCCAGTCTTCTTTACGGCCTAGGTGAGTTTCGAAACCCCAAATATCTTCTTTTGAATATTACTTCCTCCTCTAGGGTGTGTTCTGACTCAAATTCATGAAAAAGCTTCAAGTAAAAAATAAATGAGCCAGTCACATGTCCTATAGGCAAGACAGGGTGACAGCATTTGGAAGTTTATAATCATGTTACACTATTAAAATTACACTAAAATTTTTGACCATTAGAGAACATTAGCAATATTTCAATAAAAGATGTAGGGAAAAAATTCATTTTTAACTATTTTTATGAGCCCAGACCTAATACTTAATAGACTGCTACCTAACCACTTCTGCTAATCCAAATATAGTAAGGCCATAGGAAATTCGAATTTGGGCATCCATGTGCACTCCCCTGTTTCTGGACACATTTTTATAATCATTGCATTCATTTTTATAAAATTATATTTATTTTCTAAGTGGCAGGATATTTAAAGTACTTTGAAAAAATGTACTTGCTGCTTAGGACTATAGGTTCATTTTCAGTATGTCCTTTACAGAACACAGGACAAGGTCTTCAGCATAGATGTTCAATAAATAATAAATACTCATGGTTCAAGTTTAATTGTATTTCATGTATTATAGGAGAGGTTTGATATTTGGAGTTCTAGTTGTATGTAAAGCTCATTGTTCTATCAGTGCCTATTACACCTATCTCTGTGGATTCACAGAAAATATAACTGCATATTTGGTTATTTTTCTAATTTCCCTTTCAACTTAACATTAACATTCACTGACTGTATTGCCAAAAAAGTTCTGACTCAAAAAAAAAAAATAAGCATTTCCTATTTTATTGATAACTTGACAAGATGCATGAAATCAAAGAAATAGAACAAGGCAATGGGGTTTGAAGAAGCCTACTCAAAGAAAATTTCTATTCAAGCAAGCACCCAGATTACCTAAGCAGGGAGATGGAAATGGTGCATACACTTACATAACAAGCCACAGATGATGATAATTGAGGCCCAGTGGTTCAGTAGCATGTGTCTGACCATTCCGTGCCCAGAGATACATCTAAGGTGCTGATTAGGCTTCACGAGAGACAGCCATTCTCCTTGTATCATTTTTTTAAACCTTAATTATGCTCCTTCAACTTGCATTTTCACTGTATTTGACTAGACAATGACAATCTAAGCACATTTCCACAAAATGTGCAATTTCCATGGGAATTGAAAGTGCACTTGTAAATTTAAAGTTCAGCTTCTTGCTGATCATTTGATACTTTATTTCCCACATGGACTTAAAGTGCCCCATTTGCTTACAGAGCTGCGAATGAGCAGAGACCAAAATTCTCTTAGTATATACGAAAGTGTCCAGTTATGGGGAACAATACCATTACAAATTTTTCCACTTTTTGCTTTTTTATTTAAGTGACTTCTAGGAAAGTAAGTTTGTCTTAAGTTTTCTGATCTGTACTTTGAAGGACTGTTTGTAATTATTTAAGACTAAATTAAAAATAGTACTGGATTTTTAAAAGAACGTAGTAAGATCATTTAGTTTAGAAGTTCTATTTCAGAGAACTTCTATGCACTGAATCTCTAGAATGATTGTGTAAGAAAAACTGAAATCCAAACCTTCCAGATTTTCTTGTAAAGTATTTCCCTAGAGACACAGCCATCCTCTTCCTCCATGGCATCATCACCTTCTTGTCCTCCCATTCTCTCTTTATTTCAACATATCTAGTTTAAGAAATATGTATTAACACAAGAAATATGACTCTACCCTAATAAATCAATCCAATGTAGTAACTGTAATGGCCTATAACGTGAAACCTTAAATATAGTTATCTTAGGAAATATGCTGAAACTTTCCACATACAACAGATTACTGCATCAAAATGTCCAAAAGTCCTTGATTGCATCTATAAGGCAACTCCTTAACATAGTTCTAAAAGCATTCAGTTATTCAATAAGTATTTACTTAGCATTTAGTCTATACCAGGTTCCATTCATGGAAGTAGGTAAGACAGACATGGTGTTCACATGTAATTGAGGGTGGTGACTTAGAGGAGAGAGATGATAAGCCATTTTGCAGGTGAAGATATGTTATATAAAGCAAAATAAACAGGAGGATGTATTAGAGGATCTTTTAGTTTTCTACTACTGCCCAACAAACCAACCCACAATTTCTGGGTTAAAACAATAACCACTTATTTTACTGGCAAATTACACTTTGGTCCCTGGACTTAGTTGGGACAGCTCATACCTATTCTAAATGATGTCAGCTAATGAGATTTTACTCGAATGGATGGCAATTCGGTAATGACTGTTGACTGCTTTTCTCCACGTGGGTCTCTTCACAGCATTACTTTGGCTTCCTCACAGCATGGCATCTGGGATCTATGAGCATACCTCTTAAGAGGCAGGAAGGGGAAGCTTCTAGTCACTGATGGCCTGCACCTGAAACCTAGAAAGGCATCATTTGTGCTGTGTTCCTTTGGTTATGCAGTCACTAGTCTGCTCAGGCCCAAGGGCAAGGTTTTAGACCCACTTCTTCATGGGAGGAATGGGAAGTAATTTAATCTAGAATCTTCTCAGAGGGTAACTAGAGGGAATGGTCAGAAAAGAACTCTTTGAGGAGTTGATATTTAGGTCGAGACCTGATGGACTAATAGGAGCCTAAGGATAAGGCTCATTTAACATTCATTCACCCATGATTATTGTATACTTCTCATTCATGAGGCACTTTTAAAGACAATAGATACATAAGCATGAATAAGGTGTTGTATTTGTCTTCGAATGTTTGTATTCAAATAACAGAGTGAAATATATAAAAGAAAAACAAGAAGGCAATGTGGTAAGTGCTCTAAAGCAGGAGTATATAGGTGTTGTGAGATTACATAAAAAGAAATTATTAAACATGCTTGGAGAGTTCAGAGAGGTCTTCCTAGGGTAGGCAAAGTCTGAGTCAAGTATTGGAAGGCAAATCTATCAGATGGATAGGGAAGAGAGACGGTGAGGGACATGGGCATTATAAGAAAGGAACAGATATTGGCAGATGAGGAGCTATAAGGGAAAAGGACAGCTGTAAGAAGATTAAAATGGCTTAGTTAGAGGCTCAGTTGTGAAGAGGAGTTGAAGTTAGGGCAGAAATTGGAAGCTGTGGCCAGATCATGAAGGACTTTAAACATGCAGTGTACCTACTAAAGAGAAGAATTTATCTTGCAGATTAATGAAAAGCCACATGAGGTTCTAAGTTCTAGTTATGTCACTAGCATCAGTATAAGCAATAGAATTATATCTAAGTATGTTAAACATCTGATCTTCCTTTTTAAAATACTGAGTGCTCAGTTGAGACCATGGCTCCTGGAACCAAAATGAAGGAGTTAAAATTCTGGTACCATGACTTTCTCAGTGTGACCTTGCGTAAGTTACTTAATCTCTCCATGTCTTAATTTCCTTCTCTGTAAGATAGGAATAATAGTCCCTCTTCTCAGTGATTTGTTGCGAGTATTTGAGGAAATCATTTTATGGGAAGCAGTTAGATAGAATAGCCCTTGGCATGTGGTAAATATTCAGTGCTTTGATTTTTATTAGACCTACTTTCACTTTGTGAGACTCTGTGCCGTACCCACCTCCCGAGCCCTCCTCTGAGTTAAGGCAAAGACAGCTACAGTGCCCACACCGCTAAAATGGTCACCCTACGCTCATGGAATTAAATTTTGCCATTGTAAAAGTCCATTGTAAATATAAATTAGGACATTTATCTATCTCTACCACATTTAACATAAACAGATATTATTTGGCCCTATAGAGAACCTTCTGGGATGAATTCTATTTTTACAAACATGAAGTCAATTTAAGCACGGCTCATATAATAGACAAAGAAGAAGTCAAAAAGAAGTCTTGGTTTTCTTTCTCTGACCCTTTCCTCCTCATACATCTCCCTAAACCCAGGTCACATCCCACCCTTCCCCCTTCCTTCTTCCTCTGCCCTGTCCCCAAGACTCCTTCATTTCCTCTCCCTTTCTTATACCTAGTTAAAGAAAATCTATTAATATCTTCAATGAAAAAAAAAATGCCCACTGGACCTGTAGTCAGTTTCTTTTAATTGACAGCAACTGTTTTAATTTGAAGCTAAACTGCTCTCTCTCAGTTGCCAAGTGGCACTTTGAATAAAAAGAAGTCTCTTAGGAAACAAAGTTACTCACTTTATGGGGGGTGAGGGGGAAGGCATTAACAATCCATTTCCACTTCAAGCAAATGCTGATCACTAGGCTGAACCAGTGCCTAGTTCACTGGTCATTGTTAGAGACCAAAAAGGGCTATAAAAGAAACCAGGGTCTTTCCTTTGTGTCACTCTCTGGGCACACTTTTGTGCTCACGTGGGTGGCACACATGGCAAAAGCGATCATGTGCAGCGAGCAGCTGGATGAGAGCCTGACCTCCGAGGGCCACAGCTTTCTGCTGATGCCCTTTGTGTTGGCATGCTAGTACGCATGCGTGCAGTCTCTCCTCTCCCAGAGCTGGATGGCACCTGACCCTTGTGGCAACTGCTTAGGATGGGTAGCTGGTAGCAGCTGCTTTGTGGGGTGTCCAATGCCTAACAGCCAATGGGAGCCAGATAGTGTTGGGAGGGGGAAAAAAAGGCATCAAGAGCCAGTGCCACTCGTATGGAGACTCAAAACACCAATTTCTACCTCACTTTTTGAAATCAGCAGCTCTATATGGTGTTATTATTGTTATTTAACATTTATTGAATACCCACTGTGAAGTAGTCTCTGAATGGAATATTAAGAAGCTACAATCTCTACCCAGTGGGCTGGCAATTTCAATAAGACAAACAACACAATAAGCCCTGGGAGGAGGGGGCTGGCTCGCACCTAAGAAGGTAGCAGTAAAGGATTCCTCTTTACTCCAAGAGTCCTTTGGGTTTTTCAAGCTATTCTTTTCCCGCCTGCCATCAGTCACTTCTGTGGTGTGTGTGTGCACACCAACATCATGCCTTGCCTATCAGCCATAATGAACAAGGGCTTCCGAGGAAAGTGGAACTATTCAGTGCTGCTGGGTCTTGAATTGCTGACACTGGCTTTCTAAGGAACACATTCTGTATTGATAAATGTCAGGGACCTGAAGAACAAATTTAATCCCAGGCAAGTCCAAATTTGACTGTCCCAGATAATGGCACAACATCCAACTTCACTAAGGAGTGTATGGATGGAGTCTAATGATAAGAATGAAGGTGGTTATAATAGGTTGAAAAGATTCAAAGACAGCCTACTCATTGCTCATCATTAGCCATTTTGGACATTTTTACTGCTGTTTGTCTTTAGTTGAATCTCCCTTCATATTTGGTTTGTTTGCTTGAATTTGAGATCTATGTTCAAGCAGAGATGGCACATTTATTTAACCCAAAGCAAATGGGCTTTTTCATATTTATTATTTAGATCAATAAAAGGACCCCCTATGCACTCTTTGCTGAAGGGCACAAGTACAAATGTTAAAACATTGGAGTCAGCAGTATCACAAAAACTCTATTTTAAAGCAATTCCCTCAAAATAGCCCCCTCTCAAGGATCACTGGTTTCGGAAGTTATTCCGGGCTCCGCAGGTCACTTGATTAAGGCTCCCCCAACCAAACTGGAAAGGGATTTCCCCAAGTATGAAAATGTAAGGTGTAAAATAAGGAGCATTGTTTGAACAGGAATATATAATAGTTTCCAGAAATGTGGGAGCTGGGGTATGTCTCAATGCACAGCTTTCCACAGTGTTATATGCAGAACTAAGTGGCTCCCCGTGGGTGGTCTGTAGATTCCAGAAGTAGTCATAATTTGTAAAAACGGAGCAGGATATGATAGAGACTCTCTCTATACACAAAATTCCTACAGGAAAATTAAATTAGCACAGATTTCCCTTTATCATACCTCAGACAGGTAAGTCACATCCAGGAGTTACAATCAATGGCCTTACGGGTGCCCCACCCCGCCCCTCCTATTTTCAGTTCCACACTCCTCCTCAGTCATTCACTTCCTTGGCCATACCATGGCTCCTTTTTCTTACTTGAAATCAAGTTCCACAGAGCCATTTCTTCACCCAGAAGTGCTTCACTTCCAAAACCATAATGCCCATTTCATTTAGTCCTTACTTCTCAGCTGGCGTGAGCCAGCACTTCATCATGGATTCGATTCCTCTGACTCTTGCTGTTGTTCCAAACCACTTGCCTTGCAAACCTACTCACTCTCTGTGGATTTTTTCTTCTACCATATTTAAACCTATTAAAGCTTCCTTCATCTCAACAAATAGCCAAAAAAATAAAATAAAATAAAATAAAAAATCCCTCTGTCAATCCTATGCCCCTCCACAAGTACTGTCTATGTGTTTCTCCCCTCTCTGACGTGGTGTCCTGGAAGACTGAGCTGAGTGCAAGGTCTCTACATTCTTGCTCTTAACTCACTGCCATCCTCCACTGGAATTGTTCTGGCCAGAGTCACCAATACCTTTTTTAGCAACCTTACATTGATGCCACTGCTGGTGCCTTTATCAGCCTCCTTTCCACCCCAGGGGGTGGTCAGCTGCCCCTAACAAAAGGAGACCTGACAAGATTCACTAGGGTCTCTGCACAGACGGACTTCTCTGAACAGCTCACTGTGCAAATCAGCCCTGGTTTTAGACCAGCTCTGCCCTAACGCTATGCTGACTCTGCGTAGGTCAGTCTTCATTTTAACCACCAGAGCGTTTAATACACATTTGTCCTTCTCAAAAATGCTCTCCTGCCTTAGCTTTCATTGACATCTTTTAGTTTGATTTTCTTCATTCTTCCCTATTTGTATCTTATTATGGGATGACTTCTAAAAGTAGTAACATGTAAAGAAAAACTTGCATAAAGTGTTATTGTTGATAAGTACTGAAATTGTCAATGAAATGTAAATGTGTCAAGATGTTCGCACTCTTGAGACACATGTAGGAATTGAAACCTACTGAGAGAATGACCATGTCTTTCAGCTCATGCTCAGTCAAGGCTGTCTATTTCATGTAATTACATATATTGTCTACATTATTGTTCTTCCTCTTTTGGGGGGGGCTTTGCACAGAGTGGAATTTTTTTATTTTTATAATATTTAAAACCACCTCAGGGGCACCTGGGTGGCTCAGTCACTCGTCTGTCTCTTGATTTTGTCAGGCTCTGTGCTGAGCATGGAGCCTGCTTAAGATTCTTTCTCCCTCCGCACTCCCACCCCAGCTCACACAGGTGCATGTGCGTTCTAACAAAAAAACCCCACACAATCTCATACTTATGGAGAAGTTGCAAACATGGCACGAAGTTTTTTTTTTTTCTGATTTAGAGTAAGTTGCCCACATGGCATCATGTCATCCTAATACTTACATGTGTTTCCTACAAAACAAGGCATTTTTCTATATAATTATATTATGGCCTCAAGATAGGAAATTGTGGCAGCATCACTGCTTGGTCTCTGAGGTTATCAGTTTCCTCATATGGTCAATTATATATAATTCCTGCCCAGAAACCTAAATTAGAGCAGGATACAGAAACCTACTGACCAGTCAGTAATAAGAATCATCAGAATTCATCATAGATGGAACGACAAACAAGATTTAGGCAAGGGATGAAAAAGCATTCCACAGTATCTAGTGAAAAATAAATTGGTCCAAATATAACAGAAAAATGTCAACATGATTCTAAGCATTCGCCTCCCATAGAGAGGTCATTTCTTAGTACTTTGTAAAGATTATAGAAGTTTTAGTTTGGTTTTGGTATTTTCGGTCATTTTCTCAGACTTTAAAGAATTTAAGATTCTCATTCATCTTTCAATCAATTAGCTTACTCTGTGTGTTTGGTTCATGATCCTGCATTTAAAAATTTTGTCTTTAAATCAAGTTCTTTAAATTAATAGTTCTCAACTGAGGATATTTTCTCCCCAAGGGTTTCCAGACATTTGGCAATGTCTGAAGACATTTTTGGTTGTCATAACTGGGAAGAAGGTTGCTACTTGCTTCTAGTAGGTAGATATCAGGGATGCTGCTAGACATCTTTCATGCTCACAAAAGTCCTTTACAACAGTTATTCAGCCTACAATGTCCACTGCAAAGTTTGAGAAACCTTGCTCTAAAGCAATGCGGTTCAAGTTCAACAATAAATTAAAAAAAAAAAAAATCATTCAACACAATTGAGTGGCTTTTATTTCAGAGATGCAAGGGTGGTTTAATATTTGCAAATTAATGTGATACATCGCATAAACAAGAGCAAGGATAAAAACCCTATGATCATTTCAACAAATGCAAAAAAAAGTATTTGACAAAATATAACATCCATTCATGATAAAAATCCCTCAATCAAGTAGATTTAGAGGGAACATACCTCAACATAATGAAGACCACACATGGAAAACCCACAGCTAATATCATACTCAACAGTGGAAAAACTGAGAGCTTTCCCCCTATAATCAGAAACAAGGTAAGGGTGTCCTCTTTTTATCACTTTTATTTAGCATAATACTGGAAGTCCTGGCCATAGGAATCAGACAACAAAAGGAAATAAAAGGAATCCAATTTGGAAAGGAAGAAGTAAAACTTTCACTATCTGCAGATACTATATACAGAAAACCATACGAGCACCAAAAAATTACTAGAAGTGGTCAATGAATTTAGAAAAGTTGCAGGATACAACATCAATATACAGAAACCCATTTCCTTTCTATACACTAATAATGAAGTGGCAGAAAGGGAAATTAAGAAAACAACTGTTTACAATGGTACCCCCCAAATAATGAAATACCTAGGAAAAAAACTTAACCAAGGAGGTGAAAGACCTGTACTCTGAAAACTATAAGGCACTGATGAAAAAAAGTGAAGATGAAGTCTGAGACCAGGGCTAAAAGCAGCCCTCACAGCGTCCTGGAAGTAAGTTCCCAGAAAACAGCTCTGCAGGAGGGCAGGCTAGGCAGGAGCTGTCAAGGGCCCCACCATAGGGGGGTAGCCCGGCAGATGCTTCCTGAGCAGGAGTTTGAAACAGACTCTTGGCCACTGAGTGAAGTGAGTTCAATGGTTGAGGTGAGGTACGCTGCCGGGGAGCCTCATGACCCAATTCAGACTACTCTCCCCTGTCCTTTAAAAATAAAACAAAGAATTTGAAGAGGACACAAACAAATGAAAAGATATTCCATGCTTATGATCCGAAGAACCAATATTTTTAAAATCTCCACACTACTCAAAGCAATCTACAGATTTTGTGCAATCCCCATCAAAATATCAACAACATTTTTCATAGAACTTGAACAAATAATCTCAAAATTTGTATGGAACCACAAAAGACCAAGAATAGCCAGAGCAACCTTGAAAAAGAAAACTGGAGGTATCACAATCCCAGATTTTAAGATATACTACAAAGCTGTAGTAATCGAAACAATATGGTACTGGCACAAAAAACAGACACATAGCTCAATGGAACAGAATAGGGAGCCCAGAATTAAACCCATGATTATATGGTTAATTAATCTATGACAAAGGAGTTAAGAATATACAACTGGAAAAAGACAGTCTCTTCAACAAAAGGTGTTGGCAAAACTGGACAGCTACATGCAGAAGAATGAAACTGGACCACTTTTTCACAACATACACAAAAACATATTTAAAATGGCTTAAAGACATACATGTGAGACCAGAACGATAAAAATCCTAGAAGAGAACACAGGCAGTAATTTCTCTGACATCAGCTGTAGCAACACTTTTCTGGATAGGTCTTCTGAGTCAAGGGAAACAAAAGCAAAAATAAACTATTGGGACTACATCAAAAGAAAAAGCTTGTACACAGCAAAAGAAACAAACTAAGAAACCTACTGAATGGAAGAAGATATTTGCAAATGGCATATCTGATAAAGGGTTAGCATCCAAAACATAGAAATAATTTATAAAATTCAACACTAACCCCCCCCCCCAAATAAGCCAATTAAAAATGGGCAGAAGACATGAACAAACATTTCTCCAAAGATGACATAGGGATGGGCAACAGAGACATGAAAAGATGAAAATCACTCATCAAGGAAATGAAAATCAATACTACCATGATATATCACTTCATACCTGTTAGAATGGCAAAAACAAAAACACAGAAACAACCCCACAGGAACTGCAGGTGTTGGCGAGGATGTGGAGAAGAAGGAACCCTCATGCACTCTTGGTAGGTATGTAAATCGGTGCAGCCACTGCAGGAAATAGTATGGATGTTCTTCAAAAAATAAAAAATAGAATTACCAAATGATCCAGTAATTCCACTACTAGATATTTACCCAAAGAAAATGAAAACACTAATTTGAAAAGACAAATGCACACCTATGTCTACTGGAACATTATTTACAACAGTCAAGATATGGAAGCAGCCCAAGCGTCCATTGATAGACAAATGGATAAAGATGTGGTACATACATGCAGTGGAATATTACTCAGCCATTAAAAAGACTGAAATCTTGCTATTTATAACAACATAATTCGATCTAGAGAATGTAATGCTATGTGAAATAAGTCTGTCAAAGAAAGACGAATACCATGTGATCTCACTCCTCTGTGGAATTTAAAAACCAAAGCAAATGAACAAAGAAAAAAAACAAGATAAGCCAAAAAATAGACTCTTAACTATGAAGAACAAACTGATGGTTACCAGAGGGGAGAGGGGTGGCAGGATGAGTACAATAGGTAAAGGGGATGAAGGGCACACTTAGTATGAGGAGCACTGAATAATGTACAGAACTGTTGAATCACTGTATTGTACACCTGAAACTAATAAAACACCTATGTTAACTATACTGGAATTAAAATTTAAAACAAAATAAAGCAAACTGGTTCAAGCTGAAGATCTTCCAACCTCACTTCAACATATTGGTAAGTTAAATACCTTTACGAATGAATCTCACTACTTCTGAAATTATTATTTAAAAAAATTGTTGAGAGTTCAGGTTCCATATTATATAAGCTGCCCACACTGGAGGACTCACAGGTGGGGCCCATGAGGGAAAGCAGGAAACTGTAGCCAGTCTCAGTAAGATGTGGCAGAAGTCATATCCATTTTCAGTTTAAGTTAAAAAAAAAAAATAAAGTGTAGCTCTTTGAATCAAGAGTGAGGCCAATCCTCAAAAGTAAGCTGTGCTCCTACTGAGGAAATTTCTAAATTTGTAAATACACAGGAGGCCAAAGAATGGAATGGATTGAAACCTTGCTGCTCATACTTCTAAAGTCTATCAAACTGTAAAGACAAAGACCTCAAACACCCAGAAGAAATATTTCCCCATGGAATGGTTACCATTAGCAACAACATCCTGTTGCTAGGCGAGTTCAGGTCAGCTCTGGGAGTGAATGAGCAGCCTCCAGTCACAAGAGGCACGGCAATGAATGATGTACAGCTCCCCCACGACCTGTGGAGCATATTCCAGTAGCTACTCTTTTGTTACTGCAGAGGTGAGGGGAATAGGTTCCTTAGAGGTCCCCATTTGATTACACTTGCCCACGCTTTCAAATATGAGCTGGCTTTGAGATCATCAAAGGTTGCTTTTACACAAGGTCTTTTGTTGGATGAAACTAAATTTGAGTGCTGAATTTAAAGCAATAATGAGAAATGATTTTTTGCTTATCAAATAATATGTATTTTTAAAAACAAAGAAGAAGTTGGGAAGTGAGCATGAAAAAGGGTAAGCGACTCCATCCACAGTGTTCCTAAGGCAAACAGAGTTGGATGATCAATAATAGTTTAATTGGCGGAAAATTTTTGAATAGCAAAGGCCAAGCTGAGAGTAAGACCGTGTACTATACTATCCATCTTCATGTTACTAAGAGTAAAACTATTTTAAAATAACATGACAGGTTGGGCCAGATTGTCAAAGGACCAACATAACTAACTAACTTGCACTACTCACCTTCCCCATAAAACCTATGCTTTAGCAGAGTATTAAAATTCCTAGAATATGCCACCTGATATTACACCTCCATGATTTTGTACATATTGTTTCTTCTCTTATTTGACTCTACTTACCCTTTAGAATGTATCTTACTTAACTCAATGTAATGACCTAAAATATGAACTAAAATGTAATTCCAAAGAACCATGACCATTATGACCACTTCATGAAGTAATTCCTGATTATTCTAGGTGGTCATTCTTTCTTTGATGCTCATAGTTTACCTCTGGTGTAACTACAGTGATGATATGTGTATCTGGATTTTCTGGAAATTCTAATTTTTAACACTTTAACCCAGGAGTCATTGTTTTTGGCTCCACAACTATGGTCATCAGTTTGTCTCCTTTGAATAAGGAAACTCCCAGAGAACACGGACTATTTCCCTCCATCTTTTTACTACCAGTGCCTCAAAAATGTCAGTATATAGCGATCTGGTTTAGTATGTTTGTTGGATGTGTGTGTAATTATTTATTGCACTTTTTAAGTCTCTGATAGTTATTCTTCCAAAATATTTCATATATATTTCTTTAGGTACCACTTGAGATGAGGACTAAGGGTTGGAAAGTTTGCCCTAGTTCTTTTTTATCACATTGATCGTCAGTGGTATGTATTTTGCCTACTGTGTTCATTATTGTCCTGGCTGATCTAGGTAGGATAAATATTGTGCAAATACATGAAAAGATAAAGTTTATTTTCGGTACCCCTCCAGTTCTGTGTCCTTTTGCTATCTTACCATTTTCTGGCACTCAAGTAGCTGAAAATTTTCCATTTCTCTCCTTGAATTTCAGGTATATAGAACTGGGCTAATCGCAGGTTTATGACATATTCTCCTCATTGACCCATATATACTTTTAGTTATTTAGATACAGTATTTTCTAATACCGTAATAATCATCTGTGAACCCAGAGCATAAAGCATATTATGGCACCAAACATAAATAACCTACATGTTATCATGTTAGTCCCCTCCAATCCTATTCCCCTGCCACTCCACCACCACCTGAAGGAACTGGCCTTATTTCCCTGATTTCCCTTTTACATAATGTTTTATTTCGTGGCATTTAGATGTAGCTCTAAAAGCAGATTATTTTAATTGTTTTTAACTTTGTATAAAAGGTATTGTGTTTTGTTATGGTAGTTCATTCTTTGGCAGCTTCTGTTGATAGACATTTGTGTTGTTTCCAGGTTCTTGCTAGTGTGAACAGTGCTGCTATGAACATTCTTGTACCCCCTGTGGCATGTGGGAAAGGCATTAGCTTTATACCCAGGTACGGTTGCTAGATTCTAAGGTTTATGAGGTAAACAACATATAAGGTATGTGATAGAACACATACCTTTGGGATATACCATTATTCTATTTTCCAAAGTGGTTTCACCAATTTACAGGTCAATGACCAAACATAAATGTTTGCTAATTAGATAGGCTTAAATGGAATTTTATTATGGTCTTGAATGGAAATGGGCCTCGTTGCCTCATTCCTGTTATAAAGGCAACACTTCTAATATTTCATCATTCAAGATGATACTTGAAAAGGTTTCTTCTTTTCTGTAGATAATCAAGTTAAAGGAATTTCCTTTCTCTTTATAATTTACTAAGATGTCTTTTTATCTTGAATTGCATTAAGTATGTAAAATGTCTTTCTTGCATTTTTTTTTTAAAGATTTTATTTATTTATTTGACAGAGAGAGATCATAAGTAGGCAGAGGGGCAGGCAGAGGGAGAGGGGGAAGCAGGCTCCCCGCTGAGCAGAGAGCCCAATGCGGGCCTCAATCCTAGGACCCTGAGGTCATGACCTGAGCTGATGGCAGAGGCTTTAACCCACTGAGCCACCCAGGTGCCCCTCACATCTTTTGAGATGACCTTGCATTTGTTTGTTTCTAATATCAAACCAGCCTTGCATATCCTGGATGTATCCAACTTGGTTGAGGAAGAATAAATTTACTGACGGATTTTATTCACTAAAATTTTGTTAAGGATTTTGATACCTGTATTCATGAATAAAACTGGTCTACTGATTTTCTTGTCTAGAATGGTTTTTGTTTGGTTTTAATACTAAAGTTATATTGTCTTTATAGAAATAATTAGGAAGCCTTCCCTCTGTTATTGGCAAGATTGTAAAAATTAGGATAATCCTTTCACAGATCTATCCTTTCACAGAAAGTTTGGAAACTCTTCAACATCAGCTAAGCCTGATATTTTTTCTGTCTGGAAAGTAGTTAAACCCTTGTTTCAAGTGTTTAATAGTCATGAGATTCTTGTCAGGATGTTATTTCTTTCTTAGTTTTAGTAAGTTATATTTTTCTAGACATCTACTTCATCTTAGTTTTCTTAACTTTCCGTAAGAATTGTATTTCAGTAGAAATAGCCCTACATGATGAGAGAACATTTTACCACAGATTTTCATTTAATATATATGAAAGGAATAATATAATAGTAAAAAGATACAAAATATTGGTTGTCCCCATGACATAACTGTCTTGAGAAATTCACTGATGGATGAGACCATTAAAATTCAAGACAAAGGTTTAAAATGTAGGGATTAGGCTGTCACAACATGAACCTGAGATCGTATGCCTAGTTATGAGACCCTTTAACATAACATACCACTTTTTCTATTCTTCCCCCAATTTTTTTTAACTTGATTTTCCACAGTGGTATGTATTTCATGGTGTGTTCATCATTTTTTTTTTTTTTTTTTAAGATTTTACTTATTTGAGAGAAAGACAGAGAGCACAAGTTGTGGGGGAGGAGCAAAGAGAGAAGGATAGGCATACTCCCTGCTGAGCCTGGAGCCGAATGGGAGGCTGGATCCCAGGACCATGAGATGATAACCTGAGCTGAAGTCAGACACTTAACTGAGCTACCCATGTGTCCCCCTTAACTTGATCTTAAAGGAGAAAGGCTACTTCACCATCTTGGCATATTATAAAAACATTTCAGCTTCACTGGCAGTCAAAAAAATAAATTAAAAAAATTAAAGTGCCATTTTCATCTACCACCCTGGCAAGCAGTATTTTAAAATAAAGATTCCCAAATTTAACAAAGGTTTGATAAAATATATTTCTTTTTTCGAGTGCTGGTGGGGTGTAAGGAGGTACCATCTATTTTGAAATATGTATCAAAAATCTTGTAGCCCATAAATTCTTTCATAAATTCATTCTATGTTTACATTTAACTACCAAAATATCTACTTCTGTTTTATTTATGGTAATTAAAAACTGAAAGCAACTTCCAGTTTTAACACTTGGGGATTTATTACCTACTTATGCTATGCCCAGAAAGTAAAATATTCTGCAGCCATTTAAAATAATTTTTAAAGACCACATATAAAATATAGAATATATTAAAATATTATGTGTTTATATCTGGGTAATAGAACTATGAATGATTTAAGTTTACTTCTTACCCAAGTTCACAAGTATTCTCTAGGGAATATGTATTATATTAAGAAATTACTTCCTGTACATCACTTATCCTTAAAAGCCCTTGACCTATAGATGATAGACTATAATCAACTATTCTTGTGGATTAGCCCTGCAACATCTTTTGCATTTTCACCAATACCTTTACTGTCTTGACAAAAAAACAAACTATGGAAATGGTAGACATACCAGTAGCTTTCAGGAAATAGAATAACCCTCCTGACTCATTCCCTATTTTCTCGCACCATCTTTCTATTTGGAGACACACACACACACACACACACACACACACACACACACACACTCATTCTCTCTCAAAATGTGTGTAGAACACACCGGGGCCCACTAGTTGCTAACTAGGAACAAGAGGGTATCAGAAAGCAGTACTGCTCAGATAAACATTGAAGCATCATCTTTTATGATTCCTATCATGACAACCTGATAAGTTAAACATACCTTTTCTAGGAATCAGGCATTCAGTCATTACTATTTTGTCTAGGAGCAGAGGGTCTTAAATAGGATTCTCTGGATCCCCTTAAAAGGTCCATAAGGCATCAAAATATTCAGACTACTACAAGTAAAGGTTAATTAGTAAGTTTTATCTCCTATCTTAAATATGTCAATCTTCTTCACTAAGAATTTTATTTTACTTTTTTTCTTAAAAAGGTAACTTGGGACAATCTGAGAAAAAAGAATTTAGATGAACCAATTCAGTCACTTGGTATGGTTTATCTACCACAGAGAGCTGCAATGTATCTTTTGTTCCCTTTCATAGAAATATAGCTGAATTTCAACCCAAAGAGGAAATGAAATCATTCAATTAAAAGTCTAAGAGATACAAAGTTGATCCATCCAGGTCCGCACCCCCAACCTCCATGGCCACCACCCTTAGTCAGGCCATCATCATTTCTGGTAAGACACTGTAATGATTAGGACCTCCCTGAAGTCTTGTTACCCTGCACCTTATAAGCCAGTCAGATTTATCCCTTAGAAATGCAAATCTGATCATGTTATTCCTCCATTTAAAACCCTTGAGTGGCCATCTATCACCTTAGGATAAAATATAAATTGCTTAAAAGGTGTTACAAAACTTGGCCTCCAAGACTTGACTTCTGCCTGCATTTCCACTGTCGGTTTACCACATTCTGCCCATACCGGACTTTCTATTTAGTTCCCAAGTACACCTTGCTCTGTTGGCCCGATACACACTTCTTTGATTGGTGATGGCCAGTGTGATAGGGGCTCTAATGAGATCCATATCAGGCTATGAGTACAGAGAAGGAGCTGAATGACTGTGTGGAAAAGCTGTAAAAAGACAGGTAACACTTGGAAGGCTCTTAGGAATGTTGTAAATAAAATGCCTAATTCAGTGCCAATATTTTAATGTAAAGATTCACAGACAAGAAATTAAATAATGTGTATTTCAAACTCCTTTATATATACACACACCTATATATAACATGCATATAACGTAAGGAATTAGGGTCAGAGCTTTGTAGGTACTCCTACGCATTCAAAATTTAACAAATGTTTATCAAATGCCACTAACATGTCAGATGCTCTTGTAGACCCTGGAGATATCATGTAATATTGAAGAAGTAGTGGTCCTTGACCCCACATGTCTAACCTTCTAGGGTAGATATAAACAATAACACAAATAGATACATAGCGTAAGTAGTGAAATCGTCACAAGGAAAAATGAAACCGAGTAATAGAAGTAAGACAAATATGCGAGAAGAGGTGCTATTTTAGACAGGATGTCAGGGAAGGTGCCTCTGAGAGCTCATATTTGAAGGGAGATTTGAATAAGGAGATGGATAGAGCTGTGAAGCTCTCTGGGAAGCACGTTCAAGGCTGAGGACCACATTCAGCACCACTGAGCTTGAACGTACTCAGGAGGTTGAAGGATATGAAGGCAGATAGGGAGTGAAAATAAGAGTGGTAGCTGGGGTCTGATCCTCTCGGGACATGCAAACTTGGTAAAGACTTGAGATTTCATTTTAAGGATGGTGGAAAGCCATCCTTAAAAGAGCATTTTAAGAAGGGAGGTGTCTTGATAGGACTACTCATCCATAGATACGGTTTATGAATGACAGAACTCACATGAATGTCTGTCTAGTCCTGGTTTGCACAAATTGTCATGGCATATTTATTTATTGCGCCCTCTTCACTCTCACTGGTGTCCTGGGATGGACTGCACATTATATAATCACCTTCACCAGCAGCCAAGTCCCCCTTTTCCCTGACTAGTGATTTTCCTACTATACTGTGCAATGCATACTAATCTATTTGGCACCAAAATTTCAATCTATTTTTTTAAATAAGGAAAGCCATTGCTAAGCATTGACTATAAGAGAGAAAAGCTGTAATTCACAGAGAAATATAAAATTATGTAAATAATCTGCTTTATAGAGAACAGAACTTTTGGCTGGCTCACTTGGATTGAAAGCATTGGTTCTGTAGAACCAATGTGTAGGGGGCCACACACTTCTTGCCCAGTCCCTTTGCCTGTCATCCCATGCCTTTATCATGGGGCCTTGGCCAGCCAGAGTCAGTCTTAAAAGGATATGAAGACGAACTGCAGAAGGAGAATGAATGATGCTCCTGGGCATAAGGACCACTCTGATGCATCGTCCCCGAGAGCCAGGCATATTTTGAGGCATAGAACAGACAATATTTTTAAAAAAATGGTTAAACAACCTAAATAATATGAGATCCTGGAATTTAAAGATACTGAGTAGGATTTCATCACCAATTAGATGACATAATGTAACTAGAGGTTGGTATATATTTTATTGCATTCTATCATTTTAATGAAGTATGACTTCTATTATCGTTTTCGTGCCTATATTTTCCTTAAATGTGATTAATCTTTCAATTAATCATTGATAACAGTTAACGAACCATATTTCCTAGACATAAAGGTAACTGATATAGTTATTAAATTACTCTGAAATGGCATTTTGCTGTGTGAAGTTGTTAGGAAACTGTGATTTCTACCCATAACGTTGCACAGATGTGTCCACATATAGTGGTTTACCGTATTAAGTGGAGGACCATACAGCAGCCTCTGAATGATAGTTCATGATCTATGTGGTCAAAACGTTAGTCAAACATTACACCTAACAGCTTGGGATTTTATACATAGTCTTTGAAGTACAACTGTATTTTCTTACATTGGCATTCCCCATCTGTTACCAGACTGTAAACCTCCCTCTAAGTGTGTCTGAGAAGCCCGTTTTCCTTCTAACAAAGCACTTAAGGTATTACAGAACCCGTTGCAACTTCAACACGCCACTGCAGTTTTCTTCCTCCTCCTCTAGTTTTTCTTCATTAACATTGCTGGCACTTGTTTAAGATGGAACAGGTCTCTTTGCAAAGACTCTCAGGAAAAATAGAAAAACAACAACAAGACAACTCTGGGCTAATGTAGCCTTCTTTGTAACATCTTCAACTTAACCTAATTATCTAGAACACTGAATTTTGGACTTTTTGCTGGGATGACTTTCCTCTTCAAAAGACAGACCTCTTTTCCTCAGAATATTTTAAAGTCCAGTTACCAGGTTAGGTATACAGCAACCACTCTGGATTCCCCTCCCACAAACAGACTTTCACTCATAAAACTCCTTTTCAGTATCCAGGGCTGTCCATGTAGTCACAACTCTATTGAGTTTTTCTATGTTTCCAATGTAATAAGTCTGTTTTGAGAAAATGGGTGGAACTATTGGTGTCCAGAGTAGGCTCTCTGGTGCCGCTTCGGAGCATGGGCAGGAAGAGCACTGACCTAAGGGTGGGATGTCAGAAACCATAGATTCAAGCCTGACTCTTCCTGGTCGGCTGTGTGACCTTGAGTGGGCCATCTGAGTTGTCCAACTGTGTCAATTCCCTCTCTCCTATAAAAGGATTGCAATGGATGATCTGGAGAGACTTTTCTAGCTTTACAATTTTTTTTTAATCCTCCCTTTAGTTTAGAAAGAGAGGTCTTTCTTGTGGCTTACATCTGACCTGGTGCTTTAAACCTTTTTGCCTTGCAGCTGATTCTCTATAAAGTTAAATGTTCATTCTTGTGTATGCCATAGTTTATTAGAAATGAGTGTCAGGAAATGTGGAGAATCCTATATTTAACATCTCAGAATTGGATACTAGTTTGATATAAATAGCAAGTTGTTATCTGAGTAGATTACAATGGATTTACTATCAAGTAAATTAAATCACTGGGGACAGATGTGTTTTTAGAATTGTCTGAGACAATCAATCTGTGAGTAGAAAATTTTTGGTACCTGCCAAGCTGTCCTGTATAATTCAGAGATATGTCACCCAAGCACTTCCCTTTCTGTAGCCAACAGAGAGTGTTAGCAGGAAAGAAATGATCAGAGATGGGGGCAAGTGTATGCTATTCTAAATTGTATACTACTGGCTTTCTGGAAGTTATGAAGCATTTGGAAGGATGAGCAAGACGGAGTAGAAATGTTCAACAAGAAACAACTTGATGACTAACAAAAGGTGCAGAAGATGAGGGAGAGGCAGATAATTTAAAGTAATACTGTATGGCCAATAAAATCTGAATTTTATACAAAGAGAAAAGGGGAACAGATAGTAGGGGGAACATGACCAAAGGCATGAGCCAGAAAGATTATCTGAACTCATTATAATGAAAGGAAAATGATGAGGTAGAAAAAGCCCACAATGAACACGTGGCAGCAGCATAGATGTTAGTGAGATAAGGAATATGCATGGTAACCAGTCAATGGGAAAACCATCTTCAAAATGCTTTCCCAGTGATATTTGAATAATTATTACTAATGGCCATATATAGTCCTTTACATTAAAGACATGGCCAACTTTGGCCAACTAGAACCACGTTTGTTCATTGTCCCAGAGAAAAGAATACTATCACTAATCAGAACCATCCCTGAGAGGGTATGTTTGGCAAAGCAGAGGGGAGCAAATTTTCCCTGTGCAGGCCAGATTGTAAATACCTTTTAGGCTTTATGGTTGCATTGTTTCCTGTTGATTCTGTAGTAAATCACTGCAGACTCAGTGGTTTAAAACCAGACAAATATATTATCTTACAGTTCTTGAGATCAGGAGATGTTGGCAGAGCTGCATGCATTCTGGAGACTGTAGAACCTGTTTTCTCGTGTCTTCCAGCTCCAAAACTACCTATATTTCTTGGATTGTGGCCTCTTCCTCCATTTTCACAGCCAGTAGCAGAACATCTCTGACTGCCTTTCCTGACCCTGATATTAGGCTCACCCAGATAATTCATGACAATCTTTCCATCTCAAATCCTTAACAACATCCACACAGTCCCTTTTGCCATTTAACAAACATATTTATAGGTTCTTAGAACCAGGACAAGGACATCTTTGGAGCCATTCTTCTTCTGACCACATGGGTTCTTTGGTCTCTTGTCGCGTTTACTCATCTCTGACACTAGAGAGAAAGAATGGCCGTAGATAATACATAGATCAATGGGAGTGTCTGTACCTAATACCTCTGCATTTATCAAAATAGACCATAAGCCAGAACTGTCCCATGGACTATAGTTTGCCAATCTCTAAAAATTTTTTTAGGCTCCCATGCTAGATATTTCAAGCAGGAACAAATTTAATATAGAGAATTAGAGGCTTACATGTATACTAGAAGAGCTAAAAGGAATGAAGAGAAGAGAGGGCTCTGCAGGCTTTCACGATATCCAGAAAGGAAGAAGGCCTAAGGAAGCAAATGATCCTGGCTGTCTAAAGCACTGGTCTGGGCAATTTTCAGGAGGAAGCCAGGAAGACCTAGAGTATTTACTTCCACACATACACCTGCTCTTAGCTGGTACTGAGTTTGGGGAATGTATGTTCCTTGGTTTTAGCTTCTTCCTTAGAGACCTTAGGAGGGAATGGGTGGTATTCAACTTCATAAGACTGACAAAGATGGTAAAACTTGGTTTCAAAAAATAACTTAAAATGAGTGCGGACAGATACCATAGAACACCAGCTACACCAGGGAAATATTTGTTGGAAAGTGATTTTCTTTCTGCCAGCATTTATTTCCCAGTTTCATAGCTTGGCTGATTGTAAATAAGCCTGCGAATATGTCTGTTTTTGTCTGGCTTTTGTTTTCACCAACTGGCCATAATGCAGCTTGCTGGGACAGCTTTGAGATCAGAAATGGACCTCAATTCGGCTTCCACCTCTCTCCATCTAAATTACTTTGATCACTGCTTTGAGCATCAGGTTTCATCAGCAATAAAATATTTGTGATAGTATCTGTCATGTGACTTAGATAGGAAGAGAATGAAATAATACATGTCAAGTGCCTGGTGTAAAGTTGATACTATCCTTCCTCATTTGCTCCTGAGACGGAGTATCTTAAAGAATTTTAAGTAAAGAATGGCTTCTCCATCAAGTGTTCTTTGTCCAAGAACAGCTCTGATGCCAACCTTATGAAGCAAATGTACCGGATTTATGGTGGAGGCAGCTGTTATTGTAAGAAGCACCATTTTCTGCTGATCTTTGCACCTCTGACTGTAAAGGGAAGGACCACAAACACTCAGATACTCTCAGAAGTTGTGGTAGAAGAAGCTTCCACCTTTTTCCTTCCCTTTTGTTCACTGACTCCCTTTTCTCTTGACAGTTCTTATACAACCTACCCCATGGACGAGAGGACCACTCTCTCCTTGGGTGCAATGGCTTGCTCATCTCTTCTGATGAGTGATCATCAGGTGATTACACACAACTGAAGAACCAGCTCAGGGTGGCTAATGCTATGGACCTGGCCACTCTTGAAGGAGAAGGAAATCCCATTTTGGCTTCAAGTCCCTGAAACATTCTCAAAGTTTTATGACTAAGTTCAAGTCTGATTCCCATTTGATTTAGTTCTTTTGTTTATACCCTGAGGTCAGAACTTAGGGTATGGGGAAGAGATAAGCATTGGGATTTATACACCAAATCCTACTTTGTACCCTGAGGAATTGGCTCGAGACATGTTCTTTCTATTTTTATCTTTGGTTAATAATGACTTTCATTTAAAAGTTTATTAACATAAAGCCAAAAAAAAGTATGCATTACTTTCTACTTATTATTCAAAGATATATAAAAACTTCACCTAAAATAATTGTTTCCTTATATGTTGTGCTACACTAATTTCCTTAAGAAGGTGAGTGCCTTTACAATATAACAATGTGGTGAATAAGTTTTGACAGAGAATCAGAATGGCTCAGGAGACGGGAAAAGTGGCCCAGCATCACAATGTGCATCTATGCATTTTACTTCTTGGGCACATTACATATTTGGTCTCAATTGAAGTTTCTACTTTGATTGTTATCCTTATAGAGGAAAAAACCCTGAAATTAATGTAACTTGCCCAAAGATCACCAGCAGACTTTAACAGTGTCCTGAAAACTAGCCAGAGGCAGAAACTTAATGAAGAAATACTCAACTTTGCTGTCTGTGGTTCTCATCCTTCATCTGGCTCTTTATCATCAGTTTTGGAGTGGGCACAGAGAGGTTCCTCACATACACATGCCCAGGAGCTCCTGACAGGCCTCATGCACAAAGAGGCCCTGCAGTGAGTTGGAAATCAGCAGTATAGCTAGGCTGAGAAACCCTCCACTGCCAATCATACCAGAGGCAAGAGCAAGTGAAGAATATGCTGTCAGCTTCTGGCATTTCTCCCTACAGAGGAAACTGAGTGCTGGCTAATAGAGGCCAGAGGTCTCTGTGGCCTTGGGATGAATTCAGGGGTTCAGTGATTGAGCAGAAGGGGGAGGACCTAGCCTAAGGGAGGGTAGTAAAACCTCTCTTATGAAGCAGAAAATCAGCTAGAACAACCCACTCATAAGTAATAAACTGACATTAATAACAGCCTAGCTGACTCTGAGTTACTGTGTGCCTTCTGTTAAACCCATGGAAAGATAAGCTTATCTATGGGTATATCTATAAAAATATACTGTCTATAGGGGAACATTTATAAGACACACCTTTCATTTTCTCATTTATTTGCCTTTAATATCTGGCTTCATATCAGTAAGAACCACCACAAACAAAAGTGTTGAGAAAAATTAAAATTCATATTGCTGGGAATTTATAAAAATCATTCTAACTTCTGTTTCCAAACACAGAGTTGAAGACAATAATAAGAAAAGTCTTCCCCAAAATTAATACTTAAACTCAAAGCAGTGCATCTCAATTAGTTAGAACACCAAATTAAGCATTGGCAAGTATGAATTCCAGAATCCCAGAGCTGGAACTATCGTTAGCTGTCTATAAATTAATTAGAGTCTCAAGCTCCTGGTGAGAAATGTAGGACCAGCTTGATGATGTTGCTGGTTGCTGAAGAGGCCAAATCATACCATAACTCTGAGAACATTGAGAATCTCAAGTGTTAGAAAAAGATAGGTTATCCTGTTTTAGAAATCTGTGTCATCCTTTCACACAACACTGAATCATGGCAATAACGGTGCAGGCGCTAGAAGTCATGGACGGGTTTTCTTCTCAGGGAGACCTCCAGTTCAGGTCTGCAAACCCCAACAGCAGTCAGGAAAAACACTCTCCACATGGATTGAGAATCTTGGAAAAGACCAAAAATGATACAAAAGCAAACTGCATTTGAATTCGTTTAGAAGGAGGTGGCTACAGGGTGCCACACGTTATGGTTTTAAACTTGATTTTACTCAACATCTTTATTAATCATCTAGAAGATGAACAAAATGGCACATTAATTAAATCTGCAGATGGTGCTAAATAGACATTTGAGTTCACTGTGGGCAAAGTAACAATATAAAAAGACTGGATTTAAAAGAAGGCAGAACAAAACACTAATGAGTATTTGTTTTGGTGCCATAAAGGCTCAAAATATACCTAGAATGGAGTATGAAATGCTGCTAAGGCCTTGCACAGGGCAATAGAAAATAATTATCAATGGTAAGGATACAAATGACAATATTATTGGCAGCAAAAATAGCTGTTTAACTAAACTCCTGTTTTATCATGTCATCCTTTTGTCTATCATCCAGATAGAATTCACTTTATAGATGAGGCATGCCAGACATAATGGGGACCTGCGTGCTGTGATGTGTGCCTGGGAGTATAAAGGGACTGCATGTGGAGGTCCCCTCGAATACACACTCCAAGACTGATTTCATCAGGCCAGTTCCTACTGGCTCACCAAGTCATGGGACTCTTGTTCTCAGGACCTTGCTCGAGTTTATCCCGCAGGAAGCTACTGGAGTCATCTTCCTCTAACACTGGTCAACCTGCCATTTCCCCGTCTCATGAAGCAAACACATAAGGAACTTAAATATCCCTGAGTTAAGACCCCCTATCATTTTTTCCCTAATTTTTTATTTTTAAGATAATCATCAGGTTCTAAACAAATGCCTTTTCATTACTCCACTGCATATATGTATCTTTTAAACTTTTCATGGGCCATCCACTAATTTTCTTTCCATCCCTCTCCATTTGTGTCAGGCAATGTCCCAATGAGTAGATGGTACACTCAGAATACTTCAAAAAGGGTTTATTTACAAACAGACTACTTATAGAGGTATGGGTTTCAGGAAACCACATATTGGATGCAGTTACCCAGGGTTTAACGCAAGGTTAACTGTTAGACCTTCTAGGTCCGAAAGGATAAGAAACCTATCAGAAGTCATGTAAGGTTGACAGCCTTGAGAGAAGCAGTGATATTTGATTGAGGGGCATACAGCCAGCTGGAAACATTTTTGGTGGGATGAATGAAGGGGATAAACACCCTCGTCTCACAATCTTCCCTCCATCCAATGATCTTCTTGGGCTCACCATTGGCTGAAACTACCAGAAGAGGACATGGAAAGTCATTCATGGGGCCCATGTAGTTCACCTTCCCATGGCAAGGAGAAGAGTGGAGAAAGGTAGAAGGATCTACTGTATGGGGAGAGGGATGAGTGGAGGATATATGGCATGGCATGCTCCCTTAGCACTTTGAGAAAAAGTTTTCGGATTGAGCCTGCAGGTAAGGGAGCCACTTTAACTGTATTCTAGCCTCCTCTCACCTAAGAATCAAGTCAATTGAACATATAGATAGTAATCAATTGATCTAAGTTCACCATGTTTTAACAATTTGAGACTGAAAGTTTTGCTATCATCTATATGAAATATATAGTATTTAATTTATAATCCTTAAGTTATAAATAATAATTACAAATTAACATCCAGGAATACATAATACATCTTAAATAGATCATTATCCTTACAATGAAGTTGCCCAGTGTACTGTCCCTAACAACCTACTCTAAAGAAAAAACGCTGCTTAAGTTTTGTGTTTATCATTCCCTTGCTTTTCTCCGTAGATTTTTCAACCCTAAATAACATTTTAATATTGCCAGTTTTTAAATTTTATATTAATGGGATCATACTGTAGGTGCCCTTAAATGACTTGCTTTTTCAAAAATCATTCAACATTATATTCTGAGACTCATCCACATTATTGCCCAAAGCTATTCTTCCTTTCCTTTTTTTTTTTTTTTAAAAAAAGATTTTATTTATTTGACAGAGAGTAAGAGATCACAAGTAGGCAGAGAGGCAGGCAGATAGAAGGGGAAGCAGGCTCCCTGTGGGGCAGAGAGCCTGATGCAGAGCTTGATCTCAGCACCCTGAGATCATGACCTGAGCCCGAAGACAGAGGCTTTAACCCACGGAGCCACCCAGACACCCCTTTCCTTTCCTTTCTTGATGAATCTCATGGGTAATTGTTCATCCTCCTTTGATGGACACATGCGTTGTTATAATTGGGTAGTATTGAAGATATAGTCATTATGAATATTCTCTTTCTCTCCTGGTATACATGTGCAAGAATTTCTCTAAGATGTTATCTAGGACTGATTCAGAGGGTATGCATATTTTCAGCTTTAATAGATAATACCATAATTTTGTTTCAGTTTATCCTCCCAAGAGCAATGTATAAAAGTTTCTATTGCTTCTCATCCTTACCAAATCTTAGCTATGTCATTTTTTCAATTTTTCTGAGTCTAGTGGATGTAAGAGAGTATCCCACTGTGGAATCTTTTTGTTTGTTTGTTTGTTTTTTGTTTCCAGATCAGTGATTGCTAATGAGTTTGAGCAACTTTTCCCTCTCATTTCCACCCATGTGAAAAAAAATTTTTTCTTAAATGTTTTATTCATATTTTTTTCTTTTTCTTCCTAATTTGTAGGAGTTGTTTCAGACATGAATATTTTGATGGTTGTGCTGAAAGTATCTTCTCTTAGGTTGTGTATTATATTTTCTTTAATATCTCTTTTGAGAACCAGAAATTCTTAATTATAGTAAACTTTTTTTTCTCCCTTAATGGCTTGCACTTTTATTGAATAAATCTTTTTCTTTCTCAAAAGCTTAAAATATTCTTTACTTTTTCAATTAATTTTGAAGTTTTTGCCTTTATATTTAAGTTTTTAATTCACTTATACATCTTCAATATGGTTTTCCTTGGCCATTCTTCAATAGAAGTTAAAAATTATTGCTTTAGATCAAATTAGGAAGGACTGATATCTTTAGGGTATTTAGTTTGTTTATCCATATTTAGTCTGTTTATCCATTAATATTGTATGCTTCTGTTTATACTCTGATCTCTCTCCACAAAGCATTCTATTTTTCTCCATATAAGGTCTTAAAATTTATTTTATTGAGTTATTTTTAGTTCTGTTATAAAATTTTTCCAAAACCTGATTTTTACTTTTTTTTAGCCATTTATCCTAGTGGATAAAAATGCAATGTTTAATTTACTGATCTTTCATTAGGCAAAAGTGTCAGTCTTGTATTAATTTGGATTATTTATGGAGTATTTGGTTTTAAAGGTAGACAAAACATCTGTGAATAATAGTTAAGTCCATTTCAATCCTTATATATTTGCTTTTCCTTGCCTGATGAAGTTGTCTAGGAGCTTCAGTATTGGATAGATGAAGCAATTATGGACACACTTATCTTGCTCTTTATGAGAAAGGAAATGCTTCTAACATTTCACCATTGGGCAGAATTTGTATTGTAAATAAGCATAATATTTTTAAAACTAAAATTTTTTAACTCCCCTAGATTTTTTGCATCAACTCAGGAATCACTGTTATTGAAAAATACTGACAGTTAATGTGGCAGAAACTGATGCTACAGAGACCTAAAATTGAGCTTATGAAAATCTAACATTCAAACAGATTTAGAAGGAAATTGGAAAAACAGAGTATTTAAGTCTTTCCTCTTTTCTCTTTAACCCTCCTCTCCCCCACGGACTTCATCTACTCAAAGTCCACATGCACTTCACTCCATTACTGTTACTCAACCTGAAGAATACAGTTGTCATAGTTTGAATTGTTTGAAATGTTGAAGAGTAGGGAAGCAATAGATTTGAGTATAAGACATTAGGAGTACATTTTTTTTTTATGTATTAAAGCAAAACTGATTAAATATCCATCTAGTAATGTCTAATAGGCAGCCAACTGCAGCATCTGGAGCTCAGAGGTGATGTCCAAGGTAGTGACAGGAATCTGGGATACATCTATACATATAGATGGCAATTAAAGTCCTAAGACTAGATGGAATCACCAAGGGGTGAGTGAAGACAGTTGAATGGATCAAGGGCTGAGGACTGGGAACTCATTTTAAAACTTGAGATATGAAGTAAAACCAACAAGATGACTAAGGAAGAGCCATCAGTGAAGAAAGAGAACCAAGAATACACAGAATTATTAAGTGCAGTGCTGAAACGGTTTCAAGGAGGAGGATGCAATCACCTGGGTCACGGATGCTCATAGTCCCAGTAAGAACAGAACCGGACACTGAGCACTGGATTTTTACAAGAGGTCATCAGTAGCCTTCAAAAGCCGGGTGAGATGGTTGATGATAGGTTTAGATAAGAACAGGGAAACAGAACATCATTCCATACATAGCCATGTGACCTCATGTTTGCACCTATTGATATACTATAGCTTCTGTGTGCTCATTCTTCTCTCTTTATCATTCAAGTTATGACTAACAGTGTTATAATAGCTTCATGTGTACGATATAATGATTCAACCATTCTATACATTACTCAGTGCTCATCAAGATAAGTGTATTCTTACTCTCCTTCACCTATTTCACCCATCTTCCCACCCATCTTCCCTCTGGCAACCATCATTTTGTTCTCTATATTTAAAGAGTCTGTTCTTTTTGT
>CM053609.1:60561768-60634558 GCA_028646535.1 Procyon lotor
AGAATTGGTCCTCCAACCTGAACTCACTTTGAGGGGTAGATTCTAAAGCTGGCTATACATACCTGGAAGCCTGCCATCGAGAAGGCTAGAGGGTGACCATTTTTAGCTTAGGTGGGGAAGAAATGTAAAAGCCATGGTTCATGTGGGATGAGAAAACCAGTGTTAGAAAAAATCTTGGAACAAAGACTTTCATTACTTTGCAAGGCTCCAGATAGAAAAGGCAATTTTTTTCTAGTATGAGCAGGGCACATGAACTTTAGGAGATTGAAGCAGACCTTATGCCATCTTTCTTGATATGCTTTTCTAACTAGTCCTTGGCATTTCTGAGAACATCTTAAGGTCTTTGACCAGGGTATGAGAGAGCAGACATTTTCTTATTTAGCTTACTAAGCCATAAATCGGCATAAACTCTTTGAAAGGCAGTTTGGATATATACACACACACCTTTAAGGGCCTTAAAAATATACACACACATATATACGCATATGTGATATATCTCCTCCTTTGATCGAGAAAGACCTCTTCTAGACTTAATATAGCAGATAAGCTTCCTATCTGACACTAAGACTGTGGTCCAGAAGACCCAACTACCTGAGCTGTATTTAAGGGAATTGTTGAGAAGAGCTCGACACCATTTGTCAGTACTTTCCCAGCTATCTCATGAGGCTCAGCCATTTCTGGCTGAGACCCATGATCCATATATCTCCTAGAAGACACAGGCCTTAGGTCTGGACGACTATAATCCTCATTTGCCGACCTGTGGTTATATCAATGTTTTAACTATAGGAAGACATTTATTTTTATTCTTAGAGGCACCATTTTCCTATTCCCACAGCTCACTGGATCACTGGAGTTTATCATCCCTAGACAGAAAGAAAATAAAAATTCCTATGGTCTAGGGCCTTTAAAAATACAGCACCAAGTTCTGATGTGCTTTATCAGATCCTTCACCTCTCCCACAGGAAGCTCACTGAACAAACACATATTTATCAAAAGAAGTGATCACTGAGAAATAGCTTCATTGTGGACAATAAGCCTTTCTCATTAATTTTGGTTTTAGAAAATCAAACATCTGGTAAATATAGAACCTAATTTTATCCAAGAAAGTAATGAGGAAATAAAACAGCTATTCAAGTTAAGTTTTGGCCAAGATGAATATGCTGTTTTGCCATGTGCCTCCAACCTGGAGGAAATTTCAGTTATAATCTAACTTTTTTTTTTTTTTTTAAAGATTTTAATTACTTGAGATGAGAGGCAGGCAGAGAGAAGGGGGAAGCAGGCTCCCCACTGAGCAGAGAGCTTGATGCAGAGCTTGATCCCAAGACCCTGAGACCATGACCTGAGCCGAAAGCAGAGGCTTTAACCCACTGAGCCACCCAGGTGCCCCATATTCTACTTCTGATAAATGAAATCTTGTTCACTTCCATTAAAAGATATGGATCCTGGAGGACTCTCTAAAGGTAAGATACTAAATACTTTCTCTTTCACACTTTCCCTTGATTATCCCCAAACTTGAGGGTTAGTGTAACCTAGAACAGTCAGATTTGAAAAAAAGGAGGGGGGCAAGTTCACTCACAGAGGAGATCTTCAGGAGAACTGGAAACAGTGACTTCAGTGCTACAACAGTCAGAATGCACTGGGGACAGTTCCAGTAACTCATGTGGATTAGTGGAGTGAAGGATTATAGCCCAAAGGAGGGGGCTGCTGGAAGCTGAGAGTCGAGTTGGCAGTCTAGGAAGCTTTAAGTCCTAGAGTATATTCAGCTTGACTTTCTGGGCATTGGCATAGAAACTGAGAGAACCCCCGGGTTAAGTGTCTGGATTGTATTCCTGAGCATGAGGAATTAGAGATGGCAAACAACAAAGGGAGTGGGATTCTGAGCTGGGCCAGGCTCAAGGCTTGAGGAGAACAATTTTGTTATTGTTGTTTTGTTTTTAACAAGTATGGGGTGCAGAGATAAACAAGGAAGTAGAGAATGGAAGATCTTATCTGAGAGCTAAAGACCTCTCAGAACCAAGATAATTTGAACCTAACATCTGATTTAGAGAAGGAAAGAATTAGGGAAGAGGAATGGGGGGAGGGTGGGAGGGAGGGAACGAGAGGGAAAGAGAAAGAGAGAGAGAGAGATCTGCTATTAAGAAGCTAGGACCCCCTTTTTATAGGTGCTCGTGGACTTGCCCAAAAGTCAGACAGAGTTGCTACAGTGCAGAGATAAGGCACAGGACTTAGAGAAGAAAGCCCAGTAGGTGGGTTCACTGTAGGTGACAATACTGTAGAGTTAAGGTTCAAGAATGAATAAAAATACTATTAGATTCTTTTCATTAAGTCTCTGAGAAGGAAAACAACTCCTTAGAACATACTCAAAAGTGAAATACTTTTACTCATGTAGAGTCTGTCTAGGAGACATAGTAATTTAATTTTAAGAAGTGCTTAGCAATATATAAAGTTTAAAGTTTTTTTTTTAAGTTTAAAGTTTTTTTAAAGTTTAAAGGGAACTTTAAATTGAGGCACAGCAATATATATATATATTGAGAAAAAATATATATGTATATATATGTGTATATATGTATATGTGTGTGTGTGTGTGTGTGTATATATATATATATATATATATATATACACACATATATATATATGTATTTTTTTTCCAGGCATGGTAGTACTAGAACAGTTTTGATGATCAAGAAGAGAGGAGAACTGAAACTTAGAAAAGATCTTTGGGAATATAATTTCTGCACGAGAATATGCTGGTTTTCGATATCCTCTCCACCAAATTTCCAACTTTTTAAGTGTTGTTTGAATATTTTGTGACCTGGCCTTTTGCTCCAGTTCTTAAAGTCAGTCTCCTACCCAAATTCTCCAAACCTGCTGAGCTCATGAACTACCAATGCTTTCACCAGTCACTGGGCATACACCTTACCTGGAGAACTTGTTAAAAGGCAGGGTAGGATACAGTAGGTCTGGAGTAGAGCCCAAGTAATGCTGCTGATGTTGATATGAAGACCAAACTTTGAGTAGCAAGCCATTAGGCCACTTATACTATATAAGCTATGAATATAAAGTCTATTCTGCAACATAAGACACCATAAAATAAACATCGGGCCTCCTGCCCCATCATTAATCTGCTTTATGAGTTACGTTTGTCAAGTTTAAAAAAGAAATCTGTCCCAGAGAAATGTGACAATAGGGAAAACCTGAAAAAGATACAGGATCATTTGTAAGGAGCAGGATAACATCATCAGTTTTTCCTAATAGGAATATTTTAGGAAAAATAGCATCTCTGTAAACTATATTATTAGAAACTCCGAAAAACCTGTTCTAGTCATCAAGAAATTCTATTCCTTGTTCCCCCTGGAGGGGGAAGAAAAAAAGTAACTTTCCTTGCTTTCTAAAGCCTAACATCACTGTGGTCCTGAAGTATCAGAGAGTCTCGTTGCATAAGGGAAAGATTTGGGCTTCCTAAGAGCCTAGCGTAGGGCACTTCCGCATCCTTCCTCCAAGACTGTCAAAAATCTTTTGCAACCCTTAGCTGAATCATCCTCATTACAGCCCAGACAAGAGGCATCTGAATATCTCACAGCATTGCCTTTTCAGTGTATGAAGGGAACTTTAAATCGAGACACAGCATGTCATGACTGGGGGGGCGGAGGAGCATTCAAATTAGGCTTTTTCAAAAGGAAACACTGGACCCAGTATCTAACACAGGAGTTAGAAAAGTAGTTTTTGGTTCAACTTGTCCAAATGTTCTTTACTGGTCGACAGAAAAAGTAAAAATTCCCATGTGGTATTTTGCAAGTGTGACTCACAGCCTCAAGGCACAGAAATGTACAAAGGAATGGATGAGGGGAATAGGACTTGTATCCCCAGCTTGCTCCCACAATAGGGTTTTGTTTTCCCTGCTCTGTGTACTCAGAGAAGTTAATCCTAACTCCATAAGTAACCCTGAAAGGCACTTAAGAGTTGAGCTTTCCGGAATCGGATCTCCAATTCCAGGCAAATCTTTATTTGCTTGGATGTATCATACCTTTGAATTTGGCCAATATTCCCTGCAGGAAACAGAAGAAAGGTTTTTCTCTTGTTGAAGTACTAAAAGGGCACCATGTTGAACTGTGCAGAGGACAAGCGGTTTGTGTGTTATCTCAACATGTTTTGTCATCTCTGCTAACCTCATCTATGTTTTCTGTCAATAGAATATACATTTTAAGAGGCGAGAAAGTGGTGTTTATAATTGCAGTTTGAATCCAGGATGAATTCAAATGTATTAATAAATGACATTGACAATCAGTAACATTAAGGACGTTTGAAATAGCTGATCTCTGGTTCATGAATAATGAGTTATCTTGGTTTTAATAATTTACTTTTTAAAAATCTTTTCCCTCTATTTTTTATCTGTGAAGTTGCAAGAGCTTTCTACCTCACCTTAGATGATTACCGTTATATTCCTAGAGGGCAGATATAAGTTAATGAGCAACAAGGGAGGGGACAAGGAAGCAAGAACAAAACAGCATATTTCCTTCAGGACTATTAATGTCCCTTTGTGGAGGATGGCAACAGCTAATGTCTGGCAAGAGCAGTGAAGGAAGAAATTGCCGCAGGTTCAGGTGGGAGAGTGAGTCACCTTGAGGCTGGCACTGCTGATGAGGTTTGGAGAATAATCTTTCCATTAAGAGTGGGTCCTCCTTAGAGGATGGGGGCATTATTAATGTCCAGCACTTGAAGTGTTTGATTTACTTCCTATGTACTGCACAGGAACAAAGCATTATGGCCCCACACATCACAGACCCACAGAGAGTTTCAGCAAATGCATCTATTCTCAAAGACATTAGAAGATTTTAGGGTCGGGGGCATTTCTCTTGGTGGGTGGGCATACATCACAGCCCAGAAATGCAAGTTATTTGGATGGATAAACAGGTAAATACAGGTGGGCAGCTAGATAGGTCATCACTTAGGATTTTTAGCAGAAAAATGTCATTACATCTTCACTTGCCTGCACTGTGACTTGGCAAAGTTCCTGTTTATGGGAAAATTGTTCCAATTTGGATATCAAAATAGTCATTTCTAACATACTCATATGAAACCACAGAAACTATCTAGTAGATTTCATTAATAAAAGTGCAATTTTTCTTGGGCTGGATTTGGAATTGTGTGCCTTCCTTAAATGTCAAGTCATTGTAATGAGGCATTAGCTTGCTTTGGCTTAAATTTGTATATTTTATTCTTGCTCACTTTTAAATACCTTTTCTTAATCCCTTATTTTTGGCTCATTTGATATGATTATCATTCCAATTTCTTGCCTTCTGAATAATAGATTCTAAATCATTCTCATTTTGGTCTTTGATTCCTTATTAAAAATCCTGAAGCCTAACAGCTAATGACGCTATTGATGCATGGCAATGCTGCATTTAATCAAGGATTTTTTTCAGTATTGCACACTATCCCTCTTACCACATCAATGATCATTTTTGTTTTTCCATTGCACTTCCTTTTGTTATTTAAGAAGCTGAGAATTGCCACTTATAGATGGACAGCCCCAAAATAGCCATGTACCTAGTAGGTGTTTTCACTTCTAACTGATATAGTTTCATGCTTGGCACTTCTTTTTTGAAGTGGCTATGGGTATTCTACGTATAGCTTTTTTTTATGTACCTCTATTTCTGTCTGTAGGAAATTTGTTTAAAAAAACTTCATGTGTAGGAAGCAAGTCATTTCAGACATAGGCTATCCAATGTTCTCGGAGATAAAATAATTTTGTGACTTTACTGAACATAGTTTCCTAAAGAGCTATCACTTAGAAGATGCCTGATTGCCCAGTGTCTGAGAGCTGCCATTTGATTTCAGACTACTGAAATGGGTTTAAAATTGGTCTTGTATCAGTGACCATAGTTCGATGATAGTTAAAAAAAAATAATAATAATAAAAATAAAAAATAAAAAAAATCTGTGGTCACACGGCAGCTTAGTTATTCAAACAAAATTTGCAACTTGTTTGAAATTGACATTCTAAGTTTATTCCATAATGAATCATTCCCAAATGCCCTATGGAGCATCAAAGTATTCATTAAATTTTGTCTATGTGAAATTTATGGCATGTGTTTAACTGACTGAAAATACCCCGATCAGCTATGAGGAAGTACTGAACCAAATTTATTGGTTCAACCTGGGTTCCCTTCTGTTCCCACATTCCAAACTTACCTCTGTATGCTACGGTCACCAGGAAGACCATATTATAATGTGAATAAGGGAAGGAAATTCTACTACTGGGGGGGAAAAAAGGGCACACTTTCCTCTTTTTGTCAAACAGGCCTCACAACACCTTATGAAGCAAATTAAAAACAGACACTACTTTATACTTGCAAATGATATTTATTAAGTAGGTATAAAGTATGGGAGAGGCAAGAGATCATTGTTAGCTGACAGAAACTTTTCCCTAAATTTTACAGATTCGTTTGTATTAGAATAAGAATGAAAATGGGGCAAAATAAACATCCCCTTAGATAGAAATTCCTAGTGCAATGTGCCTTTCTAATGACTAACAAAAACAAAAAAATGAGATTTAGGTACATGCAAAAACGATTTTAAATTGAGTAGCTCCAAGAACAAGAACTGGTGATAGTCAAGTTGATGATACTATACATCTAAAGAATACATAAAATACGTAAGTAGATGGCTTCACGCAGAATTTAAAGGGCTAGAAGTGCCAATATGTATTTGATGTGTATAAAACACTATACAGGAAAGAACATCAGCGATTTGGGCCACTAGGGAGGAGTGCTATGCATGTTGGATTATTTGGCTTTTTCACCTGGTAAAAATATCAAAATTTTCTACCTCTCAGGGGTGCCTGGGTGGCTCAATCACTTAAGTGTCTGCCATTAGAGTCCTGGGATGGAGCCCCAAAATGGGCCCTCTGTTCAGTGGGGAGTCCATTTCTCCCTCTGCCTCTCCCTCCACTCATATGAATAAAGTCTTTGAAAATAAATATCCTACCTCTCTATATTCCAGTTTCATCTGCACCAATCAACCCACTGATGGCTAAAAGACTTTCAGTGGTCTTGGGTTCTGGGATAGGACTACTCTGGTTTAGAGAGACAGGAAAAAAAAACAAAAACTAAAAACTTCTGATTAAAAATAAATATTGTAGTTTAAACTTCAACACCTTAAACTGCTGTTTTCCTTTTTTCATTGAACAACATGCCGGACATTTTGCTATTTGTCCAAGGTGCAACATTAAGCAGCAACAAACATGGTGGGTGTTTGGGATTTCCTGGTGGGAGAGGGAGTTACTTCTTTTTCTCTGCTGTCCCTGCCAGCACTCCAGGTGGCAGTTCTCTATTTCTATTTTCAAGATATATCCGGGATCTAATTGCATCTTCACCTCTCCACTGCTACCAGGTCTGAGCCACACTCCTCTTGCATGTGGATTTCAGCTAGTTTCCCAATAGGTTTTCAGTCTTCCTACCCTCCTCACATGTTTGCCCATTCCCCATGGAGCAGTGAAAGTGGAGCTTTTAAATGCAAGGTCAGACCCTGTTTGTTCTCTTCTGAAAGTCCTGCAATGGCTTCCATCTCATTGACAACAAAAGTCTGAGTCCCTGCTCTGGCCCAAAGGGCCCTGACACCCACTTCTCTAGCCTCATCTCCTTATTGTCTCTCCATGCTCATTCTACTCCAGCCACATTGGCTCTGCTGCCCTTCCAAAGACTACATGCACTCAAGTGTCAGGACCTTTCCAACAGTTCTAGGGAGAACAATCTTCACCCAGAAATCTGCTCTTCCATTATTGCTTAAATGTCATTTCCTCAATGAGGCCTTCCATGATCGAACTCACTTAAAATTACCATCCTCTCGAATGAGCATTCTTATTCTGTTCTAGGTTTCTGTTATAAAAGTCACTTTAATATACAGTAGTTTAAAATTACTTGTATTATTTATTTTCTCACTAGAATCTAAACCCCTTAAATGCAGAGATTTGGTTCAAGTATGTTGTACAGCATGCTCAGCACATAGCAGGCATTCATTAAATAATTTGTGTTTCATGAGTAAGCCAAATAGGGGCGCCTGGGTGGCTCAGTGGGTTAAAGCCTCTGCCTTTGGCTCAGGTCATGGTCTCAGGGTCCTGAGATCGAGCCCCGTGTGGGGCTTTCTACTCAACCAGGAGCCTGCTTCCCCCTCTCTCTCTGCCTGCCTCTCTGCCAGCTTGTAATCTTCCTCTGTCAAATAAATAAATAAAATTTTGATAAAAAAAATGAGTAAGCCAAATAAAAATTGAATTAAAATTGTGATAATAGTTGACAAACATTCCTCACTATTTGAAGAGCTTTATCAATAGATTTACATAAAATTACCTTATTTTATCCTCAAAATAACCCTATAAAATGGTATACCATTATTATCTCTATTTTTTTTATTATCTCTCCTTTAAATGTGAAGCAACTGAGACCAAGACCTAAAGATTAACTTGCCCAAGTCACATTCTTATAATGGGTGGAGTTTGGTTTCAAAGGCAGGCAGCTGGACTTCCCAAGAGGCCCTCCACTTCATTACAACGTGTTGACACTTCCCACGGTTACAATGCTAGCAGTGGGAAAAGGCCTGTATGGCAGGGAACTCGATCTGGTGATCTAGTTTGGAGTTTTCCAATGGTATGACTTCGAATGGAGATAAAGACATGCAGCACTTAGCCGTCTGGGAATAAGCAGCCGTCTTTCAAAGTCAGCTCCACTTTTGAGAGCTGAGAAAATGGGAACTTTTCAAGCTGAGGATTAGTTGGCAGCAAATTCCACTAATGCCACCAGGTGAGTGACCTTCATATTGGTCACACCTTCTCCTTTCCACATGGTGGTAGGGTCAGAGAGGGTGCAGTCTCATAGCATGGTTAGTTATTGGTCCATGTGGAGAATTTCTCACACTGACCACATAAATGAAATATAAGGCCACTTAACTATTCAAATTATAGGACACCACTTTGAGAAAGTAAAGTTGAGGGAAATCTAATACATTCTGTTAAGAGGACTGGGGAGATTGCTGTTAATGGGGTTGTTCATGATCCCTTCTGACTGAGTGGGTTTCACTAGTAGGACTAGGGCAGTTAGGGAGACACTAAGTGGTTCCTGGAGGTGGCTTGTGCCTTGGAGAAAGCCTCCCCTGCAACTGTTTTGAGAATTAACAGCATGAGGCAGTGGGTAGACCACACATTTCTACTTCCGTGCTTAACTACGAATGAAGAAAGTAACTAGAGCATGCACACCAAGAGTCTCACACGGCCATGGCACCTGGCTTCCTTTTCCTTTCAGAAAGCAGAAGTACCCCTCTGCTTTCTGCTGCTCTCCATTTTCATGGAACCCTCATAATCATCCACTTGTTCTAAATGTTCTCTTACAGAAATAAGGAGTAAGACAGTGGTTTCCAAGAACTTCATTACTTTCCAAGAACTTCATTACAGCTCACACTCCTAAACATGCCATCTCCAAATATGATTTAATACTGATATGTCTACAAACCACTGGCAGAAAAACTTATTCTTTGTTTCTATAGCGTAGTTGAAAAGGATGCCAGAAGTGTACTTTATCAACCAAATTAAACTTCAAATATAGGGACTATAATTTATGGGTATCTATTTCAGCCAATGTCCTCTTATGAAGTTCTTGGTGGGAACACTTATGTAATTCCTAGCTTTTTAAACTGAATTACATCTTCGAAAGATATTATATGCACTAATTAGTATTAGAGATTTAGGTTACAAATTGGTTATTATTAGGCTGCTAAGATAAGAAGTTTAAACTCAATTTGCCTTCCAGACTTTATTTCTCTTCGCCAACCTACTGAATCCTCTAGCAAAACAAGACCAGTACTGCCTCCTAAAATAGGACATGCACTTTTCAGACTTCCAAGTTTTGTACCTAGAAAGTTGCTTTTCCCATCTCACTCTCGAAAGTCTACATCTTAAGACTAGCTCTGATCAACTCAATAGGCAGTGGGGGTCCTATAGAAAACCTGTGACTATTGTCTATTCTAATTGTGACACTTATTCCCTCATTTCTTGAGGCAAGAAATAGGTTTATGCTACTTTCTCAATACTGGGATTGGCTTAGGGACATAGCAGTGAAGATGTAGTCTTGTACTTAGGAAATGTGTGATTAAATAATCAGATATGTAGAAAGAGAAACCGTAGTATTGTGTTGGAAAACTCTAGGGTGCTGTAAGAATAACGTTAAAGAAAATAATTTAGAGGGGAAGGCCGGAAAAGACTCTTCTGAGGAAGTAACATTTTAGCTGTTTTCTGACGAATAAAAGTTTTTCAGGCCAGGAGTAGACAGAAGAATTTAAGACAGGAAGAATTACACATGCAAAGTCTGAGGTAGAAAAGGTCTTGGTGCCTTCTAGGAACTGAAAAAAGTCAATGTATCATATATTTTATATATGCATCTTTCTTTTCAGTCTCAGATGAAAGATAACTTTATTTCTTTGTACCCCATAATGATTCATGTACTGTTTTATACAGAGTAGGTACTCAAAAATTTACTAGAGGACCTCGCCTTCCAGGAACTACAAGTAACTTATTTTGAACTTATCCTCCTATGTGAGTAATTATATAAACTTGACCAAAAATGAGAGACAATGACTTTCAGGCACTGGAAACAAAGAGCAGTCTTATCATCCTTGAGAAAGGGGAAAACCTACAAGGTAGTCTTTTTATTATCTCCAGATTTCTGTGTGGGACACTTTCCACAGCCTTGTAGTATGGAGAAGGGATGAGGAGAGAGCAATCTCACTGAGCTCAGGAGGCCCAAAGTAGAGTTTGAAGCTACTAAGTCACCTGGAGCTGGAAGGAGGGGGTATGGAAAAGGAAGTAGCTGTACAGGGAAGTCACCCCAGAATTTGTACAAGGGCCTACCTCATTCCTTGGCTAAGAGTGAAGATGCTCATGCTCAGGAGAGTGGAGTCCACAAAGCCTAGCTTAAAATGGCTTCCAGGAGCCCAAAAGTAGCACAGAGATGCTGGAGGTTGCACAGGGCTAAAAGTAGTCAGAATTTGTGCCATCTGCAGTGCAGTGGCCTGGGTAATTTAGGCAACCAATTAAGATCTTAGAAAGATGCCTTATAGGAAAGAAAATACCCTAGACCCAAGAAGAAAAACCTGAAGTGAACACATTGTACAAAAGGACGCCTAAAAGGATCAAGATAATCTACCAATTAACTGATAAAACAAAAACTAAAACAAAACAAAAATAAAAAAGATGAAAACAATGAACATGAAACTCTACCAAAGCAAACATGCACGATAAGTAACTAGACAGAAGAAAATACAAGAAAGTATTGCCCATAATCAAGGAAAAAAGCATCTAATGGAAATAGAACCCTGCTCAAAATCAGTTTTAAAAGCAAACATGATTTGTAAAACAGCTATTATGAACATTCATAGATTTAAAGGCAAAGATGGACAAGTTTCAGTGAAAAAAACTATGAGAATAAGAAAATTGAAATTCTAGAACAAAAACAAAAAATCTTTTTGATGGGTTAACCAACAGATTAGATGCATAAGGTCAATAACATTATCCAAATTAAGAGAGAGAGAGAAAAATATTCAAAAATCTCAAGAAAGCCTCAATGACCTATGAGACAATATTAAGTAGCCAAACATAAATATAGAGAGTAACAGAAAAAAAGTATCAAGAATGTATCAGAAAGGAAAAAGGAAAAGTACTAAGGAAACAGCAACTGAAAATTTCCCAAATTTGGTGAAAACCAGTATCATACAGATCCAAGAAATCAATAAACCACAAGTCTAAAAAAAAAAAAAAAAACCCCACATAAACACATACTGTTAAGAATATGTACAACTCTGTACATATTTGAAGAAATATGCACAACTCTGTATCAATAAATTTCACAAGTGAGATAAAATGGACAAAATGCTAGAAAAACAAAACTCCGAAACTTACAAGACAAAAATAGATAATCTGAATAGTACTCTGTTTATTAAATAATGCTAACTTTTAGGTAAGCAGATTCTCTACAAAAGGTATCAGGTCTAGATAACTTTAGTAGTGAATTCTATCAGCTATTTAATGAGGATTATCAGTTTTATACTTTAGTATACTTTATACTTTAGTAGTTTAACTACTTTAGAAAAAGAGGTGGCAATATTTTGTATGTCTTTTCAAGAGGCCCAGCATAACAGCAGCATAAACAAGGATGTTAAATAAAATTAAAGACCAATATTTCTTACAGAACTACTTACAAAAATTGTTAGCCAAGTATTAGCAAATAGGATCCAGTATTATAAAAAAAAAGATCCAGTATTATGTAAAAAGATAAACCCTAATAATCAAGTGAAATTTATTCCAGTATTTAAGATTGCAAAAATTTTTAAAAATCGTAGTAACAGAAGAAAAAAAATCATAACTATCTTAATTGAAGCAAAAGAAAAAGCATTTGATGACATTTAACATTCATTCATGACAAATTCTCAAACTAAGCATAGAAAAACACTTCAATTATATGTGACATCTGTGAAAACCCTCCAGTTAACATTATAGTTAAAATGGATATATACAACACATTTTCTCCAACATCAAAAACAAGATCACTTCTTTCAAACACTGTACTGAGGCTTCTACCCAGTGCAATAAGTCAGGATGAAAGAAATGGTGTAATGACTGGAAAAGAAATTTGTCTTTATTCATAAAGGACATGATTTCACGATTGTGTATGTAGAAAATCCTATGAAACCTAAAAAACAGACTATGACTAATGAACAAGAAAGATCCTAGCATAAAAGTTCAGGATATAAAAAAAAAAAAAATTGAATTTAATATATTAGCAATAATTAGAAAACATTAGTAAGCCACATCGTTTAATAGCACCAAAGAAAGGGAACAATTTTAATAGAATACATATTTAAGTACTCTACACTGCGTACTAAAATTACAAATCTTGTTAAGATTTAAAGACAACCTAAAACACCACATTCATGAATTAGAAATTCAATATTTTTAAAATTCTCATTCTTTCCAAATTAATTGCAATTGAAAATCATAGTATAGACATTGACAAGGTTACTCTAAAACATGTTAAAAAAAAAAAAGATCTAGAATAGACAAAACAATCCTCAAGAAAAGGAAGAAATTTGGAGGCATTATACTATTTTTAGAAATCACTATTAAGGGGCAGTAGTTGAGGCACTGGTATAACAACACAAATAGATAAATGGAAACAAAAAGAACATGCACAAATACCTACTTACCTGTGAGGTTATGTGATGCCAATGCAACTTAAAGGGGAAAAGAAAGTCTTTTCAACAAATAGAGTGGCAATAAGTAGATAAAGTAAGGAAAATAATAAACCTTGATCAGCACCTCACATCACATACAAAAATTCAAAGCTGAAACTGTAAAAATGTCTAGCATAAGATACAGAAGAATTAATATGACCTTGGGTTAAGCAAATATTTTTTATCCAAAACACAAAAAGCTGTAAATATGAAACTAGAGATAAATTCAACTTGATTAAATTTTAAAAATGTCTGCTTATCAACAGATGTCATAAAGAAAAAGGAAAGACAAGACACAGATGGGAGGAATGTATTCATAGCCCTTTGTTAGACAAAGAATTTATATTCAGAATATATTAAACACTATAATTAAGTGATAAAAAGGCAAACAACACAATTAAAGATGAACAAAGGTCTTTGACATTTCCCAGGAGAAAAAATACAGACAATGCGTATGTGAAAATGTGCCTAAGATCATTAGTCAAATTAAAACTACCACGTGATAATATTTAACTTTCATCAAAACAGCTCAAAATGAAAAGACAGAGAACACTAATTATTGGCAAGTTTGTGGAACTAAATTCTTACATATTGTTGATGGAATAAATGTAAATTAGTGTGCTTTAGAAATATCTAGTAACTCCTTATAAAGTTAATTATATGGCTACCATACGACTTGGCATTTCCACTCATTGATAGTGTATAAAACAGCAGTTATAATATCAAAATTGCCATTCTAACAAATTATCACAAACTTAGTGGTTTAAATCAAAACAAAGTTATTATCTCACCGTCCTGGAATTCGGAAGTCCAAAATGGGTCTCACTGGGTTAACATCAAGGTGATGACAGGGCTCCATTCACTCTTTGGAAGCTCCAGGAGAAAATTTGCTTTTGTGCCTTCTCCAGCTTCTAGAGGAGGCCTATGTCCCCTGGATTGTAGGCGTTCTCCTATCTTCAAAGCCAGCATGGCCGGACGAGCCTCTCTCTCTCCCTCCCGCCATACTGCTTGGGCACTGACTCTCTCGTCTCCCTCCTCCGTATTTAAGGACGCTTGTGATTACATTAGGCTCACCTGGATAGCCAAGAAGTCTCCCTATTTTAAGGTCAGCTCTTTAGCAACATTAATTCCACCTGTACCTAGATTCTCTGTTGCCATGGAGTTAACTTCTTCACAGGTTCTGGGGATTAAATGCGGCTATCTTTGAGAGGCTGTACTTCTGCCCACCGTGGGTATTTACCTGAAAGAAATGAAAACATATGACTCACGTGCATAGGTTGTTCAAAACAACTTGATTCAGAATAGCCCCAAACCAGAAACAACTCTGATGTTATCATTAAATGAGAAATGGGTAAAGAAATTCTGGTAAATTACTAGCATGAAAAACTCAAAAATTTTGAAAAGGACAGTTTAACTGATATATCAAACAATTCCTAAAACATTAGATTGAGTAAAAGAAGCAATACTATATGATTTCATTTTTATGGTATTCAGGAACAGCAAAAATATATTACAGTGATAGAAGTAAGAACATGGGTGTCTTGAGGGGGTTAAGATTGACTGTAAGTGGGTACAAAGGACATTGCTGAGACGAGGATGGAAATTAATTAATTGATTGTTTTATTATCCCAGTATAATTAACATACAGTATTATATTAGTTTCAGATGCACAATATATTCTTTTTGTGTGTGTGCAGTAATTTTACTGTTTTATAATAATCTTTGTTATAGTTCATGAACCTCTGCAGATTATTTATCTAGACAGATATATTTGTTACAACGTGACTTTACTTTGGGATGCTCTTTACATCTTACATGATCTCAGCATTGAGATTGAGCCCTGTGTAGGGCTCTCGGCTCAGCAGGGAGTCCGTTTGAGATTCTCTTTCCCTCTATCTTCCCCTTCTCCCCGACTCTCTAAATAAATAAATAAATCTTTTTAAAAAATAAAAATAGAAATACCATAGACTTCAATAATTCTACTATGGAGTATTACCCAAAGTTAAAGAAAACACTAATTTGAAAAGATATATGCATCCCCATGTTTATTGCAGTATTATTTACGACGACCAAGATATGAAAGCAACCCATCTCCATCCATAGAATAGGTAGAAATATTTTATATTTTGGGTGAGATTGTGATATATATATCAGCACTCATAAGATCTGTACATTTCACTGTATGTAAATATTACTTAAGAAAATTAATGTATCAGAGTAATACCTGACCTAAATTTCTATAATCAGATAAAAACAAAAACAAAAAAAGAAAGAAATCGGAGTGGCCAAAATATCACTGTTGCTTGTTGCTGTAAATCACAAATTCAATTTTTTAAAGTAGACCCTTCAAGTTCAAATTTAATGTCTATGCAAACATTTGCAACAAATTTGAATGTAAATATTTTACTTTCTTTTTTACCACATTGGAGATACTTTAGAGCTTTTCAAAAATGTAAATCAGATATTTTTTGAGGTATACTTGACAAAACTCTACTATATTTAAGTGTACAACATGGTGATTTCATAAATTTATACATCATGAGAAAATTCATACCATCAAATTAGATATAATTTTTGAAAGATCAGGGGTAAAAATACTTTGTGAAATTTCCCCCTGTGCCAGAATGGGATTATACTTGTATGTATAGAATGAAGTCAGAGGCCTTAATTGTGGTCACCCAAATAGATTATTAAAGTTTTCCAAAGACTCTTGTGCTGGCAAAACTGATACCACTTTGCAATTAGTGTCCCAGTGATTAGGAGCATTTATTGGCTCTCTTACTGAGATCTCTTCCCCCAGGATTCAGGCTTGAGTCCCTGGGGTAGGTTAGAAGATAATCTGAATGGCAGGTGTAGTGTTCAGGTTAGGACATCTTCCCCAGCCTCTAGACCTTTGACTTTAGAAAGGAATGAAAAACAAAAAACAGTGTGTCTGCCTGCTCACTTGATCACTACTCCATGTTTTTTTTTGTTTTTTTTTTTGTTTTTTTTTTTTTTTACCTCCAAGAGTCTCCTCAGCAGTTTGTGCAAAAAGACTCTTAGCTTACCCAGCCTTCTGTGTCTGGATACACTATTACATGTTAACTTCCCAAAGTGGAACCACTGCTACACATAAAAGGTACATGAAAGGATGCTGGGGCACCAGAAAAGCCCGCTATAATAAGACTACTTGGCAGAGTCTCCTACAAAGTAGATGATTAATAAAAACGTATTGTTATTTGGTATAATATGTCAGCAGAGCTTGATACTGATTTGCTCTCTACCTCCAATTCCTTGGCGAGAGTGTTGATGTAAAGAAGATGGCAGAATGATCCAGAGGTGGGACATTCCTGGGATAACCCGCCTTCGCCAGTATACTGAGGAGTGCGTGACACCACAGTGCTAGTGCGTGAGCATGGAAGCAGCCCAAGGTAAAATCATGGAAGGAATGGATCGCTTGGGTGAAGTGAAAAGTGTTGAGAAAGTCAAGCTTTCACAAAATTCAAGAGCAAGTATCACGCATCCAAGAGAGTGAGTCGCAACAGGTAAAAATTATATGAAAGTCTCCAGCATATGAGTGGGCTGCTGATACAAGATCCAAACTGTGTGGCTTTAGAGTGGAAACACAAAGCCAGTTGCAGAATTGAAGAGTCGACATAAGCAATACTCAAATATCTGAAAATTATAGGAGAGATCAGATGAGGAGGAAAAATAATGATGACATTGGCCACTAGCAATGTACTGATATGGGCGCTATAGGTTAGAAGGGCCAATAGAAAGGGAGTGTTGGAAGAGAGGGATGATTTATGCATTTGTTGGGAATTTGCTTCACTTCTCCATCAGTCTCAGATATGACCATCTTTTAAAACCTACTTCGAGTTACTTCTCTATGAGAAGTCTTTTATGGGTGGGACTCTAGCTACTTTATTAGCTTGTCCTTTTGTTCACCCATATTCTGAGTGTGTGTTATCATGATATCCAAACTTTCCTAAATCAGAAGGGACAGTGATATCCAAACTCTTCTCCTAAATCAGGAGAAGGGACACCTCTGAACCTGACCTAGGTTCCTAGATGTCTGTGCACTTAAGGAGAGGGGCAGAGCTGACCTAACCAACGCAAAGCATGGAAATGAGAAATCATTACAGAGCAAAAGGAAAATAGTGCACCATGCACACAGCCATGTGAGACACCAGTGGGAAAAGTACTTACAGTGCAGATCAAATTCGAGTATAGGGTTATCAGACGATTGCAGAAAGGTTCAGAACAAGTGAGTAGGAGTCAAAACTAGGAGAGAATCACTACACATTTGCCTACAACCTATACAAGCCAGGTGTTTTGTGACTCATAAACTTTTCCACACTTACATATATAGTCATTAACCTCCTTAAAAGTTTTTGAAGTAATCCCATCAATTTTGAACAGTACCATCTGGCAAGATTGCAATGGAGAAACTGTTAGAGGGGGAAGTGGGATGCCACTCTGATATGGTTTACTAAGTGGAGACGAGGTAGCTAATGGCTGCAGATAAAAGACTGTCTACCATATCCCCAAAGCATGAAAGGGACCGAATTCCCTTTCTGCTCCCATGGTTGACCAAGTTCACTCTATTTCATCAGTAACTGGGAAGAGGCCTTGCTTAAGCCATTTTACCTGAGGGATGGGGTGGGGAGGAAGACAGAAAAGTGGATGTAAAGATAGAAACTGCAGAAGGAGAATCAGAGAGAGAGAGAAAGAGGGAGGGAGAGAGAGAAAGCACAGGCCAGAACTACTTTAGACTTTTAAGTGACTTGAGTGCATTGGCCACACGGTGGTATAGGGTGGGAGGGGTTGTTAGCTCTCCTTCCAGAGTTTTCATCAGCTGCTCCCCTTTCTCCCCCATACTTTGATTTGAACAAAGGATTGCCCAATCCTAAATAAAATGTTATGCAGTTACAGCATTAAGACAAGATCCGTAGTTCCTGCTTTCAACCGGATTGTCCCTTAAAACCTTCCTGTAACTTCTAGTTTCTCCTCAAGGATGTAGAGAGCTGGAAAAAGTATCTCTCCCATCCTCACAATTAAAATAATAATAATAATAACAATAATACAATTGAAAACCTGGACAAATGTAAATTTGTTTTTTCTCTCTAATCCATTGGAAAGAGGGGACACATGGCCATCAGCTGTCCCCAAATCCAAGGATACATAAGCACTGGATGAGATGTGCGATGGATGAGATGTGAACATTTTCTTACCTGGAGTAGATGCCATTGGACATCAGTAAGAAGAGTTCGGTTAGAACAGATCACAGCTCAGTTAAGGGCATATGTGAGCTGGCAAGAGAATGTGAAATCCCTATAAGACACAGAAGTTGAGGTTCCCTCTGTACTTCTTGCAGGCTCTTTCTCTTCAAACCTCATCACACTTCCACAGGAAAAAAATAGGAAAGAGCGCCAAGAAAGCCTTTCTTGTGGTGGAGAGTTGAGGAGGAGAACAGCAGCTTATACAGAAGGGGTAGAAGACTCTAAGTAGACTAGCTTCCTTTTCTTTGAAGGAGAACTTCCATTTATGGCAGGGAGGTCAACAAACATTCTTACCCTCAGGGCCAAGATGGAACTTCACTGACGCTGCAGGAGGCAACAGGAAAAAAAGAAATCTCTACAGCTTGGGAGGGACAGGAATACAGTGTGGGCCCAGAACCAAGTGGCAGGAAGGGGGTAAAAAACTGAAATGGTGCTCTCCTCGTGCTGCCCCCCACCTCTGCCAAGATCCAGGGACAGGTGCTTGCCTCAGAATGAGGATTCATCAGAATACACTCCCCCACAACCTCTCCCTGTCTCATTGGCTTCCCCTTACCTACAGAAAGATTCCTGTGACCAGTAGCAGCTAAATCCTGCTGAGAGATCTACAAGAAACCCTCTGCGGGGACTAATTCAAAGAGAACACCTAAAACTGAGGGTAAACCAGATACTGCTCTGTCAAACAAGCTTCCCAGCCCCTAGATGGGGTCACTACAGAAATTCGATGCTTGTGGTACTCTGAGGGTAACCAGAGCAATAACAGACTTAAACCCAGACTAATCCCTAAATATAATACACTCAGATGGCCATACCAAAGTCTTATCAGAAAGACAGGTGTTCTTGTTTCTCAGGCATAAAAACTACCTCAGTCTCTAATGTCTACATAAGATGCGTGACTTTCAACAAATATGACAGAAAAAGTAAACAGGAAATCAGTAAAGATATAAATCTTAAGAACATTATCTAACAACTAGACCTATTTCACATTTACAGAATACTTGGTAAAATAGCAACAGAACACATTTTCCTTCCTAGGCATTTGGAACATTCTCCAAGAAAGCCTATTTCTGGGCCATAGAACAAACTTCAACAAATTTAAAATCATAGTGAAAAATACAGAAAAAATCTAAATATAAATTGGATTATAATACAATTAAACTAGAAACATAAATAACAGAAAGATATCTGGAAAATCCCTAAATGTTTGGAAGACAAACAGCATACTTCTAATGCCCCGTGGGTCAATGATAGAGTTTCATTTGTGGAAAATTTTAAAAAATTTGAACTGAATGAAAAGAAAAATACCACATTTCAAAATTTAAGGGTTGTAACTGAGGCAGTGCTTAGAAGGAGACCGAACATTAGATTATTTCCACCACCCAAGCTTTATCTTTATTGAGACATAACTGACATGTAATACCATGTAAGTTTAAAGTGTACAGCGTGATGATGTGACGTATATTCATTGTAAAATAATCGCCTTGGTAAGTGGTGAAAATGGACACCCTTCTCTTGTTTCTCATCTTAGAAGAAAAGCTTTCAGCATTTCACCATTGAGTGTGATGTTAGCTGTGGGCTTGCCATATATGGCCTTTATGATGTTGAGGTACATTCTATGCCCAATTTGTTGAGACCAGTTTTTATCATGGAAAGATATTAAATCTTGCCAAATGCATTTTTCCTGCATCTACTGAGATAATGATAGGATTTTCATCTTCCAGTCCAGTAATGTGATGTATCATATTTATCGATTTGTGAAAGTTGAACCATCCTTGCATCCCAGGGATGACTCCCTCTCAATCACGGACTAGACCCCTTTAGTGAACTGTTGAATTTGGTTTATTAGTGTTTTGTTGAGAATTTTTGCCTCTGGATTCATCAGAGATACTGGCCTGTAGTTTTCTTTTCCTTTAGTGTCCTTATCTGACTTTAAATCAGAGTCAAGGCCAGCCTTGTAAAGTAAGTTTGGGAGTATTTCTTCCTCTTTGATTTTTTGGAATAGTTTGAGGAGGATCGGTGTTAATTCTTTAAATGTTTGGTAGAATTCACCTGTTAAACCATGTGGTCTTAGGTTTGTTGGGAAGTTTTGGATTACTTATTCAATCTTTTTTGTTATTGGTCTAGTCAGATTTTTAAAGTTTTTTCATGATTCAGTTTTGGTAGGTTGTATGTTTCTAGTGCTTTATCCATTTTTTCTAAATTGTCAAATCTGTTGGCATATGATTATTCATAGTTTTCTGTAATAAGCCTTATTATTTCTGTCTTATTCATGGTTTTCTGTTATAAGCCTTAGTATTTCTGTAGTGTCCATTGTCATTTATAATTTTATTAGATTTCTCATTTTTGGTTGCTCTAGCTGAAGGATTGTCAAATCTATTTATTTATTTATTTAAAAAAAGATTTTATTTATTTATTTGACAGAGAGAGATCACAAGTAGGCAGAGAGAGAGGGGGAAGCAGGCTCCCTGCTGAGCAGAGAGCCCGATATGGGGCTCGATCCCAGGACCCTGAGATTGTGACCTGAGCCCAAGACAGAGGCTTTAAATCACTGAGCCACCTAGGTGCCCCAAGGATTGTCAAATTTATTTATCTCTTCAAATAAATAACTCTTAGTTTTGTTAATCCTTTCTATTGTTTTCTTCTTCTCTATTTCATTTATTTCTGCTCTGATCTTTACTGCCATCCTTCTGCTCATTTTAAGCTTAGTTTGTGTTTTTAGTAGTTCCTTGAGGCATAAAGTTTAGTTGTTGGGGAGCCCGGGTAGCTCAGTTGGTTGAACATCTGACTCTTGGTTTTGGCTCAGGTCATGATCTCAGGGTCATGAAATTGAGCCCCACATGAGGCTTGCATTTAGCACAGTCTGCTTGTCCTTCTCCCTCCCTCTCTGCCCTCCCCTTGCTCTCTTTCTCTGTCTCTCAAATACATACATATGTACATACATACATAAAAGATTAAAAAAGGTTGAGATCTTTCTAATTCCTTAATATATACATTTATAATTTATTTATTTACTGAATAGTTCAGCTGGTAGCATCCTTGGACAAGCCAGGCTTGTTATTGGGTTGTTTAGTTAGACAAAACCGCAGCCCATGCTCTGAAGTTGATGGGGTGGAAGGTGGGGGCTGCCACTGGCTGGGCTCTTTGGTTGAGTGGGCCTGCTGGCTGGGATCTTCATTTACATGGTTATGGCCTATAATCAGGAAGGTCTACTAGCTGGGCTCTGTAATCACCTTTGGTCAGACAGGGCTGTAGGCTGTGTTCCTTGGCAAGGCAATGCCACTAACTAAATTCTGTGGTTGGGTAGGGCTCTGGGCCATGCCCCGCAATTGCTAATGGTTGGATGAGGCCTCACACTGTTCTTGCAGATGGGATGATGTTGCCTAGTTGGGTGAGGCTAGAGACTGTGCTTCATGGATAGACTGGGTTGCTATCCAGTTTCCTTGGTCAGATAGGGCTGCGGCTATGCTCTGCAGTTGAATGTGGTTACTGGCTGGTCTCTGATGAAGAGTGATATTGCACGGTATCCTCCACAGCTGGTGGTACCATAGGCTGAGCTCCAAGGCTGTTCAGGGTTACTATTCAGACTCCCTAGTTATATGGGGCTAGAGGCGAGGTTTGACAGTTAGCAGGGCTACTGGCTTGCTTCCCTGCCCAGCCAAGCCACCAGATATCCCTGTGGCTGCTGGGCATCTGCAGCAATGCTTACTGTTGGGGCAGGACTGGAGGCTATGCTTAGCCTTGGAAGAGACTACAAATTTACTTCTTTGACCATGTGCAGGCCTAGAATGGGTCCCATGGTCAGTCTAGTCCATTGGCTGGGGATCTAAATCAGCATAGGCAACTGACCCTCAGGCCAGATGGGGTCACTAATTTAGCCTTACCAATGGGTAAAGCTGTTGGCTGGGATCTGCTAGGACATCACTATAAGTGGGAATGTGGTAAGTAAGCCAAGCTCTGAGCACTGGCTGCTATAATTCTTGACACCCTTCTCTGTCTTCATCTGACCCCCAGCAAACAAGCTCTGCAGGTCCTCTCCCCCATGATCCCCATCAGGTGGGACCCAAGCAAACCTCCTGGGAAGCATCCTGCAATACTGGGGAGTCTGAAGGTCCATCCTGGGCTCTTTTCCCACTGGAGAAACCAAAGGTCCAGGGGTGGGAGGCACTCTTGCTGTAGTAGTGTGCTGGCATGAAGGAGGAACAATGTTGTCAGAGGCATTTTGAGACAATCAATACCTCTCAATCTCTTCTGTCCCAGGAGATGCTTTAGCCTTACCCCCAGGTCCTGGGATTTTCAGAGTGGTGTCTTATCTATGGCTAACTAGAAAACTAGAAACTAGAAAAAGAAAGCAAACTAAATCCAAAGGAGAAAAGAAGAAAATAACAAATACAAGAGCAAAAATCTATTTACTAAAGAAAAAACCTCATTATCATGTCTGTAGACAAAGAAAAAGCATTTGATAAGATTAAACATCAAGTCATGATGAAAACTGTTAAGAAAACTAGGAATGGAAGGGAATTTTCTTAATATAATAAAGCATACTTAAAAGATATCTACAGATAACATCAGAAAGACTGAATGCATTAACCTTAAGATCAGAAACAGGATAGAATACCCTCAACAGTCTAATGCAACATTGTACTGGAAGTTCTGGCCAGTGCAATTACACAGTAAGAAGGAAAAAAAGGTAGAAAAAAAGGAAAAGTCTCTATTCACAGATAACATTAATCAATACAAAGTCCAAAAGAATTTATGAAAGTATCTTTAAACAAGTGAATTAACAAGATTGCAGGATACGAGACCAATATACAAAAATAAATTTTATTTCTATATATTAGCAATGGATGACTAGAATTTGAAGTTTAAAAAATTATTTAAATAACAACCCCCAAAGTTTTAGCTATAAATCTACACATATGTGTAGAATTTATACATTGAAAATAAAATACATTGGTGAAAAACATTTAAAAAAAGGCCAACAGATCAACGGAACAGAAATAGGTATACACTAATATAGTCAGCTGATTTTTGTCAGATATATAATGTGCAAATATAATTCAATGGAGAAGTGATAGTCTCTTCAAAAATTTTTGGTGAGAAAATTGGGCATCCATATGCAAAAATATGAACTTCAATCTACATAAAATGAATTATATACTTAAACTTCACATGTAAAGTTCCTAAACTCTAAGAAGAAAATTTAGAAGAAAATCTTGGGCTAGAGATTTTAGATTTGACACTAAAAAAGGATCTTCAAAAGAAAAAGATGATAAATTCAAATTTATCAAAATGAAAACCATTGCTCTGTGAAAGACATGGTTGAGAAATGAAAACAGAAAGCATGAGTGGGAAAAATATTTTCAAATTATATATCTGACCAAGTCTTTATTTCCAGAATATTATAAATACTTCTCAAAATTCAGGAATGAGAAAACAAAAGAGTCCATTTAAAAAGATGGCCAAAAGATCTGAACAAACATTTCACCAAAGAAGATATACAGCTGGTAAACAAGGACATGAAAAGATGTCTTTAGGGAAATGCACACTAAATGCAAATTAAAACTTAGATGGAATACAAGTACATACCTATTACAATGGCTAAAATAATCATTTTTAAAAGGCAGTATCAAGTGTCAGTGAAGATGCAGAGCACTTGGTCTATTGCAGATGGGAACACAAGATGTTTTTGTGCTTTAGAAAATGGTTTGGTAGTTTCTCATAAACTTAAAAATACATTTGCCGCTATGACCCAGCAATCTCATTCCTAGATATTGAATGCAAAATAATGAAAACTATTTTCATGTGACAATCTTTACATGACTGTTTAATATATGCTTTATGTGAAATCATGACTAAATAGAAAGGACTCAGATAACCTTCACTCACTGGTGAATGTATAAACAAGCTGTGGTATGTCCATACAATGACATACTACTCAGCAACTAAAAAGAATGAATTGTTTTTGCACATAACTATATGCATTAATCTTAAATGTGCCTTTCTTAAGTGAAAAAAGCCAGACTTCAAATGTTATGTATTGCATAAATCCATTTCTCTTTGGAGAAAGCATATGTATAGGAACCAAAGAGAATAGGACAGGTGCTAGGAGTTGGAAGTTGAAGGAAGGAGTTGACAAAGACTAACACATGGGAATTCTTAAGGTGATGGAATTATTCTTTGTGGTAGTGCATCTAGGACTCCATGCATTTGTCAAAACTCACAGAACTATATTTCACAAAGAACAGATTTTCTTATATATAAATATATATATAAAAATCAACCAGGATGAGAGGGGAGAGATGAAATGCCAACCATGACAAATGAAACCAGCTACATTACAGATGATTAGAGGCAGTGGGAAAGAAATGGACTTGGGCAAATAAGTTTGGAAAAAAAAAATGATTTGATTAGATCCTGTAAGGTAAAGACAAAAAATTTTACACTACCTTTGCATTCTAGTTAGTAAATGTGTTTCTCACAAAAGTACATTTTATCAATTCTGAAACTATACATATACCGTACTGAACAGATAAGGGAATATGCTGTAATAATGAGAGACAAGTTTCTCACTCTAGGAAAAAGAAGATACAGGTAAGCAAGGAGAGAAGACCAGCATGAACAGCATGATTCTAGATTGGAGTCAGAGGTGTTAGATAAACTTGTGACGACTTAGGTTGATGCAAACTAAACAACAAAATAAATAATAATACTGTTGCATTATACCCAAAGAATAACATAGTATCCATGAGCTTATACAGTTATCAATAGGAGGCTGAATACATAAATAAATGGTAAGAAAGGATACCACAGTAATAATTGCTACAAGCAAGCTCTACCAAATGGCTGCTAGAATTAGTGAATGCAAATTTATTCAGAAACAGGGTAACTCTAGGGGCTCCTGGGTGGCTCAGGTCATGATCTCAGGGTCCTGGGATCGAGCCCCACATCGGGCTCTCTGCTCAGCAGGGAGGCTGCTTCCCCCTCTCTCTCTGCCTGCCTCTCTGCCTACTTGTGATCTCTCTCTCTCTGTGTGTCAAATAAATAAATAAAATTTTAAACAAAAAAAAGAAACAGGGTAACTCTAATATTTCCCCTTAACATTTGTTAATTATAAAGTATATCCCCCCTGAATATTTAATTATGAATGGAATTATAGTAATTTTATAGTAGAAAAACCTGGCGGATACTACCCTATCTAAATGATCAAAATTAATATAATCAGGTATATATGGTGATATCATCTACCCCCCCAACAGGTGCCTAGAACCTCTATATTATCTGTCCTTTCCGACACTACCTCACCTCAATCTAATCATGAGAAAACATCAGACAGACCCAAATTGAAGGTCATGAAAGACAAGAAAACACTGATAAATTGTCACAGATTAGAAGAGATCAGGGAGACATGACAAATAAATTTAACTTGAGGTCCTGATTGGATCCTGGAACAGAAAAAAGGCATTTATGGGAAATGCTGAAATCTGACTAAAGTCTCTAGCTTAATTAATAGTGTTGTGCCAATGTTAATAATGTCTTACCTTTGATAATTGTCCAATGGTTAGATAAGGGTAACATGGGTGAAAGACATACTGGGTACTTTCTGGACTACTTTGCAACCTTTTCCTAAGTCTAAAATCATATCTAAATAAAAAAAAAAAATTTAAATGACAAAACTTTCCATACTTCAATTCTAGATTAAAATATACAACATAAAAGCATACAAAATTTTCATGACTTTGTTTAGCATTCTGCATTTTACATTTCAAAAAATCAATGGCTTATTTCTATAATTTCCACTTCTTTAACTGATGAAATAAAAAGAAAGGTTTTAAACTATGATTTATAAGCGCTTCTCTTCAAGTAACAGATTGTGGGTACAGAGAGTTTTTATCCCCCTTCAATGAAAAGCCAAATTAGATATAATCATCGGTAGATTTTATCTGTTTAATTTTCAAAGTACTAGAGCATCTTTCAATACTGAGCAGAATTTTGAACAAGTCACTGTAACTACTAGAGCTGGATTTTGTGTAGCTCACACTGAGGCAAATCTGCAGTTACTATCCTAACGCTTCTCATCAACTTGTAATTCAACATTGGCATTCCTTATTTTCCTCTGATCTACCCAACTGTTCATCATGGGTATAAATTAAATAATACATTATTTAAAAAAACAAAACAACATAAACTCAAAATTATCATAATGGCATCAACATTAAATTGGGTAAGAGACTGACTAAATGATGAAGTCATCAGCAACCTTATGTTTGGGGGGCTTTCTTAATTGCTTTAAATTCACATCTCATAAGTATTCAGAGGTTCTCCAATTATTCCATTTAAAATACAAATACATAGTTCTCCACTGTTTCATTTGAGAAGTGGAAACTAGAACAGATGATGTTGCTGACTTTAATGTCTCCCTGAATAATCCTAAATTTCTGCATGTTCACAAACTGATGTTTGAAAGGCACACGCCTGATGGATAGGTAAAGAATTGACCATTTTAAATGCTCAGCTTGTTTATACAGAGCAGAATACAAAAAATAAAAGAAAGTCAATTTTGTATCATTTGGGATATTTTTGGCTACAGATAACCAGACAAGAAGCCCTAAGACTGGGTGGCTTCAGAATCTGTTAATTCATCCACTTAATGAAGACCTAGAAAACCCAACTTCTTTATGTATTTCCTTTGCCACATTTTCCTACAGAACTTCTAGACATAAAAATGTCCAAAGAAAGAGGTCTGTTGCTCTGTGCCACTTTTCAAAGTGAAGAAATCTTTTCAGGAAATTCTCACCACCTAGTTGACATCCTTTCATGTCTTGTTGGCCAGAATTATGTCACTTTCCCATCCCTAAACCAATTACTGGCAGTAAACCAATATACTAATCTAGGATTGACTCCTGAATTGAGAATATAGTCACTTTCCCTGAAAGCTGGATACTTAGATAAAGCTAGTTTGTGTTGACAAGGAAGACTGGGTTAATGGGTATTGAGTGGGCAGCCTACCGTATCTACTAAAAGCATCTTTTGGAAAGAATCTAAGTTTACAAAATTGTACAGAGAATGGGAGTGCATAAGTAATAAGAGAGCTTAATTCAGTGTTATGAGCTATGAGAGAAATATACCCATGATTCTGTAAGTACACCAGCACTGGGAAGATTGGGAGCTAATGTCATCAGAGATGGCTTCCTAGAAAAGGTAACACATGGACCAGATGGGGTTGGAGGAGTCTAAGTATGAACTCAAACAGTAAAGACAGATGAGATCAAGAAGGGCGCTCCATATTCTACGCCAAGGAGTTTGTGTACTGCCCTAGAATTGATTGAAAGCCGAAGAAGACTTTAAACACATAAGGGACACTGTGAGATTTGCTTTCAAGAAAGATCACAGTGTACAGCAAGGACAGACTGCTCCTCCCTCTGACATTTTATGCTTTTTATTATCTGATCTTCCTATTGGGCACTTAGCATTCATGTTCTGGTACGAGTTAGTTTTCACGTGTGAGAGAAACTGAGTCTTATTTCTTAAACTACATTATAAATGCTAAGAAGGCAGAAATGAATGGCTGGCTACTCAGTTATATGCCTCTCAATACATAAACACTGACTGGCACTCAAAAGTGCTTATGTCATTGTTGTCAACTACTTCCTTCACATTTCATCTGCAACACTGACTATAACTCTAGGTGGTATGATTGAAAGTATGTTGGAAAAGGGTAGGAGTGGATAGTCAGAGTAGGGCATGAATGCTATTTTCTTTATCCAACAAGTGATTATCATCCCTCTCCTTCAGTTTATTTATTTTTTTTATTTATTTGAGAGTGTGCAAGTGCGGGAAGGGGGAAGAGACAGAGGGAGAGGAAGAGAATCTTAACTAGACTCCATGATGTAGGGTTTGATCTCACAACCCTGAAATCATGACCTGAGCTAAAATCAAGGGTCTGACGCTTAACTGACTCAGCCAACCAGGTGCCCCTCCTTCAGAGTTCTAAGGCTTAGAAATAATTCATCTGAAACATCTATATATTGGGGACTAAATAAATAGAATTTTATCTCGTTTATTTCTTTATTATTCTCTCCATAATTGGAACATAAACTTCTATGGCAACAGAGACTTTGCTTATCTAGCTCATCAAGGTTGGATTCATATCCTTGTTCTGCTACTTGTAAGAGCTGTGACCCTGGGCAATTATTTAGCTTGGTATTCTTCAGTTCATTCATTTGTAAACTGTGGTTAATAATAGTACTACCTCTTGGGATTGTTGTGTAAATGCAATATATGTAAAGTGTTTATCACTGCCAGGACACATAGGAAGCATTAGTAACTAGTGACAATTATTACTTGCGATTACTTAGAAAGGAACAAGGCAACTGCTGTTAACTAAGATTAAGTGAAGACCAATTAATCTCACAGCAAACACCAACAACAGCAATGACAAAACCCAGAATACTAGTTTTGGAAACCAGAGGCCAGTTCTACATAGAGTATACTTAAGTTAGCCAGGCATCTGGTAAATTGTCTCATGATACCATTGTGGACAAGATACAAGAATTGATCTTTCTGACAGACCTTCTCAGAACTTAGTAGCCAGAAGGTTCCAAATCATGGACTATATCAGAATCACCAGGATGTTCTATCAAAAATAAAGGTGATCTAACCCTTGCCCCATCACAAATCAAATGAATTAGAATCATCCAGGTTTTCTCCAGGAATATACACTTTGATCAAGATCGCTGGGTGAATCCAATTTGCTGCCAAGTTTTAACCACTGAATTATACCACACAGTGCTAAAGGGCAAGCGCTCCATCTTCAATGTTTTTATAGCTTTAATAATGATTTAGTGTCTGGCATATAATAGATGCTCAATAAATATTTATTTGTTGGGCTGTGAAAGAAACCTCAGGAACATGCATATCACTTTCAAGTTCAACGTGTTCATAAGCCATTTGAAAAAGACTGAAGGCATGCTTAACAAATTTACTGATGGCAGAAAAGATAGAGCACAGCAAAGACAGTGTAAGGTTTTTATTTTATTTTTAAAGATTTTATGTATTTATCTGACAGAGAGAGAAACAGTGAGAGAGGGAACACAAGCAGGGGGAGTAGGAGAGGGAGAAGCCAGGCTTTCTGCTGAGCAGGGAGCCCCATGTGGGGCCTGGGATCATGACATGAGCTAAAGGCAGACTTTTAACAACTTATTCACCCAGGTGCCCAAGCATAAGGTTTTAAAAAAATAAAATCACTGCCTAATCTGCATTTCATGTAAAAAAGAATCAAAGATCTAGTTGCCTCCATGTTAATGTGACCTAATAATAGGACAGAGGTTATTAACAAAATATGTGTTATCTTCAGATATGTTAATCAATGTGGAACAGCTTTTCCATTTGTCTTTTCCAGGGTAAGTCAGCATCTGGGCTTAATCTGACCCGCTCCTTGTTTTTCCAAATAAAGTTTTATTGGAATACAGCCACATTCATTTGCTTATGTATTGGCTATGTCTGTTCTCTCACTAGAGCTGTGGAGTTGGGTATTTGCATCTATCATATAAACTCCGAAGCTGAAAATATTTACTATCCGGCCCCTTGCAGAAAAAAAGTTTCTCAACCTCTGTTCTATCCCAAATCATACTCTCCCCCTCTTCCTTAGTAACAGGACCTACAAGTGTCCTCTGGGCATATGACTACCTAGATTAAAGACTGCATTTTTTGGTATCGTTTGCATCCGGCATTTCATGTAACCATATTCTGGACAGTGAGACATATGTAGAACTATTGTGTTTCAGCTTTCTATAATCTTTCTGGAAAGATAGCTCCTTCACCCTCATGCTGGTTGGAAATTAAACCTGATAGCTGGAGCTCAAACAGCCATCTGGGTCTGTGCAGATAAAAGCCTAGGTTTGGCAGCTTGGACCTGAAAAGGGCCCAAGTCCCTGAGTCCCTGGTGACTCTGTGGAATTTTCATAATAGTCCTTCACTGCCAATGGCCAGACAGTTTTTACATGCAACAATTAAAAAAAAAAGTATTGCTATTCATTTGGAATATTCTGTCACTTGCATACGTACCTATCTTAACAGATCCAGATGTATAATGTCCAGATCTCAGAATGGGTTCTGCTGGTTCGATCACATCAGGAGTCTTTCTTGCCTCATGAAGTTGCAGAACTCTCCATCCCTGGAAGGTTTTAAGCAGATCCTGAAAAACCACCTGTCAGACAAGTGATGCAGAGTTCCCTGAATTAGATGGAGGTTAAACTATATGACCTCAAGATTCTAAGTTGGGTATTCCTGGACCACATTTTTCTTTATTAATGGAAAGTGTTAAATGGGTTCTTAGTTCAAGCACTTAAAATGATTAAAGTAACCAGCCAGAAAGCCAAGCTGCCAAAATGGATAGTGCAGAGGGAGTAAAATATCAGCACAATTTCAACTTTCTATTTGCAGCAAAGCAATGATTCTGATGGTACATTAGACTCTCATTGAGGGAAGCGCTGACACTATATCAGATGACAAAACCTCCTGTCCAATAAGCTGCAGCTATCCATTTTCATAGAAATGCTGGGACACGGGAACAGTAGCATTCTTCCTTATGGGTGACCCTTTCTGCAGAAAATGTGTTTTGTATCTTATTATTTTATTTCATTTTATTATAGACTGTAGTTAAATTGAGCCCAGCATGAACACCAACAATCTATAAATAGCTTTATGTATCCTCTATTACATAAACATGAAGGAATAGGAAATCCTTCAACTAGTGAAGGATGAGAGTCAGGGATTGTATGACTCTGGGACAAACATACCTTCCTATTGTTGATGCCTCTTTATTTGTATTTTTGCAGGACTCATTGTGAATGCAATTTCCTCAATGATCCTGCTGTGAAGGACAAGCCAGGTTTTCCCATTGCTTTTTTCCTCTCATGTTATATTTATCCTTCAGGGAAGTTGTCACAAATATGATTAATCAGTCATTTGATTCCCCCCCCCCCCCAGTAGTCCGTAAGATCCTTGAGCACTGTGGCCATGTTTGTCTTCATCACTCTATATTCCCACCGTTAATGCAGTGTCTGGCTAATGGAGGCAGTTAAAACAAACAAACAGACAGACAGACAAAAAACATGTTGAAGGGTGATGATGCAATTAGGAGGTATAATTCTATTCTTTACTATATCCTACCTCCACTTTGGGGTATACGTACAGATTTCTCAGCTTTAAATAACCCAAGGCAGAATGATCCTTCTTGAAAGAAATATTGGGTACCTGAACCAAAAACAGACAGTCACATCGATGAGAACAAACTGGATACCCTAGTTGTTGAGATCTGTTATTTCATGTGGCTGGGGAACATCTGAGAACTCTTTTCAATGTTTGGGGAATTCCCGATGCTAGTGAGACTGTTTCCCACTATAGAAGCTGAAAATAGCAGACACCCACTTTCCCAGGCTTTCATGCACCTTGGGAGTAGATAATTGACCTAGACTGCAGTGATTAAATTAACAACCTTCTGACTTTGAATCAGGAACCCTGGAAGCTTTTGTGACTTGCAAATAAGAACACCAATATAAAGCCTGGTACCAGAAGAGAGTACGTAACAACGGAAGAAGGAAACAGTAGGTTCGAAGAGAATGAAGGCCAGGCCTAGGTTCAATAACATGGATTTCCTTTAGCAAATGTCCACCAGGCCAATCAAGCTACTGCTATTGATGGGTATCCCTTTGTCAACAGCGCCAGCTAATCAACCCTAATTCTTGGTGGGACATCGAGACATTGGGTATGAGGTTGTCAATTACATGTGATGCATTTAACCATGAAAGGAACTTCAATTTTTCCATATTAGAACAGACGGCTATTGTTGGTTGGGCTCTCTTTCCCTGTCAACCATACTTACTTCAACAACCATCCCTGGAATTACTGAATGCCTTATGTCACTCAATGATACCTCATACAGCATTGATAAGTAATTAGAATTATGCCTAAAATACAATTAAGCCAATAAAATGGTTATTGTCAGATTTTCTAGTTTTGCCACATACTGCTTCCCCCAGAAACAGATGGTTGCGTGTGACAGAAAGAATATTAAAGTATATTGTAGTGTCAGTTGCAAACAACTTGTGAGGCTGAAATATCATCTTACAAAGTGATATATACTACACTTAAGACAGAAACCAATATAATTCCTCCCATAGTCAATATACAGAGCTCCAAAAATCAAGATATGGGACTATAAGAGTTTCATGCCTTAACCTGGGTATTCTTGAAAGCAAGACTTGTAACAAAAGCTTGTGCATGGGTTATTTATTTGGCAAGTGAACTTGGGAGCAGGAAGGAGTGACAAGAGAAATGAACTTGAATGAATGAGGCAAAGACAAAATGACTGTATTTTCCAGTTAGCCACCACTGTGGGCAAGTGGTACTAAGACCCACATCTTACAAAATGCATCTCAGAATGTTCCTTCTGGGGGAAAAAGTAGTGGAAGCCCATCTCTATTTCTCCTCTTCCAAAAGGGGACAAAGGTGGCCCACGAACTTCTGGACTACGCATGTCTCAGCACTGAATTGGTTCCTGCACTCTTCATGTCACAGCATCAGAGAGGCTCTGGAGCAGGAAGCCAGAGGGACACAATACAGATCTGAGGTGACACCTTCCAGAATGCACTTGCACAAAGCTGAATGAAGCCTGTGTGGGACGGTCTGACCAAGGTTTCTTGAGAAAGAGGTGGGGCTGGGTAGACTGGAATGGCAAACAAGGGAAATGTTTGATAGAGTCACCATCACTGGCTAACCTAACAACCCATGATTCTCAAAAGATTTTTGCTCCCAAGGCTGATTTTATGTGTTAATGACTTAGAAATCTTTTTTTTTTTAAGACTTTATTTATTTATTTGACACAGAGAGAGAGATCACAAGTAGGCAGAGAGGCAGGCAGAGAGAGAGGGGGAAGCAGGCTCCCCGCTGAGCAGAGAGCCCGATGTGGGGCTCGATCCCAGGACCCTGAGATAAAGACCTGAGCCGAAGGCAGAGGCTGTAACCCACTGAGCCACCCAGGCGCCCCAATGACTTTGAAATCTTAACACCAAAGAGGAAATGCCTCTACGAGGAGACACAATGTCTCTATTGAATGTGAATCCCTACCATCAGTTTTAGAAAAATTAATGTGAATTTTATTCTTGTGCTTGTCTTGTTCTTTTCCTTCCATCTATCCAAATATTTTTAAATGTAATATGTTAAAGATGAATGACATTACAATTTAGTTCATGGATTACCCATTCCTGAGGGAGGATTTTAAGAAAACCAACAGAAAAAAATAAACATTACCCAGAACCTTGGCTTTGGTGCTGAATGAAGCAACTGAATAAAATCTGGGCCATCCACAATTAGAAGTGACCAAGTGTATCTCTGGATTGCAGGAGATAATTGCACTATGTCAGGCAGGAGTTTTTTTCTTTAATGTTTACTAATTAGAAAAAAGAATGCCTATTGGTTTGGGTCACACAAATGAGTAGACTATTTGTGCTAATGAAGTTGTGTTCACTGTCAAGCCTATGGTTTTTCCTGCCTATATATGAGGAATTTTCTGCTGCATGAATCGTTTTGGACCCAGAACTCCCTAGTTGTAATGGTATATTTTATGTGTCAACGTGACTGGACCAGAGTGCCCGGATATTAGGCCAAATGTTATTCTGGACACTCTGCATCCGTGAGGGTGTTTTTGGATGAACATCTGAATCAGTAGACAGTAAAGCAGATTGCTTTCCCGAACGTGCGTGATCTCATCCAAACAGGTGAAGGCCTGAATAAAACAAAAAGGCTGCCCTCCTGAATAGAGGGGACCTCCTCCTGCCTAATTATTGAGCTGGGATATCAGTTTTTCTTGCCTTTGAATTTGAGCTGAAACATTGGCTCTTCTTGGGTCTCAAGCCTCCTGGCTTCACACTGGAACTTATACCATTTGCTCTCCTGGTTCTCAGGCCTTCAGACTCCAACTGACACTACACCATGGGTTACTGACTGCGGATACTGGCACTTCTCAGTCTCCAGAATCACTTGAGCCGATTCCTTATGGTATATTATAATACTATATATATAGTATATATCTCCATCTTGTTGGTTCTATTTCTCTGGAGAACCTTGACTCATGCACTAAATAAAGATACCAGAGATATATACTTTCTGCTTTCCCAGACTCTTTCCAGTGAGATAAGATACTTATCCAGATATTGCCAGGCAGATTTACCCTAAAAGTCAGATGAGGAACTCAGGCTGTTTTTGACTACAATTAAGATTATCAATACAAACATTATTAGAATGTTGGAGAAATGAAAAGTCACGTTCAGACTGATAGAAATATATATGTATGTCTAAATCAAACTACAGCTATGACCATCCATTAGTCTAAAAATCTTGTTCAACCCACTCCCTAAAGAGTATTTGCAGTTCTGTTTTCTATTATGGTTTGGTTGGGGCTATTTGAAAAGGTAGCTGAAACTATAGTATATGGGATTGGACAAGGAAGGAGGCCTCAGGAATAAACAATTAATAATACCAGAGAAAGACTTTACCCCTGTTATTCTCATGTTCATAATGAGACATGTTCATAAATTGACAAGAAAGCAGGTCATTTGATACAAACAATGTTAATTAAAAGAAACATATACCAACTACATAGAAAAATAATTAAAAAGAAAACCCAAAGGCAAATAATGCTCCACGTCTCTTTTTTTAACAGCTTACAACATCACTACTTTGATTTGCCTTTTCCTAATTCTTTGTACAACTAACTTTTTTCTTAAAGATTTATTTATTTATTTAAGAGCGTACAGGGAGAAGGGGCAGAAGGAGAGAGAAACTCAAGCAGACTCCCTGCTGAGCCTGATTCGGGGCTCAATCTCCAACTAGGGTCATTTCCTGAGCTGAAACTGAGAGTTGACTGCTTAACCAACTCTGCCACCCAGATGCCCCCGTGCAACTAACTTTTCAAAAGCTTAATGACAGTTCTCATTACCGTTATCTCTTTACCTACCATTTTGTGGAAAGGAGGAAGGGTCAGCATAGTCTCTGGAGGAGAAAGGAAGATGAAAGAGAATCACCCCATCATAGTCATCAGGATATTTTCAAATATGGAGCAACAGGAATTAAAAGTAGAATATGGCTTCCATTCCCACTGTAAGCACTCTCTGGCCACAGTTCCGTGGACATTTTCTAATCTATTCATAAATAATAATTTTGTCTTCTTTCCAGTTCTAGTACCTCTTTTTACAATTGCCTTCTTATACTGTTTCTTTTATAAATACCCAAAAGTATTTTATACAAAATAGTAAAAAATAGTGCTGTTTTTTGACTGGCTATGACAAGGATAAATCAGTGAGCGGATGGGCAAGAGACCCAGGGAACGTGGAGATGGTATTAGTTTGAGTGTGATGTGCTCACGAATTCCAGTAGGAAAAAGAGAAATGGGTAGGAAGGGATGTGACTGAGAAATATTTTAGACTTCTCTGCAAAGAGTTGAAAGGAAAAAAGAAAAAAAACTTCAAACCTTCCTTGCATCAAGAAGGCCTAATTTTTACTATGTTTAATAGGGACTGAAATTGATTATTATCCATTCATCTAAAAAGAGGTGAGGAAAAAAGGATATTAATTAGACATTGAGGTGTGTAGTTCTAAATATGTGGTTTCAAGATAAATTAAGAAATATTTTCACTTTTTCATACATTAAGTGATCTGACACTCTAGCTATATTTGAAATACCTTATGATAATTAACAGTATTCTTTCACGATTTTTTCAAAGCAATTTTACATAGATTACTTCATAAGGTTTGCTTAAGACAGGAAATATAGAATGCTTTTAGTCTGTGCAGCATGTAAATTATCTTATTTGATACTTACAGTCCTATTGCATAGTTCCTTTTAACTCATGCTACTCATTCACTAACAAAAATTTTGAACTTGTACTTTTCTAGGCACAACATACTGCTCACACTTTATTTGCTAACCTAGCTACCTGTAGCTAGATACAGGTATCTATCTGTAGATACCTTCATTCTTCAATGATGGATTCATCCTTCAATACTTGGCTATATCAGGGAGCAGCCCTTATCTGCTGAACGTGTATGATTGTGTGTGTGGGGCGGGGGGGAGTGGCAGGGGCAGGTGGAAGTCATGAAGAGGGCAGAAATTGGCACTGTTTCCTTCGCTGATCCCATGAGGTCAACTAGTAGGCTTTGGCTTCAGTGGATCATCCCTTGCAATAATCAAGGTCTTTTAATGAGTCAAACTCATAGTCACAAGTAGGAAGTTGCAGCTGAAAAAGGAGAGCAACTTTTATTACAGAACTAAGTTGAGAGTCCCAATTTTGATGTTGTACCATAGCTATACAGACATGTAATGACCGATGAACTGACAATTTTTTTAATTTTATAAAAATATATTGAATTTTGTTTAAATTTAATTACAGCAAAGAACTTGTAGTAAATATGAAAAATATACCTGAACCTTAATGTTTCTTCAACACAATAGATGTTAGTTCTTGTTAAGTTTTTTCTAAAGTTATGACTTATAGCTTGAGGTCTTTTGTTGTTGTTTAAACTGCATATTTCTTTTTTTTTTTTAAAGACTTTATTTATTTGACAGAGAGAAACACAGCTAAAGAGGGAACACAAGCAGAGGGAATGGTAGCAGGTGAAGCAGGCTCCCTGCCAAGCAAATAGCCCGATGCGGGGCTCGATCCCAGGACCCTGGGATCATGACCTAAGCCGAAGGCAGACGCTTAACGACTGAGCCACTCAGGCGCCCCTAAACTGCATATTTCTTAAACAGCTTAAGTTTCCAGGGAGTAAAACTGAGTCAGATGTTTCATAAGAATTAGAAGAGAGTCTTATGCCTACATAAACATCAAATAATTTAAATTAAAAAAAATTAAAGAACAGCTTTAAAAACTTACATTTACTTTCAGGATGTTTTTCCAAAAGGAATTAATTGAGAAAGATTGATCTTTAAACTAAATTTCCTAGAAGAGAGATAAATGATGTTCAGGGTAAAACAAACAGGATCTGGTTAGAGATTGTATCTATTATAAATCTGAAGTGACCACTCATTAATTCAAGTATCTGTCAGCCTTTTCTAAATTACCTGGCCAGTAGGATGGGGTTTCTTGTTCAGGATGTTCCTAGTCATACACTTTCATCAAGAGCTCAGAGCTAGACATTTTACTTTGCTTCTTATCTGAACCATGACCGTCCATGTTTCTGTTTGTTTTTTTCCTTTTTAGAGTTTTTAACTTTCTACCTCTCATTGACAGAAAAGGCATATGCTTCCTCTTTTCATCCTTATTATGATCTTAATGATAAAATTTGTGTGATGTGTCAATTTTATTCTTGAGACTATTATTTTTTTTAAGGTTTACTTATTTATTTTAGAGACAGAGAGAATGAAAGAGAGAGAGGAGAGGCGGAAAGAGAGAATTCCAAAAGTTCTCCCTGCTGAGCATGGAGGGCAACACAAGTTTCAATCTCTAGACCCATGATATCATGATCTGAGACAAAATCATGAGTCAGACACTTAACCGACTGAGCCACCCAGGCATCCCTTGAGAATGGTCGTTATAGAGCTTACTGAATTTTGGTTCTAATCTGTACCACTTGGGGTGCCTGGGTGGCTCAGTGGGTTGGAGCCTCTGCCTTAGGCTCAGATCATGATCTCTGGGTCCTGGGATCGAGCCCTGCATTGGGCTCTCTGCTCAGTGAGGAGCCTGCTTCCTTCCTCTCTCTCTGCCTGACTCTCTGCCTACTTGTGATCTCTCTCTCTCTCTCTCTGTGTCAAATAAATAAATAAAATCTTTAAAAATAAGTCTGTACCACTTTAGTTGGTGAATTTACATCTGAACCAATTTCGTTTGTAAATCATGAATCTTAGTCTCACCTCTATCCTTTCCCATGTAATTTATTTTCTGGTTTGTGTTTTAAAAATTTTCTTAAAGATTAATTGATGCATAATTGATATACAAAAAAATTCAAATATTTGCTGTATACAATTTGATGGATTTGAACACATGCATATACTCATGAAACTTTCTGTTTTGTTTTAAACAATCATGATAATCTTGCCATGATATTCTCCTTGCCAGTGACTGGTTTATGAATATACACAGATATAATCTCGGCCACTGAAAAACAAGAGTAAATAGGCGAAAGGCATATTTTTATTTTTGTTCACTGATTGAAAGTAGAGAGAAGGAGTGAGCAGAGAAGAAGAGACTCTTTTTTTTTTTTTTTTTTTCTTTTCTTTTCCTGTTGGACTTGCTCATGTCTACATGTGATATCTGAACAGCTGTGGCCATCTTGTGATTGGGCATGGGGGAGCTTTTAGAGGGTGGTGAAGAAAGTTGAAAAGAAACTGGGTCCTTGGTGACAACATTGAACCAATAAGTTAATCAACCCCGGAGGCTCACTAACTCAGGATGATCTGAGTTTTGAAATAACAGATGTTCTTTATTGTTTAAAGCAGTTGAGTTAGGGCTTCCTACTACTTGTAGCTGAAGACAACTTAACTAATAAGCCAAGAGCTCAGAATTATTTTTCATCAGAACCCTAGGTTTGTTCGCCAACTCTTTGTCTCTTACATATTATTTTTCTTCTTCAATTTCTTTTTGTTTTGCTTAAGTTTATCTTCAAATAAGTATTCTGAGTGCATGACCTACACATCCTGAGTCATTGTATGCTTGAAGATATATTATAAATGCACTCACCTCCATGCTTGATTGATATTTTATCTAGACACAGTATTTTGTTTCAAAGTTATTTTCCTGTGAAACTTTGAGGGTAATGCATTATTGACCTCTGGCTTTCAGTGTTTCTGATAAGAAGCCTCATGTAAGTTTGGTTTCCATTCATGGGTAGGTAAGCTGTGTTTTTCTCTGAAAAATTTTAGGATTTTTTTCCCCTTTTGAATCTCAGAGTTTTTGAGATTCTACAAAACATTTCTTATGCTCTCTTTTATATTGTTCCTTTGTACCTGGGAATCTCTTTTTATTTAATAGCAGAGATATTCAGCTCATTGAAATTTTCTACTATTCCTTTGATTGTTTTCTCACTTACATTTGCTACTGGAAGTTGGATTAGGTAGATGAACCTATCTTCCACATCTTTTTAATGTTCTCATTTTCTCTTTTTTATCTTTTATTTCATTATTTCTTTATGTCCATATTTTTTGCATTAAGTTCCCCAACTCTTTCTTCCAAAGTAAAAATCAATTTTATAACAATAATAAAAAACAAAGAGATACAGTGCTTTCCTATGTGCTGGGTACATACAGTAGCTTACAGAATACTCACAACAACCCCAAGTGGTAGATGCTAATATAACCCCCTGTTTTACAGATAAAGAAAGTGAGGTAAAGGGGGCTTATGTGATTGTTCAATGTTGCACAGCTGCTGTCTTGTAAAATCTGGATCAAGTCCAGATATTTGTGACTCCAAACTTTGTAATTTGAACAATTATTCTCTCCTGGTCTACTACTTGCCAGAAAAGAGGTTGTCAGAGATGTAGAGATCATTGCCCAAGAGATCAAGAAGACACAGCCCCTCGTTGTCTCACCACCTCCTCATAGAGGCTTGGCTGAAGCTCAGTGGTCAATGCCGTTCATGTGGAATGAAAAGACTGCCAGGTCAAAGTCTAGAATTGTAATTTCTGTCTTTTATGCCAGTAGGCTGAGGAAGGAACCATCATGACACTCCACGGTTTCTCTGCTAGCACATTGGAAACATGTATCCTGCTGCATTCTCCTAAATTTTTTGCCTTTCTATCACCAGACTAGATATAGTTGACCACATGTTTACTCCAACTCTTTCTTTTATTATTTTTTTTCTTTTAAAATCCTAACTCAGACTTTCTAGGAAGCAGCCCTATTCTCTATAACTTTTTCCTATATGTATTTTAGATTGCAGTCAACAACCCATCCGTTTTCTAGTTTTCAGACACTCTCCGAATTGTTCTGGACATTTCAGGCAGTCTTTCTTATTGCCAGAGCTGTTATAGATTTATTCATTTTTTGTATAGTTGTCTTGTCATTTTGGTGGTAGTGGTGGAGGGTAGGGGATGGATGTGCTCACTTCCTCATTTCCAAACAAATGCATGGCAATCTAAAATCATTCAGTTCCTGAAATACTCATCCAAATACTCATCCATTTTCTCCAAAAGATATTTTGGCCCATAGAATATAGAATAAGAAAAATATTTCCAGGAAGCCCATTTTTGACATTACTTCTAGGAGACAAGTAAAACATTGTACAAACCCTGCCAAAACCAGCTCATAAGCTATTGGAGTACATACTCCAGTTGATTATATAACCACCTTCACTGGATAGAATGTCCAGTTTTCAGAGTGTACTTCGGAATACAAAAATTTTATCATTCTACTTTTGAATGAAGGGAAGATAAATATAGTGTTTGGCTTAAAACACGATTGCATTTGGCAGCAGACATATAGCTGAATATCATTTTTTAAAATATTTGGCCATTTTACAAATGGCAATTATTAGTCTTTATTAATTCAGGCAGTGCTTGTAGAACTATGATTCATCCATTCCTTACATTAGGGAAAAAAAAGATCAAATTCGGTAAATGAAAAATCTGACCGTCAACAACCATAAAAAAAACAGTATGTGTCATTAAAACACTCACTGACTTTGACTTATTATTACTGGAACTTTCACCACAATCAGTGGCACATTTGTAATAAATTACATTTTGCCCAACGTGTCAACTACTTCAGTTTAGTTTTGGCATTTAATCTACTGGAAAAGCCATTTACTTCTATTTCTATGTGTGCCCCTGAAGCATAGACATTATCCTTTAAGTAACTTTCCTTTGAATCCAAATTAAAGATATAGTTAAGCATATTTAGATCACTTCATTCGAAATGTTCCTAGAAGTCGTGCCGGGAATTATATTCAAACTTTATGGAGGGAGACGTTGGAAGACAGTCGGGGATGGTAGCAGGTAACGGAGATTTCTTTTTACCTGCATTAAGGATGCTGAGGAAATTTTTTACAAGTAGTCTTACTCAATGCTGATTGTATATATTGGCCAAAGGGAGCTGTCACCCGAATTAATACCTGAAATTTTGTTAGACCAGGAGCACATTGTTGTTGCTGCCTATTGCCAGAATGCAGCTACTTTGACACTCGGGATTCTTTGTTTGCCAGATTCCAAATTATAAGAGATGCCACAAGTTACATCTTTCTATTGTCTTTCCCGTGTGGACCACAGATGATCTAGCCAACTAGAAATGAGAATGAATTGTCTGCTCTATTAATGGTCTCCGTTGGTTCAGTGCCAGTGACATTTAGGTTCAGGCACAGTTGTCTCTTTTGTCCTCCGATCTCGCCATTTCTAGTGTTCAAAATAGTAGGGTTCCTGTGTGAATAAAAACAGTGAGTCAAAACAGAAAGCGACTGCCGCAATAATCTTAATAACAAAAAATAATAACACTGTCACTTTACACTTCATCTGTTTGCTCTGCTCTTTAAAATATGAACTTCTTATGGCTTCATTTCCCCAAATGTCACTCTTTAATCTTTTTTTATTACTCATGTTAAAATAATATAATACTCAATATGGCAATCTTCATCACAGGATTTTTTTTTTTATTATATTTTGCTGCCCTGTCAAAACCATTTCTTTAGTTCCTTTTCTCAGACTGATGGTGAGGCATTTTCTCTGCAGCAAAAAGATGGGTAGTTTAAAAACCTACACATAGAGTTAATCTCTATAACTATGGACCACATTTAGAATGGAGCTTCCTTCTACACTCTATGATGATGTTTATGTTCTGTATGCATATTTCCTTTGCCTATTCTTTTTTATCACTCCCCTAGGCTTAGAATTACATTTTATTTTACCTAAACTCATATGCTATTTTGCACAGATGCTCACACCTATTCATTATTTTCTCCATAAGTATTAATTCTTTATATCTGTACAGAAAGAACGCGGGGGAATTGGAGATAATTATTCTTTTTACTAATGGATTGCCTGCTTTTATTGGCATAAAATATTTGGGTAACCAAACAATTAGTCAGAACTAAAATCCCTTTTTGCCTTAATTTTAGTACTATAAATAGACTATCTGTCAGAATTCTGTTGGAAATACTTTTATCTTAAAGAATAAATACTGAGAAAAATGGCTACAGAAAACACAAATGTAATAAGAATGTTAATAACTGCACTAAACATCTGCATTGAAACTTGAGTAAGATAGGTGCTGCTTTTTATAGCAACTTTTGATTAATCAAAATTATTATTGATAATTATTAATTATTAATAACATTGTCAATAAATTATTAATCATTAATTATTATAATTGTAGATATACAATTATAAATATATACAATAATTATAATTATTAATTATTAAAATTATTAATAATTATTATTATTTTTTTCCTTTCCCACCGGAAAAGAGAGGAGCAAGAATGTGGAATACATTTTTTTTCCCCTAATAAGCCAGTCTGAAAAAACAAATCTAAGAAAGCAAAATTATGTGATTTCTTAAACCTTTGCAATACAGAACTTAAAGGATGTCCACAACTGCCCTGCTATGCATACACATTATTTGCTCCATCTCATCTGGGAGCCAGAGACTATTAGTGGTAATGCTTACATGGTATAAATATGTTTATTTACCTATTGGTTGGCTGATTGAAGCCTTGTCCCAGAAAGGATTTTTAAGAACTTAAAAAGGCACAAAAGGTGCGATTAGACAGCATAAATTAGGAACAAAAGAACAAAGAAGAGAAAGACTTGAAACATATAAAATACGTTCATATATGAAGTTAAAAATTCATGACAGAATCAACCATATAATTGATAATAGTGGATATATAGCAATTTCTGAGGATCCTTGGTAGGGGTTTCTGGAAAAAAAAAATCTATTCTTTTTCCATATTGAAGTCATGATGTCAAGAAATATTATCTGTTTGTAACTTAAAAATATTGGATTCAAGTTTCAGTTTAACTACCCAAGGAAATGGAGAAAGTTGTAAGGAAATTGGGAAAGCACAGGATTCTTTGTCTCTTTTATTTATTTATTTATTTTTTCTTTGTCTCTTTTAAAAAGGCTTATTCTTTTAAAACCTGAAATATATAATTTAATCCATTTGAGCAAATATTTTTAAGCATGTCGATACAAAGGATTATAATAAATAGGATTGCGTGTGTGTGTTTGGGGGATGTACAAAAAGTAAGAAACCCCCTGGGAATAATCGAGTAAAGTTCAAGAAGGATATACTCCAAAAGATTAACAGGTTTTCTCTTTGGGAGGTGCAATGACAGGTGGTGATTTTTAACTTTCTTTTTTTATAACTATTATGATTTTCTACATTTTTTTTACAATGAAGATGCATTTATTTGTAACAAAAGATAAGCAACAAATGTTTTTTGAAAATTAATGAAAAGTAAATAACATGATCACAGCTTTAGCTTCAAGAAGATTAAGAATACATAATAGACACAAATATATACACAAACACAAAATTATAAGAAGAAGAAACACAGGATAGCACATACAATAATAGCATATACAAATAATACAAAATTTGCACTTATAATCTTATCATCACATTTTATCTTTAGGTCAACTCTGTTGGGTATCAGAAGGCTTATTATCCTCACTTTGTGTTCAGATGTGTCCAACCACCTACTCAACTTTCCAATTTGGATACCTCAGGTTTCAAGTATGTTTGGAACTGAACCCCTAACATTTGCCTTACTTCCCAAAGTCTTTTACCCAATCTTCCCCATCTAAATGGATGGTGACTCTGTTGTACCATTTTGCCAAATATTATGGGGTCATTCTTGACTCCTCTTTTTATTTTATTTACATATCACATTCAATCCATAAGGAAATCTCACTGGTTCTACCTTGCAAATACATCCAGATTTGGACCACTTCTTCACTACGTCCATTGTTAGCACTTTCCCATAAGCCACTATCATCTCTTGCCAGAGTCATATAATATAATCCTTAAAGGTCTCCCTGATTCAGATTTTCCTTGCCACAGTGTAATCTCCACAGAGCAGACTGAATGATCCTTTTAAATCTAATCCAAGTCAGATCATATCACTCCTCTGTTTCAATGGGCCAAAAACCTCTAGTGGCTACCATTTCACTCAGTAAAGAACAATGTCCTACAATGAACTACAAATCCCTCCGAGTTCTATTCTCTGCCCTCATTATTTCTCTGACCTTATCCTCTCCTCCTCTCTTCCTTACTCATTCCAGTCTAGCCACACCTGACTCTTTACTCTTTATTGAATGCCATAGGCCTCAGGGCTTTTGCACTGGTTGCTCACTTTGCTGGGATTGCATTTTCCCACAAAGATCTGTGGCAAATCCCTTTATTTCCTTCAAGACTTTGCTTAAATATCATCTTTGTAATAATAATCCCAGTTAAATCTCAACTCGCTTGCCTTCCCTATCCTCTTTATTCAGTTCTATTTTTTAAAAATCACACTCATCAACTTGTGACATGCTACACAATTTACTTATTTACTTTGTATATTTTTAAATGCCTATGTATATGTCTCCTCCCCTTAGAAGGTAAGGGATTTGTTTTGTTCGCCAATACATTCAAGCATAGAGATGGTTCTTAATACATAATTGTTGAAGTTTATTATATAAACTGAGATTTTTAAAGATATATTCTTGCTTCAGTTCACAAGAGACAAAGTTGAATACATCTTCTTGCTATAAGTCCCGGCAACTTTTTAACTATTCCATGGGACTATGATTAGTGCCTTAAGAGAGGTACAAATCATGGAGAGGAAATTACAGTCAGTAGGAGAAAGTCCAGAAATATTCCATGAAACATTTCATGACTGACCTTGCAGGATGGGCTGGATTCTAAGCTAAAGTGCGGGAAAAGGACATTCTAAGAAGAAGGACAAGAATGAGTGGAAACATAAATGGAGCTGCTCAGGAGACGTGGCTGAGGATTGGCTCATAGTCTAGATTGACGAAGAGGGACTTGGAAGAGTAATGGGAAATAAGGACACAAATGATCAGCTAAGACTTACTCTGGGGAGCCTTGAATGCTAGGGTGAAAACTTAGTATTTAATTTAGTAGTCACCGAGAAGACATTTGACATTTTCCAGCAAGGGGATGACATGATTAAAGATAGACTTTAGGAAGATTAATATGTCAGTCGCGAGTAGAACGCATTAGGGCTTGGAAAGGGTAGGTGAGGAGACAGTTAGAAAGCTATTATGGTTGTCCAAGTAAGGAGTAATGAGGGCATCTGTGAGGCCCGTGTAAGTGGGAGTGGAAAGTAGGGAAGTGATAAAGAAGACATTGTGAAGGCAGCAGAAGTGGAATGAATACAAATTGGCAAGTAATATAAGGGGTACTAGACAAGTAGTTAAACGTGGTGACAAAGGTTTTGAGCTGGAGTGACTGAGCAAACAGAGAATCAGAAGAAGCTAATTTAGGAAGATCTGACCTGTTCTCTTTCTAGATGTTACATTTCAGCTCCTGAAAAGCTCTGCTTGGCAGGAAAGCAGCCCCGTGTTTGACCTGGGAGGGTAGCAATCCTGGGAATTTTCTGTCCTCTCATTGACCTCTACAGGATCCCCTGTGAATGGCAGAATGTCTCTTTCGGGCTTGTTTCCAAGCCCTGGGGCTCACTGGCTACCCAAGGTGCAAATTTCACTTTCTGACGCAGAGGGAACTCTTTCTAGGGGTTGTCTTTTGTTTAGGCTCTTTTCCCTACATCAGATGCCGCTGATCATACCAACTCCAAACTCTTTTCCAAACCCCGTTTGTTCGTCAGGAATATGAACTCAGCCCTAGTTGCCTTCTTCCCTGTCGCTGCCTTTTATGACCTGGTTCCACCTCAACTCGGTCAGGACAACACTACAAAAGTGCCTTAATTGCCACCATGATGGGAACTGAATTAATCCACAGCAGATGAACGAGGATAATGAAATCATTTTCTTTTCTCTCAATGGTCTGTGCAGCATCATCTCTTCTGATACACTTCAGCGTCTGACCTTTTAAACTGACAGGATGTTCACTGCTGAGGCTTTTTAAAGACATCTATCTCTCCACAGAAAAATGGAAGCCAGACATCCAAGACCGACTTATATTTGTCTGTGAATCAAGCTGTCATTTTTGTTCTGCCAGAGTCTGTTATCACGTCTGGACAAGTAATTATTCTGTAGGTTAGGTTCTTACAACCTTGAATTTTTAGGAAAGTCCTTGAGACTGAAAGCAGTCACTTTCTCGCAGCTACAGTTCATGCATATTAGTGAGTTATGTGGTGACTTGGCAGCTATTACTGCTATTAAGCATTTAGTCTATTAAGCTCACAATTCTTTTAACTTCACAAGAGCGTCTAGCCTCCATGTGTTTCTCCTATTTATTAAGTTCCCCAGATAGTTCTCCCGCTGCATGTAGGCAACTGGTAGCACATTCCTTGTAGAACAGGTGGAGGCCAGGACGGTGAAGGACACGGCGGGGTGAGAACAATCCACAGGCTTCTTTAGGGTTCCTGTATATTCTGGCTGGAATCACGAAGCAGAAAAGAACAGCTTCTAGCTCAGGACCTGCTTTTGCGGGACACAAGAGAGCCCGTTACATGTCGCTGAATGGAGCGTGGCCACGGCACAGCGAGGTGGCCCTGGAAGAGAGCAGGAGGTCCCGGGTTCTTTTGCAGATGTTAGAAACACACTTCAGTACCTGGAATGTGCAACCTAATTCAAAATGACGTAGCTCGGCTAGGTCACTAAGCATTCCAAATCAACTCAGGATTTGACGGATTCCGAGGAAAACCTTAGGTCATATTTCAGGGGGAAAAAATCCTCAGCGAGAGGTTAAATAACATATAAAGAGACTCCTACAGGATTCTCTCTGAGAAAGAGAGTTGCTAGAATGAAATTCTTATTACCTACTTCTTTTTGGAAGGGAGACCATTTACAAGCAGTTAGACAGCGGGTCAGTCACAGATACACATTGTGAATTTAAGTTTGGTAGTTTGATGAAGATCTTTTGACTGTATTTTGAAAAGGTCTTTTTCCTTTGTCATGCTCATTTATCTTTAGAAAGTCACATTCGTGGGCAGAAACTCACTCCACCTGATCCTGCTCCCCAACCCCAATCACCTTGCTTCTGAGGCTGTCACGATAAGTAGGTTCTGGCACATTGTCTAGAGCTTTAATCTTTAAATAGCATTAATGATATAAAATCATAGCTCAGCATCTAAAATAAAGATTGTAGTGGACAGGAGGATTAAGTAAGATCAGGAGCTCAGTCTATATTGCAGATTGATGAGAATAAAGAGGAAGGCATGCTTTCCAACCTTCAAAAGATGACAGGACAGGCACCGGGGCATAGATCCCAATGCATATCTTCATTTCCAAATGATAATGTGACCCTGGCCACTCTCCTTCTCTTCATATTACAGGATGAATGACAGTCATTTCCTCTGCAGTCATTTATGCATGAATGGTCCAAAGAATCTTGGTGTCATTAGGTCAAACATCAGTAAAACAAAAATATGCTTAGCACTAGTTTTTCCCTACAAATATCAGAAAGATGCTATATTTAAGGAAATCAAAACGCTCTTTAGAATTGTACTTCCTCACCTAAAATCTAATTCTTTTAGAGGCCCCGGAAATAGTTATCTATTTTTTATGGGGGTATCCATAGCTGGATACTTCTAACAAAACAAAGTAATATAAAGTTTTCAGTGCATTAAAACTTAGCATGAAACATGATGACCATTACAGTATCCTTACAAACATACCTACTTGATGGCAACCATTGAGTGATGTCATTGGGACACAGGTACAGGCTTATCGACACTTCCTGGTCCCCAAGGAGGCATCAACCTCTTTTCTTTAAGATGACAGCAAGGACAACTGCCCCCTCAGCAGTTTCATACTGAGTTCTTGAACTTCTAGAGATGTGACTGTCAAGGCTTTGCCATTTGCTGGCAGACCAACTGCTGAGTTTGCACTGTTGAGGGATCCTCATTATTTCTCACGAGTAATTATTGTCTGATCAATACGTCCAACAGAAACAACCAGGAAATTCTAAGAGTAAACCTTTTTCTGTACCATGTGATCTGAACGATTTGAGGGCTGCAACAATATGAGAAAAGAGATAGTTTTCAGCTGCCTTATAAGTTTAAATTGTACAACACTAAAAAAATAAAATAAAATGTTTCTTCTTAATCTTCCTATTTTGTAAGCCCATAGCTGAAGTTTTTCTAAATATTGGACTCTCAAGGCCTTAATTATTCAGAAAGAAAATTCAATTTCTTTAGGAAATTATCTCCCTCTTGCTTTTAGGAATCCGAGCTTTGCCAAACGAAACAATAAATAGGAAATAGTGTGTCTTTTTGAAGCGATTGGAAAAGCCAGAATGCCATCTTTCAACTTGCAATGTACATTACCGAATGGGGGACTGTTTTCTATAAAACATTAAAGGATCTTTTTCCATGTGTTACTTGGCTTAGTGCTTGGGGAAAAAAAAAAGAATCATTGTACTTAGAGAAAAAAGTGCATTAATTGAACTCCGCAGCATGTCTAATCCAATCCTCAGGAAAATGCTCTATCTCTGCAACATGGCTGGGGAGTGCCACGGTTACATACAAGGTAGGCGTAAACAAATGAGCATGCACCTTGAGATACCATATATTGGTTGGCACTACAGCAATGACGAAACTGTGAAATAAGCTCCAGGACAGATCCTCTAATAGGCAACTTCAAAAAATATTTTTTCAGTTAAAGCTGTTTTCAGAAAACTGGAGGCACAGAGTAAATGTTATTCCAAGGTTGATATGCTTGAGTTCTACTCTCAGCTTCAGCACTGTGCTCTTTCTTTTAAAATTCTTTCCCTGAAATATGGAAATGTCTAGAATGCAGTTGTCTCAGGACACAGGCAAAGCTGACACATCTACTCTGTTTTGTGAAGTCTCAGCCGGGTAGTCCAGGCCTAGAGTGGGATATCCTCGAAAGATGTTTCATCTGAGCTGCCTGGATTCAAAGAACTTATTTCATTATATATCACTGAGTTTTACCTCAAGCTGTCTACTCTACTGGCTGTTACCTAAGCCTATTGTGTAACCATTGCCCTTGGTGTATGGAAGGACATGTCTGTCTTCGCTCTTGATCATACCATCTGCCACAGAAGGAAAATTTCCAGGCCAGTAATTACGTTTTGCCACATTCACATTTCTACCCTTCCTGCTATGTAGCAGGCAGAGAGCTATTGTTATCCCATAGGGATGACTGTCGACAAATCTGTCCTGTCCATTGGGGATGGTTCTCTTGGCAGGTGGTGGCTGTGGAGAGAGGCTGACATTTGGGATTTCCCTATTTTCCCAGGCAGTGGCTGGTTCAGAAGGGCCAGGGAAGTTCTAGACTTTGAAGCGTGCTGGCTGATTCTACCAGAGTGGACAACCCTGCAGTGCCGTGCAAGCAACTGGTCCAGAAACGCCCTTCTGCTCTTTTCCAGCACCGCCCACTGTGCTGCAGGGATGACTTGTGAGGGGAGCTAGAGGCCTTCCCGGACAGGGCTGCTCTGCTAGCAGAAATCCTTCAGAATGCCACCCCTGTGACTTAAAACCTAGCTCCAGATAAATAGCTCCACTCCAATCAAGTCAGAGGAAGTCAGTCAACATCTCTCTCTCCACGACACGACACTGGGGGATTTTATAGTAAGTCATAATTCAATCCTTCATTAGAGGAAGAAAAAATGCAAATTAAAAATACCTCAGCCAAGCCATTCCCAGCAGCAATAACAGAAATCTCTGCTGGCTAAACAAGAGGCCGCCAGACTGCTATCAGAACCTCTCTGTTTGCTATCATTTTAGACCACAATTAATTTAAAATTTTTACTTCCAAAGTAAAGTGAGGGAATACAATAATCTCAATTTACTTTTTAAATAAAAAGCTTAAGTGGAAAGGGTCCATGGGAAAAGCTCAACCCAGGCCAAGGTAATTCTCATCGTGAGGAGAGCCTCCTGTTTAAAATGCAGAGTCACAGGACAGCCTGGCCTCTCTTCCCATAATACTTCCTTGGGGCTTAAGAGAATTCTTTTATCCTTTTTTTTCTTCCCCCTTTTCCTCTTTGGTTTTGAAAAAAGTAAAGTTGGACTTGCAAACATTAGCAGTAATTGCCTTAAAAAAGCAATTCTAAAGAATTGGGAGGCCCTGCTGAAAGAATGTTCTCTAAAAGCTATAGGGAGCAAAGGGATTAAGAAGCAGATCATAAAGCAAAATGTATCCAACATATAAAGCATCCGGAAAGGATCTGAGATGTCCCTCCATAAGCAATAGGCCAGATCAGTTGCAGAGGGGACAGGACTGGGGAATTCGGCATGCCCAGAGAAATGGGGGCAGTGGCTGAAACATGTGGTCTTAGGAACCTTGTTCAAAAAGGTGGTCTGGGTAAGAAAGAATTGACTCTGGGTCACAGAGGGCATCCAAAAAGGTATTGACTTAGCTTGGGGCTCGACACTCTGGGTGCAAAACAGGGTCTGCAATTCCTGGGCAGAGTGGGATAAAGGATAGGCAGAGCTAATAAAACTCGGTACAAGATGGAGGCATTGTCAGAGGAACAATTTTCCCAGTGATACCCTAATGCCCGAACCCAATGGACAGAATACTTATTTGAATGTTTTGTGGATGATGACAATCACATCTCTTGTTTCTATGACAACATAGATTTCTGTTTCTCTTCCTATTGCTCTACCACTTGGGTCTCTTTTACTTTATCTAGATGTACGCCCTTGACTCAGTGTTCCTAAGAGATCATCTGCGGTCCTCTTTCCATCACACAGGTTCCACTCCTCTATAGGTTTTCCAGCAAAATCAAATCCCATCCCTCCCCCCTTTCGAAAACTCTGCGGTTGCATAACCAAGTGCCTGCCAGAAATCTTCACTTGCATTTCCTAAAGGCACTTGAAATTAAATATCATCATATCTAAAATTAAACTTATACTCTTCAGACTTTCGCCTAGTACTCCAGGGCAAGCTTACCTTTCTCCTCCATTGATCTTCATGGTGTTCACATCGCCATCTGCTATGGTGTGAACTGTTTCCTCCAAAATTCACAGGGTGAAGCTCTAATCCCCAAAGTGATGGTGGACGGAGGTGGGGCCTTTGGGTGTACTTGAGCCTAGGTGAGATCAAGAGGATGTGGCTCCCATAGAGGGATTAGTGCCTTCAAAAGAAGAGACTCCAGGGAGCTTGCCTTCTCTCTCCACCTGTACAAAATGAAGTTACCTTTTGCTTACTATGTGCACATAGTAAGATGGTGACCACCTGCAAGCCAACAGAAGAAACCTCAGAATAGAACCTTCCTTGAAGGTCCTTTGATCTTGGACTTCTCAGCCTCTGAAACTGTGAGAAATAAAGGTCTGTTGCTTAAGTCCTGTCAGTGGTATGCTGTTATAGCAGCCTGAGCTAAGACCCCCTTTACCCAGTCATCTGAGACAGACCAAACATTAATTCCAGTCCCTTTCTTCTCACTTGCCTTCCATATTTAATCACCTTTGATATTCTCATCCACTGTATTTCTCTCCGACTTTCAAATTCGTCCTTTGTTTCTTTAATCCTACCGCCACTCCTCTAACGCAAGCCACACCATATCTTATCTGGACTATTTGAATAGTCTCACTTATGATCTCTGTGCTTTTAGACTGTCCACCTCATACTCCTACCTCCACACCTCTCAGTTCTCCCTAGTAGTACCATAGGGATCCTTCCAAAATGCAAATTTGACCATGCTGTGTACTTGTATAAAACTCTGATGCTTACCAATAGCTTTAGGGTATAATCTTGGTAATTCAGTTTTTTTTTTGTCTTCCAAACCATACTGCTTGTCATGATTTACAAGTACTTTCATGGCATGAATATATATAATCTCTCTCTAGAATGGGTGATTAGCAATTACAGTGGTTTAACTGGTTTGTCTCTACTAGTTGTGAGTTACTTTAAAAGTTACATGCCTACAGCAAATGAAATATCCCAAGTTTTCAAATGATTTTCTTTCTCTAAAAGAGTAAAGGGAATAAATACAACATGTATCTCAGTAGAGAATGTATTAATAACTGTTACTTTATTTTTTTATTGTTTAAAAGACTTTATTTATTTATTTGACAGAGAGAGAGATCACAAGTAGGCAGAGAGGCAGGCAGAGAGAGTGGGGTATGCTGGGGCTCGATCCCAGGACCCTGAGATCAGGGCCTGAGCCAAAGGCAGAAGCTTAACCCACTGAGCCACCCAGGTGCCCCTTAACTGTTACTTTAGAAAATACATTATATATTGTTGCTGCTTTTCATTTGCTTGATTTTTGTTTTTTTTTTTTTTTTAAATACAGTTGACATACAATATTACATTGGTTCCAGGTGTAGCATAGTGATTGGACAACTCTATAGGTTATGCTATGCTCCCCACAGTGTACCTATCTTCTGTCACCATCCAACACTTGCATTTCCATTGACTATATTCCCTACACTGTACCTTTCATCCCCATGACTTTTTCATTCCATAACTGGAAGCCTATACCTCCCACTCCCCCAATTTGGTTTTTTTTAAAAGAATTATCTCAACACCACTTTTCAATTTCATCTCCTACTATATTCCCCAAACACATCACACTCTTTACTATCTTACTGGCTACTTATGTTTCTCTCTTCACTTAAAATGCCACCCTCCCCAAAATTATCCTGGCAAATTTCTGCCTGTATTTCAAAATGCAGCTCAAATGTCAACTCCTCTGTAAAGTGTTTTTCTAATCCTTTTCTCTCACTATACTGTCCCGTGTTTATAAAACATCTTTTGTTTTGAAACAATATTCCACTACATTGTGGTTATTTTGAATGCAGTTTTACTAGATGCAGCCCATGAGTTTTGATATGTAATTCTTGTTAGTTTTATTATGGTTTCCTCTTGAATTCATTGCTTTTTATAAGAATACTTCTAATTTCTAGACATAAAAATGACCCCACCTTTTAGTTGCTGATTTTTAAATTAATTGCATTGTAATTAATACATTCTTTATGTTACTGATTAATTAAATATGCTAAGTCTTCTCTGACCTATCCCTTGGTACAATTTATAAATGTTTTATGTGAGCTTCAAAACATTGTATGTTCTCTATTAGCTTGAGTACATAAGTAACTACTAATTTAATCTCATGGATTTTTTTATATGCTTGATCTATAGGTTTCTGATAGAAATGTGTTCAAATTTCCTTTTCATTTCCATGAGTTGGTTTTGTATATTTTGACCATGTGATATTAGGTGCATAAAAATTTGTGATATTGATATCCTGGGATATACTAGAAATTATTTATTTTGCAATTGTTTATTATGTAATGCCCTATCTTTTAATGTTTTTTTACTTTGGTATATTTTGTAGTAATAATGCAAGTATTTTGGAGGAGGGAAATATGGATATATATGTGTGCTTTTTCCAAACTCTGTATGTTTGTGGTGTGTGTTTGGGCTGTTTTTTTTCTGAATTTTCTTTTAGAATTTTATAGTATATATTACCTCCTATTTTCAAACTTTTTATGTATTACGAAAAATTATGGGAAGCAAATACCTGACAATATATTTTATGCCTTTGAATAGGTGAATTGTATTCATTTACATTTATTCTTATCATACCGTGATTTACTCTTAGGTATTTAAGGTTTTCCGGAACTGGCTTGTACCCGTGCACAGGAATTGACCACACATCTCTTTCCAGCTGTTATTTCAGTAGCATCAGAGTAATAGCTTAAAATGGGTCTTGGTAGGGTTATTTACATCTCAGAAATTGGCAAAAATCTAAAAATCAGAGCTTTTTTTTTTTTTTTTGGATGAACATCATTGTTAAGCATTTTCTAGCACACTATTGGATATATTTGGTATGGACATCATTATATGTTGTGTTCCTTTATATACCAATCTTCTTTTCATGCTTCCTTTACTCTCACCTTCTGTTCTATTGAGAAAGTTTTAGTATTTCCTTTGAAGTCATTTTGTTTTCTCTCTCTGGATTGAAGGGCTTTTAGGTTCATTTTTTTTTTTTAAGATTTATTTATGGGAGGAGGGGCAAAGGAAGAGGGAGAGAGAGAATCCTCAAGCAGACACTCTGCTGAGTATGGATCCTGACTTGGGGCTCATCCCAGGACCCTGAGAGTATGACTTGAGCTGAAATCAAGAGTTGAGTGCTTAACAGACTGAGCCATCCTGGTGCCTCTTGAGTTCATTTTTAAGAGAGGTTTTTAATTACCTGTTTGTTATTGTTATTTTGATATTTGGTTTTAGATATCCTTTAAATTTCCTTTTCATAGCTGTTCACATCCAGATATCCTGTGGTTGCCTCCAACCTGACCTGGCATGCCTACAGTTCATATTCAGGTCTCAAAACGGTTTTTCAGAGTTCCTTCCTTGTAATGATATTTAGGTGATCACAGGTGAGATTATTTACTCATTATTTCATTTGGTGGAGAAAATATTTTTTAAATATTTTTTTTCTGACCAAAAACTAATGCATGTTTATCACCAGAATTTAGGAACGTATTAGGAGGAAACAAAAAACTTAAGTCCCACCATGTAGACATAACTATTTCTAACTATATTTTAATACATTTGTGATCTTAGCCTACGATTCATAAAAGTTTATATTTGATGTTTCAACTTATATTACTCTGCAGGTACCACTCAAGACATATAATCTTTCTCTAAAAAATAATTTTAAGGTGTGTATAACATTACAAAGTGGAGATCCCATAATTTAAAGAGCTATCTGATTATTGTTAGCTATTCAAGTCATTTCATTTTTTGTTTGGCTATTAAAAAATATTGTAACAGCATTATCAACAATAGCCAAACTATGGAGAGAGACCAATATCCATTGACTGATATATGGATAAAGAAGATGTGATATATATACACAAACACACATGCAAGGGAATATTACTCAGCCATCCAAAGAAATCTTGCCATTTGCAACATGGCTGGATCTAGAGTGTATTATATGAAGAGAAATAAGTCAGAGAAAAACAAATACCATGTGATTTCACTCATATGTAGAATCTAAGAAAGAAAACAAATGAACATATGGTAAGGGGGAAAAGAAAAAAAGGAGAGTGGGAAACAAGCCATAAGAGACTCTTAACAACAGAGAACAAACTGAGGGTTGATAGAAGGTTGAGAGGGATGGGCTAGGTGGCTGACGGGCATTCAGGGGGGCCCTTGTGATAAGCACTAGGTGTTGTATGTAAGTGATGAATCACTGAATTCTACTCCAGAAATCAATATTGTACTAGTAGCTAACTAATTAAAATTTAAAAAAAGGATTGTCACTTACAGTACATACTTGTATATCATATAGCCTTAAAAATTATTTTTAAGTGAAATAACTATTTCGAAGATGTGAACTTTTTTAAAGATTTATTTATTTATTTATTTGAGAGTGGTGGGGGGCGAAGGGAGAGGGAGAGAGAAATTCAAGCAGGGACCATGCTGAGCATGGAGCCCCATGGGGGGATCAATCTCATCATCCTGAGATCACAACCTGAGCCAAAACAAAAAGTCAGAAGCTTAACTGACTGCACCACCCAGGTTCCCCAAAGATGTGAACTTTTAAAAAACTTCCTTATCATATTGTCACATTTCCCCATAGAAAGATTATATTAATAAAGATTCCAATCAATACTATAGGCATATGCCAGGACGAATATATTTTATAACTTATCTCCAATACTATTGAATTCAATATTGTTTATCCTCTTCTATTTTTCTTACTGTGTGGATTAGAAGATGCAATGAAAAGAAATTAAATTGTTCAGGAAACATATTGAAATACTGATATGATTAGATGGATATTCTTTGGATTTTATCTTAAAGAAAATTAATTCCTCTAAATCTGTCACTTGCTGTATTCTCTTAAAAAATGTAGAGAAGCACATTAGATGACATTAGATGAGAGCTGAATGCATACAATTTCCTTAGAGCCAGGAACACTTGATAATATAACTAATTTATAGCCCCATCCCCTCGCCCCTACCAGGGGCTATATAGACCACTGTCTATTGAAACTAAGCATTTTCTAGACCTGGGGACATATCAGTATGCCATGTCAAATACTGTAGTAGATATTTTTATTTCTAAACAGTAATGGGGAGAGTTAATGATACAAATAATATTATTATTTGATTTTGATCAAGAATTTTAACAAACATGAGACATTCTTCCCTTTCCTTACAAATATTTTTTTCTACTAATAAGGAGAAATCTTGAATAATTGTCCAGTGTAGTTCCCCATACTACACAGCAAAGTTAGTCTTCCATTTTTTGTTCTCAGTATAAATAGCAATCTTATTTCACTTCATTGTCATTTAACTATTTTAAGATGATCTGTGTATAGTTACTAGATGAATTATTTGGATTACCTCAATTCAATAACACAACTGATTTAGTCTAACTGTATTTTATAGAATGGACACAGTCAGTGGTTTTAGATTAGTGAAAGGACAATTAAGCTCACCTTAGCTATTTAATTTCCAGGTTGAATGACGAAAGTTATGGGGCACCTGGCTGGCTCAGTTGGAAAAGCATGTGACTCTTGATCTGGTCATGAATGCGAGCCCCATGTTGGGTGTAGAGATTACTAAAATAAATAAATAGACTTAAAAAAAAAAAAAACCAAACCCTAAAATTTGTACATTACTCTGTTTCTTTAAAATCTGATTAACAAACTATATCTTCTCCTGTTTCTCTTTTGAATTATTTAAAAATCCTCACTAAAAATGTTTAGTTATGAAAATTAAACTTGGCCACTGCATTCAAGGAGCATTTGACTAGCTCTAAATATAATGGAATTACCACTTTCTGGATCTACATGCAATTAATAAAAGGAAAAAATTAAAAAAAAATTAAATTTGCATTTTTCAGAAATTTGGACTGTTAATAAAAAAAAGTCATACCACAGGCTTCTGTAATCAATTTCCTACTATGCTAAAGATTAAAAACAAGTTCAAGTTTAAAAAGTATGCTCTAGTGATTCATTATTAAGAATGCAATAGATATTAATGCACATGCAGACTTCTACAATCTATTTAGTATTTACAGCACACTTATAGAATGAAAGTTGTTTGTTCATGTGTCAGGGGCCTAGCTACTTTACTTTACTTTATTAAGCAAAAAGTGAAGAGATTATGTCTTTCTCTCCTTCCATGAAATTCCTCCTCTCTAAAACAAAGCTAAGAAACAAAAAGGCAATTTGTGTCTTGATTGTTTGTTTGATGGCAAGAAGAGAAGGGCTCCAGGATGCTTAAGTATATCGTCAATAAAGGATACAACCATTGGATAAAAGGAGCACCTATTTTATACAAGTTGTAAAAGAAGATGGTATAATTACTAAGAATGAGGGTTTCTCTCCCCTAAAGACTTGTTTGTTTTTTTAAAGGCATTTATTAGCTTCGTAAGAGATATCTCATGGTCTTATAAGACACCTCTCATTTTTATGTTTCTATGAACATGTGATTTCCTTACGCAATCGATCATTTTCAGAGTTGTATCTGTTTTAAGATTTAGAGTCAAATAGGTTCACTCATTTTCAAATTACAAAAAAGGTGAGAAAATAATATTTTATCCTTTTTTAAGAAAAAATCTATTTTTTAATGTGCTAGTTTAGCACAAATGTTAAAATTTTAAATAAGACTTATGACAAGATTATCATCTTTAGCAAAGCAGGAAAATCAACTTAGGTTTAAGGTTTAACTTTTTCATGGGTTGTCAGAACCTCAGCAGAAACTAGACTCTTCTCTAACTTGGTCTAGGACAAAATGGCTACTCCAAACATCACCTGCTTTTCCTCAACTTTTGTGTTAAGACTCAGGAAAGCGTATGGCTAAAGCATTATAACTTATCAAAATCTTTACAGCCCCTATCTGTCTTGGGACCTACGCTGTGCATCAAGTTTTTCAGATTCATGAATAAAAGCAGAAGCGAAAAATAAAGGGTAGGATATAAGGTGAACTGAATTCATTGATTTCCACAAGGATAAAGTTCAGGATGAACATGGAGACTAAAGGAGCACCCCTTGTCAATTTTAGGTGCCTTCCAAGGATACTTTCATATCCACTGACATCCCCAAACAGGTGTATGGAGTAAGTGGAAACTTCCACAACGTTAGCTCTTTCCACATGCCAGGAAAGCAACTATTACCCTCCTTCCATTTTCCACTTTACTGTCGGTTCTCCTTTGTAATTCCATATTATCAGATATCAGGAAAAACAAATGAATACACAAACTCCTCCACTCAAACAGGTCAAAGCACCCTTGTGCAGACAATGTAAACCATTCTCAACTTGATGTTAACAGCAACCTGTCAGATAGAGATGACTTCAACTACAGTCCCCCTGTTGATGGGCCTAATTAAAAGAAAGAGTTCAAATTTTACAACGTTCATGTTTACTTGTAGCAAGGCTTTTTATTATCATGAAATCCCTACTCAATTTACAGTGCTTCTCTCAGCCTTGACATTTCCTTAAAAGAACTCTTTTAATGCTCAAAATCACACTTAGAGAGCTGGATTAGTCTGCTTATAGCTCCGATTCCCCAAGGGAGATGAAATGGGTCTTCTGATTAATGTTTTGTTTGGGTGTATATCACTTACCTGAAGTAGAAAGGCTTGTTGCAGAATTGAAACGTCTTTGATGTAAGCTGTTTACTGTCATGTTCACATTTTCCCAAGAGACTCCAAAGTGGGTCTGCTGCTGATGGTTGCTTTGTTCACTAAGGAGAGACCTGTTAATCAAGCGTCAGGATCAGCCGTATTGCTAACTTCCTGTTGGACCAGAGGTTGGTAGGACACTTGGCACTGACATGAATTAGTAGCAATCTGTTGCCTGCCACCCAAAACTAAGTACCTTTACTTTGTTGAGAAAAAAAAAAAAAGTGGAAATTTTAAAGGCATGGAGTACCAGGAAGCGAAGAACAGAGGCTCTCAAAATTAAATTTAGGAGAGAAGTTATTGCCGAAGGAGATAAAGATCAATTGAAATGATACAGGGAAACTAGCTGACAGAGAAGATGAATGTTTACTGAGAATCCTGGTATTCAATGGAAATGTTCTATAATCAGCAAAAAAAATTGAAAACACACTAGTTCATGTAGCTCTGCTTCAGTGGGATGGAATATGAGAACGTTTGCCCCAGGAACTCTGAGTGCCAATATTACTTTCATTCAGAGACTTGATCTGAATGAAATATTATGTATGTTTTTATTTATTTCAAAAAACATTTCAAATGGCTCAGTTTTTTTTAGAGATTTTATTTATTTATTTGAGAGAGAGAAAGGATGAGAGCAAGTGAGCATGAGAGAGGGAAGGTCAGAGGGAGAAGTAGACCCCTGCTGAGCAGGAAGCCCAACGAGGGACTCTATCCCAGGACTCCAGGATCATGACCTGAGCTGAAAGCAGTCGCTCAACCAACTGAGCCACCCATGCACCCTGACTCAGTTTTTTAAAAAAAGTCATGAGTTGTGTGGATTTGTTTCTGACTTGGACTGTCTCATTTGTATATGGGATGAGATGTAGTTCATGGTTAAAATATTTATTGGTATTTGGGTTTAATTTTAGTTTGGTTCAAAAGTCTTTTAGGCTGATCCAATTTGGAGTTCAAGGTTTTTCCAGTTGAAGTCTGGCTCCAATATACCATTTACAACATGGTGCATGGCAGAACCCAAAGGGATAGTTGGAGGGAGTAGGAGACTAACATGTTATGAATGTGAAGAATTTAATCTTTTAGTTATATTCTATTAGATTAAATATGCAAAGTTTGATTAGCAATAATTTAATACCAAAGTCAGCTAGATTAATATTAAAACTAAAATGGGAATTCTGTGTTCAAAGGTAAGTCACATCCATCAGGGTAGCTACTATCAAACAAATGAACAAACAACCACAAAAACAACAACAACAACAAAAACAGCAGAAAATAACATGTGTTGATGAGGACTTGGAGAAACCAGAATCCCAATCCTGGTGCACTCAGGGTGGGAATATCAAATGGTGCAGCCATGTTGGAAAACAATAGGATGGTTTCTCAAAAAATTAAAAATAGAATTACCAAATGAACTGGCAATTTCACTTCTGGGTATATATCCAAAAGAATTGAAAGCAGGGACTCAAAGAGATATTTGTACATCTACGTTCATAGCAGCGTTATTCACAAGAGTCAAAAGGTAAAAGGAACCCAAGCAACTATCGACAGATGAATGGATAGACAAAATGTGGTATAGACACTGCAATATTATTCAGCCTTAAAATGGAAGGAAATTCTGACTCATGCTGCAACATAGACAAACCTTGAAGACATTATGCCAAGTTAAATAAGCCAGTCATAAAAAGACAGGGGCGCCTGGGTGGCTCAGTCGTTAATCGTCTGCCTTTGGCTCAGGTCATGATCCCAGGGTTAAAAAATGGGCATAAGACATGAACAGACATTTCTCCAAAGACATACAGATGTCCAAAAGACACATGAAAAGATGCTCAACATCACTCATCCTTAGGGAAATGTAAATCAAAACCACAATGAGATCCACTTTACACCTCTCAGAATGGCTAACATAAAAAAACACAAGAAATAACAGGTTTTGGTGAGGATGTAGAGAAAAAAATAACCCTTGTGCATTATTGGTGGGAATTCAAACTGGTGCAGCCACTTTGGGAAAAGTATGGAGATTCCTCAAAATTTAAAAAAATAGAGCTACTTTGGAGCGCCTGGGTGGCTCAGTTGGTTAAGTTTCTGACTCTTGATTTGGCTTCAAGTCATGATCTCAGGGTGGTGAAATAAAGTCTCTGCTTCTCCCCTACTCGCTCTTTCTCTCTCTCTGTCTCTAAGTAAATAAGTAAAATCTTAAAAAAAAATTAGAACTACCATATGATCTAAGAATTGCATTATTGGTTATTCACCCAGACTACAAAAACACAAATTCAGAGGGATACATGCACCCTTATGTTTATTGCAGCATTGTTTACAGTAGTCAAATTATGGAAGCAGCCCAAGTGTCCATCGAGTGATGAATGGATAAAGAAGAGGTTGTATATACATAAAATGGAATATAATTCAGCCATAAACAAGAATGAAGTCTTGCCATCTTAGACAACTTGGATGGATATAGAGTGTATAATGCTGGGTAAAATAAGCCTTTCAGAGAAAGGCAAATACCATATGATTTCACTCATATATGGAATTTAAAAACCAAACAGCAAACAAAGAGGAAAAGAGAGAGAGAGACAAGCCAAGAAACAGACTTTATAAAGAACAAAGAGATGGATACCAAAGGGGAGGTGGGTGAGGGGATGGGTGAAATACGTGAGAGGGATTAAGAGTACACTTACCTTGATGAGCACTGAGTAATATACAGAAATACTGAATTACTATAGTAAAAAAATAAAAGTAAAAAATAAAAGGTCTATACCATTCCACATTCACATTGTGATGTATGCAAGTTCATTTCTCCACATTCTTCCCAATGCTTGGTATTGTCAGTCTTCTTGATTATAGCCATTCTAATGGCTGTGTAGCAGTATCTCATCGAAATTTTAATTTGCATTTTCCTAATGACTAATGATGTTGAACACATTTTCCTTAAAATTATTAGCCTTTGTATATCTTTGAAGATACAGATTGCTATTTTTTAAATTGAATTACTTGTATTATTATTAATGAGTTCTAAGTATTTATATATTTCAGATTAAGTCCTTTATTAGGTATGTTACGTGCAAATATTTCCTCCCAGTCTATGGCTTGCCATTTTATTTTTAATAATATCTTTCAAAGAGCAAAAGTTTTCCATTTTTATGAAGTCTAGTTTATCAATTTTTTTCTCTTATGGGATGTGCTTGTCATGTCTAAGAAACCTTTGCCAAATCCAAGATCACAAAGATTTTTCTTCTATGATTCCCTCTGAAAGTTTTATAACTTTAGCTCTTACATTTAGGTCTGTAATCCATTTTTTGTTGATTTGTATATATGATAAATGATAAGGGTCTAAGTTCTTTTTTTTGCATATGAACATTCAATTGTCTTAGTATCATTTGTTGAAAATTCACCAATAAATCATTACTTTGGCACTTTTGTTGAAAATCAGTTGACTATAATTTAAGGATTTATTTCTGGACTTTTCTATTCTGTTTCATTGATCTTTTTGTCTATCCTTATGCCAACCCCACAGTTTTGATTATTGATTCTTTACAGTAAATTTTGAAATTAGATGGTATTAGATGGTATAAATCCCTCTATGCTGTTCTTCTTTTAAAATTTGTTCTGATCATTCTGTGTGTGTGTGTGTGTGTGTGTGTGTGTGTGTGTGTTGAATTCATTGAGAAATTTGGAGAGAAATTGCTATCTTAAGATTATCAAGTCTTCCAAACCATGAATATCTCCCTATGGATCTTCAATTTCTCTTAGCAATATTTTGAATATTTTGTAGTTCCCAGGGCACAGGTCTTACATTTCTTTTGTTAAATTGGTTAAGTATTTTATTTGTTTTTATACTATTATGAATAAAAACTGTTTCCTTGATTTGGTATTCAGATTGTCCATTGCTAGTATACAGGCATATAATTTATTTTTTATATAGATCTGATAGCTTATAACTTTTTCAAACTCATTTATTAGTTCAAGGTTTGGGTTTTTTAAGTTCTTTTTTTCTTTTCTTTTTAAAAAGGTTTTATTTATTACAGAAAAAGAATGAGAGAGAGAGAGCATGAGAAGAGAGAGGGTCAGAGGGAGAATTAGACTCCCTGCCAAGCAGGGAGCCTGATGTGGGACTTTATCCCAGGACTCCAAGATCATAACCTGAGCTGACGGCAGTCGCTTAACCAACTGAGCCACCCAGCAATGCTTTTAAGTACTTTTTAAAAGGATTTTCTATTTATCGGATTGTGTTGGTCTTTGAATAAAGACTGTGTATTATTTCTTTTGAATTTGCATCCTTCACATCCATTCCCTTAACTCCTTCAATTTGCCTTCTGTTCTGACTACTCAATAGCAAATGTCACAGGGATCTGTTTTTTGCCTCTGGGTTTCAATAGCTTTAACTCTAGCCATAATGAAGCTGTGGAAAGCAAACTTGTCAAATTTGCAGAGAACCTAAAGTTTGAAGTGAAAACGACCGAGGTAACAGACAAAAATTGGGAAGCGAAAGCTCAAGAACTGGTTGAAAAACAATAAGGAATGACAAACACAAAGACAAATGTTTAGGTTCGAAGACTATTTGCACAAACATCTGTGGTGTGATTTGAAGCCTCCGCACATTGTTTCTCTCCCCTTCTTGTCTTTCCAACCACCCCACTGGAGGGATTCATTTAATGCCTAGGTGCAGATTTACTTCCTCTCTCTTTTTTGATGTTTAAGCTCTTCCATCAGAAAATGCTCATGAGTGTGTGCACCCCTGTGCGTGTCAGAGATTAGGTACTCAATAAACAGAAGAGTCTTCATTTCCAACCAAGTATTTGCAGATTCCTTTCCTACCTCCTTCCTGGAGTTTTCTTTCTAAAAATTCTAAGCATCTGCCTAGGGAATCACAATTTTCCTTCACTCTCAAAAAAAAGGGGGAGAAATGTTGGTTCCTTTGTATCTTTTATCCCCTATATTCAATCATTGAGTCACTTCATTGTATTAGCCAGTTCAGGCTGATAATATATTACCATTGACTGGGCAACTTAGATAACAAACATTTATTTCTCACAGTTTTGGAGCACGGGAAGTCCAAGATCAAGGTGCCAGCGTATTGGTTGTCTAATGAGGCCCTTCTTCCTGGTCTGAAGATGGCCATTTTCTTTATTGCATGGCAGAGACAGAGAGAACAAATTCTAGTCTGTTTTCTTATAAGGATATTCCCCCTTATGACCTCATCTAAATCTAGTTACCAGCCAAAGCCCCAACTCCTAATACTACCCCCCTGAAGGTTAGAGTTTCAACTTGTGAGTTTTAGGGAGACATTTATTCCAAAATAATTATGCTGATGACTTTATCTCTGAAACCTTATCTTTTTAATTTCTGCTTCCACTATCCTGGCCAGGTTTATTTTCTCTTATGCCTGTATTATCACCTTAGCCTGTAAGATTCGCCTGCGATTGACCAGAACCCAGGGTATGATTTTAGATTCAAGGATAAGCAAGAATGGGCTGTTTAGGTTATTGATTTTGATGTACTCTTGAAGAAGCTATAAAGCAAGGTAAAGTGTATTAAAAAAGATGATGCAAATGTGCAACTGCAGTTACCAGCTTTTTTCCCATCTTTGGGAGGCATGCTTTAAATGCAGTCAGAATCAGCCTTTTAAAGTCTAAAATAATGTAATATTTTATTCTGTTCCAAACCTTTTCAGCAACCTGCATTTCATATAAAGTGCAAATCAAAGTTCTTATGGTTTTCTACAAGGCCCTACGTGATCTGGCCCCATTACCTCTGCAATCTTACCTCCTGTTAGTGTTTCCTGACTCATTCCAACCCAGAGTCACTGGCTTTCTTGCTGGTCTGGCCCACAAGCTAGTGCAGTTGTCTTGTTCTAGGGCCATTACACTGATTGCTCTGCTTGGAACACTAGTCCACCAGATACTTGCAAATCGTTGCTCACATGTCACTTTATTAACAAGGTCTATCCTACTTAACCTTTTGAAACTTACAACCCATTCTTTCCCTGTTATCCTCAATCCTCTTATTGAGCCGTAATGTTTTTTCATAGCTTTTGTCATTGCTAAACTCCTGTGTTAGCTACTCATGTACTTAAATGTTATATTTACTAACCATGACTCTTTGTTTCTCCTATTTGGGAAATAAGTTTCAGGAGGTCAGAGATCTTTGCCTAGTACAGTGCCTGATACACGGTATGTATAGGATAAGTAATTACTGAATGAATGAACATCTCATTCTTTTACTCCTTGCCTGAGCTTCAGGGCCCAGAAGTTTTCCTTTTAAGTTCCCTGGGGACTTTCACCCTTCCTAGACACTTTCTTATCCAAGTTTACCGGAACCAAATTCATCTTTCATGTTATTTTTCCTCTTTGCGCCCAGGAGCCTTAATACTTTTTGGGTAATACTTTAGTCTTCTATGAAAATGGAATGAAATGAAATGAAAATCTTTCCCATTTCCACCAAACTGCTTTCTAACTCCACATGAAATAATCATATTATAATGTTGTGTTATTTATGCTACTTATCTCTATAGATTGTCTTTCCAACAAGTTCATAAGCTTTTGATGAGAATCATACCATGCTATATTTTTGTGATCTCCAAAGGTCATACAAAGAATGTCCAAAAGATGTTTGTTGTTAACTTAAACTTAATTTGTTTAAGTTAAATTTAATTTGAATTTTCTTTCCTTGACAATGATTAGTAAATCTTTGATTCATTCAGCCATACTCAAAATATTTTATTCAAACATAAGACTCAATTTTGCTATATGTACCTGACCTGTTAATATGAAACCCGTAATGTGCTTTTCTAAGAAACGATTTCTTATAATGACATTTTTTAGTAAAATAAGCCAGACATTTTTTGAGGTTTGTACAGATTTTATATATTTAATTCAAATTCTGAAGGTTAAAGCCCTCAGAAAATATGCTGTGTGCACGCTCAGGGTCAGTAACATAATGGCAAACTACATAAAGATGCAGAATAATATCTAAGAATTCTTGTCTTGAATAAATTACGTGCTTATTAACATTCCAAAAATGATTTCACATACGTGTCCTGGGAAATGGAGTCACTTTACCAATTTGTTTGTATTACTTAAAGTGTTAATGTACTAATTCCACATGGGATTTGGGAGGTCTGGGATTTTGTTGTACATCTAGTTTGCTTTAGCAAATAATGTATCTTTCTATAATGATAACATATATGAGTCTGAAAGGTCATGGCAAGAGTCACTCAGATAAGTTAACTCCAAGTTACTGCATATTGCCCAAGAAATTAAATTCTTTACCAGCTTTGTTTCTAAAGCGGAAAGGAATAGAAAGCATTAGGAGAGCTAGAGGGAAAGAATCACATTGGGTTGTATTGACCGGCACTTCAGAGTCTCTTTACTGTAATTAGATTTCTTTATTTCTCTCAGTGGGTATTTTGTCCATCATTTGATCACCCAGAATTGATCACTTAGTTTTATTAATTTCTTTCATTTCTCACTTTAATGCTTAAGAAGTTAGAGTGCCTTAATTTACTGTTTAAAAAAATTAATGTGGCTGTATTAATTTTTAATATTTTAATATTCATCTAACTGTCTGATAGCCAAGCAAAGATTTCATATCTGTGTTGTTTTGAAAATAATTAATATTTTAAAATAGGTTATTAATATCCATGTGATTTTCTTTACACTCCTTCCTGGGGGCAATATGTTCAGAATGATTTTCTTAACAGCAGTGGTAAGTGCCCAGAATCACACTATGGAAGACTCCTCCCTAGTCTCTCCGCACCCCGCATTTCTTTCTCCTGCCTTCCAGGCCCAGCCGCACCACCTCCTGCCCAATCCTCTCCATCTCTCCTCTTCTCTGCCTCTCTTCCAGACCCTCTGTACTTCTTCTTCTTCTTCTATTTTTTTTTTTAAGATTTTATTTATTTGACAGAGAGAGAGAGATCACAAGTAGGCAGAGAGGCAGGCAGAAAGAGAGGGGAAACAGGCTCCCTGCTGAGCAGAGAGCCCAATGTGGGGCTTAATCCCAGGACCCCGAGATCATGACCTGAGCCGAAGGCAGAGGCTTTAACCCCATGAGCCACTCAGGCGCCCTGTCCCTCTGTACTTCTCCTTCCAAACTTCCCTAAGGTTCACATAAAAGAGGCACTTGGCTGAGGGAAGAACATATAACTGAAGTCCTCTTATACAAGACTGGATAGAAATGCCAAACGTGTGCCTCTTGAGTTTCAACAGCAGCGTAGCATAGTGGTTAAAAGCGCAGACTCCAAAGCTCGGGTTTGTAATACTAGATTTACTTCTCACTATTGTGTGATCTTGTTTCTTAATTCTAAAACGACCAGTTTTCTAAATTTTCTTCTAATGATTTATTTATTTATTTGACAGAAGGAGGTGGGGCAGTGGGAGAAAGAGAAACCTCCTGGCTGGGTATGGAGCCCAAATCGGGGCTCGATCCCAGGGCCCTGAGATCATGACCCGAACTGAAATCAAGAGTCAGTTGCTTAACCGACTGAGTCACACAGGCACCCCTCAGTTTTCTTAATTGTAAAATGAAGATAATAAAAGCCTGTCTTTTATAAGGCTGTATAAGGATGAATTGAGCTAATACTTAAGTTAATACTTAAAATCTCAGTTGTATAAAGTACTTAGAATCAGCCTTGGCACATAAAGAATGTTAGTTATGCTTTTACTATGTAATTATTAACATGCTGTTATACTACCACTATTGCTAAGTAATAGCTATATACATTTTAGCCAATACTATTATTAAACTTGTTCACAAATAATGAAGAGAAGGGGCTTTCATGGTAAATCATGCTAGAATGTGTTGTTCTCTGTTATGAAAGATAAAAAACTTATAAACTGTGTCTCCCTGATCTTTAAGCACATATATAGATTCTACTAAGATAAAGCAAACTATAATTTTAACTAGTAATTATAATCATTCATAGCAAACTCTCGATCAGCTTTTGTATTCTTCGCTTAAATTCACAAAATTTGCTTTTGTCTTTGAGAAACATACCAAAACACCCAAATCTATAATTTCAATGTGGTCTACAGTTGTAACTATACAAACTCTACAAAAAAGGGGAGGGCAGATACATTGATGGAAGTATATGGAAACTACAGGAAATTCAGCTCTTCTAGAATTTTTACTTTTCCTTACAGTTTGCTTCACACAAACTAGAAATCAGTGTCTTCCTTTCCCATAACATCTTTCATTACCTCATACTATTTTGAGAGCCTTGGTTGCAAAATTAGGAATCCTTTGTCTTGATAAAAATTAAACAGACAAAAAAATAAAAAGAGACATATATAAATTGCATACTTAAGATTGGCATTTATAGATTGAGATACCAATAGTGACATTAAAGACACAAGAATAGATAATTACAAGAATTTTTCCATGTAAGAATTGACTCACCTTTACTGTGCGCTGCTAAAGAGTAGATTCTGGGCTAGTCAACCCTGCAGTGGATAAAAAGAAAAGGTATCACTCATTTTATCATGATCTTAGGCATCATACCACATGCTGGCAAGACTACGATGAATAAGACACAGTCTAGGTCCTCACAGTCATGTGAGAAGCCAAGCTACAGTTTTCACAGATCTTTAATTTTCAGAAAAATCCATGGCTTACAGAATCTCGCAAGTTGAATGAAAGAAACCAGGCTCCAACTTTGTTTTCGCATTTGAATAAGGTTCAGAAAGAGGCAATACCAAACTCTGGTGCTAGAATTAAGGGAAGTGACTACCCTAGGGGTGGGTAATTGGAAGTGAGCACAAAGCAGGCTACTTGATATAGGTATTGATTATATGAGATTGTTCACTTTGTGAAAATACATCTGTGATTTGTATGCTTTTTTTTGTATGAGTGTTATTCTTCAATTAAAAAAAATCCCATGATTCATTAGAATTCCAAAAGCATTGTCTTTACATTTTTCCAAATTTCTAAGGAAATGTGTGATAACATTTTCTTACTTTTCTCTTTCTCCAGGTCTCCAGCCTTTCCTGAGTGCAGCCCTCACGCTTCTACTGGACCAACTTAAATATAATATAATAGCCACTTCCTTGGGTTCTGCCAAATATTGATTAACATGCAGATTTCTTTGGCTTCACAGAGCCTATTAGAGGTTCAGGAAGTACATACAAAAGTGGTTTATGCTATAGCAGTATATATAACTTTAAATGTAGTAGGTATCATAGTTCATGACCATGTCCTCTGTCCACCCACCAATATGGAGTTCTAATGCACCTAGTTCTAGATTCATTCTGGATCTCCCATTTTATCTTTTCTCCTGTATATTCTTCCCACTCCCTCCATATGAGCTGTCCCTTGGGAACCACCTGCATCTTCTTCAATTTCCCTGACTCCAGCCGAGGAGAGAAGTTCCATGCATACTTTGACCGACCTTATTCTGACAGAATCTCCTCTCACCTATGCACTGAGTGTTGAATGAGGCTTTTCCAGTGTTTTGGCATGGGGTGCAGGGGAAGCCCATTTCCATGCAAACCCTGAAAGTGCAGAAATTTAGCACCTTCTGACACAATCTTCAACCAACAGGCTGATTGGTAAATGCTACAGCCTGACATCTTTTAAGTAGACAATTCTGGGAGATATTCTATATGATCCTCAGAGAAGTTTCTGGAATGCTGCTCTTATGTCGGTGCCTAATTTAATAATGCACACCCTTTTCTCCTTACTTTTTTTTTTACTCTTATTGATTGCTAACTCCTGCCCATTGTGTTTACCTTCCAGATCAAGTACTTGTGCAGAAGTCTTTGAAGCTTTGCTTTCTGTGAGGGATGATGGCTGAAGTAATTGGTACCTAGCAAACAGATGCACAGGATAGGACCTCAGAACTAAATCACTTACCAGTCAGATAGAAATATGAAACCCACTGGTACTGGACAGTGTGGGGATGGTGAAGTCTAGGTATGTTATGGCATTACAGTAATGAAGTCTCATCACAGTAATGAAGTAGAAGGCTGGTGGAAGGCCAAGTGTGGCTCTAACACAACAGTAGTATGAAGGCAATGGTAATTTTAAGGATTATGAATTGAACTGGCTGCTATTCATGCTTTGGAAGACTTGAGCAACAAAAATGAGAGTTAGATTAGACAACAGATTAGGGCATGCTGAGAAAAGAAGGCCTTCCAGAGCAGCATCTAAAAAGACTGTCATTTCCTGCAGCTATGGAGCAGATTTTATTAAAAACCAGACCCAGGAGTTTCAAAGGAAAGTCAAAGTCCAGCCTTCACAAGTTTCCTATACTTTGCCTTGAGAATCCACAGTCTCTCTCACTATCATTGCAGTCTTTACATGAACCATGAAAGGCAAGGCCAATGTGGCAGAATGTAAACTATGCCTGCTTCCAGAGACATGAACTCTCTTCTGAAGGTTGACCTAGCTACTCTCCTTTGGAATATCTGCCCTATCAATATCAGAACTTAATGATTTCTCTATATGGTATCACTATTTACTCTAGATTTGCTTTTACTGTCCCTGACAGAAGTTCCTCTACCTGCACTACCATGTAAGAGCTTACACAGTGCCTTATTTATTTATTGGCATTCTTCCATGATATTGTCTCCAAATAAGGGACCCATTTTGTAGCAATGGGTGTGTGACCATGGAATGTACTGGTGCTAGCAATGCATATATAACTATATAACTCTCTTTCTCTCTCTCTCTCTCTCTCTACACACACACACACACACACACACACACACACACACACACACACACACATATATATTTTGAGCTAGGATGGATAGATATATGTATATGTCATATACATATATATGTATATATTACAGAGGTGATAAGTCTAATAGAATGAGAATAGCCTATTCAAATATCATCTGGATGCTGGCCTGGAAACTGAACCCTGCAGTGTTGGAATGCTGAATCAACAGCCAATATATGGTGCTGTGTCCTCAAAATCTAGAACATCCACATTGAAAAATAAACATTGGATATATGGTTGGCCCCTCTCACAACCATTTTCAGTGTCTCATTTGCAGAATTTGGTTTTCAATCCTAAGAAGTGTAGATCTACAGGTCCTTTTTTCCAGAGGTGATATCTTCCATCAAGGACGAGAACACCGACAAGGGGTAATATCAGTAATTATCCATCAGTTCCCTATTGACCGAGGATCATCCAATGAACCATCAACTTTCCTACACATACAAGCTTTGCATGCGTGCAGGCCTAGCAGGTTTCCCCTGGAATCTCATGCCACAGGTCAAGTTTTCCACTGGATTCAAGGTTTTCTCCTGACCTTGAAGCTATGATGATTTCCGGATCCCTCTAAGATCTTCATTCCAGGGGACTAGTAGATAAAGAAAGGAGTTTCTGACTGCCATTAGGAGCTGGGAGTACTACTACATATGGGGCCAGGAAGGGATTAACTAGAACATTTCCTGGTGTTTCTCTACCTAGTAAAATGGTGAATGGGCAGCTGCAGTAACTACCATTCAATAATGGTGGAGCTATTGAGGGCTCAGACCCCTTAGGGGTCAAAGTTTGTATCATCCAGGCAAGCAGGCAGAGTAGCTGAAGTTATAGTTGAGCAGGAGGAAAGTAAGAATGGGTGATGAAGACAGAAGATGACTATCAGTTAAGGTCTTACGACAGATATAACAGGGAAGGGGGGAAGTTGTGTCTTATTTCACAAACACTTCCCCTACTAAGTCTTTTGAAGGTCAAAACCTAGAAGACTCTCTTAGGAATCAGACTTCTTACGAGTCAGGAACCTTGCAATGGGTAAACTGTGTCAGATAACTCTTGTTCACTAATTCACCTTTTCTTGGCTCATCTCTGATTCCAGGCATGGCTACAGTAAATTAATTCTGCATAGGCTTCAATTTACCTAGAACTGACAGTATCTTGTCTCAAGCATGCACCAAAAATCTTTCATGTCTTCTTTGACATTGTACTATCAGATGCTGGGCAGAGCTTAGTCAGGGGAGATGAGAACACAGCCTGAAATGTGAGGGAGTTAAGTTAATGCCCGCCAGGACAGCCCTGCACCAATTGGGGATAGAAGATGATTAAGAAATGCTTTTTTTCGGGGTGCCTGGGTGGCTCAGTGGGTTAAAGCCGCTGCCTTCGGCTCAGGTCATGATCCCAGGGTCCTGGGATGGAACCCTCCCTCCCGCATTGGGCTCTCTGCTCAGCGGGGAGCCTGCTTCCCCCTCTCTCTCTGCCGGCCTCTCTGCCTACTTGTGATCTCTCTCTCTCTCTCTGTCAAATAAGTAAATAAAATCTTTAAAAAAAAAAAAAAGAAATGCTTTTTTTCCTCCTTTCAATTCTTAGGTAAAAATTTATTTAACACACAGCAATGTATTTTTTTTCTCCTTCCCAGTTTCAAGTTCTGGGGTCACTTACCCTTGCTCCCTGGGACCACCTCTCAGAAAGACGTGTATCCGAGTCTTTGATGCAGATTCTGCATTCATTATTAAAAGCATACCTTCTTCCCCTCATTTCATTCAAAGAAGCCTCTTCCTTCTTCTGATGTCCTGACACGAGCTAAAATTGCCACCCAGAATATCTCACCTGTCCCTAC
>CM053609.1:60635058-60746176 GCA_028646535.1 Procyon lotor
AGGCTTCAGAAAGTATATCCTCCAAATGGAGACATTCTCTTCCCTAAGCAGAATTCAGATTCTGCTTCAGATTCAGAATTCAGAATTCAGACAGATAAATTTGTCACTAGCTGATTGTCTTAAGCCTAAATGGGTTCAATTTATTCCTATTTAAAACATCCACATCCATAAACACATCTATTCACCCATATTCCAAGAGAAAACAGAGTCACCAAGGACACAAAAACTATGCACTCAATTTTATATCTTTCTTCTCAAAATAATAGCTGACATTTATGGAGTGTTTACCATACGCCAGGTGCCATTCTAGAAAGTTACATGCAATATCTCATTTTATTTTCACAAAACTCTGGGTGGTACTATTATTGTCCCTAAATGTACAGAGTAAAGAACTGTAGTTCTTTGATATCAATGGCTTGCTAAAGGCCATATCTACAACATCTGAACAGGGACTAAGCCTACGACTCTGCCTCTGGCGTATGCACAGCAGAGTTGCTTTAAGAACTACTAGTTATTGTTTTCAACTCCTCATTCCTCATTCTTTTTGATTCATTACTATGGCTTCCCATGGAAACAGCACTTGCTAGGGTCCTAGTGTTGTCCTAATATGCTAAATCCAATGGATACGATTCATCCTTATCTCACTCTGAAGCCTGTGGGGCTTGTAAAGCTGATTAGTTCCCCATCTCCTTCTGAATGTCTTCTACCTTACTGGTGACTCTTACTGTTTGTTTGTGGTCTTTTTCATAAGTTTTTTGTTTTTGTCCCAAAATTTAAATATTGTGATTACAACTTTCAGTCTCAACTTTCTTTTCACTTTATAACATCTCTTTGAGTAGCTGCAACTACTACTGTTAAACAACAAAATCCATCAGAATATTAAGGATCTAATCGGCATTCTTAAACAATTCATGAATCAGGCAGCATCCCATCCCATCTAGCAATTGGAAAGATTTGTCAAGCTGAGCTGCAGAAATGGAAAGGTTTTGAAAGGTAGAGAGGGAATGGGAGAACAAAAAGATATTATTAGCAAAAAACCTGCTGCTTCAGGTGAGGTGGCCCTTCAAAGGGGAACAGATAGGACCCATCAGTAAATTTCCTAGCACAGGACATTCCAGGTTGACTGGTGCAAGGTTACATTCCAGGGGCAGGGGCTGAGACCACAGTTAGGTTAGGAGTTACATCTTGGTTTCCTGATGTGGGGCTCTTAACATAAGTGGCTGATTTCATTTCTGGTCTGTGATTATCTTTCTAGCATTACCTGACATTGACCTCTTGACCAGCATTTATAAGAACCAAAATTTTATCTGAATTTCCAAAAATTAGTATTTCAAATTTAATTCATCAATATCCCCTGAAGTTACTATTATTATTATTATTATTTTACATCAGTCATCTACCTACCCACAGTAGAAACTTGAAATCTTTACCAAAGTATGTAGGGAAGTTCATTTCAGACTATCCAGTCTTAAGTATGATCAACGTTAAGGTTAATGTGTGCAACATCCTCAGAGAAACCTTGGCTCAGTCAGAGTCTTCATTGCAAGAGCTGGAATGTTAAGTAAATACTTTGTGCTCAGTGAGAAATGGGGATGACTTCAATGGGGTGTGACTGGATGTTCTAGACTTACTTTGCAGGTGATTCTGAAAACAGTTATTCTGGAGATTAAGGAAAAATCTATTCAGGGAGAAGGGGCTTTCTACTAGATAATTTTTGATTGCTTGCTGCTATTATCATTCTTACTAAACAGTGATGTTGCTTCTTAAAATGTCTTCTCATGATCTATTTCCACCTAAAAGCTTTGGACTGTAGGTATTTATGAAAAATCTGTTCTGACTTGCCTCAGCCCTGGGACTAGCCTTAATAGAATATGCAGCAGTGTTTATTTGCAAGCTGATTATGAAACTTGTTTTCCTTTTAACTCTTCTTGATTTATTAACCTCATTTAGAATTTTAGTTTTAGATCCTCCGCAATTGATTAAAACAAAGTACTGTTATCCTTCTAAGCATAGAAACTGTTCCTGCCTTCTGTTCATGTGGAAGTCAGTTTTTGAAGACCAGGTTTGTTTTTTGTTCTTGATAAATGTATCTTGTGGACGGCGATGCTTTGCCAACTGCTAAAGTAATCATCGGAAATAAAGACAATGGGGAAAGTCATAAGAGTTATTGGGAATTATCAAAATGCATATCCTTCTCTGTACTGTCTTTGTCAGCCATGTCTACTACTAATGGCACAGTTTTAAAAAAATCATCCTATTTAAGGAGAAAAACATACCTTTGGGTTCTTAGGAGTAGAATCGGATGAAGCCAGTTATTTGGATGGCAGAACTTTCCATTTGCTGAGACTGAACTCTTCCGGAGGCCCTTCAGACCATGGGGAGACATATGAACCCTATAATTGGGTCCTCTTTGGGGCCTCTGTTTGGATGCCAATTTGGGGGGGTGTTGATCTACATGTTGCTCATTTTATATCTACTATAAAAGGAATTATACTTACCTGATTATTAATATTATTAGTATTGGTACTCTTTTTTCAAATAAAACTGGGAATCTCATTGACTTACTGATAGTCTAGCACTTGTTTATTTCACTGTTGTTTCTTATAAAAATCAATGATTGCCGGGGTGCCTGTGTGGCTCAGTAGGTTAAAGCCTCTGCCTCTGGCTCAAGTCATGTTCTCAGGGTCCTCAGGGTCCTGGGATCAAGCCCCGCATTGGGCTCTCTGCTCAGCGGGGAGCCTACTTCCCCCCCTCTCTTGGCCTGCCTCTTTGCCTACTTATGATCTCTCTCTCTGTCAAATAAATAAATAAAATCTTTAAAAAAAATCAGTGATTGCCCTTATGACTAAGGCTAAGGGTATCAGAATGAGGTGATCTGAAGTTATTTTCAAATGTATAGTCTTATGGAACCAGTATTAAGAATTTTGGTTCTTTTACTTAATATACTCATTCCATATCACATTGCTGTTTTCAAATGTCATTCTCATAGACCAGTTGTTGGCTTTTAAACCTTTTCTCTGCTCAGAAAAGTAAAAAACAAATAGTTTAGATGGCCAATACTTTTTTTTTAAATGCACACCAGAAATATCTTTAAGCAAAGATTATTTAATCCGACTGAATTTTTTAGAAAGGATTTTAATTATAAAACTTTCCTCTTGACTAACTAATCAACATTTTGTGCTTTAGTTGTATAAGAAAAAAAACTCACTTTATCTCTGTTTGGTAAATATTTTAAAATGCAATGCCCATACACACAGTTTGGTTCTTCAATTACTTTTCCTCCACACTGACAAACCATCTAACGCTATTTAATGGCCTCTCCTAGAGCGCTTCATGATTCAGAGTCTTCCAGCTGTGACAAATCAAAAGGCACCTATGTATTCTTTGGGGTTTTTATTTTCAAAAATGTCAAAAATTCAATTTAGTTTTGATTTTGATGTACATTAATCTTCACAACCTTTTATGCATCAATTAACGGGTAAAAGTTATGAGGGTATCTCTTCACTGAATGTGTCATGGAGGCCTTTTAGTCTTTTTTTAGTACATATTCTTTGCTGTTTTCACAATGAGCTACACTTTTAAAGGGCCCCTTCTTGGGCTTTTCTTTTTGGAAGCCTGCTTTATATAACAGAAGTTTCGTTGGAGCTCCCTAAAAGTGCATGTCCTCTATGCAGAAGGGTTCTTGTGAGGCAGGGTCAGAGCAGGGACCCTCACAGTTGAAATTTAAAGTTTATACTTAAAGTTTACTCCTTTGAATTTTACAGTATTTATCATTCATATATGATAGAACTGGAACAACTTGAGCAAGCATGTAGCCCAACTCTTATTTTGCAGATGAGAAAGAAGGGGCAAGTTAAATTGGATAGCGTGGCTAAAACCAGCCAATTCATAGCATATTCAAGACAAAAGCTCAGCCTCTTTGAGCTTCTCTAAAATATCACACTACTCTTTTCACTTTGAAACAGGTTTTGTGGTTAGAGGTTATAATTCTTTCTTGCCCACCTTCATAAAGTAGTTAACTGAACTTCAGTGTTGTCTTCCATAAAGAGATTTGAGTTCCATAGAAATAAAGGCCATTCATACTTCTTAGAATGTCTCCAGAACATTCAGTAAGATGTTTTACCTTTAGCCTAATTAGCAAGAATGAGATAGGTCCGAATTATGAGGGAAATGTGAAGCAGCTCCTGGAACGAACACTTTTTTAATTTTATACCACTCCCTTGGCCTAAAACCCTTAACACAGAAGAAGCATGGTATGGTTACTTGGCTTTCCTCCCTCAAATTCATCAGGAAGACATAAATCACTTCTGAATACTTCTTATTTCTTCCCATTCTTTAACTTTGAAGCCAACTTTCCACTTAATCTATTATTCCTGGACCCAAGACATGGTAATTAACCTCAGAGATGGAGTTTAGTCAAAAATGCACTCTGCAAACAGTGTTACATTAGAAAAATTTTAATTGTGTTCAGCAACATTTCTTAATTTAATCTGAAAGGTTACGGTATCTTCCATATCAATCAATAACCATTTAATTTCTGGATGAAGGTTGAAATGATTTTCTCTGGCTTACTAGCTTGGCATAAGTCTAGGCTCAGGGCCATTCATTCACCTTGCAAAGTCTTCGCTTGAATTCCTCTAGGCTCTGAGAGAGTGGGGCATCTTTTAAGAAATGGGTCATTTGATTATGACAAGTCATAAGACAAACCCAACAACAGTTTTTCTCTTTGAGGAGCCTTAAGTCTAAGTTTAGTGGGGCTTTTTTATTATTTATTATTTTTATTATTTTTACTTTTATTTTTTTTATAATGTACAATAATTGGAATTATAGGGGCAAGGCTGTGGGATTAACCATTGAAGAGCCAATATGTTGAGTGATATTACTTGCATAGTTATGTTTATTTTTTAATTTTTATTTATTTATTTTTTAAAAGATTTTAGTTATTTATTTGACAGAGAGGAGAGAGATCCAAGTAGGCAGAGAGGCAGGTAGAGAGAGAGGGGGAAGCATGCTCCCTGCTGAGCAGAGAGCCTGATGCAGGGCTTGATCCCAGGACCCTGAGATCATGACCTGAGCCCGAAGGCAGAGGCTTAACCCACTGAACCACCCAGGTGTCCCCCATAGTTATGTTTATATATATAATATATAATAATACTTACCTTGTTGTTGTAAGGTTTTGGATTGTTTTTAAGAATTCAATGTTCAAATGTTATTTTCTATTTGGAACATATGCTTTTCAAACAAGACATTTTTACATGATGTAGCATTTCTGTTCACAAACACTATTAATGATGACCATTATGTTAATAAAATGCAGTGATGATTTGGGAAAATTTCCACCTAGTTCTGATCATTTTTCTCATATCCCAGTGCATTGCATCATCTTTCTAATCTATTGACTTTGTTCTCAGTAGAAGCAGAAAAATAGCCTATGATATGCTTTAATTTAAATCCTCTAGTTCAAAGAAACTAGTAGGAATCATTGCATTTGAAAGCAATACGGAGGGACCTTGGAGATCTAGTTTTACAGATGAGGATGACAAGTCTGAGTTAGATTAAGTGACATGCCGAAGGCCACATAATTAATTAGTGGCAAATTTGGCACTAGAACCTTACTACATCAGAACTCTTTCCACTAAAACCTTACATTTCTTGAATATTTAGAGCATTTATTTTGAGAAAAAAATAGCTTAAAATCTGAGCAAAGACATGCCAAGAGTTCCATTATACTTAAGCTTTTAAATGTTGCTCTTCTGGCCATAGCTTCTTGGCTAGATTTCATCTCCCTGCATACAACTCCCCCCTGTAAGAGCTCATACAAATATTGATGACTGCATGGGGGCTCTGCCTGGATTTTCCATCATGTTCGCAATTGTTCCAATCCATCCATCACACCAAGTAAGGACCTAAGTATTCTCAACTATGCATTTGTTTGCACTCCATACAGATGATTACCCAGCACCTTCTGCTGATTCTACTTTGAGAAGGACTCTAAAATCTGTGTCTTGTCCTCTGCGGCCTTATCATCCTTCTCCTGGACCGCTGTAAAGGGACTCCCCTTCTTGGGTCTTCCTGTCACATGCTTGCCTCTCCAAGTCTACTTTCCATGCTCCTCTAAGTTAGTTCTTTCTGCAAGTAAATCTGATTATGAGCATTTCTGTACTTATAAAACTTCATGACTGTAGTGCCTTCACATTCTGGCTCAATCCGCCTTCCCAGGGTAGACTTGGTCCCTGAAAGACCCATGCTATAGTTGGGTGGCCCAGCTTTTCAACCTTCTCTGGACAAGCCATAACCTTTTATAACCCCAGGCTTGGCATAGGATTTCCTTCTTCTGGAATACCATCCCTTCCATTCACTGCTTCTAAAACTCTTATCCTAGCTCAAAACACAGCTTAAGAAAAAAAAATCACTTCTCTAAAACATTTCTTGAGACCTTCGGCAGTAGTGACTCCCCTTTCCTTGTCTCCACCTCACTCTATTCATGGATTTCCTATGACATTTATGGAATTATTTATTACAATTCAATACCTATCTTATTATTCTATTCAAAACTTCTTAAGGTCTAGTGAATAAAAGGCAGGCAACAGAGGCAAAGACACTTGGGATTGATCCCTACTCACCAGCCGCTGGTGATGTGACTTTGATACAATCTCGATGATCCTGTTTGTTGATTTGCGTCAGTCGATAAGTGGAGATATTCATCCCTGTATTCTCACCTTTACTTAGGTGCTAAGCATGTTTGCTGAAACGAAAATAATATATGTACTTACACCTTTACAAACTTGGCTACATAAAAAAATACATCAATACATCTTCCCTTGTTTCTTGATAACTGGCTAAGCTTTCATGTTCCGGTTTGCTGATAGTGACTGCCAATCAGAGGTGACTTGATCACTTTCCTTGTGAAGAGCAGTATTTTGGAAATGACTCTTTTGATGCAGGATTCCCTCCCTGCTGCGTCCTTCTCCCCTCCCCCCCAAGGGCAGAGCAGAGAATTTAGGTCTTTCTGAAGCACCTGAGAGATGCTAGATTTGTATGCCAGCTTCGCTCCTGTCTGCCTTTAGCAGATGTGTAATGTTTCCCACCTGGTCTTGGGTTATAGTCTCTGGCCCTGCACTATTCGACACCCATGTCCTTAGATGACAGAAGAATCAGCGGAAATCCTGAGTAAATTTGAGAAGATGTCAGAACAGAAAGAATCATGGTGTAACTCCAGGTTGTTTTTCCTCTGGAAATTGTCTAAGTCCCATTTCCCTTTCCACATGCTGCTTGAGGCTAGAAGTCTGAAATCAACATATCAGCAGCCTTGGTTCCTCCTGAGGGCTGTTGGGAAGGATCTATTCCAAGCTCCTGGCCTTGGCTTGTAGATGGCTGTCTCCTCTCTGTGTCTCTTCACATTATTTTCTCTGTCTATGTGAGTCTGTCTGCAAGTCCAAATTTCCCCCCTTTTGTAAGGAAAATCATCGTATCAGATTAGTGTCCACCCTAATGACCTCATTTTAATTTGATTACTTTTGTAATGATACTATCTCCAAGCAAGGTCTATCTGCAAGTAGAGTCTTTATTAGGGGTGAAGACTGACAGATCTTTTTTGGGAAGGAGGACACGTTTCAACCAACAGCACTTGGTTTCTCTAGCTGCATGTCACTGACTGCTCACCCTCTGGGGCACTACTACACTCTCCAGAGACACCCTCTGGGGTACACTGGTTTTGCAAGGTTTCACTAAGGTGCCTCCCTCACTGGTGCCCTTCTATTATTCAGGAGTGAGGGTGAAACTGGGGCTTAGTAAGATATTTGCAGTGTCCTGAAGGACAATCTGGAAGGCAAACCATGGTTTGGTCCTGTCTACTGTGCAGCTTTCCCAAAGGTACTGAGGTTTCCAGTAGTGTTTTTATGATCACACTCCTCCCCTGGATTGGTGTAGACAGAGTCCTGCACCCTTCTCAGGGACCCTCAATTACCTACACCAGCAATATCCATCCAAATCTCTCTTTTTTTTTTCTCCTGGCCAAACATGTGTCTCCATTTGAGCAGGAAAAAAAAAATGACTATCTCATTGTGTCTTCTCTGTAACATAGCTTAAGTGGAGCTACTCAAAATTTATTATGGACAAAGAAAATTAAGCTGCTTATTAAAATTCATATTCTTGTCCTTGTCCTTGAAGGCTTGGGATAGGGCTTCACAATCTGAAAATTTGTTTTAATTTTTTTTAACATATAATGTATTATTTGGGTACATGTCTGTGAATCGTCAGGCTTACACATTTCACAGCACTTAACAGCACATACCCTCCCCAATGTCCACAACCCAGCCACCCTATCCCTACCCCTCCGCCTCCCAGCCACCCTTAGTTCATTTCGTGAGTCCAGGAGTCTCTTATGGTTTGTCTCCCTCCCTATCGCTTCCTGTTTCATTTCTCTCCCCCACCCCCCAAACTCCCGCCTTGCCTCTCAAATTCTTCATATCAGAGAGATCATGTGATAATTGTCTTTCTCTGACTGACTTATTTCGCTTAGCATAATACCCTCCAGTTCCATCCACATCATCGCAAATGGCCAGATTTCGTTTCTCTTGATGGCTGCATAGTATTCCATTGTATATATATACCACATCTTCTTTATCCATTCATCTGTTGATGGGCATCTAGGGTCTTTCCATAGTTTGGATCACAATCTGAAATTTTATGACATACCCTGGATGCTTCTGAAACACATGGACTGCAGACCATGCTTTGAGAAACATAGGTTTTACTTATAAACCTATGCTCTGAATTTTCGATTGTTCCTTAATATACAAGACAGTGTTTGAAAGAAGAAAATAAAAAGAGAAACTTTATTTTCTCTCAAGTGCTTGGCTCTTGAAAATAAAAGCCATCACTTCTAAGATCATTACTTCTGCTAGAGATTTCCCATGCAAAATTTTAAAATCCAGTAAGCTGACTCTTTGTGGGTTTTGTTTTGTCTTGTTTTGTTTTTGCATTATCTCTTCTCTCACTTCACTGTAGATGGCGAGCTCTCCCCTCTTCTTGAATAGGGAGCAAAAAGTAGGAGAATGACTTTTTAAAAACACAGAGTTTATTATTAAATATTGTCATGCTACATTCATGTTCGTGTGTGTGTGCGTGTGTGCGTGTGTGTCTATGAAAGAGGAACAAAGTGGAATTTGGGAATGAATGGGAGGTGCAGAGTAGGAAGAGAATAGTAACAATAGTACGTAGAGCCAGTCACAACTTATCTGGAATCCCAGCTATGCTATTTCTCTTTTGAGTCAAGTGAGAAAATAATTTGATTTATCTTAGTTCCAGTTTCCTTCCACTCAACCACAAGATTCTTTCAAAATACAAATACATTTTGTTTTAATTTATATTCCTTTAATCTGGCACTTTGTAGAGAAATTGTCATTATTTGTTGAATGAATAAATGGATGATGTCATTTCTTTCAATGAAAGGTGACATAAGTTTCATTTTATTCCCAAGTAAGTTATGTTCAGTACAAAATACTGTATTTAAGGAATGAACTTCATCTTGGCCTTATATTGTTTTCAGAAGCCTCACGGGCCAGTCTTTAATGAATATGCTGACTCCCTGGCTACTCCAACAAACATTAAATTTTCCGCTTCTGAATTTCAGTAGAACTTACTTCTTGCACCCGTGATTTAACATGCAGCAAATGTTATCTGAGTGATCCAGGCCTCATTTTCCAAATATCTTTTCTCTCTACTAAGCCCTCAGCTCCTTCCTGACAGAGATCAGAGTGTATACCTGTTTCTCACATTACCTAGAAAAAGACCCTTCACCTAGTAGGTGTTGACTTTGTTATTGTACTAGGTGGCCATAGTGAGGACAGCAAATTTAAAGTAGTGTGTGCAATTTTTTAACAAATTATGCCGCTATCATTCTCTCAGATGAAGAAATCCAGACTCACAGAAGTGCAATGCCTTGAAATAGGCCCATAACTAGGAAGGGGCAATGGCTCAGGTCTTTGGGATCTGATTCCAAGGCTCTTATTGCCGCATTGTGATGAATAAGTTATCTGTTTTGTGTTTAAAAAAAAAAAGAAATTACATTGTTTACAATGAAGTTAGGTCTGACACCAACTTAATATGATAGGACTCAGATAGGATTCCAACAGGACTGAGATATTCTAAGACAGGTCACCAAAGTATGATGTGTAATTTACCTTCCCTTTATGGCTTTTATTTATTTAAATATTTAAAAAAATTTTTTTGAAGATTTTATTTATTAGAGAGAGATCACAAGTAGGGAGAGAGAGAGAGAGAGAGAGAGAGAGAGAGAGAGAGAGAGAGAGACTCCCTGCGGAGCAGAGAGCCCGATGTGGGACTCGATCCCAGGACCCTGAGATCATGACCTGAGCCAAAGGCAGAGGCTTTAACCCACTGAGTCACCCAGGCGTCCCACTCCTTTATGGCTTTTAAAAGGAAGAGTGAGTCCTGTCAGGCATGGTCTTGGCATTGCCCTACCAGAAGCAGAGAAATTAAATGTGTCTCCAGATTCCTTTTGGTTCTGTACTCTTCTAACTTGAAGCTATATTTAAAGAAAAGGAAGTTAAACTCTGAATCCTATCTTTTTCTGGGCATTTTGTAAATCATATGCAAGTCATAGGTGAAATTAGCACCAGTGAACCAAAGTTAGGAGGTCAATCAAGGCTGAAATCAAGTTGCTAGCCAGAAGTAGGCAGTGTACATGTGCTGCTATTGATGGAATGAAAAGGAATAAAAATATGCAATGTTTATCTTCAGGTCATGCTTGAGCACTGGATTTTGAAGTCACCCTGGCTTAGACCAGATTTCGGACTCCAATAAGTAGGAGTTTGTGAAGATCTCTGAGAACTTGAAAAAGTCTTGGTCATTTGCCTTTGTCAATCTCCAGTCGAGGTTGTGTTTTCCCCATCCTGAATATAACTTCATTTTAAATTTTTAACCTCCTTTCCAACTATTTCTATTTCCTCTGTTGTTAATATGCAGAATCCAAAGGCCAATGGTCAGAAAAGGGAACAGCTAAATACTTATCATTCTATACAGCAACTTGAGGAGTTTTGAGAAGTAAAGCATGTGGAACCCCATTAACAGAGAAAACAGGACTGAAAGAACCAAAGGACAAATTGTTGGATTCAGTACGTCTTGTATAACAACACATTACCAGAGGCAATAGGTATGAAAGATCAGTTCAGCATCAGAAGTGCTAAATGATATTCATTTCCATCTTCACACACACATACACACACACACACACACAAAGATTGCGTGGGAATATTTTTTTTTTAATTTTGAATGTCAGAGATAATTTGGATAATATGATTTTTTTTGACCCACACTCTAAGTCAAAGCCTCATCCCAGTGGATAATAGAGATGAGATGAATTAGGGGACTATAGCCAGTTACAGAAAAGAAGCAGAACCTTTTAAATACTAATAGATGAAACAGGCAGTTCAATGCAGATAAATGCAGAATAATGATGCTTTTGATGGGTCTTTATCACAGAAGGCCATGTTCTTCATAAATTATGAACCATAAAAAAAGGAATATCAGTCAAAAGACAAATCTGTTTGTCTCATCAATGAATGATGAGAAATAGACAAAGACCCAACAGGAATGCCTAGAATGGCGACAGCTTGATAACTCTATCAGCCACGTCTCTACACTTTACAAAATATAGAAGAACAAAAGATTCTTCAGAATAGGAATCTGAAGACTGCCCCAAATGGCACAAGTACTTCCACGTTTAAAAAAAAATGAAAGGGTGATTTTTGTGGGAAAAAAGATATTGGTTATTCTAACATTTACTGAAGTCAATTTCAAATGCAGATGTTTTTGGTGTTTTCTTATCTCAAGGGGCGTCTGAGGTATATTTGAAGTCATAGTCTTTTTTCTTTTTCTTTTTTAGTTGTCAGATCTCTTTAATCTAGAGTAGTTAGCTTTTGTTTTGGGTCTTTTATGACATTCATTTTTTTTAAACAGCAGTTTTGCAAGAATGTCTCTCGATCTGAATTTGTCTGATGGTTTCTTTGTAATTAGATGCAGGTTAAACATTTCTGGCAGGATTACCATGTCAGTGATATGTATTTCTCAGTGTGTCCCATCAGGAAGCTTATGTCACTTTGTTTCCATTATTGGAGATGTTAAATGTGAGTATTTGGTTAAAACGGTGTCCTCTAGATTTCACCATGGAAAAGTACTTTTTTATTTTGTAATTAATAAACTACCTTTTAGCTGATAGTTTGATACTGTGTAACTGTCATGCTCCACAATAATCTTTCACTCAGTGGTTTTTAGCTTATTGATGATTCTTATCCGAATCAATTATTATGGTGGTGGGTATAATATGCTGCTTTAAATACACACACACACACACACACACACACAAGCTGGAATTTTTCTTCCAGAAAGAACTTTCCCTTCCCTCTTCTTCTTTTACTTTTTTTGCTGCCAGAATGAACTCAGGAATTTGCTTTATTCAATTTTTCTAATACATTTCTGTCATTATTTATTTGCATATCAAATTGTCCCAAATTGCAGAAGCAAGAGCGCTTTCAAGTTAACTCTATCTCCTTGTGACACCTCTCTCTATCTCCTTGTGACATCCTCATTTTTTTGGCATGAGAAGATACTTGTTTAAACAAAAATGCAGTAAATGCCAAGCTTTCCCATTTTGTTGTCATGTCCTTAGGTATATTTTAATCTCAAAGAGTGGCCCCTCTTTGTTTTAAAGTCCTATTGAAGAGACTGCTTTATTTGCTGTAATGTTCTACCTTCTAGATTTGTCCAGTTGTTTCTTCATGGTATCATTTTCCTTTATCACCTTATTTCCTTTTCCTCACTTTCCCACCTCACTGGCTCTGCATTTGCAATCCTCTCTTCCTGAAATGCGTTTTGCCAATATTTCCTTAAGCCTTAAGTCAGAATGTTAATTCCATATGCACAGAATTACTCCGGGTGCTGGTGAAATGGAGAAACCGGTAACAGGGATCTTTCTGGTACAGGAAGTGTCAGCAGATAAAGTCTTATTCTTTCCTTCTTTGAGCCGCAGATAGATGATTTCAGGCAGACTGCCCTGACTCTCAACTGAAGGCAGAAGTAGGTCTAGATTAGTAGGAACTGTGAGCCTTCCCGTAATTGTTAACCCAGAAAGGTAACAGTAGTTCAGCTATAAAGAACCTCACAGCTTGACTTCTCCACACAATTTGTAGAGCACTATTTCCAAGTTATAACTATAGAATGAAACTGGTTTTTTAACTTAAATGTACCCTGGGCAATGACACGTCATATGCCTGAAGTGATATTCTTTAATGTGGATTGATGTTCATTCTTTATGTTAAACACGTAACTCAATTTATGCACAGATATGTCCCTGAATGTTTTGTCAGTAATTGTCACATAGGGAGAAGTTTGCTGGTAATTTTTTTCTTTTTTGGCCAAAAGCCCCCGCATAAAATGAATTTGAGCCTCTAATTTTATTCTAAAACTTGGTATTTCATGTTCTGGTGATTTTTATTTTGCAAAGAAAAAACATACAATGAATTTGAGTTCCTGCTGTATATCTTTTTATTAATAGACTATGATGGATCTTTAGCAAGTAGTCAGTCACATATTAAGAACTAGACTGGAACTATTAATACATTATCTGGAGAAAATTTTTAAAAATGGGAATGTAGGGTGTCTTAGTGGAAAGGGCCATGGTTTGAGAACCAAGAGCCCTATGTCCTGCCTTAAGAGATTGACTGTATAACCCTGAGAAAGTTCTATCTCCTTGTGCCTCAGTGTCCTCAACCTTAAAATAATGAAGGCTGAACAAACTTATCAAATGAACCGTTTTTGAATTTAATTTCCCTATATTTTATTGCTGGTATAGTTTTTGTGGCTTTTTTTTTTAATCAGGCCTTAATCCTACTTTTCAAATTTATTCCAATTTGTCTACTAACATCGAAAGCACGGTTGCCTTTTAAAGCTGACAGGTGTGGGGGAGAGAAGTATTCAAATCACCCAAAGGGCTTTTCCAGCCCCCTCACCCTTTCTGATCTGCCTCTAGAACTCAGAATCCCTGCTGCCAGAGGACATTACTGTTGATGAGTCTCTTTCTCATCCTTCTGGTGTGCTGGGGTGGAAAAAAATTGAGGACCATTGGTCTAAAGCCTTCACAGAGAGCATTCTCTGAGGACAGAGGGGCTTGTGAGATGTATGTCAGAAGCATCCCTTGGAGGGAGGGGATATTGTCTTCCCAGGGTCACTTTTACCACCCACAACTCCCCAACGAGTCTGAGGACCGACAGCAGCTTTCTTTTTTAATGGTCTGATTTAAAATTCTATGTTATTGACACTGATCCTTTTTTTTTTTTCACTCTACATTTTATATCCTCTCTGCTTCTAAGCTGCCTTAAAGATTCCATATGTCATAATTCTTTTGTTGAAAGCCATAGATATGGACTCTGGCTAACTTTACCAAAAGGAAATTTACTGGACAGATACAATGAGCTCAGAGAATATAGAGAAGCCTGAAGAGCCAGGCTTGAAAATAGATGAGAACAAAAGCAGGGCCCATAATACTGGTCTCTAGCATGGCAAGTCTGACCCAAAGACTGGCTCTCAGATAAAGAACAATTCCAAACATTTGCTGTTTCTTCATCATCTTGTTCTCATTAGATTTCAGGGAGTAAACATTCTTCTGGCCTAGTGTGGCTCATACACCCACCTTTTGGGCAGGCGAGAGACGTTCTCGTATCATTCACAGGGAAAAGGAGAACTCCAATAAAAGATCCTGAGGTTCTGTTGGAAAAGGCATGGGGTACACGGCATTATTTAAAAAAAAAAAAAACAAAACAAATCTGCACATATGTTCCTACAAGCATCTTTCTCCTAGTTATGGCAAAGCTGTTTCTGAGAATGGACACTTATTCTACATCTTCTGTTGAGAAACTGAGTTAATTTCTCTACTTACCAATTCTTTTCTAAGAGTATGAATTATCTTCTTGTATGATCCCTATGTCATCCTGATAATTGTTTTTCTTAGAAATGGACAAGGCTGTCCCCATCAGAAAACCACTGTGAATGTGTTTAAAATCTGTTCTTCAGGGGTGCCTGGCTGGCTTAGTCAGAAGAGCATGCAATTCTTTTTTTTTTTTTAAGATATATATATTTTTTAAATTCATTTGGGAGAGATACAGAGGCAGAGACAGAGAGAGCACAAGTAGGGGGAGAGGCAGAGGGTGAGGAAGAAGCAGACTCTTCCTTGAGCTTGGACCCTGACATGGGGCTAGATCTCCAGGATCTGGAGATCATGCTCGAAGCCAAAGGTAGACATTTAACCAGCTGAGCCTCCAGAGGCCCCAACAGCATACAATTCTTGATTTCCATGTTGTGAGTTCGAGCCCCAAGTTTGGTGTAGAGATTACATAAACAAACTTAAAATGGTGGTTCTCCATTTATGGTCAAAAGAGGGATAAAATCTTCAAAGGTTAAACAGAGCAAGCTTTCTTTAAAAATAGGAATCATTTGATACACTAGTTCATTTTATAACCCCCAAGGATATTGCTGCCTAAACCGATATATAAAGTAGTCTCAAGTTTTAAGGATTACGAAGGAGTATGACATGTGGGTAACACTGAGTGGAATTGCTATGTGATATTTGTAGATAGGCTCATAATGTACCTCACGTCTAATACTTTCACAAAGTGATGGTGTTTTTCACCTGCTTTTCAATTTCCTTCTGAAGAAATAATCTAGCGTCTCTTTCTTACATCATGTCTATTAATCTACTGAACTTTAATGGTGTTTTTTTCCCCTCTCTCTACTGCAAACAATTACCACCGGATGTAGTTATGTTTTAAGAAGCTTCTTTATTTCTTATGGCCGTCTACTACTTTCTTTGATTATCTAGTCCTTTTTCTTACCTCAGAGAGATCTTGGTTTGTAAAGACCCTTCCAGATTGTATGCAGTCACACTGTGCAGATTGTGTCACATAGAAAACACTACACAAATGAAATCTGACTACCATCTAATTTCTGTGAGGATTCTGAATAGCCTTAAGATTGGAATTTGCTCACTGTGGATATGAATCTGATGAGAATGAGAAGTCATAGGAGTTCATCCAATACCATATTCTTCAAGTTTTGATTATCCAGTCTGTGGGGTTTCCAGTCCTTTGGCTTCCCATCTTTTGACCGTTTCCATTCATCAGTCCCTCCTCGAGGGATGGAAAGAAATGAGATGAAATTCAATCTGGTCTACTTTGTTGTTTAGCTGCAGCTCTGGGAAGAGTGAAAAAAGAGCATTTGTTGAAAAGAGAAGATAAAGTAGAAATTAGTGGCTAAATTTAAAGTAAGGGATTAGCTTTTGAAGTTTTTGATTTATGCAGCCCATGCTCCCATTTGCATAGATAATTGAGTTAGTTTTATAGAGTTTAGACTTCCCTCACTCATAGATATTTTATTCATGGGTTATTGCCCTTAAAAGTATTCAGCCATAATGGAAGTCTTCTAAAGGAAATTCAGCGTCTGAAATGAGGCTTACAACTATGAAGCTGAAGATCTGAGAGGCATGATTTGCCCCCTTCAGTTTAATGATGGCATTGTTGCCTCGGTCACAATGTCTCTTTTGGTCATTTAAATGGCCGAGGAACACGAACCCAAACCATAGTGGTTTGTGCATTAATAAGCACAACAGAAAACCAAATTACAAAGCTATGCTCTTCCTGAAGCCGTTAGCTTGCTGTAATGTTTTTCTGTAGCAGTGACAGATGCTCTGATACCTATATAACCTCCAGAATAAGAGTTTAATGAATGTAGTATTTATACAACTTTGGAAGCCTTGAAATCAGTGAAATTCGTTTCTCTGATTCCTTAGAGTGAGAAATTAGCATTTCTGCAAAGACAATAATTTCCTAACATTTTGCCTCCTATCTTATGGAAAATCTCAGGAGAGCTCGATTCTCTGTTATTAAAAAAAAAAAAATCAAATCCAAACAGAGAATTATAGAGAAGTAAAAGAACAAAATAAAAAACCACTTTCAATGAACCACAGAGTACAGTGCTGTTGGAGGAATGGGGAAGAGCTTCAGCCCCCTGGAGGCTTTCAATCCCTCCGCCCCATCACTGCCCTGTTCCTAAAAGAGGGCACCTGTTGAGGCAGAAGCCCTGCTGTGAGTTTCCACAAAGTTCGATGATCCAAACGATGTAACATTGTGAGCAGCAACTGCACTGGCAGAACATTATCATAATAGCCCGACCTCCTGAGCTTTTCCTGATTACCTGGATCTTACCTCCCAAAGGGAAAATGACTTCAAAGACTGAACCTCTTGCTTGAGTTTTTCAAAGATTCAGGAACTCCAAGCTACAGACTCTCCCAGCTTGTTTTCCACATGCACGACAATGCCAGAAAATGAGCTGAGCCCCCTTGAGAGCTCGGGAGGACTTGGAAGCAGTACCCTCAGCTCGGCTGGTCTTTGCACACTGAGCTGCACACTCCTCTCTGTCAGCATCAATACCAGGAAGAGGAAGACTGGGGATTCCTTTTTCTCTCCCCCAACCCCTCGTCTGCCATCCCCCCACGCTGTTCCTACTTTAACATTTTTCAAACAAAGCTTTAGTTTCCAAAGTCCATTTGGAAAGTCAGACAGATTAGAGTTTCAAAACAGTGCTAGCCCAAATCCAGTTGAAACTTTTAATTAGTCTGATGTTATTTTTAGACTCGCTCAAAGCTTCATAATTGAGCCCTTTGCAGTTGTACAAACAAATAGAAACCTTGTAAGATCTTGAAATTCATGATAGTTTACTAATGAAGTCAGCTTGGAAAACTCTTCATTGAATATTGTAATTTGATTGCCATCTTATTCTGATTGGACCCTGGTTTTGCATTTAAATGAGTATGTATTATTTGAAATGCAAAACAGCATGTTATCTGGGGTATTTTGCAAGAACAGACAAGATTAAAAACATCTAATGTTCCATTTTATAAAAACATTACAAAATGGAAGTGCAGAGCTCACTTTTAAAATTTATTAGTAACAGCTTACAATAATTGGACATTAATTAATCCTAAATTACAAGACATTTCTGTGGAAATGCATATTACATTCTTCCCATCAGTAGTCAGCAGATTCATTAGTATTATTATTTTTGTTTGGGATACTGAAGGCACTAACAACAATTTCTTACCAAAGCAGTCATGGTTACAGAATCGACAGTTACTCGTGAGAGTTTAACACCATAGATCACCAATTACTGATTCTGCAACAACTGACCTTGAGTATCCAATTAAAAAAGAAAGAAAGAAAGAAAAAAATCTGCTGCAGTAGCTAAGGCGGGCTGAATTCAGGAATCAGGGTCTGTGTCGGCTTGTTCCAAGCTTTGATTTTTTGTCAGCCTTTGTGTTTTAGATGGAATGGAAGGAATTTTCTGATTCTATAACCCCTTATTTTTATTTCTCAACTGTGGTTTTTGTGTCTTCCATAGAAAATTGTTTTCAATCACATCACCCAAAAAAAGAAGATTTCTGTTTGAGAGGAGTGTGGCGGTCTCCGGCAGCCTTCTCTGTATTTGATTGTTAGGCTGTCTGAAGTTTCCATGACATCTATTCTCAGACACATAGAGTTACTCATAATATATTATACTGAATTTTTTTTTCTCCTTTAGGGATTTCGCTGACAAAGGGTTGTCAAAACAGGACCTTGGACTTATAAGTGTATTGTCCAGGTCTTTGGAATAATTTACTGAGATAGTATAGAGAGTGAGTTGTATTTTAGGAATGCCTACTTCATATGGGATTTGCACTGTGAGACAAAGATACTCTTTCACCCGTTTCATATTTCTGACCTTAAATCCAGCGAGGTCTTAGTGGATATAGGAACAGGAGTTCCTAGAGGTTTCCAGGAGTAAGAACGAGGGAAGAAGGTAACCACGCCAATGCCTACAACAGTGGTAGAGACGACAGAGAAAATGCATGGTTCGGACCCGTGCTCTTCGGCCGGCCTATGTGATCTCCATCTCCATGTTCATTCAACATCAGTGCAGTCCTGATGGGTGGTTCCGAGAGTTTCATCAAAATACTCTATCATCTGAGGAGTACACACAAGTACCATTGTCACTGGATCCATTTGGTGAACTGTGTCAAAGTAATTTTGATTTCTGAGATTCTAAAGTGAGTGAATGGCTGCACTTAATCCTTTTTTCCCAAGCGAGTGACCACGAAGGCACGAAATACCAACTTATTAAACAAGAAAAATTCAAATGTTCTGAACTCTGATAAAGGTTAAAATCAAATCGTCTGGTTAAAAGAAAAGACACATAAAATTTGAGAGAAATCTTAGTCTGAATGGGCATTCTGCTAACATAGGGATCACATACTGGGTCTGGACTGATTTTGACGTGAGGAAAGGTGCTGTTTAAGTCCATATCTTATGAATTTTGTTTTATGTGAATGAGAGCTGCCAGCTTTCCATATGACCCTATCTACTCAACCAACCAGACTGATCTGAGGACCAGTACATCATCCAAACCCACCTATGAAAGTCTTTCCTACTTTTTTCTTTGACTGGGGGCAGAGGAAAGAGTCATCTTCTCCCTGATAGATACAATGAGAGTATGTGAAGCCAGACTTCCTGTCTCTGTGATTCAAATGTCATAGAAAAAGTTGACCAAAGAGAATATAATCGAAGTGAAGAAGTATTAGCAAGGGATCAGGAGCAGTGTTATTTCAGTCAATTGTTCTGGTTGTTCCAAGGTCACTGCTCCCCTTTCCAAGTTTAATTATTCTTGCCAATAAGTCCTCCTACTTTAGGCTAAGCCCCTTTGAGTTTTATTTCTCTCACTTGCTACTAAGAATGATCGCCATGGTTACACAGAATTCATTTCTCCCTTCTCTCCTCTTACTAGGAAGAGAGTGAACAGGAAGCTGGCCATAAGGAATGAATTTCCTTTGAACCAAATCCCTATCCGGAAGTAGAGGCAAAAGATAAGCATGCATCGAATATCATCTCACCTGTCATACGTCAAACATTGGGTTGTTTTTCTGACTTTACAGCTTTAGCTGCATTCTTGGTTTTAAGATTTTATTTATTTATTTATTTATTTGGCACAGAGAGAAAGATCACAAGTAGGCCGAAAAGCAGGCAGAGAGAGGGGGAAGCAGGCTCCCTGCTGAGCAGAGAGCCTGATGTAGGGCTCGATCCTAGGACCCTGAGATCATGACCTGAGCCGAAGGTAGCGGCTTTAACCCACTGAGCCACCCAGGTGCCCCGCATTCTTGATTTTAATCTCTTACTTACTGGAGGTTTTCCAGAGTATACTTCTAGAATATCTTAGGCCCTCTAAAAGAGATCAAAATGTCCAAATTGAGTACTAGATCACAATATGACTAGTTAAATGTGTATCTTATTCCCTGAAGAACATTTCAGAACCTTCGGACTGATTGTACAAGGAGTGCAGAGGAAAGGGAAAAATCAAAACTGATTATGGGTCTGTGTGAATGAGAGTATGGGGCAAAAGAAGCCCAAATGGGAGGTAGTGAGAAGGAATTGAGGAAGGAATAGAACCAAGATGTGATGGAATCATGAAAGTTATTGTTAAAAAGGATTTAAAAAGAAAGTGATTTTAAACATAGTGCTGAAAATGCAAATGTTTAGGAGGAACTGAATTTAGAAAAAGTGGCTTTGGCAGTTGTGACAACCTTCAAAGATGTAGCTATAGACATGAGGAGTGGGTGAAAGCAGACACTAGCAAACAAACAACAAATAACAACAGAAGGGAAAAAGACAGGGAGACAGAGACATAAAAACAGAGAGAGAGAGAGAGAGAATGAGAGAGGATCCAGAAAAAGGTGCTAGAGATTACAGGCAGGGTAGGAAGGAACCAATGAATAAGTAAATCAATTAGATGACAAGAAGGACAAATGGAAAAATAAAGAGAAGTAACAATGCAATGATATTTTGAAAAGAGAAACACAATTAAGGGAGCTTGGTTTGGGTTAGCTGAATTTCACAGGTGGATTAGGTCATCTGACAAGACTGACGAGGCCAAGTGAAGTGGTGGAGAAACTGAAGATTCTAGGGCATTTTGGAGACATATGCTGTGACAGGGTTAACACGAAATGACTGATACATTCATTATGATATATCCGTGAAGGATCAGTTACTATTTTATAGCATATACTCACTTTAGAACCAGTAGGGGTGCCTGGGTGGCTCAGTTGTTAAGCGTCCACCTTCAATTCAGGTCATGATTCCAGGGTCCTGGGATCGAGCCCCTGCTCAGCAGGAAGCTTGCTTCTCCCTCTCCCAATCCCCCTGCTTGTGTTCCCTTTCTCACTGTCTCTCTCTCTGTCAAATAAACAAATAAAAATCTTTAACCAAAAAAAAAGAACGAGTAAATACATCTTCAAAACTTTCTTAGTAACTTGGCAAAGAGAGATAGAAGAAAAGGAAATGCAAGAATTCACCAAAATCACTGACCATGGGGTTCAGGTTTGGTAGTGAAGTAAATGAAACAAGAAGCATGCTGACATCTTAGACTTAGAACAGGCCTGAGGTACTGGAGGTCCCTTATTCTTTATGTAACTACAAATGGGTTTTGAGTTTTCACAGTACCAGGTAGCATGCTTAGGAATTAGGGCAATAATGACAAATAAGATGTGTTTCCACCAGGGCAGTCAGCATTTAGTGAAAGAGATAGTCATGTACAAAAGCAAAGATATTCCATGGAAGCAAGGAACTGGGAGAAGAGAAAGAAGAAAGAAAATGGTGGTCAGAGAAAGAAGCCCAGGGTCAGCGACTCGGAAAAAAAACAGAAATGGTCAGCAGGTTTTAATCCATTTAAATTGCATATGCAGTATTCATGTAATGGGTATGTGTAATAAAATGAGAGTTAGGGGCAGGGGTGAAGGTAGGAGGGGCTTCGACTTAGAAACCAATGGTCTCTATTGTTGTTGTGACCACAATGGAATTGGCTCTGAGTCATCTCTGGCATTCTCGTTCCTTCTATTTTAAACTGAATTATGACCTAATGTCAATTTCTTAATCCATAAATCTGGCTTGACATTTCATGTGCCTCTAATAGATGATACTGGAAAAGCTGTTTCTGACTTAAGCTCCATAAAGGAAATGAGGAAAATGCAGAGAAGGCTTGAGGCTAATCTATAAAGCAATTTGAGGCCCATGCCAGAAAACACTTCCTCAATTCATCTCAGTAGGTAATCTGAAGAACTGTCACTTCTTGGTGACACACAGAGGTCCAAGTCTGTGTTGGAAGTTCATAATGCAATCAACGACATCTCTGTGTCGATAGGACACCATCTGGAATTTTAGAAAAACAAAACATCAAACCAGTTGTATGGAATCGTAGAGCCAGGGCTCCTGATCCCTTCTCAGTGTACCATTTGAAGCATTTCATTCTGGTTTTTTTTTTTTTTTTTTTTTTTTTTTATAAAAAGTAAAATTTGAGCGTATCAGCACGGAGGTGGACAAACTTAAAAGCCAAACTTGGGGCTGCCAACTCAGGTAGCCACCAGGGTCGGCCACTGGTGGAAATGAGTGAAACAGGCCAAGTATCAGAGAAGCAGCAGCTGGATGGAGAACTCTGCCAGCCTCCACGTCCAGCCTCCTTGTCCGGCTGATGTTAGGAAGGGTGAGAACGGCAACAATCTGGATAAGACTCGGGGCAGCTGCCAGTCAGAATTAGTCCACTGTTGTCCAAGGAAAGCCAGCCCGGTGTTGCTGGATATTCCCATTTTTTCCAGAGAGATCAGGAAACTGGACTTTTGTTTGGAAACAGCTGCGTTTAAAAAACTGGCTTCTAATTTAAAAGGAAGCTACAGGCTGCACAAAACCTATGTGTCAGCCACATTAAACCTCTTAAGTTTTCAGTTTGTATTCTCTGCTTTAGAATTTACTTCTCATGTGGCTGTTTGGATATTGTATGGCCATGGCCCAAAACCCCAAACACTTGCAAGCTTACTTAGGTTTCCTCAAACCAGTCTTGGACGAGCTGCAGAGGAGGAAACCGGATGCAAGGGACACTTTTTTTCCCCCTAATGTTGCTTTTGAGTCTCTTCTATTTAAGAAAATATTTCAGTGTTGTATATAAAGGCTCTTGAGATACACAGATCAATTGTAGAATGGCTCTGCTCCAAACATGTAACAAAGGTAATTTCTGTATTCATTAGCCATCTAGAATCAGCACATCTCTTGTATTGTTTTCTTCTGTTGCCTTGGTTTCCATTCCGAAAATTAGCAGCATTGAACACCTCCCTCCTATTCATCCTCAGGGAGGGGGCAGGGAGACAATTCCTTTGCTAGGGAAGCAAAGCTTGTGTGCAATGCACTGCAGAGTTCAGTCTACTGATTTTCTTATCCTAAGAATCAACTTACCCCTTGGCCTCCAGGAGATAATAACACTGACTCCTTACTCTTGGTCATCCTTTTAATCTTTTAGTTCAGTCTTTTCATTTATTAGGTAAACGGAATTAAGTGGTCAAGAGTCTTAGCTAATGGGTTACCCAATGGAAATTCCATAAACTCGAGTATGTTATAAAAGAAGTGGTGCAAAATCATCTGGAATCATATGCCCCTGAGGTAGAGTAGCACGTGAACTAGAACTCAGTTCTTCTAAGTCACAATCTAATGGTTTCTCTATAGCATTTCTATAGAAATATAGTAGTTCTATAAGGAATACCCACAGACTGCTCAGCCCAGTCTAAGCATTGGGTGCCAATTTTTGCAAATAATAGAAAGACTAAATTTAAAAGGATTTAAAAAATAAAAGGTGATTGTTGGCTCTTCAGTATGAAAAATTCAGAGGTATGGTGGGTTTTCAGGCATGAATCGATCAAGTCTTAGCTCCATTTCCTCCATCTTGATGATGATGATCAAAATCATTTTTATCACCATCATAACAAGTACTGGAATTGTGTTTATATGTGCTCAGCCCTGTTATAAGCACTTTACAAGTATTTACTCATATAATCTTCCCTACACTTCCACGAGATGGGTACTATTATCAACCCCATTTTTTTTTCCCCACGAGAAAATGGAGGTATTGCAAGTTTAAATACACGGCCCAAAGGTTGCACTGCTGGGCCAGGATACAGACTCAGGCTTCTGGCTCAGACCCCTTACTCTTCACTTCTGTACAAAGATTCGGATTGAACTGGTCTAGGATAGGGGCTAAGAATCAGGCCCTATTTAGAAGATATTTCCTGGGTAAATTGGGATGTCCCTCCAGGGTTGAAAACCAGTGGATCAAGTGGTAGAATTGGTGCCGAGGTGGTAATCCTGAAGTTCCTCTCAAGGGACACCGTGTGGGAAGTTAGGTCGAGCTTCTGCTCTGCCACACTCTTCCCTCTCGGTGGAAAAGAGGAATAAATCTCATCAACTGATGGAAGAAACTTCCGGATGGCACTGCTGAGCACTGCTGAACACAAAAACTGGCCCTGCAGGGCAGCTTTGCCTCAAGAACCCGAATATTATTGTCGCAGTAGGTTTTCGGGGTGTCCATTACCAAGGTACTATAATTTTTGCATGATGGCAGTCAGAGATTGATTATAATTAGGAAACAGAGAAGAAATTCCCGGGGTCATGGTGCTTCACTGTAGGTCCCCTGCCTCTAACTCTCAATGCAGAAATCTTTGCAAGAGTACTTTCATGGATCTCAATGACAACAATTAAACTTGAAGAGCATGAGGAGACATTTTAATCAGAAGCTAATTAAGAACAATGGGGGCATATGTATCATTGATTGTGTCTCAAGCACTCTGACTGATCTGGAAGATTATTCCATTAATATATGGATGTAAACAGACACCAACATTTTCTCAGGATGAAGCAACTGTACTTCGAAGGTTCCACCTCCAAATCTGGCTTTTGTTTATTAGATGACAAATAAAAATGAGCAGCATTTACCTGCCTTGGGAGGATATCATGTGCCGGTTCCATGTCTTGGGGTAGGACAGTATCAGGCATAACCAATGAGGCAAGGAGAGCAGTGTTATTTGTTTTTAACGGTTCACTGGCTGCTCCATTATAAAATGAGACTAAAAATATTATCTGGCCCTAAACACAGGAGGATAGATGCTGGGAGTGATAGTAACATCAAAAGAATGAAAAACCCAAAATCAAAGTAGCAATCGTAGTATTATGTGTAATTTCCAACTTCTGTTAGTGTTGGCCGTAATGCAAATACAGTGTGGTGTTTTCAGGATGGAGGAAATTCTCATCTTTGCCCCACAGGATCTATGTACATCAAGGAATCACACATTGCACCTCCCCTTACCAGCATAATTGGGTTCTGTTTTTCTCTACATTAGTTTGGGAGTTTTTAGTCTGTGTTGCCTCAAAAATCATGCCTGCTGACCGGTAGAGCTTGCTCTGAGGCCTCATTCTCCTGGGCCATAGCGCCCAAAGGGGCCTTGGAGGGAATTTCATTCTGCTCTTATCTGTACTGCTGGTAACAGATAAGAGAGATCTTCAGCAATTGAAGCGTGAATTTTGCATATGGAAAACTATATGATTTTCTCTACCATATGATTTCCGATTGGCTTCCCTGCATTTTCTTACAGTCCTTTCCCAAGTGAGCACTGAAGGATGTGTCAGGCAATCTGGGTTGTAATCTCAGCAATGCCGATGTCTACCACCATAAGTTATTTAAACTCCTCTAAGCTTCAGTCTTCTTGCTTCACAAAGTGAAATATAGATGAGATGATCCTAGCATCTTCCAAAATCAAAGTTGTTTGGATGCTATTTCTTTTTCCTTTTGGCTCGTCTATCTCCCCTGTAGTCCCTGACTGTCATACTCATTTTGGTTTCCATATTTTGCCAGGTCTTTTTTGCTCAGGTAGTAACTTTTCTCATGTTCCTTGACATACGCATATTCTCCACATACTTTAAGGTTCTTCTCAAAACCCAATATCTTCAAAGAACTTTCTCAATGTGTGTGCCTAAGGACGGGCATGGGGAGGCAGGTGGATATCAATTGGGCCCAGTGCCAGGGCTGTAAAGATGAAATGAGATAGACTTGACTCTGCCTTTCGTTGAACTTGCAGACTAGTTGAATGTTAACAGCTAATATTTTTTGAAATGATTATATGTTAACTTTTCAGTTGAGAAAACTGAGGCTCAGAGAAGTTAAATAAATGGCCCAAGGCCACAGAGCTAGCAAATAACAGAATCCAGATCTATTAGACGACAAACATTTTTCCTAACTGTCACGCTACAGGACATCATGGCAAAGATGTGGCAAAGGGACTCGCTTCCCATTCCTGTGACATGACCAACATCAATTTCCAAACTATTTCCTCCTGAGCCTGGCAAAGTCACATAATCGCTGGCCAGACAGTTTTGCCAGGCATTTACTTCCAGTTGATAGGAAGTGGCACTTGTAATGAAACTTACAGTATCTGCTATATTAGCTGATGTCTTTTCCAGAACACCAAGAATCATTGAATAATTCATTGGGATTTAATCATATATTTCATTTCATTGTTATTTAACTATTTCTATAACAAGATACATCTTATCTTTCAACTATTTCTAACCTCCTCATGGACAGGGACACGATTTCTTTTATAAAGTCCACTTCATCTCACATTATTGACACAGACTATAAGCACTCAGTAAGCACTGTGCAGGAAGGCACAGTGAAGAGAGCTCGCTGAATGAATAAAGGAAGGAATGCAATCATGCTGTTTTCATAGTGCCCGTCAGGAATGCTTGAAAGTTTTCTGTATGTGACCCAGGTCTCCAACTTCTGAGTTGGAGAATCATTCTATTTTTTCCAACCCTCTGAGCATTGTAAATGTGTGGAGGGATATGTTTTGGGGATTTATAGAGGGAAAAGAAAGAAGGCTAAGGCTTCTAACCAGTGAGACAACAAATAACAAATGAAAACTGATGCTTGTCATTAAGCCAGCCTAGGAAAGTCTGCAATGATAGAGGGAGAAAAAGCTTTCCTGCTAGCCTCTCCTCCCTGCACAGCAGCCTGGATTAAATTCCCCTCCTGGTCCTCCCGTACTCCCCAGGGAATGCCGAGCATCTCCACTGCCTTGTTTAATCTTTGCACCACACCTGCTAGGAGTACGTGACATGGAACACTTTAATAAATCTTTGTTGCACAAATGGCTAGATATTGCTGTAACTTCAGGGGCTTTGGGTGGAGGCTGGGTAATAGGCCTCCCACCTGATTATTAATGCTATGGATTCCCTAATAATAATAAAGAAGCACTTTTCTTTCTACAGTAAAAGATAAAAGGCAAATAAAAGGTTCCTGTCAGGGGCAACATTTTATGGGGACATAATTACACAAACATATAAATGACTCAAAATCCTGCTAGAAAGGAGTATGTAAACGAGGAAGAAAGAATATTGGGGCCGCTTGTAATAAGGAACAAGGTAGGGGATGTTTATTGAATTAGTGGGGCGGAGACCCTGAAGATTATAAGAACAGCTAACAGTTAATAAGCTCTCACTCTGTGTTAGCATTATTCTAAGCAATAATTCGTGGATTAACTTTCCATTGCTTTATGGATTAAATAATATTATAATCCCCACTTTATAGATGATGAGCTCGAAGCATGAAAGACTAAACCATGTATCCCAAATCACGAAGCCAGAAAGTTTTCAAGTAACATTTCAAATCCAGGTGGCCTGCCTCCAGCCCATGCCCTTGACCTCCATGGTCTCCTCCCCTCTGCAGAAGATGAGTTTTTGCCAGCTTCAGCATTCTGCCAAGAGCCAGGCCTAACGTGATTCCATCTGATAAATTCAAGGTTTCTATCCCTCATATAATATGAAGGCAAGATTCACTTACGATTTTTCCTTTACAGTTGTTCCTAATTATTCTATTTGTGTTTACTTGGAATGCCTGAGGGATTCAATAAAGGCATTCCAATCCATGTGCACGATCCTGAAGAAATCAATGGATGGAATGAAAATGAAGTGAGATTTAAGCAAGCTTTCTGTATCGAAATCATATCGTTCACTGGAGACAGTATCCTTCTGCTTCTCTGGAAAAGCAAGCAGCCCCATTCTGTGTGTTTAAGCAAGCAGAAGTCCTAGGCTAGAGAGCTGTTCTAATCAACTTGTAGCTGCGAGCTATATTACTGAACTTTGTGTTCAAGTGATGGTGGATGCAATGCTGATACGCCATAGTTTTCATCTGATGATCCCAATCTACTTAGAGTCTAATAGTTTCTCTCAACCTTTACCATCTTAAGCGCCACTAAGAGATTGAATCATCGCAGGGAGGCCAAATGGGATGCATGCAATGGGTTGTATAATAGGATGGTTGTTTTTGTTACATAATGTAACGATCACTCCAAATAAAAAATGACCGGTGTGTCTCTAAGGAGCATATTTATGTTGGAGCATGTGTGGGCTGAGGTCATTGCAGGACAAGCAGAACAGGCAACCTTATGCAGTCTACCTATGAAATATTATTGAAGGCCCTTTCCCCCCATACTGCAAGAAACTCCTTCTTCCAATACTTACCTATTTATTCTGTCAGCAAGAATTCATTGAGTACTTGTTATGGGCTAGACTTCTGTTGTCGGGATGTACAGCTGTCCCTGAGAGAGAGCATAATAAGGATCAAGTGTGGTGAGAGACATACTAGGAGACACCGTCTGTCCCAGGAAGTCAGGATGGCACACAAAATCTTTACCTCCTAGGTACAACTATCTTCATCTTCCCCCTCTTCTCCCAGTTCAGTATGAGCGTGGCCACATTGGACTTCTGGAGTTGCCATTAAGAGGTTACTGTTTTTCACGATACCATGGTTTCTACAGAGATTTCTTCTGCTCTCAATCACACTCTCCATCTCCTCTGCCTAGTGAACTCTGATCTCTTAGGTTTAGCTCAAAAGCAACCTCCTTTTGAAAATCTCCCCTGATTTCTTCACCCTATTCTCCTTGCTCCATCCCTTAGTCAATCTTGCCTTCTTTAAATGCAGAGCATTTTGTTTTCCCCTTTCTTCTGGTATTTATTATTTTACATGGCTTTATAGCAATTTTTAGACACTTTGGTATTTTTGCTTTTATGGGTTTGTAAACGCTTTAGGGCAGAGATCATATGTGTATATATATATTTTTTTCCTTTCTAGCACTTATTACTGGAAATTACATATTGTTCAAAATGCTTCCTGATTAACACAGTGAATTAATGAAAAATAAATATCATTTGCTTAGGAGCTATTGCAAAATTTGCATGTTTTACATCATTTAATTTTCCAAATAATCCTCCAAGATAAATATTACCATCATCATTTTACAAATGAAGAAACTAAAGCTTCGATGGATTAAATGAGTTGCTTCACACCATACAGCTTGGAAATGGTGAACCTGCCTGGCTCTAATGGTCATCTTCTATTTTACCATCCTGCAAAAAATAAATGAAAATGGGTATGTACTTGTACCTTTCTTTTACATCTCTCATACTCAAAAGTGACTGACAGATCAGCAGCACTAGTGTCAGGTGGATGGTCATAAAAATGCACTCTTAGGCCCAAGGTTACACGTACGAAATCAGAATTTGCATTGTTAATATTATCTCCAGATTATTCTTACGGATAGTGAAGACTGAGAAGCACTCACCACCTTCATGGTTTTTCCTGGGTGAATCATGATTCCTGGCTTTTTAAAAACTCATCTCAGACACACAGAAAGTTGATGCTTATTGTGACATGCAACCAATAAGCAGATGAAACCCTGTAGATACCAGTTTGGATATGTCCTAGAAGAAAAGTGAAACCTTATCTACTTTTCTAATATTCTTTTTCCCTTGTTTCCCTACCTTCTTTCATCATTCTTTGAGAGAAGAGGGCTGGTTACAAAACTTCCTAGGCAAATGTCAAAGTCTTTCTGGGGGCTTCTCATTCAGATTATTTAATTGTGAGGTATAAAGTACCACTCGAGTTAGCTAGAGAGAAGGACAGTTTAAGAATACATCTGGAGTGGTTTCAGTAGTGGGCTCTCGTAAGACATCTGAGTACATGATCAATAATAGGATTAGCCCTCATGGAAGTGCTTCTGAACTCAAGATCTCTGCAGCAGGAGCTTGGGTGTCTTCTCCTAGTGATCCACCATTAGTGAAATTTGGCTACCGCATCCCTCTGTCCTCATCACCATCATTACCATTGTCTGTTCCCCTCTGTCATTTCTTCTTTTTGCTGTGAAAATTCTTTTTTCTTATTCCTATTCAAGTTTTAAAGACTGAGAATATGATTGGCTAATCTCATGTACTCAAGGGCGCCACATGTTCTCAGATCACAGGATAGGATATTAGTATATGGAAGACGTTCCTTGGTTGAACACCCAGTTCCAATTCCATTATGCACAGCTTAGGGTATAGAATGATTTCTTTTAGGAATAAACTTTGAACTTCTGCAGACAAATGAGAAGTCTGGTTTCCTTTAGAAAGAGATATGAGTAGATGGCTCTTTTAAAAAAGGTCCAGGGCAGGGGCGCCTGGGTGGCTCAGTCGATAAGCATCTGCCTTCGGCTCAGGTCATGATCCCAGGGTCCTGGGATCGAGCCCCACATTGGGCTCCCTGCTCAGCAGGAAGCCTGCTTCTCCTGCTACCACTCCCTCTGCTTGTGTTCCCTCTCTCACTGTGTTTCTCGCTGTCAAATAAATTAAAAAAATCTTAAAAAAAAAAAAAAAAGATCCAGGGCAAAAAGGAAAAAAAATAAGTTAACTTTTTCCCGTACATTGCTAAAGAGTTAGGTAGCTTATTATATACACAGTAGATGTGACTAATTGCTAAATTCTGTCTTCTTCCTCAAGACATGGTATTAGGGTAAGATAAAACAAGTAGTGCATTGTCCCATTGAGTTCATTTTTTAAATAGATATTTACTGAGCACCCACTACTAGTTAGACATTCTGTAATATGAGGATTACAGACATGTATAGAACATAGCTGATACATTCAGGGTGGTTATAATTTAGTGGTCACAGCTATATGAAGAAAGGTTTTCAGAATTTATGTCACGAATGTCACAAAGACCATCAGCCCAAGATGTGGCTTTGTGTATTTTCATGTATCACTCTTCTTGTTCAAATTCTCTTGGGATTTGTTTGTGGGGGAAATTCACATTAATTTGCTGCTAAGGTAATTGTCCTCCCTTACCCAAGCAATATGAAGAGAAGCAGGAATGAGTAAACCCAACTTGTAGCTGAACGACTTTTAAAAAAAAGTGCATTTAAAGATGAAGAATTCAACCACATTTGCTTGGTAGTATTGTAGGATCTGTCATAAGAGCTGGGTCTAAGGCATTACTTTATCCTTGGGCAAGGAGGGGACATAATAAATTAAAAACTGAGAGCGCTGTGTTCGGTCATATGTCTGGAAGTATCCATTCTAGGCACCATCTGAAGCATGTTTTTATTTACAACTAATATAGGGCCATCTTATTCAGATAAAGTCAGAAGACTACTTTATAACTCTGTGAGTTGAGAGATACAAGATATGGGATCATTGGTGTGCATCATGGAAAACCATTCTTACCTTGCCCAAGGCACTAGCTTCCAAAGGGTTTTCATACTTTCATGGTGGCGGTTCTCAATTTCTAAATAGAGTGACTAAGATGAGCTGTTCTATTCATTCAAAATCCATTTTCTAGCACAGCTAGAACTTGGTGAAGGTTGAATCATAGTAAATATTAAAGATTACCGTGCTGATTATACCCTTATCAGATTATTGTGCTGCATACATTTTCAGGGACGGTATTAAAAGCACTCTAAAAAAAAAGTAAGTAGGATAACTTGTTAATAGGTGGGAGGAAATGTCTATCTATAAAGACCTTTTCTAAGATTCTCCTAGGTGTCCTCTAGCTTGGAGGAGAACTGAGCATGTACTATATATATAGCAAAGAATTGTTCTTATTTTTGCTTTCTCTTTCATCCAGTTGATTAGGAACAATTACCAGCACAGAATATTCTCCACAGAGCTCTGGAGAGAACATAAGGAAAGCACTAGAGTCAGCTCTTGACTTCTTTTTCTGAACATTGGAATTGTTTTTCTTTCTTCTTCTTTTTTTTTTCCTTCTTCTATCTGGCGGGTGGCTTTGCAAGGAAGAATTTTGGTCCTCACGGCACCTCAGCAGTGATGAGAAATTCATGTACTTGGTAGCTAGCTTTTAGTTTGTTCTTCCTTTCAAAGAAATCTTATGCAATATTTCTGCTCCTGTAACAACAGTAGCTGGTATATCTGAAGCAAATTTGCCCAATATGCTTCCCACTTTCTCGGGCAAATGTGAATGGCAATTCATTTTGGCAGATGGACCCAGATAATGAAAACTTCTTTGGGAATTAGGGACTTAATGGAACTAATTTAGATCTCAAGGAGGAAAGTATAGCAAAGGCCATTGTTTTACAGAATAAACATTTCGTTTGGCTTATCTTCATCAAGCAGGTTACTTGGTCCATCCTTGTTTCGTAGGCTTCCCCTTCAAGAATGTTCCTTCTTAATTCCATCTTGCTTATGTTACTCTAAATGTTCCATGTCATGAAATGTTAAAACAGTTGAACAATTAATTTCCAAAGTGGTCACCAAACTAGCAGCAGATTTGAGAAGCTCCAGGGGGCAGGAGTGGGAGACTTTGACAACTGTCCATAATCTCCTCCAAGCTCCCCCTTGTAAACCTCCAGAGACAGGCAACCTTACACTCTAAGTTAAAACAGTGGATTGCAACTCCTCTGTCATTTCTCCGAATCAGATTGCCAGTTAGAGCCTCCTCCAAAGCAGAAATCTGGGAAGTGCCATTGTTTCTGTTCCATCCACAACGTTTAGCTGGGATTCTATTAATAGCTAATCACCATAAATACATTTCTGGTAGTCTGCTATCCTAGCTCTATTACTCAGGACAAAAATAAATAAGTAAATAAATCTCTGGAAAGTTCCTATAGTTTGGAGACTTGGTCAAAGACCTCTCTTTCTTTTTTCTAGCCATGTTATAGCCTTTTCCAGATATGAGAAAAAGCAATCATCAGCAGCTAGAAGAGTCTCCAGACTCAGGGATACTGTTATAATCGGGTCAGTTGAGCCTGCTTTCAGCTCATTCCACATCACGAAGCTGTCATAAGACCAATGCTTTCTTTGGAGCAGGTACATTAAATGCCACCAGGTTGCAAGCCTGGGGCTGCGAAAGGTAAACTAGTGTCAGGGAGCACATCATGTTGCAAAAGCATCGTAATAATTGTATAGACAGCAAAGGATTGCATTTCACTACCGTGTAGCACCCAATACATAAGGCAAATGCAAACAAGCTATTGTCACCTACCAGAATCGGGAACCTGAGAGTAAAACTCCTAAGCTGTTCATTATCAGCCTAAAGGAGCCCATTAGGCTTACATTAGACTTTAAAGAGAAAATAGTGCTACTGATTTGCCAGGGATGCAAAATTTCCTAATGCACGAGGAGAATCACCACAAATTCAAAAGCTGAGTCTTATTGTATTATCTATCTTATTTCCAATTTGGAAAATTCATAAGCCCAATAGGAGTATAGCTTTTATGAACTTGTTAAAAAAGATGATAGAAGAAATATCTTAGCATCATTTCCATATTTGTCTCCACCCAGCCCCCCCATCAGGAGTACTGCAGAGACAAAAATGGGATCTGGGAGAAACTTGTTTGTTTCTGGTATATCTGGTGCTGATCAAAAAGAATAAACAGAAAAGCAACCTACGGTAAAATCTCGAAACCTGATTTTTACCAGAAGATTATTTTGATTTTATTATGTGTGATGTTAGTGAGGGATAAGACAGACATGAAAGGTTTTTGAGTATAGATTTTAGAACCGAGTGATGAGCAAAACTGACAATTCGTATTCTTATCAAATCCTTTTGAGTCTTACAAAATAGAAGTTTCCCTGAGTTTTCTGACATCTTCACATCTCACCCTGCCCCAAACTTGGAGACTCATAAAAGGCAAACAAAAGTTGAAAAATACTGGCAAGAAAAAATTTTTGGCTGTAGACGTGTTTAAGAAAAAAAAAAAAAGACTTATTTGGTTGAGGCTGAAGGCTCTCTTTAATATAAGGTAGTTGGCTCCACAAGGGTATTTGACCTAAAATCTAACTACCATAAAGAAAGAGCTGAAGCAGAACGTAAATTACAACGCCCGACATAGAGCTTTTCTTTGTTAGTCTCAGGTCAAAATACAAACTCACATTGGGGAAAAAGTATCTGTGCTGTCTGAGGATTGGTAATCCTTTTGCGTATCCACGTAACCTCAAAAACTCTTTGAGGTGATTATTCCTAGTTCGTTAAAAAGGTTATATAGCAAAGGAACGCCTTGGAGTCTTCACATACTCTGCACAGGACTCAGGGCAGCACCGTGGGCTCTTTGACTCGCTTTGGAAAAATAAAACCCTCTCAGCTCAAGGATGCTTTCTTCATCACGTTATCACGTGGTCATCATTACCACTATTATGACTACCACAATTATCTGAATATTTAATAAGTGTACATCTAATGAGCAACATTAGGCAGTGGAAGCATGAAAAACCTCCACCTCATTAGCCAGGGTGAGTTATCAGAGTTAATCAGGAACTGATGGCTGAGGTTCTTCCCAGTCCTATTGCATCAGCTTCATGAACACCCTATGATTCAGGAAGAGAGCTTCCTGTTCAAAGAGAGCTCCAAGGATATTATGGCTTCCCGGAAACGGGCAGGTGCTTTCTCCCGTGAGACCTCATGCTCCTTCTCTGCAATATTCCATCTCTTCCAGAGAACAGTTAAATGGTTTTAAATCGGGATCCTGATGTCATAGTGGAGGGATCGACATGAAATCAGCAGGATTGTTTTTTATACCATATCGTCCAGTAGGGCACTGTAGCTCTGACCATCTTCTTACTGCTAAGAACAGACTTAAAGGGCCTCAAGGACACAAATGGCAAGTTTCTGACCTACCTTTTTAATGCATTACACTACTTAGAGCACGGTTTGGAACACTATAGGAGAAGCATATGAGAAGAGAAGGCTGAAGGGATATCGGCTTTAATTTCAGTTCCTTCGGAATTAGATCACGTTCTCAAATCCCCAGTGTACACATTAGTCTACAATGAGAGAAATAATTATGAAAGAGTTCCAGTCACCACTGCATATGGCCAGACCGTGTGCTAGAAGCAAGGATAGGTGACAGTGCAGAGAGAGGCAAGAACATTTTGTCCTGCATTAAGCCCTGCTTCCCTCAGAGGCTGTGTGTCAGACTCCTGGTACCTTGGTTCTTTGGGCGGGTGAGCCAATTAGCACATTCCCTAGTCTGGAACTGTAGTTGCTGTGTATGTGATCTGCATACTGATTCAGCCGAGGTTTGACCTTCTGGGCGGAGAAAAACAAAAATCCCAGGTGAGAGAGAACATTGGCCTAGATTTTTCCCCTCTTCTCTCCTGTATTTTTTATTTCCAGACATACTGGCCTAGTAGTTTTTTCTGACTAACTCAGAGGGCAGAAAGCAGTTCTATTTCACTTGAAAATTTAGATCGGTCCACAGGATTAAAACTATTAGAGAGCACTGCTCTTACCTCCTTTGGCTGATGTCACAAATGGAAAGCAGGTGGCTCCTTGTAAGAGTGACACTCTTGGCCCACATGGGGGCAGTACTAGGTAGACAAAAGGCTCCATGAGCTGCCAGGACCTTCAGAGTCTGGCAGGAGACAATCTCTGAATACATAAAACAGAATCAGGTTAGTTTTTCATAAGCACAAGATTCCTTAAAGCCAATCATCATAGCGTTCTAAATGTTCTTGCTGAAGGAACGAGGAAGGGAAGATGTCGACCAAATTTCCAGCTGCTGGTACAATCACTTGCCACAAGATGTTGGGAAAATTTTTTGATCGATTACTCCATTTAACACCAGAGCGTCCTTTCAACATACATAACATGAAGCAGACAAACAAATCATTTTTCGTCTTATTATCAAATGATATTCTAGGCTTGTTTGAAATGGGGGAAGTATATCGTAGGTGTAGATTTTCAGTTTCTGATTGTCTGATAGGATGGGTTGAGTTTTGATAAATTTTCAAATAAAGAATTTCTAGGGAAACTGGAGACGTAAGTGTGTGTTCACAGCCAGTGGAAGTTTACCAGGATATTTAGTGCGTGGAGTTTATTCCTGGCTTAAGGATACTGAACTGGTCTCCCTCTTGAATAGGTCTCTTTAAGTTATAACTGCTACATAAACAGATATTGGTGTAATTACACATTCATCTGATTTGAAGAGTTTTCAGTGTTGAGAGAGGGAATCTATCTATATTGTCCCATTCCAACCTTCAGAAAACAAACTTGGAATTCGTTGATGAGCTCTTACATAGGCCCTGTGAAAGCTATGCAAATGACTCTTTATGACAGTGTGGGGCCCAGAGCTGTGACATGAGCGAGGCTATTCCTCAGAGAGGACTCGAGAGACTCTCATGGTGACAGTGTGTGTGTGCTGGAGAGAACAGAAGAGTATCTGCCCCCGAAGTCATTGACATTGGCTTCGATTCCCTCTTTCCTCCCTGTACTTCCTTCTTTTCCTTCTCTGTCTCTGATCTTTTGGAAAAAACTAAACACTGAGTTCTCTCCATCTTCATCCTCAACTTTATCCCCCTTTCTGCTTATACACATACCAGAGCATCCAATCATGCCCACGGAAATTGTTTTTCCCTGAGGGGATCATTTGGTACCCAAATGGCTATGGTTCCTGTACCAGAGCAACAAGATTATTAGAGAAAATTCAGTTTTGTCTTTCCATTCATTTTCAAATCTCATTAGCCCAAAGGTTATTTCTCCCATTAAATGGCCACTTAGAATAAGGTATATTAAAGAGCACATCTTTTTGCATGTTTTAGAATGGTAGCTTGAGCTGGCGCAATAGGAGCCGGCTCCCTATCCCAGGAATGTCACAGACATGGATGAGAACATATGCCTTGCCTCAGTCTGGGGTTTGGTAAGTGAAATTCCTCAGACTGATTATTCTATTCTCCTTAGAAAATGACTAAAATGGCTATGGATTTGAACCTTGCCATAACGTTACCTTGGCGTCACCTGACCGGTCCTGATAAGCAAGTGTTATGCAGAATTTCCTGCGCCTACCCCAACCCTTCTGGAAATCGGTACAGGAGCTCCATTAACACTTATGTGATAGAGTGCTATCACTCTGTCTGTGTGACTATACTATTTTAACAAGCATGCAGGGAGGAGAGTTGCATAGAAGATGTAGTGATAAACAACAGATTAATCTTTTTAATAACTTGGGATTTTGCTTGCTGGATTTTCATTTTCCCCTCTCCTAAAATACCAAGTAGAACGCATACCCTGGTAACGTGCTTTCCTATTGCTTTGGGGATGAAGAAGATGGGATTAAGCTTAACCTATCGCTTTTCTCTTGTCAGGTCCCTCCGGGCATCCACGTGAAAGAGCAATCTTTGTGCTTTCTATTCCAGCAGCACCAGACTCCCACTCCTTCCAACCCTACTTACTTCCTCTTGCTAGTTCTTACTTGATCATTAGCGAGAGAGGGGAATGAATAAGAAGAGAAAGACAAAAAGTAATTAATTCACTGAAGTGCAGCTGCAAATGAATTTTTAAAATAAATTATTAATTTTCTCTTTAATATTTCTACACTGATACTGCTCTGTATCTGGGGATTGGGAGTGAGAGCCGCTTGGCTTCACAGCAGCAATGCCCTGGGTAGAGGCAGCGGCGCCTCGCTGTAACGAGAATGCCTTGTGCTAACACGGTATTTCTCTCGTTCATCAGCAACATGCCTTTAGCCAACAGCATTTCAAACACGAGTGGGTATTTAAGTTTATGGTAGGCAGAGCAGGCATGAAGGATGGGAGCCGTTGCAATAAAAGAGGTTGAATGCCTTATCTTCTGTATCTTCTGGTGTCAGCTCCCTAAAATACTGAAAGCAAGACAAAAGCCTAATGCGTTGGATGAGAAAAAGGTGACGGCACAAATCCAAAATCTTCTTGCTTCTGTGGAAGGGAGGAAAACAATGCTGGATTTTGAGTTGGGAGGACTAGGACTCGACAGCTTGGAAGGGAAGTCCTACTACTGGCAGAGCGAGCCGGACAGAGATGGGGGACCGGGTGGCAGGGCTGCAATGCACCCCTGCTGAGCCACGGCTGCAACGCACCCCTGCTGAGTCACCGCCGCTGGACCCCCAACTCCGGGCAGCTCTAAACCCAGATTATACAACTGCACCTGCTTTCACTCCCTTTGCTCCAATCAAATGTTATCCGGAAAATCTGCTTCTCTTGACCTGTGCAGCATGTGGGTGGAAGGTAAACCGAAGCGTTCTATGGAAAAACTATATTTAGTAATAGAAAGCAACAGTGCCGCTTCTGTGTTCAAAAACGTTGGCTCCAAATGGCAGAGGAATGATTGTTTCCACTTAAAGTGATTGATATGTCTACACACACTTGAGAGATAGAATTTCATTACCTATTCTTTCTGCGGGGACTGACTGACTACAGTTTCAAAGGAAATAGTGAGCACATTCCTGTAACAGAGTACCATTTTCTTCCATGAAATGGAGGGGGGGCGGAGGCCAATATATTCTGGGAGAAATTGTGTTAAATAAACAGAACAAAGATATGGAAAGAGTGAAGAAACTACTACCACAGAAGAATGTTCAATACATGCTGTAATTAGGTTTTTACCTTTCGGTTCAATGACAGTAAAATACTCCTAGCGGTTCACCTGCAGCAGTATTTATTTTTAAATTACCTGTAATGATTAAGCAGAGGGAAAAAATAAGGATTACAAAAGGCAACCTAACAAAAATCAATTTATTCCATAATAATACTTAAGAATTAATGCTTCCACTTTGTGTGGCATTTGAAGACTTGGAAACTCAAGTTACCCAATATCTTACAGCTGATTTTTAGAAGTGAAAATTAAGAAACCCAATCTCTAATTTGGGGTCAAACATAAGGGAAAACAACTTAATGAGCTCTTGAAATGGTAATGTTCTTTTATAAAATAAGAAATCCTTCTGCAACCTAAAAATCTGTTTTCTCTCAAATATTTTTCTCTAATGCTGTTTGGTTACCTCCTAAAGCCATTATTTCCAGCAGAGTCACAGAAATCCTCAGCTGCGTAGGCGGTCCCAGTAAATTTAGCAGCCAAGCCACATTTTGACATGTTAAGAATAGGCGTCCATAAATCTTCTCCAGCTTCTCCTGAGAAGATTAAATCTTTCTTTTCAAGAATTTGCTAAATTTCAGGAAATGCTGTAATGTAACAAATGACTTGTAGACAAGGCTGAAGAAAGAGTAGAAGATAATGGAATCCCTTTGTTCAAGAGCCGAAGCAGAAGCTGAGGAAAACTTCTGGAAGTTCTACTTTAGCTACTAGGAAAGAGAGAGGAGTTGGGGCAAATGGAATCAATGCGCTTGTAGTCGCGCTCGGACATGTGAGCAGGGGTGTGTTGACACCCCTCTACTGTTGAAAGGTTTCAGGACCAATATCTTAAAAACAGAGATGCCCTATGATAAGCTTTCAATTAAAGAGACCTTTACAGAGTCCAAATTTCACTGTTCTTTCTCCCACATAGTCAGGCAGGAGGATACAGGATATAGGAGGATACATTTACTTTGTCTCTCAAGTCTACTTCAAGTGTATTTCTGACCTTCCTCTAAATAGTAAGGGCTCCTTGTACTGACTGATATATGGAGAAGGCTTTAGCTACTTCATGCATGTCTCAGTTTCAGCTGCTATAACAAAACAGGTAAGATGGGTGGCTTCAAAACAACAAAATTTTGAGCCTGAGATCAGGGTACTGACAGGAGTGGATTGTGGTGAAAGCCCACTTCCAAGGTACTGACTTATTGTATTTTCACATGATGGAATGAAGCTAGCACTCTCTCAGCAGTCTCTTGTAAGTTTTCTTCATAAGGGCACTAATCTCACTCACAAGGGCTTCCTCCTCATGGCCTAATTATCTCCCAAAAGCCCCACCTTCTAATACCATCACTTTGGGGGTTAGGATTTCAACACAGGAATTTTGAGGGGACACAAACATTTAGTTAGTAACAGTATAAATGAGAAACCTAGACTGTCTAGCATAAGCAGATGAGGAATTTATTGAAGGATTACTGGACAGATAAGAGAACTGGTGACAGGTTTGAATGAGCTCTGGGGAGATGAGATCTAAAATTGCTCCAAGGGAGCCAAATGGAGGGGCATTCCCACCAGAGCTTCCAATGGGTTAACTCTGCATCAACTATTTTCCATGCTTGTGTCACTTCCCTCTCATACTTCAAAATATCAAGGAAATACAGTCTAATTGGCTCAATATAAGTCATGGGCTCATCTACTGGGCTGAGGATGAAGTTGAGGAAGGCACAGATGATTCCAGTCAGATGATTCTGGTTTCGAAAGTTAATTTTCATCTCTCTTATTAGCCTTTGATCTTCTCCCCCGTATCTTACGTTTCCTAAAATAAGTTGGCTTTATATCTCACAGAAACTTGACTTATATTCTATTTGATTAGACAAGTAGAGAAGAAAAAGTCTGGGAAAGAGTGGGGGGATGTTCCAACAGGTACATATTGGCCCTAACTACCATGCAAAATTGTCTCTACTAGAGAGATCCATACACATTAGACACGTGTATCTAGACATAGCTCCATAGCCACTGAAAGACCCCTAAACCACATGGTTATACTTCTCTTGCATCTTTGAGTTTCTATGTTCTGACTACCTTAAAAGGTAGTCTTGCTATTTGAGATCATTCTGTTGCCAGGATGTCTATTTAACTGCAATCTATTGGTACTACTCTTTGCTAAAAGTCCCCCAAAGTGTGGTTATGTTGTGACCCTCAGCATCTGCAGTTTCAAGATTAATTTTTCAGGATATCACTTTGGACAATAAATGCTTTTTCTCCTCTCCAGGAACCTCCAACCCCATATGCCAAGTCTGACTCATAAAAAAAGGACCTGTAACCTGCAGAATTAGTTTTTGAGAAAATATATTTTCACCTGAGGAAAAATATATATCTCAGGTCTACTAGTCTCTGAGCTCCTTATTTATTTGTACATCCCAGGAGCACTAAATGTGTGTTTAATACATGTCCACTGAATAAATAACTGGATAACTGAGGTAGTAAGTGAATAAATATTTACTTGCATCTGGCTATCAACTCAATCTCATCCAGAAATATTTAGAGAAAAAAATTTAGAGATTATCTCATTGAACCCTGGCATTTATGATAAGCTTGGGCATAGAGGCCTGGGAAAGGAAAATGACTTTTCCAAGTTCTAGATCCAATTAGTGGCAGGGCAGAATATCAGGACGAGATGTTCTGACTTTAAATCTAGGAATTTTGCCTGTATCACATCCGGATAATTCAGGATAAGTTCTTAAAGCATGGGATCATCCAGGTATGTATGTTTTTTAATACATATACTTGTAGACTGAAAACTAGGTGGTGTTAGAGCACTACAGAGACAGTCTTTGAGGTTGGGGTTTGGGCCAGAGACTGTTGAACAACTGTCTTAGCCTTATAGATGGTCAGAACAAGATGATCCATTTTTACAGAAGGGGAGAGCTGTTTGCTACCCTCCATCTTGCCCATAAGCTTCACTGTTCAGGCCCCACACTGATGTGGGGGAGTATTTCCTAGGAGTGCCATGATAACGACAACTTCTTATTTATGAATGAGTTTGGCGATACCATAGAACTTTATAGTGACTTTCAGGGGAGGAGGATGACCTTCTTCTTGCAGCTTTTGCCTCTGAATTTTACCTCACTTGGAGATGGCGTGCTGCCTGCTTCTAAGTTGTGAGAATGAATGCATGGAGACCAGAGAACCAGCCCAACAGTGGCCTCTGAAGTGCTCTGGCTCACCCTCACGGTGGGGCAGTGTCTCATGTTCTCTACCTGTCCAGTCTCCCCTCGATTAAAATGTCTTCACTGGGCCCATCACATTTCAGCAGCTAGAGGCTCTTCGATTTAGGTTATATGCTGATGACTCACCAAGATCTGGCTCAGGACTGGACCTCATTCTAATGCTCCAGACGCATATATAATATATCCTAATAGACTACTCTAACTGGGTGTCTCATAGACAACACAAGCTCAATCAGTCTAAAATGGAATATTTTTTATATCCTGCTCCCAAGCCAGAAATCTGGGCTTCACCCTAGAATCCTCCTTCAACCTCATCAACCACATCACATCCAGTTTGGTCCTAAGTCGCACTGATTCCAGCTCTAAAATATTTCTCCAGTGTTGCCATCACTTCCCTACCTTGCCTTGATCGCCTGCAGTTTGTTCTGGTGCAACATCTTCCTAGCTGGCCTCCCTGTGACTCATCTTGCCTCCCTCCAGCCCACCTTCCACACTGCAGCAAAAGCTTTCTAAAGTCTAAATCTGATCCAGACACTCTCTGGCCTCTATGGTGCCCCGCCACGTTGGCAGCGCAGTTTCGCCCTTCCATGCTTTTCCATCCCAGCCTGATGGATCTTTCCTCCAGGAAAGATCCTCCCTACTCTTCTCAGGGTCTTCCAAAAGCAACCCTCTGGAACGATCATGTACCATTCCATCTGGAACAAATTACATTGTGTTCCACTCCCCAGGACCCACCTACTCCATGCTCTTTCACCTCTGTCTTTTTTTTTTTTTTTTAAAGATTTTTTATTTATTTGACAGAGAGAAACATAGTGAGAGAGGGAACACAAGCAGAGGGAATGGTAGCGGGAGAAGCAGGCTTCCCGCGGAACAGGGAGCCCGATGCGGGGCTCGATCCCAGGACGCTGGGATCATGACCTGAGCCGAAGGCAGACGCTTAACGCCTGAGCCACTCAGGTGCCCCTCACCTCTGTCTTTTTATATGCAGACTTCCCATGGCCTTGAATGACCACCCGAACTCTGCTGGCCTCTGCCCCCACGTGGCTTAAGTATCGTTTTCTCCATTGTTTTTCCTGATTCCTCTAGCAGTATTTCTTAGTCATGGTGCTAATTATGCTACACTGTCATTCTTGCTCTTGGTATAATTTCTTTTTTCCCAATGACTAGCACAATGCCTGGCATATACTAGTATTTGAATAATCATTTATGTAATAATGAGTGGCTTGAGTTTAACTTGTTACGATCCCAAACAATATGCATTGAGCTGCAAGGAATTTCTGAAATGATGCTAGGTTAAGGTAAAGAGGAAATATCTTGAGCCTGGCAGTACTTTGGGCAGTATGCAAGTTCTTATAGGCCAGAGACTGTCAAAGAAACCCATCCTCTTATCGCTCTTCCCTAGAAATCCTATATCAGAGACCAAGGTTATTGATAAACACATGCCTCTCATCAACCAAGGCTAAGTACTTGCAGTGCTTCTGCTGCTTGGCTTTAAGTTGATGGTACCGGGTCCCTTTCCTGCAAGGCTATGCATTGCGTCTGGGGCAGCAGACGCAGTCCTCAGTTCCATTCTGTGCATGATGTAAATAACTGTAGGGTACATTACTTGAGATTAACTAGGATCATATATAGAACAAATGGAATGACAACAAGGGGCTAGCAAACCTACGGAGGAGTCAGGCCATCACCTCAATTAGAGTTCAGAATCCTCAAAAAGTGAACATATTTGATCTGAGGAATGGATGCCGTGGCAGGTCTTCTCAACTGACTATGAGGTGGTTTCTTCAAAGTATGGGTCCTGGCATGAGTCAGACAAAACGCTCTTCTGAAAGGAGATCAGGTAAAAACCAGCTCTAGTTCTGGAAAGTTTCTCTACCCAGTGATTGACTTACTCTCTTCTTCCTTTCAAACTACCCAAAATGGGTTAGTTGAGTAATTTTTTTTTTCACTTTGACTTAATTTTCATGAGCAGTGTGGAGACATCACTTTTATCAATTACTTAAAGGAGAAAAAAAAAACCTGTTTCCCTCCTCTGACCCTTTTCTGGATTAATCACGCAGTACTGGTCTGAGATCAGCAAGTGTACTAAGCTCCAACAGGCAATGAGCTTCTACCATCAGCCCTGTGATGAGGAAGTGTTATTTTGAATCCTAAACCAAGCTTTTTATCTTCACCAAACTCCAAGAGGGTTAGAAATCGTATCTGTTTAACTGTTTTATTTCTAGTAACCACAATGCTCTGGGCAAATGAGACATTAAAAATTCATTTTGGAGATTATATCTTGTTTTCATTTTAGAGCACAAGAGCAAAAAAAAAATCTTGTTTTAAAATACCTAGCTTAATAATATACTGGCTTAATAATATCCACTATTTTTACATCAGCTCCAAATTAAGAAAAATGAAAAGTGAAGTTACGATTACTGCTCACGAAGTGTTGTGTAATGCCTCTGGAAAGCACAGCCCTGTGATCTTACCTGCCAATATGGAGAAAATGAAATGCGTATGAACCTCAAGTCAGAATAGTCGAGAAGTTGCTCAGATATTCTTTGTTCTTATATTCACCTTGGAACACTGGAGTCTGATAAAAAAAAAAGACACATTCCTCAAAGAATTTTCATCAGGCCTACAATTTAGAAAATATTTTCAAGGCAATTTTCAGTACAACCTTTTGATACAAGAAACAATTCTAAACCCATTCTCGGCCCATGCAGTGAAAGTATGTCACCACCATTTGAGCCTGAACTGGAAGGATCATTTTAAATCTAATCCATTCTTTGTCATTGAAACAGTTGTACGAAGCTCTCTTTCTTTTTCCTCATCTGCTAAATGAGATCATCTTCACCCACTTAAGACATCTTGATGAAGTGTTATGGCTTTTAAGGAAATTTAAATATAGGAAATATATTTTTAAGAACGCTCTGAGAGTGATTTTATGTTTTCTACCTAAAGATGTAAAATGATATTTAATTTTAGATTTGCGTTTCTTTCAAAAAAGTATTCATTTCCCAAAATAGTATTTGCTGCTTCGAGTGGTGAGGTTAGGGATGATTTAGTCCCTCTACATTCTAAACGCTGTAATATTTTGTTGTCTTTAGAATTAAAATGGATTTCAAAGATGAAAAGCAGCAAAGCGTCTATGTAACACATATATATATTGACATCTTTTCTAAAGCCGGCTCTGAAATAAAGTTATAAGGAATAACGAGTGGGAGAGAGAACAGACCAGTAAAGAGATGACGAGTACAGAAGGTGGAAAGTACTAGAAGTATAGAGACAGAGGGCTAGGCTGTCATAGAGGAAGAAAAGACCAAACAGGATTATTGCAAATTTCAGATGACGGGCAATTCTTTTGTTTAACATGGGCTGCAATTCTACCTTCGACAGCATCTCGATTAAAAGAGTTAATTTTTCTCGTGAGGGGAAGTCTTTTCCTCCCAGGAAGAGTTAACCTGACTTCCAGATGGACCTCATTCCTGGGACTGAATCTCAAGGAACCATTCTCAACAATGGACGTTTCTTCCCCGAATAAACACAGCTGTTTAGTGTCTCTACAGCCCTTCGGTTCGTGCTCATCTTTGTCTAACCCCTTTACAAGGCAGGCACTGCAGCACCGGAGCCGGAATGTGACTTTCAGCTCAATCTGCCTTCCCATCTACTTTTCTGTTACTAAGCTTCAAAGAGAGGTCTAATTTCAGACCTACGGTGTGTTCAAACCTGTAGTTCCAGATAAGGATTCTCCCTCTTACATAATGCATTTTAAAATGAGAGCAAAAAGCCCACATCGGTGTTGGCTTTCCACTGTTTAGCGTTGAGTATTCTCGAAGCCTTAAAATTGAAGAAGGAGCACAGGGTTTGTGCGCTGTAGTAATTAGTGCTTGTGGCAGTAAGGCTGGTAGCGGTGTTGATGAAAAGAAACCGTAATTTCTGTTCAACTCCTGAGGGTCTCCTTTCTGAAAGGAAGACTTGCTATGTTTCTTTCTAAAGCTTGGATCAAATAGCTTAGGCAGACGCTGTGACAATACCATTTGCAGGAAAGGAACCTATGGTATGACTCACTCACCCACTAAAATGACGCCCTATACACGTACTTGTTCCCTGCCTTTACTTTCTGAGTCCTCTGAGTCAAAGCATTTGAAAATCAGTCTCCACATCAAATCCCCATGAAAACCTAATTGCAGACGTCTCTCCTGCTCATCCTTGTCCATTTCACCTTCCTCAGCAGAGGCAGAGTTATTAACAATTTAGTGATTATTTATTAACAAGGTCTACCTGCCTACATGTAACAGAAATCTCATTTTTTTCCCCTCCAAGTTAACATAGGTAATGTGACTTGCTTCACTCTCCATCATCCCACTCCCTAAACTTTGAGAGAAGTTTCCTCAGCTCTCAGAATCTTAACAAATCCTCTGGTTCATCCCAACTTTTCTCTCGGGGAGCGTCTGCCACGGAAGAGACAAATGTGCAGACCAAGGTCAGCAAACCGTCTTTTGCAGCTTTTACTCTATCATCCGAAATCACCTGATTTCCTTTGCCTTTGAGAGTGCTGGGAAAATTCTAGATCAAATGGAGGTAAATTACTGTGAGGGAATTAAATTGGGTGCTCATACCCTATCTGAATACTGCAAATAATAAATATACTGGCTGCCACGTAGTAGGTTTGCTGAATGGATACTTGATCAAATTGCAGAGCTAATGTCTGGGATTATCTGGTCATACATTATTTTATTCCGGAAAGTTTTATTGAACGCGGTGGCAGGCATAGATGCAATGTGCTGTGCACCATGACCTTGAATCCATCATCCTGCCTCCAGACTGAAGAGTAGTTTGGTCATTTTAGATAGATGGAAATTTATATTACAGACATACTTCATCTTGCAAAGTATTTCTGATTCTAAAAAAAAGTATAAAAATGTCCTTTTATTTTATAATGCTAGACACATTTTTAAATCAGAGAGAAACCAACTCCTTAAAATTATCCTAGAAATAAGTTAACTCAACAATCCCATTTATGTGAGGAGAGTGAAGCCCAAACACATATTTTTTCTGAGGTAAAGAGAGAAGTTACAGAATAATTACCCCCAGCCTTTTTCTGACATGAGGTCAAAGGGTAGTTACAGTTATAATTACTCTTGCTCTCTCCTCTCAATATTAGACAATCTCTGAATCCTTTCTTCTTATTCATACTTTTCTAATTAACCAAACAACTCCTTATATTTGTCATATATTATCTAGGAATGTTATCATAATTTTAGGTTTTCACTGATTCCATTGGCCCAAAATGGGAATATACCTGCCTTTCCATAAATCTCTGGGAATTCTTTCCTAGGAAAAAATTCTAGATTTTTAACCATTATCATTAGAAAGCTTTTTCCTCATGCATTACTTGATTCTGAACACATTTCACTGTGTCTTTCAGCAGAGGTGAAAACTAATAGGAAACCATAATTTATTGAATGAAAACAGTTCATTTATTTGAGGACAATTAACTAACCCCTTTTTAGTATTCTATTTTTCCAGTTAATTTATCTCAATTACCTTGCTTCTTTATGAGATAACTTGTTGATACATTTTTGACCCTGAGTCAAAATGCTTATTAAATGGGATTAATATATTAGCATTATTTCTCTTTAGCAAATATTTCCAAGATATTTTTTTCCATGAATATTGACAAAGAATGAGAGAATAGGGCATTCACTCTTTGTTATGTATCAGCAACCTACCAGTTATGTTGTCATATTTAACCCTCACAGTATCGCTGTGAACATGCTTCGGGAAGCTTTAAATTTTGAAACATGAGGACAGCAGGGTCCAGCAAGGTCCAATAGCTTGTCCAATGTCACACAGTTAATGAGAGGTAGGGACTAGATACAAATCCAAGTCTGAAAATAACAAAAGCCCATGATATTTCCAACACAGTGCTCTGACTCACAGGCAAATGAGCCAGATAGAGCCTCTCAGGAGATGAGGTTTGGAGTCTGGAAAGGTTAAAAGACGTTTAGCAAAGGGCCACCTTCAAGCCACAGAGAGCCAGGTGCCACTCCCGCGTTCTGGACTTGAGGTCTGCCTGGAGTATATGCTTTAAGCCCAACCCTCTATAGGGAATCGTGCTTTCCCATCTGTGCATGAGAGCTTAGCACTCAGGAAAGGTTCCAGATTGACATCTGGCAATTTAAAGTTCCCCTAGAGTTATATAGGATGAGAATCTGGCTTATATTTTCTTTTCCCTACATAGCAGCTCATAATGATTCGTCTGTCACTGGCTGTTAAAGTGGTTGGCAGGCCTGGTGTGTGCAGGAAGTCAGGGTGGCGGAGCCAGGATGTCTCAGTGGCTTAAGGATGGGAGTAGAGGGCCCGCGCGCAGTGTCTGCTTCCAGCTCTTGCTCCGGGCAGTCACTTCCCTTCTCTCTGCCCAGTCCTCCCGTCTGTAAAATGGAAAGAGAAATACTGATGAACTTCTCAGGGAAGCTATGAGGCAGAACCCATGCACGATTAACACGTAGTGTTTGGGATACAGAAAGGGTAATGGAAAAGTGGAAAAGCATTTCAGTGTGGGATCATTTGGTAAAAATGTGATTAGAATTTTTACTATTTGGCAATCCTGGTGCGGCAAACCTTTAATATAGCATTGGCTGTTACATGTAGCCAGCCTTTTAGGAACTACTGAAGCAATAGCTGCCCTGTAAAAATTTTGTAGAGTGATAATGGAAACATGCCAAATGAAAAATGTGTATCAGGTGCTCCATTCCCCAGCCTTTCAGCAGGCTTCTTGAGGCCACAGTCTGTGTCTTCTTCATGGTTTGTATGGCCCATAGTGTGTACATCAGGGCCTTGTACCAAAGAAACCATCAGTTGAGAGTCAGTAATCATGATACGGTTCAAGGCTAAGAGAAGCTATAATGAAAAGTCCCTGGGACTTAACTTTAATTTTTAGGTAGTCGGGCTAATGGCTTTGATTTTCCAAGTGTTACTTGGAAATAACTTCTTAAGTGCCAAATTATTAAGAGCTTCCATATTTCTATTTTCCAGTTTCTCTGGGCTCTCTAGACATGCAATTGGTTGCACAGGTGTCTGGCGTGGGCACACATCTAATACAGATTTACTTCACCCTCAAACTCATCAGAAAGTGACCATACATATCCATTACATCTGGGTGGAGTCCTCCCTTACAGCTTTGTTTCTCCCATCCATTTGAAGAAAGACTCGCTTTTGGCAAGATGTGGTTTTCATGCACGTGAGAACTTTTTTTTTCCCCCTCTTTTTAAAGAGAAATCATAGCAACGAGGGGAAAACATGTAAAGGCTTTTAAAGAAACCCTGTCATGGCCCAGAAAGGTGTTACGCAGTCCTTTGCCCTGGAGGGCGGCGAGGGGCAGACCACCAGAACACGTACATAGACAGTCCCAACCAGACCTTCAGAATCAGAATCCTCATTCTAACAAGAGCACCAGGTAATTTGTATGCATATCAAGAGAAGAGGTGGTCTCGGACCTAGGTTATAGGATAATTAGAAAAGGTTAAGATTTACAGTTAAAAGCTAAGTACACTTGCAGTTAGCAGTCGGTGTTGGGTTCCACCATTTCTCATATAGAAAAAGTTGTCCATTCTCACTCTCCAAGAAATTGCAAGCCAGAAAACTAACGAGGCACAGAGACTAAGTCTACCCTCCTGCGCAGTTATGAAGACCAGCCCCCTCCCTCATCTCCTTGTTTCTGCTTTGATACTTGAAAGTTTCTCCATCCATACTGATGCCACTCTCCCTTCTTTCCTGGGTAAATTACAGGTCAGTGTGTCTCCCCAGCCTTCAGTATACTCTTCCGTCTCACCTGCACCAAACTGACAATTCTCTGAAGAGCTCAGACTAGTTTTCTTTATAAATAACCCTGAGTCCTTTAGACTTGTCATAAGAGGAGGGAGAAAGAAGCAATGAAACTCCCTAACTAGCTTACTTTGGCTCCTGGATGCCAAGGCAGATGTTACAAATGACACGACATCTCCGCTCAGGGCCTCAGTGTGGAAATTACTCAGCAGAGCAGACATGGGCCTTTCTGTTTTACTGCCAGTTATGAGCTTGTGAATAGCACACCACACTGCCCTGATTAGTGGATGCTTTCACTCCCTCCTCATAATCACAGGGACTGGAGCAGAATGATAAGAAGGGCTTCCATGATACAGTTGGTGGTATAGGGCCGCCCTCTTTCCTCTCCTCCTTTGTTATGCTTTTCTCAACGCAGACAACACTTTGAATTCACATTTTTGAATTTTTGGGTTTTGACCGACTCACCTGAGCCATCAAAAGCTACACATTTCCCTTATCACTGCCCTGACTGAGGCTTGAAAACACCCGTGGGAGAGCTTCAATGTTAGTGCACAGCTGTTGGGTTATACCATTCCCTGCTGCCTACCAGGAAACACTGACTCTCCTATTGTACTGCAATGAATAATCACCTTAATTTTTATTAGGGGTTTATCTTCGGACTTTGCCTAACTTTTCTGAAAAGACGGAGGGAATTTGTCTGTTGATTATGAGTCCAGTCGGAATTGCTAACAGATTTCTTCTAGGGAGCTCATCTAAGACTTCAACTCTGTCCTTTTCTCTTTTGAGTATGCAGGCAAGGGCGGATGAGTGAGCAAGAGAGGATGTCTGGGCTGGAGCTCATAGTGCTCAGGTGTGTATGACTCATTTTCTTTGGATCCCAGTGGTACACAGTTCTGACTCTCACCTTCCTTCACTTACTGAAGGGCATAGAAGGAAAACAAGTGGCAAGTGGCTGCATTTAAGTTCTGATAAGAGGGCACAGATGCTGTTTGGTAATGGAAAATTTACCCAGGCTGTGTATGTACTGAGCTACCTCTTACACAGTGCCAGACTATTTCCTTTATGATAATGAGCAACTATGTGATCTTAAACATACCACAGATCACCAATGGGATCTTTTAATATGTAAATCTCTCTAAAAGCAAAAAATAGTACTTAAGTTGTTTACAATGATGAAGACTTACTTTAAGCCCGAGAAGAAAATTGCTTTCATCTGGAATTGTTAACTGTGATCAATTGGTAGTGGTGCTTGGAGTCCTGTGTTGAGAAGAATATTGAAGCAACCTCAGGGCTCAATGGAAAAGAAAATCATGATAAATTACATAAAAGGGAATGGAAGCATTTGTACTACATGCTTGCTCTACACCATTCATACATATTCTAACTGTAATTCATTGCTGTTTCGAAAGAAGAGAAAACCTCTAATAGTTGAGTGAGGGCTAGCTCAGATCATCGCACAGGTGCTTTCTTATTTCAAGATGGAGGATTTACTGGATAGACCAAAGCAGCTTGCCTGGATAAATGTGACCAACCTGTCCTAACTATACTATACAGTTCAAATAGATTAGGGCATAGCTTGTATTTAGAATACTATGTACTATTCTTTTTGGTTCTGTTCTCATATTTCTCTGGATCTGATGTTGCATAGCTTGGGTCACAACTCGGGCTAAAACCACTTGACCAAAGGCCAGTCCCTCAATTTCTCTGAGCTTCAGTTTCTTCCTCTGAAGGCTGATGGAAAGAACACATGAGAAAAAATATGTCAGTAAAGTCACCGTAGGAGTCAGTGGACCTGAGGAGCCTCAAAGGACTTGTAAATTGGGAAGCAGGAAAACTGGGATGGAATTTGCAAGAGTATATATCCTAGATAACTGAATAAATGGCAGTTACATTTGAATCCTACTAGTCTCCTTATAAAACAGATATACTTCAATGTCAAATTATATGGGAAGGCAAACAATTTTAGTTGCAGAATGGGTACAGAATATTTAAAAAGAATATGGGCATTTATATTTGAGCTAGGTGCCTCTAATGATGGGAAAAGACTCACATAAACCTTACTCTTTAATATTGTAAGTAAATGTGTGATTCTCTGGAGTCACACAGAGCTTGATATGGTATGTCTTTTCTTTCAATGTGTAGTGACGTAGCCTCTCTAGTTTATAGTGGACAGAACTAGGACAGGTCTGTATTTTTTACATGACTGGATAAACTAGGAGTGACTGGGGTAAAGTGAAAGACCCGCAAAGCAGACAACTAGGAAAGCCAGAGCAATGGATGTGATTAAGTTTCTTCAAACAAACTGAGACAAAATGAAAATGATGAAAACTTAAAAATGGTTGTTTATCAAACAGGTCTTTCCTACTGTAAGATACTAAAATCTAACTATGGCTGGGAGAGGTTGGTAGTATCTATCCAGTCAAGCATAAGTGTGATAAATGTCCATTTCAGATGTCCTGGGCTTCGATCCCTGGGCAATGCCTCCTCCCAATACATGCTTTTCCTTACTTTCAGAAAAAGGTCTGAAAGACAATGCTTCTTTGCCACTTACCAACTTTGTGATCTTGGGTGAGTATCGTAAACTCTTCTCTATACCTCACATCTTTCATTCATAAAATGAAGATAATGATTGTATGTTATAGTACACTCACATTCTGGTGCAGTTTGAATGAAATACATGTAAAACTAAACAAATCCATGGCACAAAAATGTTAGCTACTGATTCACGGTAATAACACTGTTAACTTCAACCTGAACACCTCCATTGATGAACATGGGATTGATCTTGTACCGATGGTACAAAATCAGTGGTGGGAAACTTCCCTTTCCTATTGTACAATAGGATAGGATTGTATAAGTAAGGATCTTAGAAGTCACCATTCCTTCTACACTTGATCTTAGCCAAAAGGCCAAGAAGCGATTCACCATTCCTTCTAACAAGAAAAAAGCTGGACAGACTGAAACATCAACTTTTCTTGGATGCATAAGAAAGGTCAAGACACAGGCCCAAAGATTGAAGAGGCAGACAGGTGAATACAGGTTGTCATGGAGCAGAAACTCAGCATAGAGACTGTAGCAGGAACCAGGGCCAAAGTAGGAAAATCTGGACTGTAATTGACAAACTGCTGGAAGCTCAGAGTTTAAAACTCCAGGAGGACCCATCATTAAGGGTGCCCCTCCAGTTTTGTGTTTTACCACTGGAACCCTGACTAGGTTCCCACAGTAAATATCAGAAAAATCCTCTCCTGCTCCCAGCAGAGGGGGGAAAAAGGAACCATTTTGCAATGGGCTAGAGGAGTCTGTTCTTTCTAAAAAGGCCTGCCCTTGGGGCGCCTGGTGGCTCAGAGGGTTAAAGCCTCTGCCTTCGGCTCAGGTCTTGATCTCAGGGTCCTGGGATCCAGCCCCACATCGGGCTCTCTGCTCAGCAGGGAGCCTGCTTCCTCCTCTCTCTACCTGCCTCTGCCTACTTGTGATCTCTCTCTCTCTCTCTCTGTCAAATAAAGAAATAAAATCTTAAAAAAAAAAAAAATTAAAAAGGCCTGCCCTTAGGGGAAACTAGTTAACTGGGCCTAATTTGCATGGGTTTTATCAGAGCCTAATTCACCTAGGGGAGGGGAAATACTCCAGGCAACTCTATTCATCCTGCCTCACCTAAGTGAAGAGGTAAAAAAAAAAAAAAAAACAACACCTAAGAAACCCTTGTGAAATTCATAGTCCAGAGGTATAGTCTCACCAAAAGGAACAGTGGGAAGAATTGCTGTCACCTTAATGGTAGATCAGCACAGTGTGACCAAATGCACTAGTGATTATATAGTGATTATATTTACTTAAAGTAAAAAAAAAAGCAGAAATTAGTAATTTTATTAAATCTCAACCTATGAATACACATCTGTTGAAACACACAATTATATGGTCAATTAATCTTTGACAAAGAAGGAAAGAATATTCATGAGAAAAAGACAGTCTCTTCAACAAAAGGTGTTGAGAAAACTTGACAGCGACATGCAAAAGAATGAAACTGGACCACTTTCTTTCACCATACACAAAAATAAACTCAAAATGGATTATTAAAGACCCAAATGTGAGACCTGAAACCATAAAAATCCTTGAAGAGAGCACAGGCAATAATCTCTCTGACATTGGCCGAAGCAACATTTTCCTAGATATGTCTCCTGAGACAAGGCAAATAAAAGTAAAAATAAACTATTGGGACTACATCAAAATAAAAGGCTTCTGCACAGTGAAGGAAACAATCAATAAAACTAAAAGGCAACCTACTGAATGGAAGAAGATATTATACAACTCAACACTCCAAAAATGGGTAATCCAATTAAACAATGGACAGAAGAAATAGACATTTATCCAGAGAAGACATACAGATGTCCAACAGACACATGAAAAGATGCTCAACATCACTTATCCTCAGGGAAATGCAGATCAAAACCATAAGGAGATATTACCTCAAACCTCTCAGAATGGCTAAAATAAAAAAAACACAAGAAACAACAAATGTGGGTAAAGATGTAGAGAAAAAGGAACCCTTGTACGTTGTTGGTTGGGATGTAAACTGGTACAACCACTGTGGAAAACAATATGGAAGTCCCTCAAACAATTAAAAGTAGAACCACTTATGATCTAAGAATTGTACTACTGGGTATTTACTCAAAAAATACAAAAACACTAACTGAAAGAGATATATGCACTCTCGTGTTTGTTGTTAGCATTATTTACGATAGCCAAACTATGAAGGCCCTCATGTGTCCATCAACAGATGAATGGATAAAGAAAATGTGGTATATGGAATATTATTCAGTCAAAGGAAAGAATGGAATCTTGCCATTTGCAACAACACAGAGCTAGAGAGCATAATGCTAAGCAAAATAAGTCAGTCAGAGAAAGACAAATACCATATTATCACACTCATATGTGGAATGGAAGCAATGAAATACATGAGCAAAGGAAAACAAGCGAGAAAGAGGCAAATCAAGAAACAGACTCTTAACTATAGAGAACAAACTGATGGTTACCAGAGGGAAGGTGTGTGGAGGAGTTGGAGGAGATAGGGGATGGGGGGATTAAAGAGTATACTTTTCATGATGAAAAAAAAATGGAAATAAAAGAATGCACAGCTGTTGAATATTTGTGTCATGAAATGATAAATGTGAAAAATATCTGCATACCAAAATACTATGACTGCTTCAAGGAAAAGCACAGGTATAGTTTTTGTTTGCGTTGCAAGCTGAACTAGCTACCCTTTTCATGGGATACTTTTTTTTTTTTTTTTTACATTTCAAAGAATGACTGACAGACACTATGGTTGCCAGACTTATGTATTTGGCACTCATTTTTCTAAAATGAACTAAGTGAGTTTGTTTCTTCAAGGAAAACAACTTACAGTATTTGTTACAGGATATGGAGTCCATGCTTTTATGTAATAATTACAATTGTGGAAAAATTTTATCTTCCATCACAAACTTGGGAGCTTCCCCAAACACTGAGACTTTCCTGATGAGGCTAGTGGTGAAATAAGTGCAATATGAGTGTTTGCTGTTGTATAATAATGTATATTATCCTCATATACATTATTATATATAACAATGTATACTATCTTCACATATATTATTAATGTATATAATAATGTGTTGATACAATGTATCAACATTTGGAAGGTCTATATCATGAAAAAATAAGATTTTACAAATAATAAATGCTATGCATGAGTATAAGGGCCACACAAAATGTAAGATAGCTTAATGAAGTTTAAGGTAACAGAATACAAAGGTTAATTAACGTGGTTTCAGACTCCCCATTGCAGCTAACCTTTAAGAAACAGCCACTTGTATTTTGGTGTAGCATCAAAGAGCAGTATACACAAATATATGAAAAGGTTATCGAAATACTCTTCTCATATCCAATTACATGTTTATTTGAGGCCAAATTTTCTTCATATGTTTCAACAAAAGCAACATATTGCATCAAATTGAATGCAGATGTATTGTGAGAATTCAAAGGTCTTCTGTTAAGCTAGACAGTGGAATGTGCAAAAATGCAAACCAAGGTCAATCTTCTTACTTTTTTTGTTTTGGAAAATATTGATTTTCAAATTAATTCATTAATTGAACTCATTAATTGAATATATCTTATAGTTGTGCATTATTATTTTATATGAATAAGTAAATATCTTTAAATGTTTCTCAGCATTCATTTCTAATTCAGTAAATAGAGATACATATAACTCACACGGACAGAAGTGCTTTGGTATCTTTGATGATTTTTAAAAATAAAAAGGGCTTCTGGGAGTAAGAAATTTGGAAAGGATTAGCTATACTTTAGGTTAATACTTCTCAAAATGTATTCTTCAGCAAACTTCTTCATAAACATCTCAATTTCTTTTTAAAAGTTTAAATTCTCCAACCCAAGATCTACTGGATCAGAGTCACTAGATGGGCCCAGTAAATCTGAATATCAAATAATCTCTGCCAGATGCATCTTATGTATAACCAAGTATCCATCTTGTAGTATCAACAGGAGAATCTCTATACTTTCCAAGATACAGCAATTGATTTAACAATAACCTCAGCTCATTTTAAGTACTTTTCTCTCAACCTCTCTACTTTGTAACCTCACTTCTTTCCCATAGGTAAGTGGTAAATTTTATTTTATCACAGCTGTATGCAACAGTCTGCTCTTAGAAGCTGGATTCTGATCTTTCCTCCTTCGCTCATGTACACTCTCACTGTGCCTACATATAATGTCCCTGAATCCATGAATACTCTCAGAAGTGACATAGTCTGGGACAAAAAAGGGGAAGACCTAGAAGGAACTGGTAACCAGGTCTTTAGGGTGATGATTTTCTTTGGAATATACTGGCCAAATTAATGGTACTGCCCTGGGTGGGGAGAGGGAGGATGAATCTGGTTACTTAGAGTGAGAATAACTGGGTTTTTCTTTTCTTTGAAAATTTTTTTTATTGTGATGAAAATATACAAAACAAAATATACTATTTTAACCATTTTCAAGGATACATTTGCATCAAAGTGATAGGTACAAAGACCTCCCTCCCATGGTAAATGCAGAGTTAAATCCTTAGAAGTCAAGAATTCAATAAAATCTCTTATTACACATACTAAGTACTAAACTTAAAGCACCAGACTTTCAATTGTCCAGATGCATTATGGATTATATGTTTTAATATATTAGTCCATTATGTATTTTATTATTTTTGGCCAGGGAGAACCATATCATGTGTCCCTGGGCAAGTCCTAGAATTATAGTTATAAATCCAGATTTAAAACGGACCTCAAAAGCAAACTAATTTATTTACCCATCTGACAGTTGGATCCAGCCATGAGAACTCACCCAACCACTGAGGCAGAATGTTTCCTCTTTAGACTTCGCAGCTTAAAAAAAAAAAAAAGTCATATAACATGAAAATCTCACCTCTGTAGCTTCAAAACATCAGTCCTAATTTCACCTCTGAGGAAATAATGAAGAGAACTGCCATGTTTTCCCTTGGTCTTTTTCCAGGCTCAATATGACTAGCTCCGTCAGATGTTCATCATAGAATAGGGTTTAATGCCTTCACCAATCTTCTCACATCTCTGAAATAAACTTTAGTTTGTCTGAGTCTCTTCCCCTGGAGATTCTGTATCAAGAGGTGTATGTGACTCTTAAGATCAGAGAGGTGAGCTTGTAGGAAGATGTCTGACCAGGTAGATGACAGCCAAATAGCATTTTCTTCATTCAGAATACCCTAATTATATGAAAGCAGCCCGAGGCCATGTGTGTTCTTTTATCAGACACAATACATGGCAAGCTCATATTAGTGTTATTGTTATAAAAATCTATAAAAATAATATTTATATCTTTCACAAGCTGTGCTTTCACGGCTGTTTTTAATTTTTTTTTCTTTAAATCTAAGATCAGGCACTTGCATTTCTACTAAATTTTATTGGCTTTAGCTATTGTCCCAAGATGTTAGTATCTTTTTGGTATCTGATTCTACTGCACACTATATTTTCTATTCCTTATGACATATATCGTTTGCAAATTTGATAATTATGCATTTGATATTCTTATCCAAGGAACTGACAAAATCTGTGAGCAGGACCAGGCCACTGAAATGGAATTCTTTTATACTTCATAGAAACCTTCTTCCAAATTGATGAAGATTATGGTAATCTATATACCTAAGATTCAATCAGATTTTGTTTCTCCATTTGATCTGTAAAATATCATGGATGCTCTTGTCAAATGCCTCCATCAAACTAGTTGATATTCTGGGTTTTATTTGTCCCCAGCAATTTAATAGAAATTTAAAATGTATCACCTCTCAGGAGCAGGGTAAGTATTTATGAGATAAGGTCAACTGAATGCTTTAAGTTCTTTAGAGGAAAATGGGCTATATACCTATGATTATTAAGAATAACAAAATAATTTACTTGGGAGAATCTTAATCCTTCTGTAACCATTCTCATCTACTGGGTAAATGACTAAGACAAGGAGAAGAAGCTAATACAATTCTGAAACTCACATTGTGACAAGCAGATTTTGAACTTGAGGGTTTTTTTTTAAGATAAAGGACATTTCTTTTTTGTAAGAAAAAAAAAAGAGAGAAGAAGACAATGGGGAGCAACTCTTCATTATTTTCTCATTCGTCCTTCACTCATCCTTTATGCACACTTAGATCAATTGTTGCTAGTGTGTCTTCATGGAAGGAAAAGAAAAAAAAAACAAAACAGAACAGAAAAGACCTGATTTTCAGGCTCAAGTGACTCATCTAGTTATAAAGAGAGCAGGCCTTATAGCGAGAGCTCGACAGACCCTTTAACTACTGGAGTGTGCTCTAGATTTGAAGGCCGAAGTTCTTATGAATTTTTCCTGGTCCACTTAACTGCATCATCTAAACTTGATAAAAATGACCTCACAATGGCAGTCATTTTCTTGAAAATATTAGGATGCGCTGGAAAGCTACTGAGAATAGAAGGAAGCGAGCACTTAATGGGCTGGACGATTATAAAGACTATGCGTTGGTTGAGGGGGGAGTGCTCTGCTGTACAGAATCTAAATTAATTATAAACAAACTCCCTCCTTCCAGGTCTAGGAGCCCAGAAACCCTTCACACCAGACTAAGGATGCCAGGAAAAATCAATAAGCTATTGAATTGGGTTCTCTGGGGGAGAACACAGTGTATTTTGTAATTTCAAAATAGCTCTTTTATTAGAGAGCTGAAGGGGGCATAGCAGACATTACATTTCTATGAAATATAAGCCAGGCAACATTCAGATCTGTTTTAAAATTAATAGAGCTTCAATCTTTTTTATTTTGTCGATAGACTGAGTTGTGATGCCTGCTAACTCTGTCTTCGTTCTGATTTAGTAAGCATTTATTAAGAACAGTTTTATATTTCTTCAACTGTGTCACCAAAGCCTCTCTCTTTCCCCTGGACATTAAATTAAGTGTAGAATGAATTGCAGCAAAGCTAAATAAATAGATCCTTAATTTTCCCAAACAACATACATATGTATAAAAAAATAAACATTACGGTGTTGGACTTTGGGACTAGAGAAAAGGTGGTTTGTGTGTAGGTTTAGTTATCAAAATCCACAGCATATAGGCTGACAGCTTTTGAAATACATAAACTGTTTCTCTCTCTCCTGTTTCCATAGCAACAGAGTGCACAAAGCCTTAGTTTTTGCACATAGAGAGAAAAAAAATTGGGAATGGAGTCTGGAATTGTCTGGAACAAAAGAAAAATGTAGCAAATGGAAAATTAAGCATCTCTAGTCCTCCAGAGCTTCATACTTGCTCACGGCCCCTTGATGTTGTTATTCACAATATGCACTGAAATGCAATGTTGGGTAGCTTTGAAGAGTCTGGTAGGGACCTGAGAATGGAGAGCACCTCCACCTCACTCCTGCAAGCCTGAGGTCTATTCGGATAACTCGTTGCCACCTTTGTCTTGGGATGTTTCATTATGACTCCCTCCTTCATGACATTCTCACGAGAGTGGTGTTGATCAGCTTTTGTCTCCTAAACAGACTTCAGGTTGAATATTAAGAGCTCTCCATTTTCCGTTTGCTCCTTCAGTTCATTAATTTGAAAAAGCCAACAACTAGGCACTAAATTCAACAGATAACAGGAGGACGTGACATATCTTTTAAGGAAGGGCGTCACAAAGCAGAGCACGGAGACCAACAAAGCAAACAAATCCCAAGGAGTACCTAATGTGGGATTCCCCTGTTGGGCCAGGGTTGGAAGGTCTGCGTCAACCCTGAATGGGTACACCTCATTTATTGCCACAGATCTGTGTGCTTGTTCAGTGGTCTCCTTCAAAGGAGTTCAGAGCCATTTCTCTGAGTTTGCCTTAGGTTTTACCTCCCACAGAATTATGATCTTGGCTAGATGCATATATGGACAATTTAGCCAATACAATAAATATTTGATCAAACCTCCTTCCTTCAGGTACAAGAAAAAGGTTCAATAAGGAATACCAGTTTTCTTTAATAAAAAATGAAGCTTTTTTTTTACTTTATAATGAAAGAAATAAAACTTAAAGACCCTCTTATAAATGGAAATGAGCATTGCCCAATTCCTAATATTTCTTTTTGGCCTGGGACCCTGAAAGCAATGTACTCTATTCATATAGCCTATACTAACTAGCTGATAGTTACTTTAGTAGTGACAAATGTGTATCATAGTCTTCCTCGCTACCCCCCGTTAGTGACCAAAAACAACTATTGGTATCCGTCTAGTTGCAGACAAGTTCTGAATGGTACAGCAAAGTCCTCAAGACGAGGTATTTGAATTGTTTTTTGCTTGAATACTCGTGGAGCAAGAAGTGAATTGCGAGTCCTTCCTGGAAAAAAAAAATGCATGTAACGCTGCCATCAGGAAATTTAATGGATGCTACCGTGGCTCTTGGCACTCTGTACAGGGTTCTCATAGGGATTTTTCTAAATGGAGGACATGTCCTAAATATATAATGACATGATGAACTGGATTAGCTCAGATGAAGTCATTACCATCTATTTGTAAATAATAAACCTTTTAAAGAAGCATATGAATGAAAACATATTTAACTAATAGACAACAATGGCTCCTAAGGGGCTTTTTGGTTTGATTGGGAAAATAAATAAACCAGGCTTTCTAAAATTGCCAAAACATACATTGACCTGCTAGGCCACAGGGAAAATTACTAGGTTCAGAAAACGTATATTTAAAAATAAACAAAGAAAAAATAAACCTGAATACAAATCCTCTTGATGCAGTAGCTCTTAGAAAAGGAGTTTTAGAAGTTTGCAAATTTTATAATCCTGAAAACATGTTATCTTTTGACTCTCTGCACGGATTTTTGCTAGAGATGGGAATAATCTACAGCAGTCTGTCCTCAAATAGTCAATGCTCTTCTCTGGCACTTCTTGCTGTTTCTCTTGCCATAAGTTAACATGAGCCGACAAAGAACTTTTTCTTTTTTTTGGCTAACCTCTCACTTTTCAATTCTTGAAATAATGTTTTATCTCCCGTACTGAAAGCAAGAACAAAGGACTCCTCCTTGTGAGTTGATGTTGCCCCTACACCCAGCTACGCACCTGGCCCTCGTTCTTTGAAGCATTTAGTAGAGGTAAGACTCAGAGTTCATAGTCTTGGTTGTGTTGGGAGTCTTTCAGACTAAACGTGGTCCTGTGGCACTCTCTATTAACCTGACGGTAGGCTGTCGTGAACCTGCTCCTACGAGGATGAGGTAGGTCTAAAATTCTAGTGACTTTCATTTGGCCCAGACCCCACCTTGTCATGTCATGGCTGAACTCTGGTTACAGCCTTCTCGTTTCTGGCTGTATGAATATCATCTCTTCCCTTTAGTCCTCCTACAATGTTTAAACACCCTCTCCCTTTCTTTAGTTCTCACATTGCCCCTTCTAAAATCTTCTCTGACTTTTCTTTGTATTCTTTAGTGATTTTAAAATAGCTCATCTGGACAGGCTCATATTATTCTTTTGTTGTCATGATATGCTCACTCTATTCTCCTTTTCCATTCTTTTTTACCTCTCTCACATCCTCAGAGAAGTGGCTGGAAATCACTGGTGCTGAAAATCTAGAAGGTAATACTGCACTGTGGGCTCATTTGCATGCAAGTCAGTGGGGAAATCTGAAAACTTTGTTCTGTTTCTCTGTTATGTCTCTCTGATTTTCACCACTGGGTATCTCATTCTCCTATAGACTTCCTCAGTATTTTTTTTTTTCTTTCTTTATTCCTATTTCAGTACATTCTCTTAAAGCAGTCCTTGAACCTCCTGAAAAATTTAGCTGCTCCTCAAAGTCCTTTACACTTCCTCCTTAGAAGTCATACTAAGATTCTCTAATGTGGTTCTTGTGCTTCTGAATCTGCTTTTGGCTGAATGTTTTTATGGTAGTTATTGTTTAATTGGACCCATTCGATACCTTATTCCTTCTCTAGAAATACAACTTCATTTTCAAGAAAGATCTTCAAAAGCAAAATATTGTAACTGATACTATTGTTGAGGCTATGGATCTCCCACTTGGTTTCTTCAAAGCCTCACCAACCATGCTCCTTGGACATCCACACTGAGCTCTGGGTCTTCCAGAATAGTGTTTGAAAAATGCTGCTATGAACCATAAAACGACTATGGATTAGTCCAGTAGAGTATTAATCAAAATCTAGGATTCCATAAATAGAATTCTACTACCAGTCACTTCCTAACCCACTCCTGCTGCCATTCTGCTCTTTTCAGCCTTCACCTCAGTACTCACACTTTTCTGTGGCGAGTGATGTGCAAGAGCTTCTCCTACTGTCCTGTGTCCAGGTTACTGATCCATGAAGTCCCTCTCACAAGCCATTCACAGCCCACCAGTCACTGGCTGCCACATATTCAGTCACTGCATTTGTAGTAATGCAAATAATATCTTAATGATTTGAAAAACTAAATGTGAGGGCACCTGGGTGGCTCAGTTGTTGAGCATCTGCCTTCCACTCAGGTCATGATTGCAGAGTCCTGGGATAGAGTCCTGTATTGGGCCCTCTGCTCCGCGGGAAGCCTGCTTCTCCCTCTCCCATTCCCCCTGCTTGTGTTCCCTCTCTCGCTGTGTCTCTCTCTGTCAAATAAATAAATTAATTAAATCTTTAAAAAAAAAAAAAAAGAAAGAAAGAAAAACAATGTGGTTTCTGAAATGCCGTAAGGAATTTACTGTTTTGGGAAGCGCTATCTTACCCAATTATAAAAATAACTGTAATTTTACCTCCTCACTGGATAGTCTCTGTGATGTCACTCTTTTGGCTGAGTTTACTCTGTGAAGGGCCAGGAAGGGAAATACAGTAGAGAGAGGGAAACAGTATATTACAATCAAGGCATTTATCGATACATCTACTTTCTGACTTTAGATTCTTATCTATCATTTTTTCTTTTTTAAGATTTTATTTATTTGAGAGAGAGAGAGAACAGTGGGGAGGAGCAGAGGGAGAGGGAGATGCAGGGCTCTGCTCAGTGGGGAGCCCAATGAAGGGCTCGGGTCCAGGACCCCTGAGATTATGACCTGAGCAGAAGGCACTTAATCGACTGAGCCATCCAAGCGCTCCTATCACTTTTTCTTGATTACTTTTCTCTTTAATTATCATACACTAAAATCGATTTCTTGATTTACAGTGTTACAATTTTTTAACACATGTATGTATGTGTTTGTGTTACCACCACCACAATCAGGACCCAGAACAGTTCCATCATCTCCCAAAACTCCTCCATGCTGTATCTTTATTTCCACTTCATTACTGATCTAGAATTCTGAGCAGTTCTTTTCTGCTAGCACTTTGAAAATATTTTGCTACTTCCTTCTCATCTCCATGGTTTCTGTTGGGGAATCCATTGTCATTTGAACATTATTCCCCTACAAATAATTCATCATTTTTCTCTGGATTCATTCAAGATTTTTTTGTGTGTTTTTCAGTGGTTTTCAATGCTTTGATTATGATGTGTGTAGATATAGATTTCTTTGGATTTATACTGATTAATGTTTGTTGGGCTATCCTGAAGTTTAAATTTATATATTTAACAAAACATGTGAAGTTTTCAGTCATTATTTATTCAGATATTTTTTAAGTACTGTACTCCTTCTCTAAGACTCTAATGACACAAATGTTAGGCCTTTTATATTGTCCCAGAGGTCCTAAGGCTTGGTTTATATTTTTTAAATCTTTTTTTCCTTGTGTTGTTCAGATTGGATAATATCTATTAATCATTCAAGCTCACTCAAGTTGAGATTCAAGTTTTTTTCAATTTGCTGTTGAGCTCATCCAGTGATATTTTTATTTATTGTATTTTCAGTCCTATGATTTCCATCTGATTCTTCTATACACCTCCTACTTCTTTGTTAAAGCTTTTTCCATTCATTTCAAGAGTGTTTGTCATTGCTTATTGAAACATTTATATAACTACTTCAAAGTATTTGTCAGATAATTCCAACATCTGTGTCTTCTTGGCATTGACGTTGTTTGCCTTTTCCCATTAGAATTGAGGTTTTCCTTGTTTCTTCATATCTTGAATAATCATGTTGGATAGTGTCCTGGACATTATGAATATTATGAGACTCTGGGCCTGTTTAAACTTTATGGAAAACACTAATAGTTTCGTTTTAGTAGGTAGTATGGTTAGGCTCAATGTGCAGGTTCCAATCAGTTTCACTTCGGTGGCCCATGGTTCCCATGGCAGTTCGGTGTTCCAAGCCTTTGTGGTGTTATTTAGATTTGTCCTGCCTCTGTACCACGGTGGGTAGTGATCTATCTGTGGGTTCAGTTTTCAAACTCTTTGTTATGCTGATTGGATCCATACTTGCACAGCTTTAAAGAACCCAGGTGAGGGGCGCCTGGGTGGCTCAGTCGTTAAGCGTCTGCCTACGGCCCAGGTCAGATCCCAGGGGCCTGGGATCGAGCCCCGCATCAGGCTCTCTGCTCGGCAGGAAGCCTGCTTCTCCCGCTACCAATCCCTCTGCTTGTGTTCCCTCTCTCGCTGTGTTTCTCTCTGTCAAATAAATAAAAATCTTTAAAGATAAAAAAAAAAAAAAAAAAAAAGAACCCAGGTGTTCATCAACAACTTTATGGAATAGCTTTCTTGAGGTACTCCTCTGCCGTCTCTCTGTGACTCTGTTCCCTGGGGCACCCCTTTCTGGTCCTCCAGGCAGAAACCTGACTGAACTGGGAGCCAAAGACAGAAGGACAGAAAGCACCAAAAAGCTATAAAGGTTCATCTCAATTTTCAGGATCACAACTCTGTCAACTGGAGAGGGAGATTCCCTCCTTTCTTTTGGTTTCTTCAGCCTTCCCTTACATTACAGACAAGGTGGAGTGCGCTCATTTCTCCATCATTTTGTAGGCATGGGAAATCCCCAAGCACAACTACCATAGAACTGTACAGAGTTCTGTATAAAGTTCTGTATAGAGTTCCGTATAGTGTATAAAGTTCAGAACTCTATAGAGTTACACTTTCCCTCTCTGTGCATTTGAATCTCAGATGTACTATGTCTAACTCCATCCTCACACTGAGTTCTAATCCCATATTTTCAATCACCTGATGAATATTACTATCTAGGCACCTGTTACCTTTGCATACCACACATAGAACACAGATCTGGCATCTTCCCTATAACAGCTCTTCCTAACTTCATTATTTCAGTCTGGAGCATGATCAGTTGTCTTCTCTTCACCAAACTGAAAATCAGTTTTGACCTATTTTCCCTCAATTTGCAAATATAACTAGTCATCAGGTACTATCAATTCTTTACTTGGCCTTTTAAAAAATTTGCTTGTTTATTTCCATCCTTTTAATATTAGTCTAAACCCTTAGTATCCCAAGTCAAGTTAATAGTGGTAGACATTACTACTAGTGTCACTGCTACTGCTCACTATCACACTACCACCACCACCCTCACCATTCATCATTGGATATCTATTACAAATCTCTTCAATAGACCCTGGGTATATGTCCTAATCACAGTCCTAAAGGGTACGATTTGACCTTCTCAAGTCACAGATAAGTGAACTGTGATTCCATGCCTGGCTAAATGGAGAGTGAGAGCTAAAACTCAACCCAAGTTACACCCAATATTTACCCCCCTCCCATATCATATTGCAAAAATTCCACTCAGAGACCTGGAGGAAGCTTTTTTCTTTGAGCAAAGGTACAGTCTGCTTCTTAAACAGTGTAGTATGCTCATGGGCTCCACCTGCCCGATGGAGTTCCTTTTCTAATTCACAAAAAGTTCTATTTATGCTGGTAGTAGACTAAATTTCAGAAAGGAGAGAAGGATCTTTTTCAGGATGACATATATAGTACAATTATTGAGGGAGCTTTGGAATTCTGGTCTCTCTGTCTCTTGTATGAACTCCCTAGACCCAGTTTTCCATAAAACCTGTTGGCACATCAACATAAGAATAATCTTCCTAAAGTATGGCTCTAATTGTGTAATTTTACTGCTTAAAGACCTTCATGACTTCCCATGACCTGTAAGACGAAGGGAGACTACTTGGCCTAACGCTTGATTTGATGTCAGCAAAACTGTCTCACTTTTTTTCCTAGCCTGTCCAGGGTTGTAATCCAAAAAGAAGGATCCAAAATTCCCAGATGTGGCATAATTGTATTTGTTTGTTTGTTGCCTTTGCTTTTATTATTTTCTGTATCAGAAAGTCTTCTCCCTCCATTCTTGTCCACTACAGCTGTCCCCCTCATTCTTCAGTCTCCTTTTACTACAATCATCCCATCCTTGCCTCCCCAGAAGTGGTGCTCTCTGACCATATAGAAAATTGTATGTTGTGTGTGTGTTTCTCTATGGTTACATCATTGCAGTCACACTGCAATATCTACGACTATACAGTATTAGCTCATTCCTGGGAGATCCAAATTCAGGTTGCAGCCATATTCATCACTGAATCCCTATCACACCCAGGAGAGTATCAGATATATAGAAATATCAATAAATATCTCTTGGACAGTATGCTCTATTAAAACTAAACTAGAATTTCAGACAGTGGAGCAAAGTACAAAATGCCTGAAAATGCCACCTTGTGAATTTTAAAGAACAGTAGTTGAACCACATTTTTTCACAAGCTGTTGTAGACTTAATAAAGCCCCAGAACTAGAGATTATTTTATGAAGTTGCTTATTTCAATTGTAAGAATGGGAACAGGTAGACAGGTTCCTAGAAGTTATACTGCTAAGGTCAAAAATGTTAATATATATTTAAAGCATTTGACATTCTACTATATACTAAGGCTCTTCTATTTCACAAAGTTTGCTGTGAAATGCAGTTGCTTTGTTTTTACTATCGAACTAAACATTTAAAAGTGCAAGTGTTCTGCCTCCATGTTCCATGATATTGATATGCTTTATTTAATTAGCAATATCCCCCATTTTTTGCCATTTAGGATCATGTAAAAGTTTATTATGATACTAATTCTGTAACAAACATTTTGATATATATACTACTTAAGATTTATTTATTTATGAGAGAGAGAGAGAAAAGAGAGAGCAAGCACAAGTGGGGGGAGGGGCAGAGGGGGAGGGAGAGAGAGAGAATCATCAAGCGGACTCCTGACCGAGTGTGGAGCTCGAGGTGGCACTCGATCCCAGGACCCTGAGATTATGACCTGAGTTGAAATCAAGAGCCAGACACTTAACTGACTGAGCCACCCAGGGGCCTCTATATAAACTATTTTTTGAACCACACCTTTTTTTATTTCTTGAGGTAGGTTTCTAGAAGTGAAGTTACTTAGTCTAACAATAAACACTTTCTGGAGGCCCTTAACACATACTTCCAAAATGCTCTATAGAAATCAAGTATCAATTTCTACTCTCCCTAGCAGGTTATCATAGTGTCCATTGAATTGCCCCTTCCCCATCACTAAGCATTTTACTGAAGAAAAAACCTCACAGTATAACAAGTTTATTAATCTTGTTATTCAATTACATACTTTTAATAATTAGGGATGGAGTCTCTTTCAAATACTCATTGCCCATGTTTTTCCTAAACTTTGATCCTGTGATATTAATAAATGGTAGGCACACCCACTTTTTTTTTCTGACAGCAGATTTTGGTCCTCGTAGACCAGTTAGAAGAAGGTCTTGAATAATACATTAAAAACTAACGTTAATCAAACTGAGGGCTGCTGGAGTGAAGGGGGGTACGGGATGGGGTGGCTGGGTGATGGACATTGGGGAGGGTATGTGCTACGGTGAGTGCTGGGAAATGTGTAAGTCTGATGAATCACAGACCTGTACCCCTGAAACAAATAATACATTCTATGTTAATAAAAAAAAGTAACTGTTAATCTTATAGCACTTTGTAATTTATGAAATATTTCAATGGATTATATCATTTGATTTTTTAACAATTCTAGGAGCAGCAGCCAAAGACAATTCTCATTTATAGGCAAGGGCACTCACAGAAAGTTGTTTGGGTTGTTAGTGGTAGAATCACATCAGGACCTTTGTACCTACCTAAAAGTACACAGCTAGGGCACAGCCTCAAATTCAGATCTTATGACCCTTAGGCTGCCATCCTTCCTTCAGGCTATGGCAACACCTGTCCTCAACCTCAGAGGAGCAGCATAGTTGGCTGGGAGTTTTTCAGAGCTGTAACCTCTCTGGCCCAGGAGTTGTCTATGCACACTGGTGTCTGTGAAGTGCTGTTTCAGCCCATGCTGAGAGCACCTCTGCAGTCAGGTGTGGAGAAACAGACAGTACTCGTATGTAAAAGCAACAAGGAGGGGGTGCCTGGGTGGCTCAGTGGGTTAAAGCCACTGCTTTCAGCTCAGGTCATGATCTCAGGGTCTTGGGATCGAGCCCCGCATCGGGCTGTCTGCTCAGCGGGGAGCCTGCTTCCCCCCTCTCTCTGCCTGGCTCTCTGCCTACTTGTGATCTCTGTCAAATAAATAAATAAAATCTTTAAAAAAAAAAAGCAACAAGGAGGAAGTAAAATTGAGTCTGGACATTCTTCAAACAATTTATAAAATAGCGATGGAACATGAAAGGAATAACATTTTTTCTTAATTGTTTTAAAGAAGAACATTTTAGAGTAAAAAGACTTCCATAGTGCCCATTAAGTAGATTTTTTTTCCTCCAGAAAAACGTGGGCATTAACCAAGAGCTCTGCCTACTCTTTGAAATGTTGATGAGTCTGTATGAAATATTCTTCTTCCCACGTGTAGGAATTACTGGGGGAGGTTTTCTTCAAAATGCAAAGGTAACTTTGCATCCCCCTGACCCCAAACCCACACACACACAACACCTGCAACCTGCTGCTCTCTTCAGTTTCACCGTCAGTAATACAGACTTTGGCTTAATGATTTACCAGCTATTAATAAAAGCAATCCTAGGGGGAGGACATATTGCATCTTATCAGTCAAGAAAGGAGGAGTTCTATTTGAGAACCTGCTATGAAGTGTTTGAGTGATGTTGAGCAATGCAGCTAATGTGTCAGGTTCCCTTTCCTTATGATAAATCGTAGGGTGCAGATGAAGTTATAATAAGGGCACTTCCGAACCCAATAGGCCGTTATTTTTTCTTCTGAAAAAAGCGAGCACCCAAGATGACCGGGCCTGGGATGGAAGAGATGATGTAGCCAGTGGGGAAAAGGGATAGGAATGCAAGGAATGGACGAAAAAGATAAATTTTGTTTGGGTTATAATTTTGCCTAGAACCAGACCTCAGTTATGGGCAATAGGTTATAATTTGTCATCACGCTGGCACCAAACTTTATTGTGAAGCTTGTCACTATTATATATAGTGATTTTAGGAGTCTTACTTTAATGTCCATTTGATGTTTCTCCAAATATAGAAATTAGTGGTGCTCGCATTTCATACAGAAATGCTGCATTTGTTGTTGTTGTTCTTGATGAACATTATTTGCTTAAATGTGTCCTTTTCAACACTCAGCCAGAGTGCTTGATATTCTTGTATTCTGTGCCTACGAATCTAACTAACATGTCTCAAGAGGCCTGAGCACAGGAATTTCTTGTCAGTAAAACAATGCCTCATGCGATGCTGGTAGATTTATAGCTGCACAGTCCCCTGGTCAAATTTGGCTTATTGCTCTGAATCCATTTTTGTAATAATGATGCTGGTAATGCCACAATATATTATTTTAATGGGATAACATATTGAACTCTAATTTCTAAGGAATAAATACGTTATTCAGCCTTGGCATCAACTAGTATATTAGGCCCCAAAGAAGTAGAAACTAAAAAGATGTCTCACTAGAATTATGTGGAAAAGTAGATAAGAGATGGTTATTATTTATTTATACATATTTATAATTACATATAATTACATATTTATAATATTTATCATTACATATTTATATTTATTAATAAATCACATATTTATAATATTTTATTACATATTCATAATATTTATTATATTATTATTGTTATTACATATTAATAATATTTACATTGAATAGCTGCTGACTTTTAATTTCTGATTCCTCTAGTATTATGGTCATTAGCTTTAGAATTTATGTTCAGCAAACCCTAATGGACCAGAACAGGAGTGAGGATAACAATGGGATCCGTCTCTGTGTTTAGAAAACTTCCTTTTCAGAGTAAATAAATGTGTAATATGTGCCAAGAACTACAGTCATGAGATGCATAAATGTTCTGACAACTCCCCTTGTAAACTTTGTTTGGTAAGCCTTCCTAGGCAAAATTCATCCAAACAAAAAATATTGTCAAATACTCTGATAGGGCTTAGACTTTATCTCTTTTATGGGATGAGACTGCCAAGCTAGAATGAAGAGGGATTGTGTATGTGTGTGCAAGTTGGGTGTGTTACTATTTTTTATTATAATTTGAGTAAAATGCCAGCAGGCAAATGGTACTACTGGGCTAATTGTATTTTGAAAGGGTATTTCCTTTGAAAAGGTATTTGAACTTACTCTGTCTTTGATATGATTAAAATCTATAGAATATAGCATGCTCTTTCATGTGATTTTACTCCATCAAAAATTATATTCTGCCTATTAAAATCCATGAGTACAAACCTCTGTATTCACAATGTTTTTAAAATTTTAGAAATCAAAGAAAAATGTAAAGAACAACAATTACCCTACCTGATATTGCTCTCGATCTTTGTATAACTCTGACCTGATCTTACCTCTATTTGAGATGCCTTTAATAACGACAAAAACAAGTCAACACAAAATGAAATCTTACAAAAAGAGAAATTGGAATAGCCTCTATTTTCATGTTTCTTCAGATGAAAAAGTTGTAAATTTATTGATGGTTTTCTCTCTTTCTCTGTATACATAGAAATTTTGCCAAGAATGAGGAAATATGTTACAGAACTTATGACACATCCTTGTCTTTTCTATAATTGTTTAGAGAAACACCATTATATTCATCCAGAAAGAAAAATCAGATCAACTAAATTCAGTAAATATAAGGTTTTCTCAGTAAATAGATTCAGTAAATATTAGGTTCAGTAAAATGCTTGGGTATCATTCCCTGTGTCCTTGGGGGTGTTTTCAGGCCCCTACTTTAGAGTAGCTTCCTTCCATCTCTGCTCTGTGTCCTTCCCTCCCTGCCCAGCCATTATTCTCAATTAGCAGTAGCTATGGGCAGTCATTATCTATCGAACCCATTTAGAAACTTGGCCACAGACTTCATCAACTCCAACCTTTCAAGGATACTGAATTGGCTGGCAAGAAGCATGGCCTTTGCATAAACAAGCCAGGTTTGCTCCTGAGTATCACATTTTCAGTTCTAACCAATATTCTTCTTTTCTCTGGGAGTGAGCACCTGATTAGAGCTGTTCTTTTTGCTAATTCAGCTCTCTGGATAATAAATATTTTATCTTATCAATAAACATGAATTTCTGTGATCCAAAGATATTTAGATCCTTAATTAGATAGTACATCTAAATTGGTTAATCAGAGTGTTTTCTGGCAGTTTCTGAGTCAAAGTTACACTTCATCTCTGGTTAGCCTTTGTAAGATTCAAGCTGAACAACTTAAAATTCTTAGTTCAAACTACTTACAATCTGTGTTAATCAAAATGCTGTAATTAAATTGGGCATGGACTTATTCTGTAACCTTATCCACTTTGCATTTAAGTTGTCTCTACATGAATGTTTGACACTAGTACAGTCTTTAAATATTAATGCATAGAGGAAAAAAAAAAGAAGAAGAAGATGAAAGGAACGGTTGGAGCCAAGAGAAAGTAAAAGATAGCAAGGGGCAATTGTAATAAAAACCGTAAGAAAGTTCGGAGAATATGCAAAGAAAAAATAAACTTGTCAGAGCAGTGAGTTACCAGCATAAAGTCGCACAATTTATACACGATTGAAAGCTCTAAGGAATGAGTAGCCCTAACAAGCTTTTGTGCAATAAACATTAGAATCTCTGTGAAGCAGTTTCCCGTGTTTTTTTTCCCTCTGCTTTTGAATTTTGCTTTGAAATGGCTGCAAAGCCACAACAGGTTAAAAAGGAAACAAAGCAGAACAAATGGAAAAAAACATATTTTTTCCTCCTTTCGTGCACAGGAAAACAAAACACATCTGAAATTCTGGCTTTGCACCTCTAACAACTGTGATTCTGGTATAAAACGGTGTAGGACCAAACAACATCACAAAAGAATGTGTATTTGTGCTCCACACACAATGGAGGACTTCCTAGCAGAATCTGCAAAAGTTTCAAGAGGGTGTACGGCCAAATACTCTGGCTTTTCCTGTGAGAGAGGAAGGAGAGCGTATGAAACCAAATCTATAGCTAGAGTCTCTCCTTGTACCAGATAGAGAAATTATATTTGTTGAGACTGCACTGTTGAGATTTGAGGAGAGAGTATGCCCTCAATTTCACTGCACTATGCTAGTGTTCATTCAACTGATGAAGTTCTCAACTCAAAGGGCAACATCCACTTTGTTCTAAGTTCCTGCTGGAATGGAAAAGCTGACAAGGGAAAACTTACACAAAGGATATTGTGCTGTTAAAGTTTGTTCAAAGCCACACTTGTCAGATCTCTTTGAAATGAAATTGAAAAGGAAAAACCAATTTTCTTTGAGGACAAAGTTCATCTCATTTGGTGTGCTGCACCTGTCTAATTTTCTCCTCCGAGAAAGAAATCTTGACTACGAAAATTTGAAAAAATAGTTTATACTAGTGCAGGTATGTATCATAATGTTTAATTCAGACGAGTGTTACATTCTGAGAAAATAAATATAAGTGAATTACTGCCGGTTTGAAGCTGTGATAAATACCTAGTTTGGCTGAAATTATTAGACATATTATTCTGTCTCCAAAATGTCTCTGAAGGGCAACGGTCTGAACTATCTGGAAATGAGAGCTCTCTAATGTTTTCCTTTGTTAGTGATGTGTAGATGCACAGTATGATGCTAAGTACACTATCAAATTGAAAACCAAGACTGATCCCTCAAAGGTGTTCAGGTAAATATCTCGCATGCTTCCAAATTTGGGGGGGAGAAAAAAGCAACATCTATTTTTAGGGTAGTGTGTTTATGAATATTAAAATTCACAATTGATCTTTTAAATGCCACCAAATAAGTTTGTACCAACAGCAAACAGGACAACTTTTCGCGTTTGAAGTTGTAATTTCCTATACCTGGGAATGTTACATGTTTGTAGATCGACACAAAATAAAATACAGAATAAAGTGACTATGTCATTTAAACTGGAAAGAAATACAGCTGTGACCGCAGATAAAGACTTAGGTTCAAGATAGAAAAATGATATTTTAGTCAAGGGGGGGTGGGACTGGGGGGAAGAAAAACACACCTATGGATAGTAATCCTCTCCTTTAATGCATCTAGTCTCCTATTTGCCTGTGTCTTTGGCTCTTCTCTGTTTTTCTGTCCGCTTTCCTTGTCCAATCTGACCAATATGATAGGCTACATATCTAAATACAAATCCCATATATTGAAAATAAATGTATGATTAAAAATGAGGGAGAATTTGAAAGTGGGAAAGAAAGGAAAATTAGGTCTTATCTGTTAGATCACGGAAAACAGATGATCTTGGCTATTGCCAATTCCTACTCAGAAATGTATATTCCCTAGCTTCCTTCTTTGTGAACGTTTTCCATTTGGAACTACATTGCCGATGCCTTTTTATTTGTTCTGTGTCCAAATGTGGATCCAGCTGGATTCTTGTGATTTTGTTTTTATTCTGTTTGTATCTCTGTAGAAGACTGTTACACATATCCACACCCTTTATGTAAAATTTAATACCTTTGAAATATGCTGTTCACCATGACCTTGAAAAACAAAGACCTGCTAGTGAAACTTTTGAATAGAAGCTACCTTCCTTTTCTAATCAAAACTCAAACAAACAATGTCTTGATAATCAAAGGAGAATCTTCTTAGAGTAGATATTATTCCACTAAATGAAAAGCAAGCTTACTGATTTTAGTCCTTCTTTGGTTAAATTCTTGTTTCCTTTGTGCTCTGTCTGCTATAGAGTAAATGTGTTGCAATTCAGTGAAAACAGCTTCAGAAATTAACCATTCCTCTTATGGCTTAAAAGTTGCACGTTATTTGTATTCAGTATTTGTCAGAAGCATAATTTATCATGTGCTTGTGTATAAATCAATACTGTGTGGTACTGCCTTCAAAATCCAGGAGTCAAAGGGAATATTTCCTGGGGAACAGCATCTTTACCTCACACAAGATGCGCTTCCCTCAGCGCCTCCTCATATGCTCCATAAATATTTGCTGAATGAATGAAGGAGTATGACTTTCTTTTTTCTCCTTGAACCTCACTCTGGTTTTCCCTCTGTAATGCCCAGGGCACTAAAGTCATGTCACAGGAAAGAGAGTTATTTCCTCCTTCACAGTCCACATACTAATTAGATAACTTCTCTTCCGGGCCCATCTTCCCCCAGGTCCAGTGTAATGAAGCCCGTGCTCTTCCTAGATTCTAATCCTTCCCCTATTCTGGGATACTGTCAACAGTCTCGGTGCTTGCTTCACTGATGAGTTTTTTCTTTGTAGTTTTTACATCTTTTTAGCGGGCATTAAAGGATTTCTAGCAGAAAGTGAACCAGTAGTAGCTGCACTTTTCATGTTTTCCACGATAGACGACGATGTTGCATCCTATCCTCCTCCTCCTATGAAAGCTTATGACATGGAATCAAAGTATAGGCCCACATTTATTGCATCCAACATCAAAACATTACTACAAAGGCCATTCTCCTGCCAAAACTCCTGTGTACAACCACTCATTCAACAGATACTCCTAGCCCCTACTGGGGGTTGAATACAGTACTATGAGAACCACAAAGAGGCATAAACAAAACAGTCCCTACCTTTAAAAGCAAAGGGGATTCCGTGTTTTCTAGAGGACTTCCACATTAATTATCTCATTTGATTTCCTACAACAGCCAAGAGAGGGAAGGAGGATAATCATTACTATACACATTTTCCAAATGAGAAGCCTGTAGCCTGGAAATTGAAGTCACCCTACTGGTTATGCCGGGACCTCAATAAAACACCTAGGGGTCTGATTATACCCTTTAATAACTCTCCCTTTCTACATCATAGAGAACCAAGCATTTTCAGTGGTGAATTGCCTTGCAGGCTGCACAAGAATATTTATTCCAAATTTTCCTTCCTTTTAGAATGTAAGGCAGGCCAATAATTAAAAGTACTTTGGACCTAAATGGAACCATTCAGTTCCCAAGGCTTGCAGTTTCTAAACTAGCCGTGCTTCAAAGCACAATGTATTACTCAAGGATCAGTAATAACAATTCTCAAGGCTGTGGAATCCAGAAGACAGCTATGATACACATTCCCTCCTTTCCTTTCCCACTTCCATTGTCCCAGCCCAGGTCATTAGCTGCTTGCTTCAATAACCTTTTACACCTATCATCTGTCTTTCAGTCTCCTTTCCCACAAATGTATCCATTTACACACTGTTGCCAGGTAAATCTTCCTAGAGTACAATTATGTTCCAGTAATCATGCTTCTCAGAAAACATAGGTGGCTTCAGGTAGCCTACTAAATTAAGTCCCACCTCTGAGCTGACCACAACTTCCCTTTCCATCTTTCACTTAACCTACAAGGAAAATATATCACTTACTACTTCTGTACATACTCCTCTCTTCCCTACTGTGGTGGTGCCCTTCTTACCATTCCTTTTGCCCAGAATACTTACTTTCTTGCAGACCCTTCACTAACTCTTTCAACATAAATACCACTGAAGTCTTATTATAAGTCTTCCCCTGTGGCTCCAACTGGGGACAAATACAACTCACTTTGAACACACAAAAAATTTCTCTGGAGTCTCTTCCCAGGAACTTATGAAACAGCCCAGGTGCTATGGACAGACAGGCAGATGGGCTTGGGTTTAATCCTGACCCCGTCAAATTTGGGGCAAATTATTTAATTTCTCCAAGCATCCATTTCCTTATCTGGAAAACCATTGCCTCTGTGTGTGTGTGTGTGTGTGTGTGTGTGTGAATATTAGTGATTACCCGTACAAATGCTTTGAGTCAATTCTTAGCATATAGTAAGACTTGGTAAATGGCAACATTTATGTTTAGATTTGGTTTTGCATAGTTCTGTCAGTACATATTATATAAACGCCCATATGTTGTCTACTTTCTGAGAAGGCTGAGACCATAATTTTATTTTTGTTTTTTCATCTTTATAAACACATAGGTCTTGACACACACGCAAAAATTTTCTTCGTGGTGACATTATCACCACTGCACACCTACTTCATCATGACAGAATTATGGACAACATCCGCATTTGCAAATCATGACTCCTGAGTAACCCTAGCAATGCCATGAATATACTGTTTTTTTTCAGTTTCAGAATAAGAAAAACAGTTGGCTCAGTTTATGAATCTTCTAATTATAACTTCTTAGTTAAAATTTGGTCATGTAAAAAATTTAAGAAAGCTTAAATGCAATTAATATAACCCAGGAAGTCAACCACTTAGTGTTGCAGACTATAAAAAATGGATCAGGGCTAGAAGGTTATGTGCTGTATTTCTTCAGGGTATCACTAGGTCTGCTTTTATGTCACCCGGGCCATGCCAACCACGGAGAGCATGAAGTGGTAAACCACAAAGGTTGTAAAGTTGACTGCACCCAAAGTAAATTGGAACAAGTTCTATCACAAATGTGCCCTTTGTTTGACTGGAAAGAAATGGGATGTCATGAAGACTTACGGAGGAGATTAGGTGATGTAATTGTAACCCTCTCTGTGAAGGAACTAAGAGAACATCAATAATAATTAATAATAATAATTAAAAAATAAAAAATAATAATAATAATAAAAATACCATTAAAATAATATTGTTATTGTTTATTTCTTCTTAGCTTTAGAACTGATATATCTAATAGAAAAAAGTTATTGGTCTAATGAAATAAAGTGTTTAAGGTGTAAGAGTGCAGTATCTGGCACTGTTTTTTAAGTGAGAACAAGTATTTTATAATGTGGTAAGGATAAAAACGTTCTAATATTTAATGGGCACTCTGCATTTAGAATTTTTTTTACAAGCAAGTAAGTAAGAAGAAACTAAACTTTCCTATTTGAGGATGAGATTTCACAGGTAAAAACTTCTTAAATATTTACAATCATTCATTTCATGTTTTATTCTCAAATGAAACATTCTCAAAAATATTCTCATGTTTTTCATTTTTTTAAGATTTTATTTATTTATTTGACAGAGAAAGAGATCACAAGTAGGAGAGAAGAGGAAGCAGGCTCCCTGCTGAGCAGAGAGCCTGATGCAGGGCTTGATCCCAGGACCCTGAGACCATGACCTGAGCCAAAGGCAGAGGCTTTAACCCACTGAGCCACCCAGGCACCCATGTTTTTCATTTTCAAATACTTATGGAGCAATCTAATTACAGTGTGAGAAGACTAGAGGTATAAATCTAGAGGCAGAAATACTTGTTAGGAAGCCATTGTGGTGATTCAGATGAGAAGTGCTGGCGGTCAGATTTGTGCAAGGGGCAGTGAATAGGACATAACTGTGGAGTATCTCGGCCATTTGATTTTACCTCAAGCCTCAAGGTGTCTCAAATTTAGGCTGCTATTTTATGTTAGCCTTCTAAATTTGTGCAGAGAATCAATGCCTCATGAAAACCTGTAGACCTAATCTGGAATTATTTTAGTATTCTTCTTCTAATCCTAGAGAAATAGGTGAGAGATAGAATATGTGAGAGCGAGGGGCCTCAAGTTCTCCACATTTCCTGCGACACTAACACTTACATAGGCCTACAATTAAAGCTAGAGAGACAAAGAGGGACTAAAGGCTTATTCAGGTAGAAAAATCAAGGGGAGTTGATACCTCATGGACATGGGACAGGGAGGGAAAAAGCATAGTCCAAAAATTCACCAAGTTGCTGGCTTGGCAACCAGGTGGATAATGGCATCATTTATTGAGATGAAGAACAGAAGAGGAAGAATAGATTTTGGAGTTGATAAAGATTTTAAATTCACTTTTGGACATGTTAAGTTTGAAGTAGGGCAAGAAAATACACATGTCCTGAAGGCAGTTATGGTTTTTAGTCTGAAATTCAAGGAGTTTTTGCTGGATTAGGAGTCATCAGCATATAATGGTAAATGGGATTTCCCAGCGGGACATTATATAACTCAACAAGAGGACAGAATGTTCAGTAAAATAAACATTTGATCTTTAGGTAGAGAAATGGATGTCTGTAAAAGGAACAACCAGGGATGTGGGGAATACCATGTCACTAAAGTCAAAAGAAGAAAGTCTTTCAAAAAGGAGGCCGGCAACAATGCCAAATGTTGAGATTTCAAATAAGTTAAGTTCTATGAAGTTTCCACTTGTTTTACTTAAAGAAGAAAAAAGTATGGATGACTTTAGCTTAAAAAGCTTTAGTGATGTGATGGGTCTGCAGGCCAGCTTTCTGTAGAATGTGAAGCATCTCATTAAATTTAATCTTCCATAATTAAGAAGTTTGACCTTGCAGGGGAGGATAAAGGACCCGAAGGAGAAGAAAGTTTTACAGTTTCCTCTGTTTCCGATATATTTTATGTTCTCTTGTTGTTTCACTGATATAGGACTGGTTGGTTTGCACTGGCAAATACTAACTTTTCTTTTCTTTTCTTACACAAATGGCTGACACATTAACTTGGCATGGTTGTGGTTCTGGGATTTTATAGAAGGTCCCAGTGACTGGGACCAAAAAGTTTTACATTAACTCTTGTCTTTACTAATTAGGATTAAGAAAAGCAAAACCCCTATTTCCCTTCCTTTTGCTACACTATACTCAGCAAACATAGTCACTGGAATTTGCCTTCACACACCTATGGGCATGTGAAGAATGAAGAGATTCTTTAAGAGATTTCTTCATTAAGGGTCATAGATATTTTATTACCTTCAGAAAATAAAGAAATTGAAAACAAAAATGTTAGCAATGAAAATTATAATTGTTTTATTTAGAATTTTTCAGTTTTTCAAAATATGTGTTGGAAGAGATTTTGGAAAATACTAGTGTACCATCTCTCACTTTTATAGAAACTTTAATGAGTCTGGATATCGAACTACAAGAAATATACTGCTTGAAGGAAAAAAAAATGCTTTCTTCTTCAGTCGATAAAGTAGATTCTTTCTCATCAATATGAAACACTATCTAAAATTAAATTTTCAATTCTCAGGGTCTACAAGCGACAATTAGAATTACATGAAGTACTTTAGAAACTGCTTACTTTTTTACAACATGATTAAAATATTATTCAGGGGACCAAATATTTGGCCACCAATCTCATTATATTAATACCATATAAAGAAAAACTACTTTTGGATGTCAGCTATCATAATAATAATATTCAATTTCTGTATAGGACGTTACAACTTAGGAAGAACTTAAGAGATTTGGTATCTTGTGTAAGCCTCAGAATGATCTTATGAATTAGTCAAGTCAAATAAAAATATTGTCAATTAATAGAAAAAGAGGCTGAAGTTACATGTTATTCTGCAGCTTGTCCAAGTGCACTGGGTTTAGTAAGTGATGAGGATGGACTGGGATTCAGGTCTCTATATTCCTAAACCAATATTTTCCACTAGACATCAATAGTAAACATTAAACACTATGTTGGGAACAGTGAAAGAAATAAACTTTCCTCTTGATGTGTTTATGACTGGGTTAAAAAGATCAGACATGTAAACATGAAAGATCAATATAAATAATACATAACCAAATGCTAAATATGTTTCATTCTACAAACATCTGACTTAACTGGTGTCATGATTTGTAATGTTTCTTCCTTTTTTTTTTTTTAAGATTTTATTTATTTATTTGAGAGAGAGAGAGACTGAGAGAGAGAGCATGAGTGGGGCGGAGGGTCAGAGGGAGAAGCAGACTCCCTACCGAGCAGGGAGCCCGATGTGGGAACTGGATCCTGGGACTCCAAGATCATGACCTGAGCCGAAGGCAGTCACTTAACCAACTGAACCACCCAAGTGCTCCACTAATGTCTCTTCCTTCAAGGTGCCATAAGTAATGGCTCCTGTGATGGTTCATTTTGTTTCAGTTTAATTGAGTTAGGGGTACCCAGATAGCTGGTAAAACATGATTTTGGGTAAGTCAATGAGAATGTCTCTGGAAGAGGTTAACATTTAGACTGGGTGGTGAAGACCGAATAAAGCAGGTGGCTTTCACCAGTGTGGATAGGCATCCTTCAGTCCACTAAGGGCTTGAATAGAACACAAATGTCCAGAAGGGTGAATGTACTCTTTCTGCCTGTATTAAGATACCCATTTCCCCACCCTTAGACATCAATTCCCTGGTTCACAGGCCTTCAGATTCAGGGTGAATTCTACTACCAATTTTCCTGGGTCTTCAGCTTGCAGATAACAGATCCGGGAATATCTCAGCATCCATGATCACATGAGCCAATTCCTATAATAAATCTCCTCTTACAACTATCTATCTGTCTACCTATCATCATACTCTATCCATTTTATTGCTTCTGTTTCTGTAGAGAACTCTAATATAGCTCCCACTTCTACTTCTAGACATTTCTTGTCTTTCACTTCCAAACATTTCTCCAAAACAAAACAAAAGGAGAGGTTCAGGCATCATGAATCAGATTATCTGAATTTCACTGTACCTGAAAACGTACATCTGCTGCAAGAAAAAATCAAAATATGGATCTATGATGTCAAATGGAGAACTGAATCAGGGTGAGTGTGTGTGTGTGTGTGTGTGTGTGTGTGTGTGTGTGCGCACGTATGTGTGTGTTCCCAAAACCAGAGTATTTGAAAAGCCTTGAAAATGTGAAAATAAACCTCATTCAATTGTCTGTTATTGTTGTTGTTGTTGTTTATCTACTAATCTATGATGTGCATGGTGCTTCTTTATCCAATCTAGAAACATCTTATCATATTACAAAAGTTTATATTTATTGATGGCTTAATGCAAATAGTATTCAGAATGATGTGACCATAGGATCATGTCTTAAGCTTATTCATGCTAACCATGTTTTAATAAGGCTTATTTCTTAATTAAATAGAAGATTATTGACTTGTGAGGAAGGTGAGATATGAGAAAAGTACAAGTTGTTGCTCTCAAGAGGGAAATAAAACATGACTCAGCTAGAGATGCAGAGAAGGTAACTGTAACAGAGTGCAGAGAACAAACAGAAAGTACAGAGATTGATTACTAAGTGAGAGAATGCCTCATGGAGGAAGTAGGATATAATTTATGTCAACACGTGAATAGGGTTTACTCAAACACAGGTGGAGAGGGAAAGGATTCCAGTTATATAGAAATGGATGGATAAATCTTAACATGTGGAATACATGTCCTATGTCAGAGGTCAGCTAGTAGAACTCTCAAAGTAGAGAAAAACCCAACAATAAACATTTTGATAATAATTATTTGAGCACCTGTAGCATGACAGAAGCTTTAGACACATCATTATAGATCCTCACAAAACCATGCAGTAAGGATTGCTATCCCTTTTTTTGTAGATGTTTTTCCTAGAAAGTAAGCATGACCCTGAGAGGTTCAATAAACTTATCAGCACCCTGTTGTAAGTGGGACAAAGATTTGCATACAAGTTCAGGTGATGCCGCAGTCTAGTTCAGGTCTTCCTGCTCTATAACGTTGCCTCCCCTGTGACATAAAAAGATCTGATTTCCCTGATCTCCCACAGAATCTCAGCAACTCTAGCCCCACAATTCAGAACCGGTAAAATCTGATCTGATTTCCCCTGATCTCCCACAGAATCTCAGCAACTCTAGCCCCACAATTCAGAACCAGTAAAATATTAACACAAAAGCAGAATAAAGCTCAAGATTAATTCCCTTTTTGCTTTTGTTGAATGGGGCTTCAGTGGAAAGAGAAAGGCTAGGAATGTGGAATCCTTATAGTCATACATTGGGCCAAAGTGAGTGTAATTCCAAGTGTACGTGGGCCATCAGAAAACGAATTAGGAACAGAGTTATGAATACCCCAATTTTATCAATGTGCAAACTCTTTGTTTACCTGGAATCACCTCACTCATACACTGCAGAGGGCCCTTGATATGGTCACCCAATGAAATGTAAAGAGACCAGTTGCCCTGAACCTCATTAACCTTCACCATTCCCAATTTTCTACACACAGTAGATGTCTACATTAGTCATTTCTCAGGTTTTTCTGTTTCCAGACTTCATAAAAGAAGAATTTGCAAATAAGTTTTTATCATCATTAACAATACTATCGCTAAAGGGCATATGTGAAGTTTTATGATGGTTTAGCACATTAATATTTTACAATCAGGCTTTAACATGCTTTTATCTTTTTTATACAAGATTAATATCCTGCCTGAATTAGTTTTATTACATGCATTTTCAATTTTCACTAAGCTGATTTTCCTGCACTAGAATTTAAGATTTTTTTCTTACAACTTTTTTCTTTCTCATTTGTAGGATTTAATGTGTTTTATCCATCTTAATTTTTTCTTTCCACAGTATTGCAAGGATTTTCCTCTTGTGCTGCCATTTGCAATGCGGTTCCATTAGCTAATCACACTGTTTGGTGTTAAATCTTTCATTCTATACAACATTTATGGTTTGGTTCTTTCTGAAGCCTGTACAATTACTGTCATATCTGCAAGTCTAGACAAGAATGTAGATTTAGTAAATAACTAATTTGACTTCTAAGCAGGTAGTTCAGTATCCTATTTTTACTTTACAGCAGATTAGACCTTTTGTTGGAAGAGTACCAAAATTGACACACTGTATCATAGTTGGAACTATCTTAAAATACTAAGAAATATTTTTTAAAGATTTATTTTATTTTATTTATTTGATAGAGAGGGGGAGAGAGAGAGAGACAGAGAAAACACAAGCAATAGGAGGGGCAGAGGGAGAAGGAAAAGCAGGCTCCAGGGAGCCTAATGCTGGGCTTGATCCCAGTACCCCGGGATTATGACCTGAGTGAAGGTAGATGCTTAACAGACAGAGCCACCCAAGTGTCCCGCTAAGAAACACTTCTAGAATTAAAAAAAAATAATTAAAATTTGAATTAATGCTTCTCATTCTGAAGTCCTATTTAGGCAATCTGACATTTCCCCATTATCCATTTTAGTGAATAAAAGCATGTAGACATAACCTCTCAGTCTGTGCTACATTCCGTACATCAGAATGTGGAAATCAACATCTGGGGGTCCCAAGTGGGACCGAAAATCTATTTTTGGTTGAGTCCTCACTTAGTCTGGACAGAAGCTAAGGATAATAGACAAGATAGGAAGGTTCAGCAAGAGTCAAATAACAGCAGCAGAAAAGGACACCTATAGTAACACGGTTATCGCAATATGGATACAAAGTTGATCTCGAAAAAAATCAACCAGTATGTTCATGCCTATCTTCTCCTCAGTAATTGCTATGCTCTTCCCTTAAACTGACCTCTGAAGCAATGCCTCACAAAATATACCCTTCCCCCAAAACCTTCCGCCTCCTGCCCTAGTATTACTGGGTCACCTGCTGGATGGCTGGAGAGACAATACAATTAAATTCATGGCTAAAGTTTTAATGCTCGATTATCACGTCACACCTCCCCTCCTCAAAGGGAAATTACTGCATAAATGGAATTCTCAGTACGTTGATTCAAAGAATTAAGTCTTCATCATTTTTTGCTAGCCAATAAAGTAACTCTGACAAGGAATAAGAGTCATATCAGATGACAAATTATGCACACATAGACAAAGGGGTGAGTGAGGCTATGTATGGGTCAATTCCATACACAGCGTTTCCTATTATCCTCTCTGTTTGTTCTTTTTTTCCCCCCAAGCAGTTAATTTACTAATTGGCCTTAGGTTAAATTTAGTTAATTCCCACCCTCTTTTTTTTTTTTTTTTTCTGGAGCTGCTTAAGCAGAACAACAAGAGAAATAGGATTCCAGTCAGCAATCCTCCCTCCTCAAATCCACTCATCCCACTGACTAATCCTAAAACAAAACAGGAAATTGGTCCATACAGTCTAAGTTGGAAAGAATTTGTATACTGTAGGAATCACTTTCATTATATTCCCCCTTCCAATGAGAAAGGATGACCATCAGAGGCAGAATAATTTAATTGGCTGGCAAACCTGGGCTAATAATGTTGTCTATGAAATGAAGCAAAGAAGTATACTAAAACAATATCGTAGAATAATTGTAGTTTAAAAATCTACTTCCAGATAAAATATCAGTAAGCATTTTGCATGAACAACGTGCAGTAGGTGGGACCTCTGAAGACACACTTAAAAGAGAAAATTTGCTTGTGAAAAGCGAAATACTTCTGGAGATGGAGTTGAGGAGAATCAAGCCCCAAGATTTTCTCTCAGATAGAGGAAGCAGGATCATCCACCTGAGTTATACAAAACAGATACCTTTGTTCTTTTCATGAAGCAGGAAAGGGAAGTCCCCTATGGCAGTTGGTATGTGTGTTAGCTGTTTCTTGTGCGCTAGAGAAATGAATGCCGTTTTCATAAGGGATAGAATGACTACTTTCCGAACCCCATTAGGATAGCTGGATGCTTCTCGGTGCATACTAACTACTTTGCTCACAAACAAGATGGTGGATGAGAGGCATAATTAATATGATGTGGACTGAGTGGAAACACTGTGGGGAGTTTTGAATTGTGGCAATGCAGATAAGGTAACTCCTAAGTGCCAATTCAATTACTATTAGAATTCATCTGCCACTCTCCACTCCACTTCATATTTAATTATTTCAATAAAGAAGTGTGAGTGATTTTTATCATTTCCATCCAATTCCCCAATGTACTTATTTCTTCCCTGGACACATTTATTCTACCGTATTCTCGGCTGCCTTAGGGTACAGATTTGGAAAATGAAGTCAAAAGACCAGAAAGCTGAGGATAGGTGGTATCGTAGGTCTTTCCCCATAGATTAAAAAAAAAAATGTTTTACCAGTTGTGGTTCCTTCTTTCAAAATGTAACTGTTTAACTGGGCAAAGCAGCCTGGGCTTTTATTTCCCGGCTTTGTCTAGAGCCCTGTGCATTTCCATTTTGGAAAGTCAGCCTCTGCTTAGCAAAGGTTTCTCCAAGCTTCTGTTTTGAACACAGTGTATTAATTTTAGGCACTTCCACTTACTATTTTGTGTGAAAAAGAAAAATAAGAAATCAAACATTCAGCAGCATCTTACCTCTTAAAGTCTGCCCAGATGACCCGCTTATTCTCAGATCCCCCATGATATGAGCAGGCGCAGATGTACTTAATCTCACGTTCACAAACCCATCCTTGACAAACAAGGAGTCAGTGCCTGTCGCTGAAGAGCCCCCATCTGAGTGCACTGGCACCTGGAGGGCAAGGTGAAGGTACCTATGTCCTCTTCTATATTTTTTAACTACCCTGTAATCCTCATGGAGTTTTTAGTTCTCAAAATGGCCTCCTCTCTGAATTCTTGGTCTATGAAATCAGCAACTAAACTGTTTTAGCTTTGCAACCTGTTCCACAGAGCATTAAGGAAAGAGAGCCTCTTCTATCTCCTAGACTCAAGAGCCAGCAGTAACACAACCAGTCTTCATGAGCACTGACTCCCTGTTAAATGTCAAATGAGGAATCAAGTTCAAAGTCTTGGGAGAAAAGGTCCAAAAGCGCCTCCTCACCCAAAGCTGAAAGTGCCACTGACGTTGTAGAAATTGGGGTGATTATTCTGGAGACTCTTTGAGTTGCTAGAGAGAGTAGTTGGTGGGATGAAAATGAACTTGCTTTCCAGGCTCCAGGGTCAGACTACCTAGGCCCAAATCGTGGCTCCTCCACTTACTGAGGGTGTGAATGTGCATTAAATGCGCTAAGGGCTAAGGCTCTAAAATGCACCAAAGCATACAGAACAGTAACCACATTAACTGCTAACTAAACATTGACTACTATTATTGTGCACAAGATTTGCCTGTTGGTGACTTGTTTTTCCTTCATGAGCAGCTCTCTGTGCTTACTTCATGCTATGAAATCCACTGAGGGTAGGGTAGGTGAGCACAGAGTGGCTATATCTTGCATGTCACTTTCCACCTGCCGTGGTTTATCCTACATAGTCTTCATTCATTGCTCTGATTGGGAACAAAAACATGAAAGAAACAGGAATGTCTTCAAGATTTCTTCTATATAAGAGATGCTTAGGGACCAAATCCAATTGGAGGAGAGGAGGTAGAGGAATCATATTGACACTTTATATACAAATATGTTTTTACTTAATATGTTAATTTGGGGTCACTAAGGGGACACAGATGGAAACTACAGGGAGCTAAAATTCCAACAGTTCAATCACCCTCGGGTGTTGCCAAGAGTAGGAACCAAGATGAGTACACAGTGGAAAGAGACACACAACAGTGCTTTGGTGAATCAGTTGAGATTCACCAAATTATTTGCTGAGAAATAATGAGATATGACAAACTGTCCTAAAATCTCAGAAATGTTTGAGTCTTCTATTTTTTTCCTGGACTCCTACAACTCCTCTTTCACTTCTCCTCTCCCTAAAGAGGCCTTGTAAGGAATGAAAACCCACAGTGGTTCTAGCCCTGTCTTGGCCATACTTAACTTTCCCAGGGAAGGCGGGATTCTGCCAAAAGTGCTGCTGGCAACCAGAATTTCTATGTTACTGGTTAGGGCTGTTCACCCAGTCCTGGTATGAACATGCAACAGTTAAAAGAGTCTTTGACTTGGCACCCTCTTAAGATGACAAAAACAAAGGTGCCTGAGTGGCTTAGTCAGTTACACCTCTGACTCTTGATCTCAGCTCAGGTCTTAAACTCAGGGTCGTGAATTCAGGCTCTGCATTGGGCTTCAGAAAAAAAGATGACAAAAATAATCTCCCTCAAAACACTTAATGATGAATCTTAAAAAAAAAAGTGTAGCGACTCCAACAGACATACCTAAAGAAAAGCAAATTTGAAAGATACATAGTGTATTCTTAACCAAAAGTCCAAATTCTTCAGAGGAAGGAAATGATAATTTTAAATGATGTGACTAAGAAAATAATGGTCTAAACTGAATTGTCTTTTCTATAATATACACACTTTTGTTTTCCTACATGATGAGCTAGACTGATCTACATTTGCTGCTTTTTAATACAAAGTCTTGATCTTTGCCAAGGCATTTACTAAAGGCAGAGTTTTAAGGCCTGAATAATTATCAGTTGATTGCTATGAACACTTTTCTTCCATCCCTTAAACTCAGAAAGATTGTGTTTCATGTGATGCTCTAAGACTGAATGCACATTTTCCATACATTCATCCTATCTTTTTCTTCACAACTAAACTATGAATGTCATAAGGACAAGGACTCTACTGACTTTGTACCATCATTTCTTTCATAGTCCCTGACATATATAGCTCACTAAGAATGTATTCAATGAATGAATGAATAAAAACAATAGAAGATTTCCAACATTCAATATGCTTTTCCTCATAACCTGCTGCAGGTATATAGAGAAGAGCCTTCTCCAATTTGTATCCCAGACTTCTTTCTCAAGAGGTCTTTTGAACTAATTTGGCCTAAGATTCCCCAGCTACTATTGGTGTCTCTCTATTAAAAGGCACCTGACAATATTCCACAGAAGAAAACACTACATCCTCATTCTGGAAGGAAGAAACTTGATCAAAATCAAAAGATCCGTTTCTTCTCAGAGAGGCTATACAATGCTGGCACAGTGATCAAACAGGGAAAATATCCTAAAATACTTTCCGGTAACGAGCCACTAAAACTGTCTCAAATGACTGATAAAGGAATGAAAGTTTTAAAATCCTTACCCATGCATCAATCCTGCATTTTAGAGTGTCCCATTTTATTGTACTGATTAATCATATGCTCAGAGGAAGTTGGCAAAAGCTATCAAAAGCCAACCAGTATAACTCGAATGCCAACTTCACAAAATAATCAGGGTCTGGTGGGATGTGTCATAAAATATGCCAAGATGGGTCATTCTAATGCACTCTTGAAAGAATTATACATATTCATCCTCCTCGTTTAGCACCTGAATGACAACAAGCAGGTGAAAGCATCAGAACCAATGTATCAAGCCAGACAGTTGCCATTATGAACAAAACATAAAGAGAGAGTGACGGTGCTGAAAAATGGTAAGAGTCTTCTACTCAGACCTTGCAGGCACTGCTCTCTTTTGATAGGGAAATGAAGCTTGCTGAGAGAGAGAGAGCTATCTCTTATTGTCATTGCTGCTTACAGTTTATGGGAAATTTACATGAAATATACATTTCTTAATAGAATTCACCATAACTTTTTAGTTTGTTTGTTTTACTGACATTGTGAGGGTAGAAAAACTGTCAGTATGAACTAAATGCTTTCCTTAAATATCTAAGATCATCTCTGGGCAATGGAGGGCTCTATTAATCACTAATGAACTCCTAAATGCCACCTTCAGCTGAAATAATGATAGGTAAAATTATACCATGACACATTGACTGATGAAAAACAGCCCCCTTACCAAGTTTCCTAGTGTGTTATTGGATTGCAAGGCACTGTTTTAAAGGAATAAAATAAATAGCTTACAGGCTCTAGTGAAATCACTTGTATTTCACTGTGTATGTACTTATATGTATAGGTTGTGTTGTTTGTGTGTGTTTTAGCACAATTTTACAAAGAGTAATCTATAATCCTTCAAGCCACTGTCACTAACGTGTACCTCCTCTCTTCCTAGGTCTCGATGAAGAGAGTCCTCTTTTCTGTAATTAAAACAACACCACTTATAACTAGAACTATGTAAAATCACAGATAAGCTAAGCAAAAAATAATTACTCAACCTCTGGAAAGCATAATATTTTCACAGGCCTCCAAGTGTTCTTTTAATTGCTCTACATGACTTTTGGGAATTGGACTGATTGAGAGAGAATCCAGCTCCCCGTTATGACTTCTGTATTATAAAATGTGCTGTGATAGAGTGGGTTGTCCCTTTGAGTTGAGTTTGAAAATGTCACTCTTAACACCTTAACAGAGTTCTAGTGTCTATACATTAGGGAGAATGCTCTAGACTGGCCATGCATGACCTGACCTCCTGCCCCTGGCCAGTTTTTGATCTTAGGAGCCTTCACTCAGACTACTGAAGATAGTGTACCTCATGTATTTAACTTCTATGATTCTGGTATCTCTTCTTGGCTCTTCTAGGAATGGCTTCCTGGCCATGGACCCCCAACATCTCTCTACCTAAGACCTGGACTTGGACTTGGAATTCCTTTCCTTTCAGACTATGTCCTTTCATAGTCTGTCCTTTCAGACTCTTCTGTTTTGACCTAGCAAAGATCCAGCATGGATGTCTGACACTGGCCTTAAGGAGGCAACACTAATATTGCATTGATAATCAAAGTAAAGAAAACCAAACAGCAGGCTCATTTGGAAAGCCCATCTGACGTGATCACTGCACTGCAATGGATTTGGAGATATTTAGCTTCAGTCATTTATTTATTTATTAATTATCTATCTGTTGGTTTATTTATTTATTTATCTTTTGCTTTCAGCATTTATTGTCTAATTACTTTGTAACTAAAGCTAATTGTTTTCTTTCCCTTTTACTATTAGTTTGAAGGTATTTAGAGAAGCTGTAGTAGAAGGCTCTGAAGTTAGAACCATTGCCTATAAACCATCTGGGCTATTTGGTTACTCCTTGTGTTTTTCAGCACCTACTTCCTTTTTTCTGCCTGCTTTTCCAGTTATTATTGTTCCTTTGATATAACATCTAATTTTGAAAATACAGGTATTATAAAACTACATTGTCTGCTGCCCAAGTTGAGACATCTTACCTCCTTGGAAAGGAAAGTGGATTGTGCAAAACTCCCTTCCTTGGCCCACTGCAAAGCTGTAGAGGATTATAAGAGAGGATTTTCCTCTACACCCCTCACAAGAGGTTCAGGGACAAGCACTATGTGAATGAGGAAAGCTTTATCATGGCACTTACTAGCTCTATCAGTCTCCTGTTGTGGTTCAAACCGACTTAGTAACTCATTCTTTCTTCTGGGCAGCCCATAATTGTGTAGCAGGTGCATAACCACAGGTGGCCTTCAACCACGTCTTCCTGTATTCAACTAGAAGTCTCATTATTGTGGGGGCAGCTGAGAGCAGTAGAGGGCAGCAAATAAGAGAACAAATCAAGTGAAGGCTTGGTCTATGAATCTGCAGCTCATTCCTATCTTCATCTTTTGCTGCCCTTCTGCCAACAAATATTTCCCCCCATGTCTTTCTTTTTTCATCTTCTTGCTTATAACTCTGGCCTTAAAAGGCCATGCCACAGTACTTGCCTCTTGACGAGCTATCATTCATTCATTCATTTCATACATATTTGCTGAGTATCTACTATTTATCAGGTATTATTTTAGATATTGCGGAGGAACAATAAACAAAGTTCCAGTTCTTACAAAACATATGCTAGTGGTGGAAGATAGAAAAATAAACAAAGATTTGTTGGCTCTTCTATTCTATTATATCTACATATTGCATTCTTCATTATGTTTATTGTAATTTTCAATTTTATAACTTTCATTTGATGCCTTTTCATAGATTTCCCATCTTGTTATTTGTGTTCTTGAACATACTTATGGTTTTTTAAAAGTCTGTGTTTAGTAACTGCAAAATCCATATCTCCTGTGGGTCTCTTCCTACTGCCACTTGTATTCTTACAATTTTGTCATTTGGTAATGTCTCTGGGTATGTATGGTAACGTTTCACCAAATGATAATAAGTGTGTGAGAAAAACTGCAGAAGTATTTTGAGAGCCTGAAGGATTTTGTTCTCTTCTTTTTTTTTTTTTAAAGATTTTATTTATTTATTTGACAGAGAGAGAGAGAGAGAGAGAGAGATCACAAGCAGGCAGAGAGGCAGGCAGAGAGAGAGGGGGAAGCAGGCTCCCCGCTGAGCAGAGAGCCCGACGTGGGGCTCGATCCCAGGACCCTGAGATCATGACCTGAGCCGAAGGCAGAGGCTTTAACCCACTGAGCCACCCAGAGGCCCCAATTTTGTTCTCTTCTATCAAGGATTTTTTGTTATCCCCTTGTTTTTGTTTTCAACATGATTTTAGGCTAGGAATAAAACAGATTAACCCAATCTGTGATTGAGTTGATTCAAGCTAGGTTTCAGTTTTATGAAGACTGATACATTTTCTGATTTGCCCTTTTGTCATGAGATGTTCTGTGGCTCCCTCACTGATACTCTCAGAAGAGGTACCTCTAGAAATCCCAATGACAGGTTCAGGTCATCCCATTTTGACAGCCCCTAACTCCAATTTTTGTCTACCACTCTTCAGGAGACTAAATAAAGGTCTGCTTAGCTTTTCATGACTCAGCCACCACTTATGAATAAGTAAACACTTGGAAGGAAAAAGCAGAACTGAGTATTAGGCTCACTTCTCTGTTATTCCCTTCCTCCCAGTATTTCCCCAAAATCTTGGCTTCTCTGGTCCTTGCTGATTCTGTACTTTTTCCAGGACATTCAAATGGATTTTCATTTTTCACTTTGTTTTATTCAGGCTTTCTAATTCTTAAAGGAGGAAAAGCTAATCTTTACAAATTAATCCACCAGACTTAGAAATATGCCTCTTACAATAAGAAGTTTTAGTATAGCCAATGTTCATTTTATCATCAGAAGAGACTGGTAACTTTATCCTAACTCTGGCCAAAGACTATAACTCTTTCCACAATCACTCATCTTGCAAATAAAGGCCATTATACTAAGGAACAACTAGTGAGATGATGTGGATGGATCATCTGTCTTCACTACTGAAATAAACATGCAGAATACCTGCACTATTGAATAGGCCTTGGTAATAACTTTATATAGAGACAATAGTTTATTTTAGCTTTTGGGTCCCTACAAATATTTCCATACTACCAAAATGTAGCATTTTGTTTTTAATACATCAAGTGATTTTATGGTTTTTGAAAAATGACTATAGATAAGCAATTTAGTCACTAGAGGGATTTCAAATGCTGAAATATGTTCTGCTTTGCTTTACCTGACAGTAATGTACAAATAAGACTCGGGACAGTTTAGTAGTCCTTTCATAGTGTTCTAGCATCTACGTAACTTAGCTGGGTTCATCTTGAGATTGAAGTTCACTTATCTTCTCTGGCATAAATGTGATTTTTCATTTTAAATCACATACATACATGTACACACATTCTTTTTTCTGTTTCTGTTTTTAAATTTCAAATAGCCAGTATATTTAGTGATCTTTTTTAATTTGTTTAAGCTGCAGGAGATCCTATTTGAACTATCAGCTGGGACTATATTTTCAGCACAATCCATTAAAGTACAAAATTACTATTTCAATATTTAGATACTCTCTTTTGGGTCATTCACTTTTCAGGGATTAGTAATAATGACTCGAACTCTTTTCAGTAGCAGGACTCAGGAATTCCATTTGCCTAACTATAATAGATATTGTTGAGTGTTCTCATAGCCTGACAACTAACCACCACCCCACCCTCCCCAACAAAAAGAACTAAGTAAGAGGCAAGTGGTACAGGGTACCATGACATTAAATAATTTGATTAGCTAACTTCATTTTTCTGGCTAAAATAAAGTGTAATATGGAAAGGAAACCTTACAGGATTACTATGTGTTTATTTTTAGAGTATGGAATTAAACTACTCCCTATATTCAAGATCAGGCCCAACAGAAGTGTGGATATAGTACAGAGTGATGGATCAAGCCATACTTCCTTCCAGTCTCTGTAAGTATTAACATTCTACAGTGGTCAGTAAGACACCGTGCTAAGTGCTAGGGTCGCAGCAGGGGGGAAATGAGAACCTCACAGTCTACTAGTAAGATGAGACAAAATGAATTGAAAAGTAATTAAAAATTCAAGAAGTCAGTATAATCACAGATGATCTTTCAAAATACAGGGCATGGAAGAGTTCAAAAAAAATACTTCAGAAACTAGGAGAGGTGGTTAGAAGAAATAGAATGGAAAAGGTCAGAAAATGCTTTACTAGCAGAAAGACTTCAAACAATGCAAAAGGAAGAAGGCTAGATGATATTTTTTAAAGTAATTTTCAAATACTGCTTTCCATTATTGATTTAAAAAAAATAGGGAGGGAGACAAACCATAAGAGACTCCTAGACTCAAGAAATGAACTAAGGGTGGCCGGGATGTGGATAGGGTGGCTGGGTTGTGGACAATGGGGAGGGTATGTGCTGTTAAGTGCTGTGAAATGTGTAAGCCCAAAGATTCACAGACATGTACCCTGGGGCAAATAATACATTATATGTTAATAAAAATTAATTAAAAAAAAAAAAAAGGCCTTAATAGCCATAGAAAAGTTGGATGGACTAGAGGATGGGTACCTAGACTTCTCATCCTCCACTTCAATCATTGGATTTTTCTGTTTGTATTGTATTTTAAATTTTTTAAGATTGTGAGGGGATGGGGAAAGGGCTTTCATGGTTTTTTGCTCTTCCTTTCACTGTCTCATATTCCCTCTTTATGCATATATTTATACATAAAATCAGAATCTGAACTTTAGAACCCTAAAGCTGTGCCTCTCATGCTACTTCTCTTTCCACCTCTTCCTTTAGTCACTTTGAGTAACACTCACTGCTCTTTCCCAGAACCACTATCTATCATCTGTCTACCCATCTATCATCTGTCTAGAAGAGTGAGCATGCCTTGAAACACACATATCTGTAATTCATATTAGATTTACTATATGTGAGAAACCACCAGCCTGTTCTTTCTTCTCTATGGTTGAAGAAACCAAAGCTCACAGAGAGGACTCAAAACACCTTTCCAAGGTTAGTTAGTTAACTAAAAGCCGAATCTGAACTTCCACTTTCTCCCAGTGGTTGCTATGAGTAACACCCACTGTGAAGAGCCATGCTCATATCCAACTCTTACAAGAAAAGGCAGTGACAACTCTACTCTGGTTTCAGTCCTCAGATTTCAGGAGCTCTTCTTTCATTCAGTGTCCACCACTTTTATTGACTAATCTTTTCTAGAAGTTTCCTAAAGGAAGTATGGGTGTTCGTCAGAGACTTACTGTATGAATAGATAGGTGATTGCAAAGTAACTAGATTAATACCTCTTTTCATTTTAATTCAAACATCCATCTCAGTGGAATAGTGGGTTTTCTAGTGATTAAAATACTGAAGCTTAATGAGAATAATAGATACACTGACTAGAATTTATAGATATTTTACTGAACCAAATATCTAATACAATTTAAATACAAAATGAATAAATACACTGCAAATTTTAAAATGAAAACACAAATGTATAATATATGTTAAAGTATGTTATCATTCTGATATAGTTTTTTAGCAGATAAAATAATTAACATATTCCCCAAATAACAAGATAAGTGCTATCTAAAATGAAGGGAATTTAGTCATTAAAATGAAAAATAAAATAATATTCTTTGATCTTTTTCTAAAGTATGATATTAAAAATGAGGTGAGCCAAACATGTCATTCAATTAAAAGAATATTTTTGTGCAAATTTTTCTAGATGCTGCTAAACCTCTTTATACGAGTTAGGTGGAAAGGTGAGGTGAATTATTCCTGTGGGACAGAGGTGAGCACAATTTTTATGTTAAGGGCCAAATAGTATATATTTTTGGCTTTGCAGGCTTTACTTAATTCTGCTATTATTATGTTTAAAAGGCAATATGTAAAGGATGCACACATAAGCACTATGTAAGTGAATAGGTGTGGCTCTGTTCCAATAAAACTTTATTTACAACATAGCCTATTGGCAAGATTTGTTGTGTTGGCCATATTTTCCCGACCAGTCCTCTAGTTTCAAATATTTTCTTTTGACTCCATTTTTAAATAATCCCCTCTCTTGCTTTATAACTTGAATGAGATATTTATTGAAAAGAAACATTTTAAAGCTCATAATGGACTATACATTTTATTTTTATTTTAAAAATCCAAATTTCTTCATTTTCTTTAGTTTTCTCTTATGTGGATGGAAATTCTATGGCAGGATTACCTGTATCAATTTGAATACCAGTTTGGGGACACTTCACATTCAAGAAAGAATTATTCTTCCAACATGAGCTTTTAGAAATGAAACTATACAGTGATGGCTATACTATACAGTGATACAAACTATACAGTGATGATTATCTAAACTTGTAATCTGGACAAATGTGTGTTCCTTGGCATAATTTGAATGAGTCATGGATCTTTATTTTGAGATGTAAATAACTAAGTTGTCAGAATTTTGCTTAAATACCCAAATACAGGAATATGTGGCAGGACTAGCTAGCTGGATACAGATCTTCTATGATCCTGTTTCAAGCTGTGGGATTGCTAGGAAGCAGATGCCTGGACAGGGAGCACATTTCCTTGGTCCCTGAAGCCTATTGGGGCTGTGTAACCAGTTCTCACTGCTTGGGTCAATTCCAGGTAAGAATGTTTATGAAGCAAGTGTGCTTTCTCCACAGTCTCTCTTTTAGTCAGTAGGCTGGATATCAAAGTCTAGATTGACCTTAGAAGGCTATTTTACTGTCAAATGGGTTTTCTCTGAGTAAGAAATAAACTTTTATTGGATTCAGTCACCAAGACTCAGTCTCTATTTGTTAGTGTTACCTAAACTAATAGAATACTAAACAACTACAAAAGAGTCTGATACATGTGGTGATATAGTCTTAGTATTTTGTAATTGAAAAATAGCACATTATATTTGAAATATTACAATTCTGAAAATGTTACAATCACTAAACCTTTTAATGAATGTTATTCTATAGTAAAATATAATGAAATGTGTCAATGCTTAATGAATGCAAAATGGTTTAGATATTACAATTGACTACATATATAGAATAACTTCATATAATATCACTACTTCAGAATAGATAATTCCTCCATACTGACAGAATTAGGAGTATTTTCAAATCTAGTAAGCTTCTTATCCTTAAATAGCCAGTTAAACACTGACCAAGTAATTTCTGTAACTGTCTTTCCTTAGACTTAGTTTGAATTTTTAACCCATACACATAAACACAAATGGAGAAACTTGGCATCTATATTCTGAGTGCCTAGAATGCTACGTGCAACCTGATTTTCACCATAAAAGTCAGTATTTTAACAAAGAAAACGTCCTGGTTATAATATAGAAATGTCTGAGGAGATATGTCAACAAAAGAACAGAAATATGTATTTCTCAGAATTACGTGTTTTCTTCCATGACTCTTTGTGATGCCAATTGGTGCTGTGAGGCACATTGTAATCCTAAAATTTTCTCTTGACTAAGCATAATAAGTAGCTGATTTTACCACCTTCTCCTTATTTGAAAGCAAGTTTACAAGTAATTGTATCTCATAGTCTCATGATTGGACTGACTGGTGAATAAATTTCTAGGAGTCATTTTGCAAGATAAGATATATAGATATTGCATGTGTATTTATCTATATCTGATATAAAGGAACAGGTAGAAGTTGCTTTTGATTTAGGTAGTGGGAAGCATTAGAAGATAAGTAAGCCCAGATGGACTGGGGACAACAGAAAGATTAAAACATAAGATCTGACATAATGGAGACTTTTTAAAGACCATAAATGGGAATACTCCCTTATTCTTTTAAACTCTGTATTTGTTAGTATCACTTATGCCATTGTAAAGCTGCCATTCCAATACATAGGACCGTATTCTCCTCCTGTTAGTATTATTCTTTTTTCTTTTTTTTTTTTTAAGATTTTTTTATTTATTCATTTGACAGAGAGAGAGGGATCACAAGTAGGCAAAGAGGCAGGCAGGGCGGGGGGGGGGGGGGGAAGCAGGCTCCCTGCCGAGCAGAGAGTCCGATGTGGGGCTCAATCCCAGGACCCTGAGATCATGACCTGAGCTGAAGGCAGAGGCTTTAACCCACTGAGCCACCCAGGTGCTCCAAGTATTTTTCATAATTATTACTACTCCAAGAATTCTTTAAGCTCCCTAAGTGGATAAAACCACTAGGGCCTTTTATATAATTATGAAGTCTTGCTATCCTGAGTATTAAGGAATATTTTTAGCTCTAGAATGGATACTGTTATGACCATACCTACAATGAACAGTCATTGAAGATTTTGTAGAACAGGGTTGTGCTTAAAGAATATTTTAGGAAAATTACCAGAGGACAAATTTGAGTAGGAAATAATGGAGCTAGGAAAAGTGGTTAAAATGGCAGTCAGTTAATGAAAGTAGTGCTAATAAAAATGAAAAGAAAATAATGTAGGAATCATTTCAAAAGAAAAGAAGGGAATTTGCAAATCAAAGCCACAATGAGATATCACCTTACAACATGTTAGAATGTCTATTATCAGAAAGACAAAAAATAATAAGTGTTGGTGACCATGTAGAAAAAAGGGAACTCTTGTGTGCTACTGGTGGAAATGTAAGTTGATACAACCACTATGGAAAACAGTATGGAGTTTTCTCAAAAATTAAAAATAGAAATATCATATGATCCAGCAATTCCACTTCTGGGTATTTACTAAAGAAAATGAAATCATTATCTTTTTTTTTTTAAAGATTTATTTATTCAACAGAGAGAGAGAGATCACAAGTGGGCAGAGAGGCAGGCAGAGAGAGAGGGGGAAGCAGGCTCCCTGCTGAGCAGAGACCCCAATGCGGGGCTCGATCCCAGGACCCCGAGATCATGACCTGAGCCAAAGGCAGAGGCTTTAACCAGCTGAGCCACCCAGGTGCCCCTGAAATCATTATCTTGAAAAGATGTCTGTACCCTTGTGGTCACTGCAGCATTATTTATAATAGCCAAGACATGGAAACAATGTATGTGTCCAATGACGGAAGAATAAAGAGATGTGGGGTGTGTGTGCATGTGTGTGTGTGTGTGTGTGTGTGTGTGTGTGTGTGTAAGTATTATTCAGCCATTAAAAAAAGGAAATCCCCAGCCATGAGAGAACATAGATGGACCTTGAGGGCATTATGCTAAGTGAAATAAATCAGGCAGAGAAAGACAAATACTGCTGATCTCACTGACATGGAGAATCTTCAAACAAACAAAAATCCCAGACTCATAAACACAAAGAGCAGACTGATGATTGTTAGAAGTGGAAGGTGGGAAATGTACAAAATGGGTAAGGGTGGACAAAAGGTCCAAACTTCCAGGTATAAGATAAATAAGTCCTGGAGATATCATGTATAGCATGATGACTAAACTGTAGTCAATACTGTTATTGACAATACTGTATTGTATATTTGAAAATTGCTGAGAGAGTAAATAAAAAATACTCATCACAAGAAAAAAAAAAGTGTAACTGTTTGGTGATGGATGTTAACTAAACTTGCAGTGATAATTTCCCAGTACATACATATATTAAATCACTATGTTGCACACCTAAAACGAATAATGTTTTATGCCAATTACATCTCAATTTAAAGAAGAAAGAATAAGATTTGGTTTTAAACATGAAGAGCTGGTTGTGAACATGGGGTACCTGAGCGGAGGTATTCAGCAGGCAACTGAGAAGGCAGGATGAGAGCTTGTCAAAGACATCAGGCCTGAACAACCAAATGCGGAAGGTGACCTGATAAATGCATCTGACTAAAACGCCCTTAATGTTCTCTTCAGATTGACTTAAGTTTAGATGAATTTCTTGCACTCTAGAGATCCTGACCTCCCTTTTCTTAAGTCATTTGTTTAAGAAACTTGCAATTGTAAATTCTTTCTCTGCCCTTTTGAGATGTAAATCTTCTCCCAGGCTCTTGCCAGTTTCATAATCCAGGAATGTCTTTGTCAAGGACCTGGGAGCCATCCCTTTGAAATGTAATCATCAAGAAAGAGTGCTTTTATCTCTCAGTCTCTATGGGTGGGTATAAGCCTTACTTCAATAAGCACCAATTACCAAACTCAGAGGGGCTAATCACATTGATCAACAAAGTCTTTCTTATACATTTAACTTATCTAGTGGAATTTTCCTTTGATATATCCATTGGATTCATGGAGGCATTTGAAATACCCAAGAAAGGCAGTGAGAAAGAGATAAAGGACAATTATGTAGATTGGGGAACTCAACTTTTTAATTAGAAGACTGGAGAAAGAATTGTACAAGTTGAAAAAAAAGCGGAATATATAATATGGAATTTAAAGGCCAAGAGCATTTCAAGAAGGGAGATGTCAACAGAAGCAGTTCTGCATTAAGATATGGAAAAGCGGTTCCTAAATAAAATAAATAAAAAGATAATTGGCCAAAACAAGTGGGAGATAAGTGCTGATATTTATTCTAACATCTTTACTGCATGCATACTGTGTGCCATGCAATTTTCAAACTTGGGTTTCAAAGGTGAGTAAGACAAACGAGGTGCCTGATATCATGCAACGTACATTGAGTTGGAAGGCAGAAAGAAAATAAAATAACAATACAAACAAACAAAAGAAGTCCCAGAAATTATAGATGCTATCAAGGAATTTGAAGAGAATGTTCCCACAGAAAGTGACCAGATAGATATTTTTGATCGGATTGGCATCTCCGAGGAAGGGATACTTTGACTGCAAGGTGTCTGGCTAGAACGAGCCAGCCAAACAAAGCAGATAAACTGTGGCAAAGATCCTATTGCAGGAACATGCTGGTTGAGTTCAAAGATGCAGAGCCTGGCTATAGCACAGTGAACAAGAATTGTATGAGATGAGATTGGCAGAGACCATAAAACTGTAGGCCAGTATAAGGTGTAGGCATTTTATTTTCAGTGTGACGTGGCGCCATTTGGAGAGGTTTAAGCATAAGAGTGACATCGTCAGGTTTGTTTTAAAAGGATAACACTTGAGCACGTCTTTGCAGATGCTTACATTATTGAAAAAAGAAAACATGAATTAAACAATAAAGTTTCAAAAAACTGCAGGGTAAAAAAATAAATAAATAAATAAATAAATAAAAGGATAACACTGACAGCTTTATGGAGAATGAATTCTAGAGATGCATGATGGCAAACAGAGAGACCCTGTGGGACCCTGACTATTGTGGCTTGGACTAGGGTTCATGAAGAAAACCACTGTGATAAAAAAGAGAGGCTGGGAGTCAGAGCTGTGTTGGGAGGAAGAAGATGCATGATGTGGGAGCAGGGGCAGCCGAATCGTTTTTGCTTACATGCTTCTAATGTGAGATTTGGAGGCCAGAAATGAGAAGCATTACAAAAATCTTCATGTAGGGCAAGACAGGTTTTCAGAGGAGAGGAATGGATGTAAAGGAGAAAGTGAGCTCATTGCAGAAGGAAAGGGTTTAACATTTGAAACAGAAAAGAGCAAGAATAAAGAAAGCAGTTCCATGAATGCAGATGGTGCTTGGAATATTGTAAACCTTTACACAGTTTCGTCAATGAACAAGCAATTTCTTCCTTTCTTTCCTTTCTTCTCTGGAAGAGCATACATGATTGTTAAATAACAATGGAACATAAAGCCTAACAAATGTTAATTTGTACCACTAGAGCTTCATTCATTCTGGAACTTGCAGATCAACGTCAATGGCTACTTACTCATTGGCTGCCACCAGATTTTGGCTCTCAGGAAAAGTGAAAAGGAAAGTCACAATGTAAGAAGTTGAAAGCAAAAAGAAAGGAGAACAAACCTGCTTACTACCACTACTATTACTACCAAATCTTTCTCCTAAGAAGGACCCTTCTGAATAGGGATGGTTAAGAAAAAAGGCCTAAGAAGACTGTCTATATAGGCCAGAGACCAGTGAACCTCTGAAGGCACATCTATGAAATTCACGCCAGAGAGTAACGTGGAGCTTGTGACCCAGCTGCTCACTAAGGCGTCCTTCCAGTTCCTCAGCAATTGTGCTTATGAGTAAAGATCACGAAAATGACAGTCGGAGAGGAATTCTTTTCTTACTAAACAAAACAAAATAAAACAAAAAACACTTCCAAAATTGCTTTGCAGCTACCAAAGAAATAATTATAACTCACCAAGTGGAAACATTTTTTTTCTTTTGCCTTGGCACCCCAAAAGGACAAGGCGAGTTGAGCCTGGGTGGTATATATTTTTCCCTAGAGGATGTTCCCTCAAGCAGAAATTGATCTCTCAGGGCTCTTTCTTGCTGCCGTACTGGATACTTTCTGGGAAGCCGGATTCACAAGTAAAATGTTTTGGTTGCATAATGTGAATATATTGTCACCCATTGCTGAATTTTGTCATCATGATGATTTTTGTTTGTTTCACAATCACTAAGTTCTGCCAAATTTCCAGTGGTAAGAGTTATCATCATGTGACTGACAAGGAATAGAGATTTCATAGGAGCTTGGAGGTTGGACTGGAATACTACCAAGAGCGCTTACAATTCTGAGATTATATGAAGTCCATACTTCCCGTGAGAAGCAGGGGTACTGTGAGTCTGTCATCCTGACTCCTGAGCTAAATACACAAAGCCCGACCCCTCGGAAGATAGGGTAAGTGAGGGCGGGGGGAAACGTTTACAAATATTTCAAGCGCAGTCTGCTGAGTGTTTCTGGAGGCTCCCAAGACTTCTAGATGATTATTTTTTCCATCATGAACATATGAAGGTGAATTTTTATGGTCTGGGGATTGGTGTGAGCTTCACTCATGGTCTGCTCCGCCGTACTCTCTTTAAGAGTTGAAAGTGTGTATGTCATCTCTAATTGGAACTCCCAGGCAGAAATGATGCCATCAGGGAACTTAAAATATGTGGCCGTATGAATCACCCTGCAGACCAACCATATTGCTATAAAGCAAATAATTTACATTTAAATAACTTATCTGCATTCACCTAATTTAAAAGTAATCTTTATTCTTTCTCAACTAATCCCCAAACTTATGGACTAGTTTGATCATATTTGTGCAATAAAATTGAAATTTTCAGATATGGTAGGTAATCAATTTTAGTCACCTCATCTGCGTTTCCAATCTCATTACAGATTGCAATTTTCAGTGCAGATTACATGATGACCCATCAGTGGCTTTGTTGTTTCTGAATTACCGATTCCTTGCCTACTGCCAGATAAGAACAAAGCCTATGCATCAGCCTGACAGCTTGCAAACAGAAAATGGGCTTGTAGGATTGGATTTAAATCCCAGGTGTAGGGGATAATTACCACATCACTCATGCAGTAACTGAAAAATGGTATTTCAACAAGAAAAATTACATTCCTTTTATAGTGCCAACAGAAATCATTATTTGAGGCTTCACACTGATTCACTGTATCATTACATGTGCACTGTACTCATTAAATGTAATGTTTGTTGCAACATAAAAAAGTTATTGTTTTAGGTACTTTGGTAGAGCAGGTAGCTTAAATTTAAGGTTTGTGGAACCTTGATGGTATAGAGGTCGTTTGGACTCTAATATCTACCGTGCAAGAGAAATGACAATCCAGACGCAGAGCTTTCCAACCGGCTCCTATTACAGAAGGCGTGGATGGATAGCACAAAGAAAATGGAGTATAAATCTTTTGTTTCAAAACCCCAGCCATTTAACCCTCCAGTCTGTCCAGAGGAAGAGGACAAATAATGATTCAGATCTCCTCAGCAGAGCGGTGCCGCAGAGTGCATATTTTACCATTAGCTTTGAAATCATTGAAGCCCAACATACACAGTCTAAAGGACGGAAGGACGGAGACCATATTCATTTGAAAAATCATTAAAGAAAACAGCGGCAGACATGCTGGAAACGCACTCCTCACCCCTGGCGTCTGGTCCATCACCCACAAGCTTGTGGTTGTTTGCCAGTGACTGTGCGGGCAGCACCACAGTGAAAGCAAGAGTGCAGAGTCTCCGTGGGTGCAGAAGGCTACGTGCTGACTGCTGAGAGCAACAGCCCACACTGTAAGAACTGGAGCCCTAGTTGTGCTTATGGCCAACTGGCTTTCTCATTAGGAAGATCAGAACAGTGCAAAAGAGGCTGTGCCCTCAGCTTTGCTGTAGTCTTGCACAGACTCCAACGGGAGGCACTGATTACTGGTAGGTAGGTAGGTAGGTAGGTAGATAGATAGATGATAGATAGATAGATAGATAGATAGATAGATAGATAGATAGATAGATAAATGGTAGAATTTTACTTATCAACTCATAGCTTCTTTGCCTTGAACTCCTAATTTCATATAATGAACGTAACTCTCTTTCCATGTGTGGAGAATGAGATCTTTTGTGGAGAGGCTTAAAGCCCAAGGGTGAAGACCTGAAATATGTCTTTTTAATCCTCTTCTCCCCTCACCATCTTGACAATCTCTCCAGGGTGGCTGAGACCCTCCCAGTGCTGATGCAGGCTGACTATGTGGAAGGTATACAAAGTTCTCTAATTTCTCTCTAAGCTTAGGGAGGTACTTAGAGCAACAGACTTAGTTTTCTAAGAGCTAGTTCCTATCCTCTTATATCTTAAGAGAAAATTCACCCAACAGACTTCAAAGTGGTGTACAACACACACGTGCTCAAAGAGCTTATATTCTAGTTGGAAAGGAGCAACATGAGGGGCGCCTAGTGGCTCAGTCCGTAAAGCGTCTGACTCTTGATTTCTGCTCAGGTCGTGATCTCAGGGTTGCGAGATAGAGCCCTGTGATGATCTTCACGCTTAGCGGGGTGTCTGCTTGAGATTCTCTCCCCTTCCCCTCCTCCCCCACTTTCTAAATAAATAAATAAATAAATAAATAAATAAATAAATAAATATCTTTTCAAAAAGAGAGAGAGAGCTATGGAAGGAAATATATATATATACACACACACATACGGTAACAAAAGCCCCTAGGTATTAGAAGCTGAATGAGTGACAGGGGCATAGAGCTACAAAAGAGGCAGTAACCCTTGGCTGACGGAGACTGCATGCAGAAGGAGGAGAAATAAGGGAGGGAAGCCCTTAAGCACACTAGTGAAAGGGCTGAGGGAGCTTCAACAGTAAAATTTTTAGTGGTAAGACTGTGAGAGAATGTGCCGCCCTCCTCCAAGTGAGGTTTTCAAAGACCGAGACGGGCATTGGTGCTGGTACTTACTAGGCACTCAATCATTATTAACCTGAACTTTAATCATAATAGAAATAAACATTTATGTGCACTTTTTATGGAAGGCACAGTGCTTAGCACTTGACATGACTTGTCTCGTTTAATCCTCATGCCGGTCCGATGAGGTTATTACCACCCCATTTCAAACAGGTGGACACTGAGACAGAGAAGATAAGAAATCTACCAAGTGATGGAACCAGGATTTAACCCAGTCTGTTTTTCTACAGAGCCTATTCTCTTAATCACCACATCAGCTACAATGGCTTCTTCACAGTAGCTAAGAAACCTAAAATTAAATTTAAAAAAAGTTGGTTTTTTTGTTTTTTGTCTTCTCTTGTACAAAGCTAACACTACCTAGCCCCAGTCATTTACCAGTGAAAATCCATCACGGCTACTAAGCAAACATGAGTCATGTTGATAACCACTTTAGAACAATGACTTGGGATCCGACTGACAGTCACAACAGCACACATCTCAGGTGTGGGTCACATCTCACATTGTCTTTGAAGAGCACACTCTGAGCTCCAGCTAGGCCACTATTTAAATTCTGTGTTGTTGGTGGCATTTTGTTCTATTTCTTGAAATGCAAAGCATAACCTATTCCACCCACTCAGAAACTCAGCAAACTTAAAGAGATAAGTCCCTTTGAAAGACGCCTTAGAGGAATTTTTTCCCCCCAGGCTTATCAGGGAGAACAATGTGGGTTTGGTTCTGGATCAGGTGGTCATATTAGAAAATGTATTAAAATGCAGGCTGACAAATAAGACCAAATGCAAAATTACCATTCTGTTCTGCTCCTGACAGCACTGTGGAGAATGGGATTTCTCTGTATTCGTGCCACTGGGGCCTTCCATGGCATGGTTTAATGGGGGGTCAACATGTGGTTGGACTAGAGATTGTAAGCTGGGTGCAGAAATTAAAACTGACCAGACATGAATGTCGTCTCCCACCTGCATAGTCCTTGTAGTTCACAGGCCAGATTTTCCACATGAAAATCCCTACCCCTACCCAGCACCCAGTCTCCGGTCACACTTGCTCTGCAAGTCCTAATGCAGTCAGAGCCAGAGCAACCGCGTTCATCTAAGAATCCCTGTGCAGGGAGGCTGATCAAAAGCCTCCCCTATGTGAATAAATTGGCTGCGCCCAGAGTAAGAAAATCTGCTGTGTATTCTTAAAAGGAATGCGATCAGAGCATGTATGATTTACAAACTAGCCAGTATTTTCATTGCAACATGAAAATAAATGGATTTGGTCGCCATCACGGCTCAGCTCTTTCTCCTGGGGCTGGAAGGGCTTTCTGTTTGGCCCCGTGGCATGCCCTTGTGAGGGCAGTGAGAAAGCAGCTGCTTACATTACCTGGGAGAACCCTCTTTAAAAGCCTCTCTTGCTCTAAAGAGCTTTGCTGCTTAATTTTGTTTTTTTCTGAACATGTTAGATGTCGCCCGTTGGTGCTGCCTCCTGCTGCCTCATTGTTCACTGCTGGGTTGTGCAACATCTCCATGCTTGGGAAAGGTGCTGTACAAATTGCACAGAGGATGTCTCATTGTGTGGGAGTCTGAGCCAGGCCAGGAAGATCTCACAGCTTTAGTGACTGGCGTGCTTCCAGCCTGGGAGGTAGGAGTGGGAGGTGGGGAGGTGGTACACTCCTCATGCCATGCGCAAATCAGTGAAACGACTAGTCTGAAATCACACAGGGAGGAAAAGGCATGCACAGAGCGAAAGGCAAGGCGTGCACGGAGTTAAGGGGGATTCAGAAATCATTTGTGTGCCTTCCACATTGCACCACTGTACCTCTTCTATCTTTGTGGAAGTGGCAAAATAAAATGCCTTTGTGTTGTTCATGACAGGCAGGAGGTTTTCCTTCCCTGTTTGTGATCCTGTGGTAAATCCACGCTTCTGTGATGCGTTTTAACTTCTCCTCAACACTGTTGGGGGAAAAGGAACTATGAAGTCTGTCCCCTCTGGGCAAGACCAAATGCAGCAATGGAGACCGAGAAGTTAATTGCCTGTTCTGTATTTGCATGTGGCAAATGTTGCCACGTACCTTCTAAGAATCTCTTCAGCTTTGAATTGCTCAGCAGGGTAAATGTGAGTAAGTTGCTAGATCTTTGAAAGTCAAAAATCCATTGCAGTTTTCAGAATTCTGGGGCAGCCAATATAGCCATATCAGACGTATTCATTGCTTAATCGAAGACCAGAAATTTAAATTTTTGTAGTACTTTAAGTCAGATACTTCATAGGACTGTCTTTGGGGATGATCTATGGCCAGTGACCTTATTTCCAAGCTTTCCTAACCATTCTTTAATGCAAAGGCGCAGAAGAATTGCTCTAGGGTGCTCTTTCACTCAATTAATGTTTATTCATCAGCTACCAGCAATAAAACTTTATGTTGGATGCTTAGGGGGAAGATGAACAGTACATGATCCTGCTTTCAATCATTTTATAATCTTGTAGAGGTTATCAGCCTCCCAAATGGCTATAGTATCAAAAAAGATCTGAATTATACACCTCAGAAGACTGAGGTCATTTTAGCAGAAGTGACTACAGAAAGATTTCTATAGAACGTGCCTTTGAGTCAGGTCGTACTGAAAGGATAGAATTTTGAAGAGTGGAGATAAGGATAAGAATTATAGGTGAGTGGAAAAGAAAACTGGAGCTAGCTGGAATGTAGGCTATATGTTCAGAGGGAGTGGAAGAGAGATAACCCCAATGCCAGATTATATTTCATTTGATAAGGGACAGGCACAAAGGATAACTGGCTATTGGTCTGGAGGGTGCTAGAAGCAAGTAATATTTTAGGAAGATACACCTGGAACTAGATGTAGGGGGACTGACTCAGGGGCACTTGATATTCCAGGTAAAAATAATAAGAGCTCACATGAGAGTTGGAGCATTGCAGAAGAAAGACACACAAATGGGAAAAGCATGGGATGTTTCCTGGACCCTGTGCCAGATGTTACAAACAGCTAGCAGAACTCTGAGCCATACCCAATAGAAAGCAGGAAGAGGATGACCCCCCCCCAAAAAAAAAGAAAAGAAAAAAAACAGAAAGAGGATTCAAATCAGCACTGAGTTTATCAAGGGACCAAAAAGAAGGATTTTTTTTTTTCCAAATAGGAGCTCAAAGTCGATAATACTAAATGCTATAAGGTCAATGATAAGAACAATACACAGACACTGGGATCCAAAATCAGGAAGTAGTTGTTCACTTCCAAGAGAAGAGTTTCAGATTACAAACATTAAGAGATGAGAGATGGTAGGAAAGTAGACTCATAACTCTGTCTTTAACATATTTTGTAACATAACTTGGTGGGGTGAGCCATACTATTGAGTTGGCACAGTAGGTAGGAGGAATATCCTGGAACGATGCCTACCCTGAGATGGCTGGCAGTAGCCCCATATATACATGACAGCAGACCACAGAAGTTTGTCTCACTAACCCTAACTTTTTCCAGGTCAACTTCGTGTCTTCTCCAAGACCACCTGAGCCAAGGGGAAGGGAAGTATGTTGGAGGGGATATTGGAGTTAAAAGAGAAAATGGTCTTAAATAATATGGGTTAAAATATATAAAAACACATGAATAAGCATACATTGGAAGAGACCCATGTGGTGTAGGGTCATGAAAGATAAGCTTCGTCAGTAAATCTACTTCTGGATGTATTAAAGCTGCCTCATCTTACATGCTCTCCTTCCTTCTCTTATCCCCCAGATCTAGCTTCTTACATTCCATGCACTATAGGCAGAATTAATCCCCCATCTCTCCTTCTGTAATTCTTATAGTTCCTTGAAGAATCTCCTCTAAGTACTTTCTCATTACAGTACTGTTAATGGTTTAAAAGCCATTTGCCTATAGATCTTCATTTTGGTTTAGTTGCAAAGATACAGAGCCAGGCAATTGATGAAACATACCTACAAATAGGAGTTCAATAAGTGTTTTCTTTTAAATTATTGACTAATTAATTAATGAAAGGTGATAAGATAAATAATAGTAAAAAAGAAAACAAACCTGATAGGTGAATTCTAAGCATGGCCACAGAATAGAAGGAAATTATAAAAGGATAAGGCAAATCCTCAAGAAACAGAGAAAAGATGCAATGGAGAAGATGAAAGTTGAGTAAGCTCCCAAAAGATGCCTTCAGTCTTTTCAGTAAAGTAAGGAGTTAAGTCATCAACTGAAATAAGGGGATATAACTGAGATTTGATGTGCAGGAGTCCAACCAGTTGGAAAAAAATGCTAATAGAAGTATATTATGAAATCAAAAAGGTATAAGCCATAGGATAGATAAAGAATAAACAATAGATGAAACATCCATTGTTGAAACTCACAACCTGAATTACAGTTAATGTTGTAACTCACTCAAAATCTGTAATTTTTTTATATATAATTCTATCCTTTGTACAAATCTAGTTTGCTAATCTAGGCACTACTGATAGAGACCATCATAATGTTTCCACGGAGAATTCAATCTCCTGAGCCATTACCAATAGAACCAGAGCTCTCCATCAAATTTCTTGACAGCATTCTGTGAGCCAAACAAAATGTATATACAGACTCAATCCTGCCCGCAGGCAACCAGCATGTAACCTTTATTTCAGATCCATTCAACATCTATAAAAGCTATGAAGAAGGATGCTGTTTCCTTCCCATCGCCTCTAATGAACTTCATTGCAAATCCACAGGTGAAGCCAAGGGAAGCTGGGGAATTGCACTATTGTGAGTTTATTAAATATGTTAACTTGTTTATGTCAGAGTGATATATTTATTATTCTAAAACTAACATGATTAGCCCTCAAGAAGGGTGACATGTGTCAATAGAGGGAATGCCAAATTAAGAACTGATGGGTTAAAAGAAAAACAATTAAGAATGCAGTCAATTGATCTGATTTGCACAGGGCCTCTGACCAATGAAGATGGAAAGCAACGGGCAGTAATGATAAGGCGAGCTCCCAAACCAGCACTTCTTACCTGTCTGATTGCAGATCTGATTACAAATCCCCTGACTGATAGACACCACCATTCTGCCAGAGGAATGCATCATGCCTTACTTAGCCTGTGGGGAAGAGAGATTTGATTTCATTGTTACACTTATTAGAGAACTAACTTCATTTAACAGCATTATCAACAGAAACTAAGTGCTAAGTGTGTATAGACAACTCCATTAGGCCTTGTAAAAACAGTCATAGACTAATAGCTTCAAACAAATCATTCAAAACAAATGTGTAATCCAGGATTCAAAGCAGATATGGAGTTTCATTTTAGTAATAAATCTGGTGCTCCCAGCTTGTTCTCCAGAGTCACAAGTAGATGCTTAAGAAGAGAGAAGGACAGATTGTACATAGGATGGGCCATGAAATGCTTCCTTTCCATATCATATTAAATCTCACATCCAAGTAGTATGGACTCCTTCGTTAAGGAGGGAAAACAACTGAACTGCCCACTGTGAGATGGGGACGCTTGCTGAACTTCAGACTAACTATGCCAAAACACACATAATGAAGATATTCCTACATTCTCAAGGGAAACTTGGCCTGTATCTCAGTGACCTTTTCTCAAAAGTGTTCCTTCTAGTGTTTAACCTGAACCTCCTATTGTTTCAGTTTAATCCCATTTATCCTGGCTCAGTCCCCAGTGGCCACACTGACTAAAGGTAATGCCGCCTCTGGGAATGAACTTGCAGTCCTGGATAGGCAGGTTTATCAAGGCTGCAAGTGAAGGAGAGGAGATAAAAGAAAATGCCTCAGGAGGCCACAAATGGTTCAAAATCCAACAGAAGTGACATTACACATTCTCATAAGTATTTATGAGAAATGAGATAAATAAATAAAAACTCTAAATGTTTCAGTGCAGGTGAATAGAGGATTGAGGAAACAGAAGTTAGGGTGTATACAATATATCAAAACACTTTACAATGATTCCTTGAAAATTTTCTAGAATTGGTAATTCTTAAGTTCGTGGGAAGGAGGTGTAAGATATACTTATGTATTTACTGATAATTATTAGGCGTGATGAATTTATTACCTTATTGTCTAGAGTTGCTAAACTGATGGACAAGAGAACTTCTAGAAGTTCTAGATTATTACCAGGTCTCTGAGCTCACCACTTGGTGGATAGTTGCAGGATGGTGAAGATGAAAGAGAAGTTAAGAGGGAAAGAAATAAGTTAAATTTGAGGTACTATGAGCTATCCATGCAGAGATATTGGGTAGACAACTGGATATGAAAATGTGGAGATCAGTAGACAAGTTTGAGTTGGAGAAATGCACTTGGAAAAAGGTAGATTGGGAAGCAGGACAACAAAGTGAATAGTGAGATAGGACAAAAATCTGGATCATGTGATGTCCTAGGAGTCAAGAAAAGTGTTTCAAGAAGGTTATGTTCTGGCAAATGTGTTGAGTGGTGCTGAAAGAGTTGAGCAAGATGAAGAATGAAAAGTTTCCATTAGGTTTGGAGATGTGGTATGGTCTAGTGACATGCTCTGGGAAAATACCTTCAATCTTCTCTTATTTGCAATTTCAGTTTCTTAGCTGTTACCTGCAATGACTACAGATGTAGTTTTATCAAAAGTTATACCTGGCTGTTTTTGTTGCAGAATACTCCACATTTGCCTGAGGGAAATTCATGCCTTAATTATTTCGGGCATCTCCAAGGATGCTGACATTATCTATGAATCAGTACTGGCCATTCCTTGCCAGCAGTGGGAATGTAAATCCATCACATCCACTGTCAGTGAAACATGAGAGTGGTACACAACACTGAAGACCTGATTGCTGTGGTGATGTGTTTGTGACTAGAGTCAGACAGACCTCTCTGTTGTATTCAGTTGGGAATACAGCATGATAACACCACTTCGATACCAAAGTGTATATAATGTAGCGAAGTAGTCCAATCAGCTCACATGCAGTTACTCCTATCAGAAAGTACACCTGTCGGGGCACCTGGGTGGCTCAGTGGGTTAAAGCCTCTGCCTTCGGCTCAGGTCATGATCTCGGGGTCCTGGGATCGAGTCCCACACCAGACTCTCTGCTCAGCGGGAGCCTGCTTCCCCCTCTCCCTCTGCCTGCCTCTCTGCCTGCTTGTGATCTCTCTC
>CM053609.1:60746676-60774126 GCA_028646535.1 Procyon lotor
AAAAAAAAAGAAAGAAAGAAAGTACACCTGTCTTTGGGGTGGCTGGATTTAGCATGAGCTCTGGTATCTTCCATTGCTCCAGCTGGCAAATATTTTTCCTTTATACATCACTACCTGGGTTCCTCCTTCCATTTTGGGAAGCTCTGCCTCAGGGACTTCTCATTGTCCTTCCAACTACCTGGCTTCTTTCACTACCCTGCCAGTGCACGAGATGTCAAGACATAGGTGAATATGGCAGAAGCCCAATGGAGGACAAGAATCATGTTCCCCAGGAAACCATTTAACTCTTTGCAAATCAATGGATATAAACAGGGAGAGTGGAGCCTATGCAATTTCATCAGCAGAAGAGCTTGATTCCTAACCTAAGACACCTTGTTATGTACATTCACATCACTTCCATAAAGTTTAATAAGGGTCTAATAGAATCATTTTAAAATAAAATTGATACTCAGAGATGTTAAATAATTTTTCCAAAGGCACACAGTGCATGAGTGGACAAGGTATAACCTGAATCTAGACCTAACTGACTTCAAGCCTGTATTCTTTTTCTCTCCCTTCCTCCCTTCCTCCCTCCCTCCCTTCCTTCCTTCCCTTTCTTCTTTCTTATAAGGTCTTAATGAGGTACAATTGTCATTGTCATACAATATATCACACATTTAATATGTAAATTTTGATAAGTTTGAATATATGCTCATGAAAGTATCACCACAGTCAAGAAAATGAAGATATGTGCCACCAACAAGCATTTCTTCATGCCCTTTTATATTTCCCCCTTTCCTGTCTCTGACACACTAATGTCATCTATTTTCTGTCATTGTGGATTATCTTGCATCTTCTAGAATTTTATATAAGTGAATATTTTTGGTACATACTCTTTTTCTCTAAATTTCTTCACTCAGCGTAATTATTTTGCTATTTATTTATATTGTTTTGTGCACTAATAGTTCATTCCTATTCACCGCTGAATAGTGTTCTATTTTACAGATATGCAAATTTTATTTATTCATTCACCAATTGATGGATATTTGGGTTGTTTCCAGTTTGGGATTATTACAAATAAAGCTGCTCTGGACATTCACATGCAATGTGCAATCTTTGTAGGACATATGCTTTCATTTCTCTTGGGCAATATTGTGTATACATGTTTACTATTTTAAGAAACTGCAAACGTTTTCAGAGTGGTTCTACTATTTTCATATGAGAATTCCAATTCCTCCATAACTTCCCCAATATTTGGTATGATCAGTATTTTAACAACCTAGCTAGTCTTGTTGAGGTATCTCATTATGGTCTTAAATTGTGTTTCCTTAGTGACTAATGATGTTGAGCAAATTTTGTGTGTTTATTTGCTATCGGTGTATCTTCTTTGAAGAAGTGTCAGCTCTTGTGCCCATTTCTTTTTTTAATTTAGTTGTCTATCATTGAATATTAAAAGTTCTTTTTGTATTATGAATACAAGTTCTCTTTATCAGATATATGATGTGTAAATATTTTCTATCAGTCTATGTCTTACTTTTTCATTTACTTACCAATGTCTTTCAAAGACTTTCATTTTTTTCTAACAATGTTTTTCAAAGAGTAGAAATGGTTAATTTTAATAAGTCCAATTTATCAATGCTTTGTTTATCTCATGGATCATGCTTTTGGTGTCTAGCCAATGAAATCAGTTTAACTTAAGGTCACAAAGATTTTCTTCCTTGAGTTCTAGAGGTTTTATAGTTTCAGCTTTCACATTTAGGTATATGATCCAAATGGAGTAATTTTTGTTTATAGTTTAAGGTATGGCTTGATGTTAATATTTTTTTTTTTTTTTTGCTTATGGGTATCATTTTGTTCCAGCACAATTTGTTAGAAAGATTATCCCTACTTCACTGAATTTGGCTTTGGTGTTTTCCATATATGTAGGGGTCTATATTGGCCCTTCTAGCTATTCCTTTGCTCTATTTGTCTATATTTAAGCCAGTTCTTCAGTCTTGATGACTAGCTTTTACTAAGTCTTGAATTCAGTTATTGTTAGCCTTCTGAATTTTTTTTTTTTTTATTCTTCAAAGTTTGGACTACTCAAGGTCTTCTACATTCCCAAAGGACTTTTAGAATCAATTTATCAATTTCCTTAAAAATCTGGTAAGATTTTGACTGTGACAGTGTTGAATCTGTAGATCAGTTTAAAGAGAATTCACATCTTAACAGTATTGAGAATTCCAACCCATTAAGGTGGTTATCTTCCATTCAGGTTCACTTTAATGTCACTACATAATGTTTAATAGCTTTTAGTTTAAAGATTTTACATATCTTTTGTCAAATTTATCCCTAAGCTTCTCATATTTTTGGATTTTATATCCAAAATATGTAAGATATTTTTTATTTATATATATATATATTTATATTTATTTACAAGATATGTAAGATATTATATCCAAAATATGTAAGATATTTAAATTTTAATTTCCTACTGTTTGTTGCTAGTATATAGAAATACAAATGTGTATATTTGATCTCATATCCTGCAATCTTGTTCAGCTCACATATTAGTTCTAGTATCTTTTTAGATATTCTGTACATTTTCTACATAAATGATAATGTTGTCTGTGAATAGAATTTTTTTGCTCCTTTTCAATTGGATGCCTGCAACATGTTTTTCTTGCTTTATTACACTGGCTAAAGCTTATATCCCTGGCCCTTCATTTATTCATTTAACAAATATTGTTTTGATTGCCTATTATATACCAGCCATGATTTGAAGTAAGATGAATGCAGTATGAATAAAACAGGAAGGGTATTTATTATCATGGAGTTTACAACAATTGTGCAATTGCTTAAGAAAATAGATGTATTTGAACATAAATACTACTATCAGTGAGGAATAGCTAATGAAAATAGGAATATTTAGCCTAAAAAATAACAGAAAAAGGGAAAATAATTATGCCTTCAAATATGCAAGGGACTATTTTGCAGAAAAGGATTAATTTTTTTTTTCTGTATAATTCCAGAGGACTTAACTAGGATTAATGATGGAAAGTTGAGGAGAAAAATTTAAGAATTTGCTGCCATAAAAAATCATTTGATATTGAAACAAAATGCCTTCTGAGAATCTTTCTGTGAGAAGTTTATCAAGAGGCCAGATAATCTTTTATTAGGTATGCCATATAGAAGCATCATTCTCAGGTAGAAGACACAGCTAAAGGATTACCAGAGTGATTTCTAATTTGAATAATCTGAAATTCTATAGATATAAAGATAAATTGGATGTGGCCTTTGTCTGTGTTATGTTTATGATGCCATTGAAAAGAAAAGGAGGTTTATAATATAGATAAACAATTCAAATTGTGGTTCAAGACACCAAATGAAGATACTTACAAAGTAGGGTACAATTACTGGCTATATAAATGGTACAAATTATATACTCAACAAGAATTGTCCAGACATTTGTTGTCAAACCAAATTTATAAATAGCAATTATAATCCCATTATTTTTCACACATTCCAATTTCTTTCCAAACTTCCTATTTGTCTTCTTTTGAGTATTCTTTCCTCTTCTTTATATAGTTCATACTTTCTAATTTCTCCCTCAATATTGATCTTAAATCCCAAGAGCATCCTTCATGAAGATCCCCTCAAAATTCCATTCGTCTGTGGTCATTCTTTTTTCATTGGTTGTTTACACTTGAGTTAGATCATCAGGAGAGAAAATAAGTCTTACATCACAAAGTAGAATAGGATTCACAACATGCACTCAATAAATGGGAGCTAATATTAACAATAATGATAATGCCAAGAAGAACAGGGAAGGAAGCTAAGATGATAACTTCAGGTGGTATAGTCAGATAATGTTTCTTAGAAGAGTTAAGATTTTACCTCCTACTTTTCTCCTGACTCACTTATACATTTCCTCATTTTATAAATATGCATTGATGTCTTATAAGTCACACTTTGCCAGAGACTGGGATACAAATAGGATAAGACAGGCATGGCTCCTCAACTCTGGAGCTTACACTCTTGTTATTGAAATAAGAAAAAAAGCAAATATGCACCAATAAATAAGTGAATTAAAAATTACAAAGGGAAAGAACTAGTGACTAATATTTTGTAGAATGATTACAAGCAGCCCTTCTGAAGATCTGATATGCAAACAGTGTTGGGAGCAAGGAAGTGGGGGTATGTTTCAGGAAGAGGAAAAGAACTTCTGCAAAATTTGTTATGTGAGAATGACCTTATTTTGTTCCAGGAATGAAGGGGAGGTCATGTGGCTGGAGCAGGGGGGAAGGCAGGATGAGATGAACTTGGCAAGGTAGACAGATCCAGGTCGTGAAAGGCTTTGAGAGCTAATGGGAAGGGGGTTCAGATTTCATTCTAAGGGAAGACATTAAAGGATTTTAAGCAAGAGTGTGACATGATATGCTAGTTTATATTTTTTTCAGAACATTGGTTGTTCTGTGGAAAATGGATTGATAAAAGTATGGAATTAGAAGGTGGTTGGCAGTAACTCAGAAAAGAAATACTTGCCTGAATAAGGTTAAAGTAGAAGAATCGAAGAAAATTCAACAATCTCCCATTCTGCAACCTGATGTGGCCCCTTTAGCAGCCCTTTGAGCTTTAAGAATATTGGGATTCTGCTCTTCTAAGCCTGAGATCAAAGCTGGAAAGAGTAATTCCTTTTTTTTCCCCTAGGAAACTCATTGTTCTCTCTTTGGATGCTGTTTTATTTATGGTGGCTTGGAAGAGGGCTGCTGATGAATGAAGTTTATGAATGTTCTAGGTCTCCATCGGCCACACACTGGTGACACCTCAGGTGACCCTCTACAACACAGCTATCTGCTGCTCTGTCAGCAGTGGCTCCTGCTCCTTGCAATGTCAAGAAGCTCTAACTGCTATAGGATCTAGTCTGGCATATTTGCTTTATTAAGAAAAACAGTTGAGACACTTTGTTATTAAAGGTAAGCAATCTGGCCAGGAGAGTGACTTCTCATGTATAGATGGACAGCAGGCTAAATCCCTAGATACCACATGGATAAAAAAATGAATTCCGTAGCTTCTGGAACATTGCCCCGTCTCCAACATAATGATGGGATTTGAGCAGAGGCAATTCTAAAAGGGTAGGAAGGCCACATACTTTGGGATAGGCTGCTCCTACAACTGGGAAATATGCTGGCCCACTGACAAGGTTCATTCATATCCAAGCTCCTCCTACCACTTGCTTCAGGTCCAACCTCAGTCCCATCGGCTGCCTTGGAATCAAAATCCATGGGGCTGGGCCAATGTTTATCCTCATACACTACCACCTATGCTGCTTGCAGAGTAAGTAAATGGCACATAGTCCTTGCCACTTGTGTCTGAGTTTCAGCTTACCAAGGTATTCAGAATGCCAGGAGGCAGAAAAACTGCCCCATGCCTCCCATGATAAATGCTGTCAAGCCAGAAACCTTGTATTAAACCTAATGAATTGTATGTAGGTGTGTGTTTGTTTATAGAGTAGGCTCTATGACCAATGTAGGACTTGAACTCATGACCCTGAAATAAAGAGTCACATGCTCCACTGACTGAGCCAGCCAGGCGCCTGAGTGCAGATGTTTGAAAAATTGTGTGGCAAAGGTTTGTTCACCTGCATCTCCTATCACCTCCTGGTGCCTTCCACAGCAAAAGAGAAAATCCTCCTGCTAAGCTTTTACCACAACGATGATAGCCACATGGAGTGATGGAATAGGATGCCTTGCCCTCTTTTTCTCTCACATGAGGGGCACATTTCTGCTTAGTCAGCTGCTTCAAAACTGGGCCTCCAGGTGGCCTAGAACAGCTCACATGCAAGAAGGGGAGCGGAAACTGAACTTCCAAGAAATGCTTTCAATTCAAAGCCTGTTCTTTAGAGGACATGACAACATGTGAGGAGGAGGCTTCTCAGGTCTTTCAGGAAAGGTAGCTTCATTCTTAAAGTCATAGGAAAGGGTAGACATCCTGCCTGAATGGCTGTAGCTGCCTCAGGAATGAGAAGGAAGCAGGTCTGAGCTCATTAGAAAGAGGGACAGACAGGATTCTGAGCATCTTTGAGCCTATCTGGGAGCTACTAGACTCCTTTTCTTTCAGACTCCTTTTATGGGAGATAAGCTCCTTATTGTTGAAGCCAATTGTTACCTCAGTTTTAGGTTGTCCACTTGGTTTAGGGGGCAGAGAAGAGTCCCTAGGTGTTTCAGAAGGGTTTTGGGCTCCTGACAGACTACTCAAAGAGTAACCTCAACATTTTAAGATGTAGCAGGACCAAGGCAGCTGAGGGATGCTCCTAGTGACACTTATGTGTCCTGAGAGCAGGACTCCTCATTTTTCAGCTGATTTTCAGGCCTTCACCTTCTCAGGGAAGATCAGGGGCCACTGCTCTGATGGTTCCCTAACTCCCCTCTGACCTCAGTATGTTCTTTTACAGACTCTCTCCATTTCTTGGTGTTTTATGTTTTCTGCTTGCACAAATTCCACTTGTTAGTGGGAAAAGATGCCAAAATACTAAATCTTAGCAATCAGGGAATGTTTAGCATTGTAGCAGCATATACACTATCTGTGTGTATGTGTATCTGATTCACAGTTACCCTTCCGAAAATTGGATCATACTGTAGCTCTAGTTTTATATCCCATTATTTGAACTCATGACTCTATTATGAGCATCTCTACCTATTACTTAATGCATTCTGAAAGTTCAGAAAAGTACTCTGGGGTCTGGACAATGCCTCCAAGGTATTCCAGTGTGCAGTGAAGGTACTTGAGATGAGGCAGATTATTTCTCTCTTAATTTTTTAAATTAAATTTAAATTATTTCTCAGTACACTTCTATATTTAATCTTGACAAAGGGATGAATGACTCTGAAGGCTGAATTACTAGGCCACCTTCTCTCTACTTAGGAAGGTAACACGCTCGAGCCAATCGGGAGACAGTCTGTCCATCCTGACCACGACTCTGCGGAGCTCTGCACAGCACAGTGTTTAGGAGCATTGCCACAGGCTTTCTACCTCCCCCAGCCCGTTGCCAGTTGCTTGAGAGATGAACTTAAGCAGGCCATTTAGCCTCTCTCATTCTCCTTTTTCCTCATTTGTAAAATGACAATAAAAATAGAAGCAATTCCATAATGTTGTGATAGAAATGCAAGAGCCTACTTCTGAACTGAGAGCCCTCAAATGTTAGCTACATTTCTTACTGTTCTTAAAGTTTTAGGGGTTTACCATGAGTTTATATACTTACCTCCTGTAATCTAACTATCTTCTAAAAAAGCAAGAATTAAAGATTCAGCAGGCATGTTTTTCGTCTCGGCCCCACTCAGATGACCCTCTTCTAGAATGTCTTCATGCCTCAGATTCTCACCATGTGTAGGCCCTTACCATTCCCAGAGTACAACAGACCTTTCCATCCGTGATTTCATAATCCCTGTCCACACGTGATTTCTTCTGCTAGAATGCCCACCCCCTCACTTCTTCACCCACCCGCCAAATGCTTGCTCTTCCTTTAATATCTCCTTCTCTGGGGAGCCCTTGCCCAAATCTCCAAAGAAGTGTTGTTCCATTCTCTTGCGCCCCCGCAACACCATTTTTAAACCAATATCCCCAACACAGCACTTACCAAGGGTGTGTTCATAACTGATCTGTTTGCATGATTCTTCCACTGCGGTGTATGCTTTTGGGGGGTCCAGGAACACGTCTTTATCATCTTCAAAGAGCACAACAAATGCTAACTGTGCGGAGAGAAAAAAAAAAAAAAAAGTGTAAGCCATACATTTCCCCAGGGGGCAAAAAAATACGTGAACTTCTAGGACTTTGAAGGGCAGCTCAGTTCCCCTGCTTTGCACCCTCCATGTGTTCAGGACGAGAAAAGCCCCCAACGGAGTCAGAAGGAAGGGTTCCATTCAACACACACCTAATTACAGTCCTCACTCGATTCCCTCTTATAAATGACAACCATCAGATGCCAAGTTGTGGCAGAATGACATCTGGCTCTTTGGCAGACACCCCCGGCAACAGCGTTAATGACTTCGGAGATGGCTCTGGATGTGTAATGCTGTTAAGTTTGTTGTCTGGATTACATTATCCTCTTCGACATCTTTTTACATTGTCCTCTAACTCACTTCTGATTCTGAATCTGTGAGACCTGGACACATTTATCCAAATTTGCCCAATGCCCTTCATGGCCTTGACACGCCAGTCCTTTCATACATTTTCATCAGCTCCTGCGCATTTTTCAGAGAGAGAGAGAGTGCTGTGGATGTACTTCACAGCTAGTTTGTGTTCTCACAGGCAACTCAAAGGGGAAGGTTTTTGTCATCTGGGAAAAAGTTCTTTAGTCCTCGACCAAATTACATTTTCTAAAATGACCACATTTGGGGCTCCTTTTGAAATCATGCTATATAAAGAAAAAATGCCTCAGTGACTACATATGCTTTGAATTTGAAACCAATATGCAACGCTTCATTAGCTCCCAGGATGAACTATAAAAAGGCAGGGGTTGCAACCATAACAGTCTTGCCTCTGACTGAGAAAAATATATACATTTTAATTTTTCCTAGGCATTAAAAACAAAGCCTTTATCTGAAATTTCATCCAGTTTTCAGAAATGATACATTTAATTTCAGTACTGAGCTCTCCCTCCCCCACTTTTTTTTTTTTTTTTTTACATCCACCATGTTAGACATGGGAGGCCAAACTGGGAAAATGGAATACCATGAGAAACAAAATCCCCAAAGCTTTCTCTTCTGTATCAGTTTGTTATTGGGATTTTGGAAGAGACCAAAATTAATCAAATAGAATATAAATGAAAACGTATAAACTATTAAGAGAAATGTTAGACTCCAAAAGGTAAATCATTATAGCAAGTAATGATAATAAGAAATTGTTGTAATGTAAATCAGCCCCTGAAATCAATGGGCTCAATGTTAACTTTATTCTATGGGTATTTTGAGGGGTTTTGTTTTGTTTTGTTTTGCTTACAAAATAGCTGCAATACTCACAATTGAAGGAAAAAAAATTACATTATCTAGTGTTTTGACTTATAAGGGAAACATTTATGTGTAGAACCAATGCATTTATCATGCTTAATTGGAAATTAATGAAACAATATTTATATTGCCTGTGTTTTTACTTTTTTTAATTTAGGCATGCCATCTTAAAATGTATTACACCCATTTAAAATGCTGATGGAAATCATAGATATAGGATTATAAAAATGTCAAATGCAAAATTAAAAGGAAAAAGATAATTTTTAAAACTCTATGCAGTAGTTCTCAATGATACCATAGTACCCTGTAATTCTTCAAAATTCTGGGATGATTTGTAAGAAATAGGAATGCCCGTGATTCAAGTCCTGTGAGTTTCAAATGGTATAAGTTTCATTTGTTTTCATAGAAGAGACAAAACAATAGACATCAGAACATAATGTTCTAGAAATTGTAAAATGGTTTTTATTTATTAGCCATAAGGAATAAATAATGGGATCTTTCCAAAAGTTGTCAGTCTCTGGCCAGAGTTTCCTGTGCATTGGTTAACAAAACTTCAATTCCCATAAATATATTGATGCCTCCAGAAAGGTGTGAACAGATGCTTTATCTCTACATTGTGTGCATAAATGTACGTTCTGAGATGTAAATTGATCAAACTGTGGAAACAAATCATTTAAGATTTGTGCAGTGATTAATAACAGAAGCCAGTAATCAAATCTCCCTGCCACCAGCACATCTGTTACAGAGAGTTTCTAGTTTGCCCTATTATGCAAATGTGCAATAAAACAAATACATTACTTAATTTAGCAGCTGGTTCAAAAACATTATTTTAGGTGATTTCTCTATGTTTTGTGTACTGTTGCCATTGATCGTGGTTAATGTGAACTAATTCAGTTGTTTATGAGATGAGGGCTTCCACATAAAAAATAGCCCTCGGGAAAGCCAGCCTTTGGGAAAGTCATTTTGACCCTTGTCTCTGAGAACGAAACACTGCAGCAAACACATGATAGGTCATGGCTCTCAGGAACCCCACTCAAACAGCACAGGAGCCACAAAGAGATTTTAAAATGGAAACTCCCATTATTACCATGTTCTTTTTTTTTTTTTTTTTTTTTTGTCACTAAGGGAATGAGACCTATATTTCCATGTTCTTGAGGATGGAGACAAATTCTGACCAGGGCTGAAACTTGCTGGATTGGGACTTTAATTTAAAAATAAAGAAAGAAAATAAAATAACAAAAATATTTTTTAAAAAACCCTGAAATTGTGTTTTACATTAAAAAAAATCTGGACACAAAAAATAAATTCTAATAGGAGCATTGGACTGACCGTTCTGGTGTTTTCCTAGTGAAAGGTAGGGTCTCGTGGAATCAGTCAGAACCAGTTAAGTATCTAGTTTATTAAAAAGTAGGAAACTTGTTTCTCATGAGCTTAAAAGTTACAGGAAAACCCACAAGCACGTGGGTCGGGCTCTTACTCAGTGCTCAGGGGTACCTTTGTGCAGGGAGTGACCAATCTCTCATTTGCTAGATAGTGAAGGGAGGAGATGAGAAAAGGGAGCAGGGGCAACAAGGTCAATCTCCCAGAGTCCAGGAGCTGGATGGCAGGCAGGAAAAAAGAGCCCTGATTGGTTAGTAATGGAGCTAAGGAAAATAATGACTAGAGAATAAGAAGTAATATGTTACTGTAGAATTTTAAATTGTTTGGAGACTGCCACCACACTTAGGACAGCAGATAGATGAAAAGTAAGATATATGCCTGGTTCACACTCAGGGTCTCTCAGTTAATAATTATACAGGCTCTCAAATTCCTTCCATTAGAGGCCCATGGGACAGTTTCAGAAGGACCATTTAGTTCATTGTTTATGAATCTACCTTCATGTCAAAGACTATAGCTTAAAGATGAGAAATGATAAACACACTACATGCTTACTGATACCTACAATAATCGGAATAATCAATGTTTATTGAACACTTGTGTAAGCACGCTCTGTGAAACATCCTTACAGACAGTATCTCTTTTGATCTTCATATTTTACCAATGAGGGTAGTGGGACTCTAAGTGACCTTACCAAGGTCATGGGATTTGGGACTGGAAAAAATGACTGAGTCCAAAGCCTATGGTCACAATTGTGTTATCTTGTTTCCTAAACCAAGATTAAACTTCCATAGGAGACTGGAAGAAAGAAACTGTGGACTATGTCCTTAGCCCCACAGAGGTAAGAGAGACAAAATTCCAGTTTTCTAAGTAAATACTTTGTTGCATGTTCTGCAAACTAAGTGGGACCATATGGACTGAGAATTCAAATATTAGCATTAAAGAAGAAAAGATAGACTTAGAACACTTGACTCAGGGCAGGCCTTTTGGAAATGTGGATTACCCCAGCAGGTTCTCCAGAGACACAGAACCAATAGGATGTGTGAATATATGGAAAGAGACTTCTTAGAAAGGAATGGGCTCACATGGTTATGGAGGCTGGCGTGTGGGACTCTGTGGTGTGGGCTGGCAGCCTGGAGGCGTGGGAGATGCATGTGCAGGGGCAGATGAAGTCCAAAGAGAATCTGCTCAAGAATTCCCTTTGGAACAGGAAGGCGAGTCTTCTCATTCTATTCAGATCTTCAGTGAACAGATGAGGCGCACACACTTTGTGGAGGGCAATCTCTTTTACTCACAGCTCACCGATTAAATGTTAATTTCATCCAAAAATGACCTGCAAGTTGACACATAAAATTAACCATTACACAGACTAAGTTTATACTGAGAACACCAGCCAAATAAGGTACATCAGAAGAAAAGAAAAATTTTAAAATAACTCAATGTATGATATTTCAGGGGGGGAAAAACCCATCATGGATAAAACTATGATTCTGGCTATCTTATCCTTATTTTATAGTTTAGTATTTTTTTGTATTTTGATTAGATGTAGGGTGGATAGGTACCAAAAAATCTCTATAATCACCACAATATTTTAGTATGTGGGATCTCGAAAGGCCTGCCTCCTGGCCATCACTAGAAATTTCAAACCATCATTACATGAATTTTTTTCTGTCCAATACCTTAGAAGTTATAATGAAAGTGAATTGAATTCATTTGGCAACTATTAGGCCTGCCAACAATATTCTTACTTTCTATAGAGAATGAGAGGGCAATGTAGTGTAATGGGCAAGAGCAAGCCGTTGAAGTTAGAAAGGCTCATTTCTTAACTCGTTTTAATACTTTATGTCAGTATGATTTTTGGCAAGTTACATAACTTTCTAAGCCACCATTTCCATAACTATGAACTAAAGATAAATGAGCCTATTTCCTAGTGCTAACCTGAGGATTAAAGGAGTGAAAGCATTTAGAACTCGGGGCACAGAGTCTGACATATGATAACTCAATAAACATTATTCTTGTGATAGCCATAGGAAGAAGAAAAAGAGTCAGAGCAAAAGGCATAGCTATTGGATCAAATCCATCCATGAAGATTCTTCTACATGTTGTACAATGAGAATTCTTGGTGAGGAGATCATTGAGTTAATAATAGGATCCTCTGTGAACTATCATAAACTCTATACCCTCTGTTTTTAGAAGCCATATTCCACATCATTTCATTAAAATACACTCAAACCCACATTAAAGAGAAATTCAGAGGCTAAAGTTTTGAAAGTTTATTTTTTTGTTCTCTAATTTTGTTTTTTAAAAAAATTTTAATTTAAATTCAATTAGCCAACATATAGGACATTAGCTTCAGATGCAGTATTCTACGATTCATCAGTTCATATAGTTACATATAACGCCCAGTGCTAATCACGTCCTGTGCCCTCACCCATCACCTTAATGCCCATCACCCAGTTACCCCATCCCCTCACCCACCTCTGCTTCTCCAACTATTTGGCTCTAAAGTAATTTGCTATTTATTGACTTGGAATTTTAGGAATTTCTTCAAAGTAAGAAAGTCTAAAATTTTTCTAATGAACTAGAAGCTTCAAGGAATTTAATGTTTAATGAAGCTGTCAATATATTGTGTTGTAGAGATTTTAATAAACATTTTAGAATTTGCATGTTCTGTTTATTTATCCACAGGTTGCAAATATTCTTAAGAGTTTTTGCAAAGTTTACAGATAATATTCCTGTACTGCATAATGTTGAAAATTGTCTTGCATAAGTTTTAAGTTCTACAGAAAGACAGAGAAAGAGAAAAGTTCAGGGAGGAGAGAAAGAGAAAGTCAGAAAATTATGTTTTCATTCTTAGTCTAAAAGTCTTTATAATTTTTAATTTTAATTATGAAATATTTCAAACACACAGAAAACTATAAACAATAATGAACTACATCCTATTGTTTATTATATCTCCCACCTTATTTCTAAGTTAATTTTTTTTCTTCCAAGGTACATTCATTAATTTCAGTTTGGGCTCATGGTTATTATTCAGCTAGGCTGAATATAAATTTCTAGTCTCAAAGACAATTTTTACTCAGCACTTTGAATATGTCATTCCATTATCATCTTATCTGTGCTATTGCAGTTGAAAAGTTTGTTGTCAGTCAAACTGTCCTTTGAGAGCTACTGATTAGCTTCTCAGATTTGTTCTCTTACTTTGGTATTCTATACTTGGTCTATAGTATGTCCAGGTATAGAATGAATATATTATATACATACAGTCCTATATATATGTGTGTGTATAAGTAAATATATATACACAAATACATGAATATATATATATATTCATCTATCTCTATCTCTATCTATCTATCTATCTACCTATCTATCTATATATAGATAGATAGAGAGAGAGAGAGAGAGAGTTGTACTTCTGAAGATTCTGATCATGAATCAATCCGGTTAGCTGTTTTCAAATATTTCTTTTCTGCCTGCTTATTTTTCCTTTTCAGAATTCTATCAGTAGAATGTTGGAGAATCTTATTTTATCTGTTTCTTCAGCTCCTATGCATGTTTTCTGTATTTTTATTTCTCTTGCTTCTTTCTGGCAATTTTCTCAGATTTACCTTTACAGATTACAAATATCTCCTCATATATGTTCAATCTACTATTTAACCCTATCTTGATAATTTTTAACTTTAGTGACAAAATTCTTTGTCTAAGTGTTCTATTTTTATTAACTTTAAATTTGCCTATTTAATGGTTATATATTCTTGGATTTCTTCTTTCATGTCTTTAATTACTTCAGGCCTCTTTAATTCTTTTTCTCTTTTTAATTGTTAATCTGTAATCTCAAATTTGAGTTCCTTAATATTCTTGGTTTTGTACCTATGGACTTCACTCATAGTGGATTATAATTTGTCTTTATAAATTCATCCTTCCTCCCTCCCACCCCTTGAGAATCCCTTGAAGCCTGAGTCATAGGAGAACCCCTATAGAGAAGTTTTTTATTTATTTCCTCCAGTCCCAGGGATTCCACCACAGGGGTTGTTATCTGGGGTTCTTGGATGCAGGATTGCCCAGACCACACAGATATGGTATGCATGAACCTTAAATTTACATAGGGCCCACGCTCAGTGCTTCAAACCTCAGGAAAGACTTTTTCTCACTCAGACACTGGTGCAGACTGCAAGTTTTGTTCTTGTCTTGAGATGGTAGATAGATTTTTTTTCCTAGTTCATCCTTTCAATTCTTAGGCTTATACAGATATCTTAGTGCCAACACTGATTTATAAGGATCCAAAGCCTCATATTCTTTTCCTGGCAAAAAACTAAAACCCAGTCTATTATGTTACTTGGACAATAACCCACTCTGGTCAACCTGTCACTGTACTTTCTCTGTTCTTTGTTTTTGCATCTGAAAGCTTCCTTTTCTTTTAGTATATTTGAATGGCATTCAAATATTTTTTATCTATCAAAATTAACAATATTTTATTGCCGGAGAGTATTTATTTGTTTTAGTCAGTGTTATGGGCTAAATTGTGATCCCCCCCCACCAAATTCACATATTGCAGTCCTAATGCCTAATATTTGAAGGTATTTGAAAGTATTTGAAGACAGTGCCTTTGAGAGTTAATTAGGTCATAAGGTTGGAACCCGCATGATGGGCTAAGTGCTCTTACAAGAAGAGATACGAGAAAGTTTGCTCTGTCTCTCCTTGCCATGTGAGAACACAGTGAGAAAGCAGCTGTCTATAAGCCAGAAAGAAAGTTCTCAACAGACCCAGAACATGCTGACACCCTGATTTGGACTGCCAGCCTCTAAAATTGTGAGAAAATTAATTTCCTTTATTTACCAGGCCCAGCCTATGGTACTTTGTTATGGTGGCCTGAGCAGACTAAGATAATCAGTCATCTTTCTGAAATATTGAATCTCTGATTCCTTATTTGTTCAATTAATACTGTTTTAAGGAAAAAAATCTTGCAGTTTTTACCTCTAAATCAACAACTGGGGCTCTGCTGACTCTTCCTGTACTCAGATAAACCACAATATCCAAGCAAGTAATAGACAAAAGAAAGAAACAAACAAAAAAATACCTAATTCATGTGGAACAAGTAGTTCAATTCATGTTAATTCCAAATGGGCTATAATGTAAAGAATCAAATTCAAAAGAATAGCCAAGAATAGAATGATTTTACTTTACTAAGGAGAAAAAAAAAAAAAGCAAAACAAACAAACAAAAAAACCCAGCTTCTATATGAATTCAGAAGGCAATCTACAGAAGCCTAATAAAATGAAAACTTCCATCAATATTGCAAATGAAATATCTTGAGGGAGTGTGTATAATTAATAAAAAGATGGGGCTATAATTATTGTGGTAGATATAAATTATTACCAAGAGACATCCAGCTAATTTGAAGGACCTTTGGCTTTCATGTGGCTATAGTTAGAAATAATAAATTTACTATAGGAAAACATGTAGTATCTATTGCAATCTTAAAACAAAGAAATCTGTTGAATGACAGCAGTATAACCCTGAAGCATCGTGATGAACTGTAAATAATTCAGGCTTTTCTATGTCTATGTGTATGTGGGGGAACTTAGCTGATAATTCATAGAGGATTGTATTCTTGCCATGTGACCAAAGGGCTTTGAAAGGACCTGTTCTTTGTGCTTCAAAGGCTGGTATTAATAAAATTACTTGGTAATACGGCAGTTGTAAATTGCGACCTCTTGTCATTGGCTGGGTCATAGATGTCCCTCTCCTTTCCTTTTTAAACACTGATGGGTTCAACAGAATAAACACTGACATCATAAATGAGCAGGGAGTCAGAGCACTTTAGGTTCTAGTCACTTCCATAATGGGAAGTGAGCAGAGCAATTTAACAGGGGATGTGAGAGGGGAAGGAGGGGAACTAGGATCCTAGTCGGGCAGATGATGGAATGAATACCCTACTTAAGTGTGCCAGACATACTCATGTAAAAGAAGTCGTGGGTCACCAGAAACTACAGGAATGGTATTATTGGGTTGCTCCCATAATTAAGGGAAAAGGCATAAGTCAGAAGCATCTCAGACTAAACGTGTTCCTCTACCATACACTGCAATTATCACTCCTACGTTCTTATTCCAAAAGGCATTTCACACAGACGATGTGGAATACCTTCTCTTGTTAGTATCACAAGTTAGAGTGGAGTGTAGGACAGAACGGAGATCGGTTAAACCTCCCACTCTTGCAAAGATTGTGGCCATCTCTCTGTCATGGTAAAGCTAGAGAGATTTCCAAAGGGCAGCATCATAACTGGCCGATTCTGAAAAAATCCATCAACTTTAGGGCAACACATACCAGATGAATTTCTGTCAGTCCTTTGCCAAACTGGGAAGTTAGTAATCAAGGGAGAAAAAGGATAAACTCAAAACCTCATTAACACTATCATTATACATACATGTTTATACCTAGTGAAAGCACTGACATGTTCTTTCTTCTCTCCTTCTAAAATCTTGTTCCTCATAACATCTCCAGATATTTATGTGGAAGACATGGTTACACATCACCCAAGATCCCCTCTTAGCACTTTTCTTTGCTAACAGTGTCTTAACCGCATTTGGGGCAGAGTGTGCCCATCCCTAGGCAATGAAACATGATTGACTAAAGCCAATCATGACAGTTATTTCTGTTGCTTTAAAAACTCTTAGGAGTAGTCGTGTAACAAGTTCTGTCCAAGTGTCCAGGTACATTTCTGGGGAAATAATTTGAATGCTTTCCAGATAAAAGAAAACAGACAACAGTGTCACATTTGCTATGCCCTACAGATCCTCTGTGAACACAGTATGGCAGTTGGACTGCTGGGGTCATTTGTGCTCAGGAGAGAAAGGTGAGCAAAGGTGAGAAGACATGGACCCCGATACCACCTAGCTTCTGACCAACACTATCATCAACTAACCTCTAGTTATTAGATTATGTAGGGGAAATAAACTATGTTTAAACAAGTTAGTAAAATTTTGTTACTTGTGGCCAAATATATGTTTAACTGATATAAAATATATAGCTCTACAATTTAACAAGCCCATTACCTAGTCACCATCAACAAACATGCAGTATTTTGCTTTCACAATAACCTCAAGGCAAAGGCAGTCGATCACTCCAAATCCCAGGTTAACATATGGGGAAGCTGACACAGTGCAAGTTGTTGACTTAGCTTGGGTTACCCAGTGAGTATGTGGCAGAGCCCAAATTGAAGCTGTGCTTGATGTCATTCTTTCTTTGTTCATTTATTCATTCATTCATTTACCTAACAGACTTTGACAATCTATTTTAGGCAGAAATACTTGTGCACCAGGAATATAAATATTGATGATTAGACAGTTTGTGCTCTCAAGGACCTCACAGTCTAGTGAGTTCATAATCTTTGAACTCTCAGTTCAGTGGCATTTTAATTATATCAGTCTACTTTCTTGCTGATAGCCATTGTCATGTGAGCTATGTATTTTTTTTTTACTCCAAATCTAGGTGATTTCAAGGGCATTTGCCTAATCAAAAGATATATCTTTCATTTATTACTAGGATGTGAATGGAAATTTCCAGCAGCATTTCAAAACCAGAATTTTCTGAACAGTTCATCCTTCCTTCTACAAAGGCAATTCTGCTAATGTTTCTCTTTAATGCTTCTTCTGGATGACGGTTGCATTGAGATAGTGTGAGGCAGTCACATGTCTAGAGCTGGAAAACCAAATGTATAGTGACACATCATGGGGTACAATTCAAAAGAAGCACTGAACATGTAGGTGGAGAGATGTAGGCCAAGAAGAGGCTGCAAAATATGGAAAGATGCTGTGCTCAAATGCTAACTTAAGTAGAAGTCAAAATATTCTACTAAATTGAGAAGCCCTGGAGAATGATAAGGATATGCTAATGAAAGTACCTGTGATATGATGAAGTGACTCAAAAAATAAGTCATGCCAACAGCCAAAGGACTGATAATGGCAAAAAGGTATTTTTAGTCAATCAGTTATCTAAGCAGTTGACTAAAAATAGTTTCTTGACAACTACTATGTGCTTAGAAATGTGCCAAGTGCTTTATAGGGAAGAGCAAGACATAAAAGAATCATGAAACATCACCTTTTGAGTCAGTTAAATTAGAGTCCATTTGGGAAAAAGAAAAGAGACTAACACATACATAAAAGAGTGAACAATATTCCAATGGCATGGGACGCAATGCCAAGAGATAAGATGCAAAAAGGTGTTTCAGGACTGGAAAGGTATGATGCATGGTAGAAAGAATCTAGGACTGAAATCAGAGACCTTCCCTCCAGTTTCAGAACTATCTATAAACTAATGATCCCATAAACCTCTGCTTCTCAGGGAAGACCTAATTTAAGAAGACAAATAAGAAAATATGGAAGACCTCTTGAACTCTTAAATATTAGATACACATTTATGCTATCATTTTCATGAGTGTGAGAATGTTTATATAGAATACTCTCTATATAGTTTATAGGAGAAAAAAAAGTGTGTGTGGGGGGGTTAGAATAAAAAACCAGAAAAGATCTACACAGTCCCGGAAATGAGTGATATTTCCTAAGAGGTAGATAATAGGAACAAAGAGGGAGGACACAGGCAGAACTCTTGAGCTCTACTTGTAACTCTGCCAATTAGACTTTACTGGACCTTCCTTCCCTCATTCACAAAATAGGAAAAAAAAAAACAAACAGTGCCTTTAGTGGCTCCCACAGGACATGAGAATGAAATAAAATCACAGATATCAAATTGTTCCATCAAAGCTTGTTCTCTTGGCTATAAGGATGCTGGACTGGCTGAAGCACAAGTGTGAAGTAGAGGCTAAATGAGGTATAGGATGATTTAAATCAGGGGATTCATTACAAGCAAAGAAATTCCAATTCTGTATGTCACCAAGTCATACCAGTACGGGAGTGTGAGTCGTCCACCCCCGCCAGTGCCACTTTGCCACCAATGGAACTCGATCGTGAAGAGTAGTATAAAATGAGTCCCCTAGCCACCAAGGTCAGACAGACAGTTCACATCTTAAATTATGCAAACTACACATAGAATCCATTAGGAGAGACATAAACACAAACTGAACTTTCCCCACTACCCAATCTCAGCTGTGCAAAATGATCTACCACCCCAGGTGCAGGCAAAAAGGAAATGCATTGTTTATAGAGAACGAAAAATTTATTACTATACAAGCAACCAAAAGACTGCTTTTCATTATCACTGTGCACCAGCAACTCTAAACAATGTCAGGGATGAAATACTCCACTGCAAAGAAAACATGTTGGCCTCATATCTAAACAGTCACAGAGGTTACAACTGAGTCCTATTCCAAATATATACATGAACTTCAGATTAGCATATTTTATTACTTATTAGTTAACAGATACTATATTCTCCATGAAAGGCACTTTAGAGAACTCCCAGTTGTACAGGAGACGCTGACACATGTGGACTCAGCTAAACAAGTTTGGTTCGGAAGAAGTTCATCATAGTTCAGCATCCTCCAAGTGCAGTTCCAAAAGCTGTGGCTCTACATATTCCGGAGTTTAAACAGTAAATAAAAAATGATCGCACATGATTATAACATGAAGAAAGAGAACAGAAGTTCCTCAGTTCTATCACTCTGGTGACGACTTTAAGTTGGTACGTGTGTTTAAAATTTGCAAGAATGAAACAGAGCGTGAAATCCACATTGCTAGTAAGTGCAAATTTTAGATGATACAGGAAATAATTTACCAAACTTGAAGTTCTTTCAAGTTGGAATTTATAATTTTTAAGTTGTTAATTATTTCAAAAGACAAATAAAGGATGAATCAAGAGATCCGTGATTATCACTGGTTATTATATGATCCTTACTGAAAATATTTTTATCATAGAAAAGGGAAAGATCTTAAAAGTGGTCCACTCTGAGAGCTACACACTCCAGGTATGCCAGAGGGAGAGAGACTCAAAAGACCTTTATTACCAAGGAAGTTTTGTGCTTTGTGTGTGCTATCGATGGACAGCGCTATTGAACACTCAGCAGATTTTAATTCATGGTCAATTCTACAGTAGGACATGCCCTAAGAGTGAAAACACATTCTCTGATACATTGTGCCATATCTTCCCTGCAGCCCCTTAAAACAAAATCTATAGTATTGGAAAACCCTTCATTACTGCTATTTACACGATGAGCAGAAAACAGTGCAGTATTGAGAGATTGCTTTTGAGAGGTAATACAGAACTTATTCATTTTGTTTGGAAGGTATGAATTGTGAGGTTTTGTCCAGAAACATGGGTCCGAGCTATGCTTTCTGAGGCCTGATTCTAGCTGTCTTCACATAATTTGTGGATAAGAACCATCTGGAATATTCCCAGTTGGACAAACCTGTGGAAATGCAGGACTCCTGAAGCCCATTCCCAAAGATTCCAATTTACAAGATTTGGGATAGAGCCTGGAATCCGTGATTTCATTGAGCACACCACTGATCCCTTTCAGGTTACTCCTGGACTAAACTTTAATAAATACTGAGAAACTGAAGCTCTCAGAAAAGTAGAACCGTTTTGGTAAAGTTTTCCTATTGACTGCTACATTTTTAATTCAGCAAACTGGCATTTTGCACTAAGAATATACAGACACAGAAATAAGGAAAGAAGCTAACAAATATTATCCCCATACCCACTCCCCCCCAATATAAGAGGGCAAAACGAGCATAGCAGGCAAGATGAGTCACTGTTGATGGAGATAATTCACAGGAAAGCTCCTGTAATAGTGAAATGGTCTGATAATAAAGTACCCTGCCAGATTCAAAGTGAAGAAAAGAAATTTTAAGTGTTATTTTCTATCGTCTGAATGATGGTGACCCTCCAAAAGTCATCTGTTGAAATCCCACTCCACAAAGCGATGATGTATTGGGAGGTGATGCCATTGGGAGTGATTGGTCATGAGGGTGGAGCCCTGACGGATGGGGTTAGAGCTCTTATTAAAAAGACCCCACAGGGCTCCCTAGCCCTTCTTGCTATAGTGGGGGCCAGGAAGAAAATGTCTTCTAGGCACGAGGAGGCAGGAGCTCACCAGACACCAGATCTGCCTGCATTTTGGTTTGGACTTCCCAGTCTCTAAAACCATGAGAAATAAATTTCTGTGGTTTAGAAGCCACCCAGTATCTGGTATTTTGGTATGGCAGGCTGAAGGCAATAAGACAGTTTAATAAATATAATGAAATTCTGGCCCTGGATCCCACTTCTGAGAGTTTTTAAAAAGGCAAACATTACGTAATTTAAGAAGCTATAAATACAAACAAGAAATATAATTTTTTCCTTAAAGTCTTCTCACATTTTACTTTTAGTAGTAACGACTTTTATATTCAATTGATTTTTTTATGCAGCTTAATTCAGAAATAGCTGTTGGACACCCATTAGGTTCTGAGCATGGAGATATAACCGGCATCGCTCTCCAGTGGCTTGGAGTCCAGTTACAGAGACAGGTGCATAAATGGATTGAGGCTCACTCAGCGCCACGCTCTGCAGTCACCAAGCAGCCCAGAGGGTCACTCCTGCCTTGTGCTGGTGGAGGGAGGTCCCTCTGTGGGTTAGAGTCACAAAGTGGGGCCACGTGTGGCATTTGCGCATACGTGCTGCTAAGGTATCCTGGCACATGCTTCCCAAGGAGTGACATCTCCCAAATAAAATAACATCACCACCTGGACTGAGTCCCTTGAAGGAAGTGTTCACATGCCAGATTGACTAGAGAAGAGCATATGCCAGAAGAAGGGGGTGTGGGGAGAGGAAGTTCACTTCCTTGATGTAAGTCCCAGTGAGCTCCTGTAGTTGCTTCTCAATATGCCCTGCCCGGGACTAGGCGAATGTGACTGCCAGTCTCAACCATTGGGCAGATTTGTGGGCAGCTTCTCTCACAGATCCTTTTCCTCCTTGTCACTTCTCATTTTTGCCACAACAGCCAGATGATGCTGTGACTGCCACCGGCCTCTCCCCAGCTCTAGTCAGGCACAAGGAAAGCTGGGAGACCATCTTGTTCTGATATTAAATATAAGCCCCAAGGGTGATGTACACAGCACTCTGTGTTCTTTCGACTTGTTTCAAATGAAAAAATAATGTCTGTGTGTGTGTCGGTTGGTGGTTTTAAGACATTTCATTTCTGAAAACAGAGAGATAATAACAAGTGACAAAAAGGTTCCCAAAAAAGCAAGTGTTTCCTTTTGCCCTCGTTTCATGAGCTTGGGCCCATACTCCCACTGAGGGAGCCCTTCCCTGCTCATCCGTCATGGGTCCTCGGGGGAATTTTCCTCCTGGTGATTTCTCACAGCCCAACAGGCCTCTTCCCGGCTCAGTGTGTTTTTCTGGGGCCTGATGGTTTCTGTCCCCTTCCCACTGGTTCCTCTGGACTCCAGAAAATAATTTGCTGGGAGCATCTGGGCTTCCAGAGAGAGCTGTCCCAGGGAAAGGAAGCACAGGGCAGTCTCAGAGAAACCATCCTCTATTGACGGAGTCTGGGTCACCCTGTGTGACTGCACTTGCTGTCTCTCAGAAAGAACAGGCACATGGACTATGCAGCGGCAGGCCCTACCGAGTAACCAAAGATGACAGCATTTCAATACTACATTAAAGAACCTGTAACTTGCAGAGCCCCGTTTCTGAAGTGATGCTGAGATGGATATTTTACTTTCACAAACTATTTAAGACTAAGCATTTCAGTTTGAAAGATACAAGCGTCCCCAGAGGGCCTAGCAACCAAACGCCCCTTCCTTGTGTGTCCCGGCCGTGGCCTGCTGCCCCCCCCTTCATCTACTGAGGTGGGTAGGAAAGAGCCAGAAATTGCCCATAATCACGCTATGCCTTTCTACTGTACATCCAATATGTGCTGTCATTATTTCAGTTTTTGAAGCTCTCATGGTAGCATTGCCAGTGAAGATAATGGGGCCTATTATTTTCAATGAGCTCCATCAGGAGGTTTCAATGGGCCTGCTATCACTCGAACAAAGACGCATTGGGAAGCAACACTGCTTTCTTGTCATCAAAATGGCTGTGAGTTTGTGTGAAGCTAAAGAACACCCCTTTTCCTTTTCAGCCCTGTTGGATTTGAAAGGGCCAAGAAAGGCAGTTTAGAAAGAAACAAGCCTGGCTCCTTGCCAAGTACCCTTTGCCCTGGCCAGATGTATATATGAGCTGCTTTCGTTTTATAGAATCGATAAGTTCAGCAAAGTGAAACCTGTGTTTCCATTGATTCCCTATTTATAGCCAGAAATATGTTCCCGTGGAAAATATTGTCTGTTAGAATCAGAAACAAACTAAACAAAACAAAAGCAAAAAACACCTGCCAGCAACAAAGGACTTGAGGGGGTAGTTAAGTTTAAGGCAAATTAAGACATTCTACACCATTGGCTCAGCCTTGAAATCTCTTTTCTGCCCTGTTCCAGATTCGACTCTAGGTCTCCAGACTTGAGAAGTTTTCCTCTCTCTTTACATCCATAGCAACTTGAGCTCAATCCCAAAACTCCTTTTGTCTTGTATTTTCCAAGTCTTAGTAGTTACCTTTTAATAGAGACCATAATCACAACACTACCAGTCTATCCCTTCCTAAACCATGGTCAATTTTAGGATCAGTAATATGCATTATTTGAGGTTTATAAACAGGAGAGTCTAAAAAATGAGTTCACTTTTACTAATGGTTCTATCAGAGTGTGTTAAATAAAAAATAAAGGTCACGAAAACATTTCGATTTTTGCATGCTTATTAGTGCATGCTTCTAAGTACGTTACGCATTTACTCGCTTAATCCTCATAACTGCCCATGAGAAAGAGTGCTGTTGTTATCCTCATCCACAGAGGAGGCCTAGAAAGAGGAAATCACTTGCTGAAAGTTACGTAGCTAACAAGTTCCAGAACAGAAAATGAATCCTTGCAACTTCACTCTAGGGTTCACAAAACGGGGGAGGCCTCTATATCTGATTGAGCTGTTCGAAATGCTGGCCGGTTTTTCTCTTTCATGCTTATATTCCTTACCTGCCCCCAGCCTGTCCCTCCTTTCCCTTAAATACTTCCATTTAAGCAGTTAGTAGGTTCCTGGTCCATGTCCTAAAGTTTGCCAGAGTAGAAAGAGGAAATAGCCTGCCAATCCGTCTCTGGTGTTCTCAGATACTTAAATTCTGTCAGATGCATTATTTTAGATGCCTCAGTGTCAAAAGCATAAAAATGGAAGCAATGAATTTGAGAGGAGAAGGATAAAAAATAAGGATTCCTGGAAATGTGGTGAATCTGCAGGGTTCATATAGGAATGAGCGATGTCTCAGCCAAGTTACTCCCAGCATGGACGTTTTTGCTGTGTTCTAAAGCTCTGTGGACATCATGTCATAATTTACAAGCATTCAGTCTTCACTCCAGTGAGGTCCATCCAAATCTTGAAGCCATCCAAATCTTCAACTGGGCTGCCTTCCCATTCGCTGCAGCGGGGGACACTGACCTTCATGGGCATCTCCCACAGCACCCGGTGGCTGTGGTACCCTTCTGGGCTGCAGACCTGGCTTGGATCTGTCCAGTTTATCACCTCAATTTATCCTGCAATGTTCCAGAACACCTGTAATCCCAAGAGAAGGAAAGGTGATAGAGAAAAGGGAGTGGAACTGAATATAACCAGTTCAAGTCGCTCTGAGCCAGGACAGAGATTGGATGCAGCCTTGTTACACCAGCTTCCTCTTCTGCCATGTTTGAAAGAAGTACAAGTAGAATTTGGCTATAGGCAGGAATGTGCTACCCAGTTACTCTCACCACTTCAGGTGTCATCCAAATAAGTGTAGAGTACTGCAAGGTGAATTGACTCATAATAGTACTGTCAATGAAGAATGATTGGAAGTGTTTGGAATGACCACAGTAGGGTAGTGAAAGATCAATCTCTGTGCAATGCCACTTGACCTCTGGTTCATGTGTTGGGTACTGGAGGGCTTGGATAGGAGGTGTTTTATTGATCCGTGTGCCAAATATGGACAGCTTATATTTATGTTTATTATCTCATTTCAAAAAACAACGTTTGAGATGACAATGTCTGAAACAGTCTAGCAAAGTCAACTTCCATGATGCATAAATATGTCCGAAATTACTTTCCACAATTAATTCGGTACTAGCTTTATCTCCATTATATTCTAGTCACTCCTGTACCCAGTAATTCTCATCTGTTCCTAAGAGATCAACAGTGGCTACATTTTAAGGATTTTTTTTTAGGATAAAACACATTATAGTCCCCATCCCCCTACCACATGCAATAATCATTCTTCTAGATCCATTTTTTTGAAAACTATGTAAGTGCATAGAGATACCTGAGTACTATATGGCTGAAAGCACTGATTTGTCCATGTGGCCTATGATATAATTGCATTTCAAGCATTTATTAAAATTATTAGCCTCTAATTTTATTTAGATTTTATTTATTTATTTGACAGAGAGAGAGAGCACAAGCAAGGGGAGTGGCAGACAGAGGGAGAGGGAGAAGCAGGCTCACTGCTGAGCAAGGAGTCTGATGCAAGACTTGATTCCAGGACCCTGGGATGATGACCTGAGCAGAAGGCAGACGCTTAACCCAATGAGCCACCCAGGTGTCCCTAGACTCTAAATTTTTTAAGCAAAGATCATGTCTTATTAATATTTTAAAAGCACAAGTTAAACACAACATCTGGAATGTAGTAGGTGCTTAGTAAGTGCTTCTTGGTGAATGGTCACATATTCTTATGTAGCTGAGGGTAAACTAGAGAACAGAGAATACCAGTGAGGTCTTCAACCTCCTCCATGTAGGTAGTAGCTACTTCAGTTTGGTAGTGATGGAAGAAAATCATTCTTATCTAGTTGGCAAACATTTACATTATGCTTACTATATAGTGCTTTTTATAAGCCTGGTGGAATTTGAATCAACCTACAAATATGATTAATCTTCATAATGCCCCCTTGAGATACTATTATTTTTATTTGTTGTTTTTCCTATTTTACAGAGGAGGAAAGTAAGACACTGTGATGATGATTTACCCAGGGCAACAATAGGAGTTTACCAACAAAAAAACTTAGTTTCTTTTTTTTTAACATGAATTATCATTATGCCATTTTGTATTTATCTAGATGATTTGGGTTAATGAGAAATTATAGGTGAATTTGTTGATCTATGAATCAAATGAAGTTTAAAAGTATTTTTTTTAAGACAGATTTTCCATTGCCTCAAAATTCCTCTACTATGAAATAGCTTGTGGTGGGGCAGGGGGTACATTCCAGAACTAGGTGTCTTAGACTCCAGATTTAAATGTTTTGAATCAAACCTTATTCTATTGAAGTCTATACCAACAGCTTACCAAACAACTTAATAGATACGGTTATCTATAAATCACTCTTTCTTGTTTAGAAACATAAACCACTTCATAATATAATCTTCCAGGGATTTTTCCCAGACATTGCCCAACTAATTCAGCCTGTCAAGATACCAGCTTATGAAGACAAGTGGAAACCTTGCAAATCAAATGCTAAAAGGTAGCATAAGAGTTAAAGAAAAGAGGGGCACCTGGGTGGCTCAATCATTAAGCGTCTGCCTTCGGCTCAGGTCATGATCCCAGGGTCCTGGGATCGAGCCCCACATCGGGCTCCCTGATCAGCGGGAAGCCTGCTTCTCCTGCTACCATTCCCTCTGCTTGTGTTCCCTCTCTCGCTGTGTTTCTCTCTGTCAAATAAATAAAATCTTTAAAAAAAAAAAAAGAAAAGAAAAAGGGGGAAGGAGGAGAAAGATGGCAGAGGAATAAAAGACCTAGATATCATTGGGTGCCAGGAGTTCAGCTAGTTATCAAACCATTCTGAACACTACAAACTCAACAGGAGATAGAAGAGAAGAAGAGCAGCAATTCTAGGAACAGAAAAGCAACCACCTTCTAGAAAGTAGGACATGTGGAGAAGTGAATCTGAGGCGATGTATGGGAAGATAGACCCCAGGGGTAGGGGTCGGCTCCTGGCAAATGATAGAGCAGTGGAGCACAAAATCAGAACTTTTAGAAGTCTGCTCCACTGAGGGATGTCGCTCCAGAGGCTAAGCTGATGGTGGAGCCCTTGTGAGGACAGTGTAGTCTCAGGACCTGTAGGGTCAATAAAGACC
>CM053609.1:60774626-60871510 GCA_028646535.1 Procyon lotor
AAAAAAAAAAGAGATCATTAGTAGGTTGATATTCCAGTAAACGAAATGCTATAGAGTAATTGCTTTCTTCAGTTTGGCGAAATCTCCATGAATTTCCCTGTAGAAACTATGTAATTCACTGCTATCCTATGAAAGGGGTATCATAATCACACAAAGTGATCACAAGAGAAAATAGCAGGAATGAGGACTGAAAACCATGTGTAATAACTCTAATGTCTATAAATTATAGCACAAAGCACAGTCAATGAAGAAAGGGAACTTGAGATTGTTTAGTAATGTTTAGTAATTTAGGGAAAATTGAGACTTGCTACCATTCTGTAACAGAAGTGACTCAAGCAGAAGAGGGTACGAAAGCCCAAAGATTCAGGCATGTTAGGAAGAAAGGCAGAGAAGCAGTGTGTTCAGAGACTTCCCTGCAGGGAGATGTGCAACCCAGAAGTTGAGCTACATCTGGGAACCTTTCGAGTGAGAAGAGGACCAGAAATGAAGGTACTGGTATGGCTGTGTAAGTGTGCTGAAGAAAGCCATATAGGAGAGTGAGAGAAGGTGGTGGGGCCACTGGGCCAGGCACTCAGGTGGGTATGGTGGGGAGGCCTTGGCTCCCTGGACAGCTGTGAAAATTGTTTAACCAGAAGTAGAGCATTCAAAAAGTTATTTTCCACCTTTCAGAAGAAAAGAAATGACAAGGGAAACTGTTAGCCTAATTTCATTTTTACCAACTTGGAAAAACCAGTGAGTTTAATTGAAATGGCAAAAGATCCCCAGGGGAGAAGGTAGTTACTCCCAAGGGTGTAAGACTTACTTGGGGTCTACCCTTCTAGGGAATTTTTTTTTTAATTATCATGAATGTAGTAGAAATCCTATTTCTGCATGACCTCATTCTCTGTCAATATTAAATTCTTTTCAGAATATTTAATGTTTAAATATCATAAGCACTTAAAATAAACAAAGTTTAACACTTGAAACCAAAACACATCCTTTGTTCTACAACTGCGCACTTAAGTTGAGATGCCTGGGAGGGAAAAGAAAACATTCTTTAAAATTCTAAACAAAATAATACTTTTTGTTGGCTTTATTTTGGAAGAAATAGTGTGAGTGCAATTGTACTGATACAATGTATTAGCTGCTGTGTACCTAATAAGCTCCAAAATATCAGTGGCTTACAAAATAGAAACTATTTCTCACTCATATAAATTTCCCTAACAGTGATTGAGGGTGGAGTAGGTTGTTCAGGGAGTAGGAAGGAAGATCTCCATGCAGTCATTCAGGGCCCCAAGTGGATAGAGGCTCTGTTACCCACATTGTATGGTTTCTGAGATTGCTCTGAGCCTCAAGAAAGAGGGCATGAAAAATATATGGGAGTTTTGTATGGGCTGGTCCTAGAAGTGATATATATCCTTGTGCCAAATTCCACTGGTACGGTTGTGTAGTTATGCTCCACTGACCACACAGGTGCAAGGGGAATTTGGTCTTGTAAACACTATCTGAGCAATCAGTTCCCAGCAACAGCTCTAAAATCATAGATGCGGGCAGGAGTCTGATGGAAACCCAATTTTCTGTGTCACAAGTATATGAAGTTATTTTGATATAGACCACTGAAAAAAATCTGTTCGTGTAAAGATACTGCTTTTCTTTACTGACACTTAGCACTGTTTATTCTCTGAACAGTGCAGAGCCATTGGAAAACACCAAATGTTATTATTTTTGATGGGAGAATTGTTTTTAATGCTCTCAGGGCCACCATTAACAAACATTTAAAATATTATCTCATTGAATTGTAGAATTTTAGAACTAGAAAAAAACTTGGACAGTATCTAGTCCAATGGCATTTTCTGATAGAGAATTGCATGGATATTATGAAGTTAGGTTATACATTTATTATTGAGCGCAGAAATATATGAAGCTAGTCTTTTCTTGTGCCTAAATGAAACCCACATAAAAAGCAAGGCACTTAATGAGTGATGTTAACTGTTTCACGCTTCTAGACGATTAGACATATCCTCACTCTGACATTGTGAAGTGTGCAAAGGGACAGTGATAATTTTGCAGCTTGTCCCATGTGCCTATGTTATTTGATTTATGTGCTGTACCTGCCTCCTATGATGCTGTCTGAATTCATAAATCTAAGTAAAAGAACAGGGACCCATAACTCAAAGAGGATGAGATGGGCTACCCCCCGAGGCTGAGCATGTACTGTGGAGCTGGAGCTCTGTTCCCTCATGAATACCCATGGGCATCAGAGTTGCTAAAGGTTAGGCATTCATCACAAAGGGTCCCAGACAGGATATATGGCAGGGTTCCAAAGATAGATTTTTTTTTTTTTTTGGTCTTCAAACTTTTGTGTGGTACACAGAACAATTTTTGTTGTTTTTGCTCTTTTTACAATAAGGTAAATTTGATGCAATCTTGTGCTCTGCTCATGTGTATCTGCACATCATTCAGAGCTATTTGTCAGTGCCTACTATGTGCAGAATGTTAGTCTATATGGATATTATGGGGAGAGAAAAAAATTATAAGGTGCAGAGTATGAGATCTCAAATTCGTCATTTAGTAAGAGGATATGATGAAGTTCAGAAAAAATGACGACAGTGTATGGGCCATATATGAAAAGAGTCTTAAGGGTACAAAGCACTAAGTAGCACAGAAATCCAGAAGAGGGAGAGGTCACTGAGTACAAGGTACCATGTAATATAAGACAGACAGATAATATGATCACACTGCAGCCAAGGTGCTTTATATTCATAAAAAGCTTTTGGAGGAGCCTCAACCTTATCACTTTTCCCATCCTTGATCTGTATTTACTTTGTCCTTATTATAATTAGGTCTGTATCTCAGTATTTAGTACGATGCATATGAAAATTACGATTTAGGTCAAGCATAGTTTTATTCTGTCACAGAGAGTAGCCTCCTCTGTGGCCAGTCACAAATAGATGCCCCGGCTTTCAGATATGAAGCTTAGGCATTCCCTTAATTGGTTCATTCAACAGGTAATTTGAACATGAAATATTTATTAGGCCTTTATGCTGTGCCAGGCACCATTCTGGTGGTAGGAACACAATATTAAGAATAATAGATGGGGAATTCAGGATGGCTGAGGGGTCTCAGGTGCCACACTTGGGACAGAGAACCAGTCCTTACCCACCTGAGACTCCCAGGCAGTGAAGCGGACAGACTTTTCCACTGTCAATGATGTGAAATTATAGTTAAGTACTGTGATGAAGAAAGCACAGTGCTCCTTCAAAACCCACAACAAAAGGCTCCAGCCTTGTCTCCTGGAGGTCAGGGGAGATCTTCTGTAGGAAACTGCCTTAATGTGAAAACATGAATGATATAAAGGAAGTGGCCACCAGGGGATGAAGGAAAGTGTGTTCTAGGCAGAGAAAACAACAAACAAGGCTGGTGTGGTTTTGCCAGTTCTGGGAAGCTCCATGAAGAGGCCTCCTCTTGCCCTTAAATAAGGAGACAGGATAATGCAGGAGTTCTCAAAGTGTACCCAGGGAGTGTGTACAAGCTCAAAATGACTTTAGTAATAATACTAGGATGTTATTTTCATTTTCCACTCTCATTTTCTCAGATGCCGATCGAATCTTGAAACCAACGTGAGAATCTGGCGGTCTTCTCTTAGGCCAGATATTAAAGAAATTTCTAAAAATGTAGATCAATGTCACCTTCTCCCTGACTGGTTTTGGAAAACAGAGTTTGTAAAAATGTTATCTATGTAAACATGCAATGTATTTTTATTTCTCAATGAATTAATAATATATTTAAAATGTCTCACTTTTAATTGATCACATGGAGAGGCTGAGATATATAAGCCACATGAACAAATGTTTATTAGGGCCCTAAATAGGCTGAGAGATATAATCCACATAAACAAATGCTAGTTTGGGTCCTAATTAATTTTTAGGAGAGTAAAGCAGTCTTGAGACCAAAAAACTTGAGAACTAAAACATTACTAATGTAATGTATTGTCCAAAATGAGGAGAGTTTGAGAATGAAAACAGATATTATTGATAATTATAGAGAACAAAGTAACCATACATTCTAGGTTACCTAGGACAATACCTGTTTATACATATTTTTCTAGCATAGACTACTAACAGTGTTCAGTTTCAGTGTCAAATGTCCTAGTTTGGAGGCTCAGCTGTGTGGTCACCCTACCTAGAGGACTAATCAATAGTGGCTATGTCCTATACCATTCTAGGTTTGCTACCAAAGAGAAATCCAAAACATGAATTTCTCTGGGGAAATGGATATGAGGGGTCTCATGGGGACAAAGATGCATCACCATCACAAATAGACTGGCTGAAAGAAGTTGGAGCAAATTTTACTTTCATTTTATGTTTTTCATTTTATTTTGTTTTTGTCTCAGAGTATGGCGTGATGGGTACAAGAAGAGCACTGTTAATGTGTATTTTAAAAGAACAGATTTTTAGAGTATCCTGCATTGACTCTAGTGGTTAACAGGACATCTGAAAAAATAAAATTTTTCCTTTTAAGTAACTTCAGCCTTTGAGAGAATGTTGAGAGGAACAAATAATTCGTGTGCTGCATTTTCTAGAAGGTCACTCCAAAGTATAGATGCTTGTTAGGAAAACGAGGAATTTGTATACTCATATTGAAATAAAGTCGTTGTCTAAACACAATCCTTTAAGCATTAAACACACAGTGAGAGAGAGAGAGAGAGAAAGAGAGCGAGAGAGAGAAAGCCTAAAGCACTAGAAGGAAAAGATATTGTGTTGAATATTTTCCTCCCTTCCCAAAGGTTCAGATAGCTAACATTTATAGAACAACAATGCACAAATCCGTAATTCAATACATCACTCAATTGCTACTGAAGATTCTCAGCTCAGACACATTCTTTTAGAAAATTTGCTAACAAATAACATAGATATTTTATGGATTCACTTGGAGTATGTTTTAAGAAACAATAGAAGCATAAGCAGAATGGAAAAATGAGAGAGAGAGAGAGAGAGAGAGAGAGAGAGAGATAGCCAGGTTGAGAGGGAAAAAAGAAGGAAAGAGCAAGAGTGAAAGCAGTCACCTTATGTGAACATACACCTTGTTTCTTAGGCACATCAAGGGCTTCTAGCCAAGGGCTGTGATGTTATTCTAGACAGTTTTACTGACATAAAGTGAAGAGCCTAAATTATGATGAAATCAGAACCAGAAGCTAACCACAAGGGAAGCCATTAACAATTTAACATGAGGGAGTGTGGATTCTACTTGTCAAAGAGAATATTAGAGGACTATTTGATATAAAATGCAACTATCACAGCACTGAGGGTTGGGTACCTCAGCTGGGTTTGCCTTGAACTTATTGCCTTACAAAGTTAAACCCAGACCTGGGTGTTTCACAAGGACAGCATATTTTATGCCAAAGCAAAACTCATATCAACTGAATAGGATAAAGTTTTGATTGGATACCGGTCTATCAAATAATCGTGTGGCAAAGGAGAAGAAAGACCGTGGGAATCATCAAGAGATAAAGTGAACATGAGGAAAACTCAGAGAATTCTTTATTATTGTTTTTAATCGAGGTATAATTGATAATATAGCATCATGCTAGAAGAAAATTCTAAAAGTAGGACACATTGAGTCAAATTCTAGCTGGGCTACTCCTTGTCTGTGTGATCTTGATACATTCTTTTTTTTAATCTTGATACAATGTTATCCTCTAGAATCCTATTGTGATTCATCTTTTTAAAAAAACAAAAAGATTTTATTTAAGATGGAGAGAACACATGAGCAGAGGGGAGGGGCAGAAGCAGGCTTCCCACTGAGCAGGTGGCCTGATGTGGGGCTCAGTCCCAGGATCCCAGATCATGACCTGAGCTGAAGGCAGCCACTTAACCAACTGAGCCACCCAGATACCTCCTATTGTACTTCATTTTAAGATGAGACTTATAATATCTGTGTTATTAGAATGACAACCAGAAATGATGAGCAAAAAAATATAAGGTTCCTAGCTCATGGTGGCATGGTGTGGGAACTCATTACAAGTTCTTTATTTTTCTTTCCTTACTTGCCACCCAGCCTTAATGTTGTGGCCTCTTTCTCCTTCTCTCTCTTATTTTCCTTCTTTTCTGTTATTTTAGGAAATTTTTATTTGGATATAATATTAGATGTACAGAAAAGTTGAAAATTACACAGAATTCCTGTACACCCTCACCTAGTGTCCCATCTTTCCTTTTTTAAATGCATTTTTCTTCAGTTATTTTGTTAGAATGCATGTTCCCTGCTGTCTTGAAAAGGAATAAATTGTATTCTAGTATAATGTTGCATCATTCACTTCAATTGTACCTTCTTTATCCTTTCAATATACAATTGATGAGAGTCAAATGATTACCCTAGAGCAGAATACTATTAAATTATCAGGGGCTGAGTATGATTACTGACTTTCTTTATGGCTGCTGAAAACTTTGGGACGATCTTGTCTCTAACTTGGGTGAGGATAGTCAGGTAAAGACAAGAGAAAAAAACTGATAAAACTCTCATGCCAACCAGGTGGCACAGATATTATATATATTTGTATATGTATTTATAAATCTATATTATGCATATTTATATATGTACCCTAACATGTAACTATAGATCTGATGATTCCAAAAATTTGAAATCATTTCAAAAATGTGATGATTAGGTTTAGAGTTTAATAGGCACAGGAAGGACCCCTGGGTGGCTCAGTCAGTTAAGTGTTGATGCTTGATTTTGGCTCAGGTTATGATCTCAGAGTCATGGGATTAAGCCCCATGTCCATTTTGTACTGGGTGTGGAGACTGCTTAATATTCTCTCTCTCCCTCACCCTCTGCCCCCCACAACACTTACACATGTGTGAGCTCTCTCTGTGTAAAAACAAAGAAACAAAAAGCACCAAAAATAAACCCCGAGCCCAAAAACCAAAACCAAAAACAAAAACAAAAGGCACGGGATACAAGTTATAGTTTAAATTTATATCCCTGGGGGGCTTTGTGTAGTGTGCTGGTATACCCCAAGACCTTAGGTAATAGAATGAAGAAGTGCACATCTTTAGTTTATCTTCCATCTCATCTTTTTTCTGGGTCTCTCTTCTTTTTGCTTGCAAACATTATCTCCATAATCTCTCTATGGTTCTAGTGAAGGCTTTTCACCTTACTGAAAATATCCCGTGCTCTAAAATAGCCACAGTAGACTTCCCATTTTTTTTTCCCAATAACAAATACTACTCCCTTGATACTTTGTTTAAGCTACATGTCAGGGGAAGAAAATGAGTTCAGATGCAGGAATTCACAGGGGCCCTTACAGATAACCAACTTAATGCCTTTTTCCTCCCTGGGGTAAGTTACATTTTAAGAGAGGAAGCTTTACAATAAAAATGCTATCATCACCAAAAGTGGACCTCTAATGTTGGGAATTTATGCACTGTAGCAGGGAGAAGGAAAGGGGATCTGAAAGTATAACCTTTTCTGGTACTTCTCATTTGAGGGCTGCTGAAGACACTACGGAAAAGTATCCAAGATCTCCTGCTCCTTTAAAATATCTTCAGCTCACTACATTCCAGAACACTTTGGTAATAATATTTTTGAATAAAGATGTTATGAAGGCGCTGAGGGGAGACAGCTAGGAGGTGGCAAGAAGGATGACTGAACAAAGGGACTTTGGGTCATCCAAGGAAGGTGCTATTATTCGACCATTTTTATCTCAATGTAACGATTAAAATTGTGTTGATGGCACAAATTCAGTGCCATTTAAGCTTCCCAGATCTAAACCAGTGGAATGCAAAAACCCACCTAAAGCAATTGTGCAAAAGAATCTCATCTCATCCACTACAAGCTTTTCCTCTAGCTATAGAGCTAGGTGCAACCTTTTTGGAAAAAAAGAAGTAATGAAGAAAAATGCTGAAGGCTGGGAAATGAAGAATGATTTGAAGATGTGAAAGGATTGGGGAAAAAAATAAAAAGTAGTGACAGAAGTTTATTTCATTCCCATCATGAGATCGGGCAATAGTTATATTGCTTCTTGCCTTCAGTTACCAAGGCCACAAACCATTATTTTCAGAGGCTCATTGCCCTGTGTGTGCATCAAGATTTGATGGGAAGATAAAGGGGTGGTGTGGGGGAAAATTGCCTGGCTGTTCCTCTTCCTAGGTTTTCTTTTTCTTCTGGAGAGAACACCTGGAAGAAGGAAATGCTCATAAAATAATAATAATAGTAATAGTAACGTTATGCATCATCATTAAATGTTCGTTAGAATATTGTGCTCAAATTGGATCCCTCCGTCCTTTACGCCTTCCTTTTTTCCATCTTCATCACCAGGAACATGTACTACATTCTCTGAAAGTACGTCTGGCTTGCCTACCGGTGAAACTTTTATTAAAATTTTAATAGACGTGCAAAAAGAAGTAATCTTACTGACAAAACAAATTCACTGGACGAGCTGTACAGTTTCCAGACAATGCAATTTAAATCATATAATGCAATTGAAAACAATGGAGTGAAATAAATGAAAAAATATATATTCGGAGATATTAACCAAGGAGACTCATGAATCAAGCATGGGCTTATGGGGAGATGGGATGCACGCGCTTGAACGTGGACGGTATAATTTCCCATGCTGTCTTTTGCTGTCGCTCCAACTGCTTTTTCATATGCACTGACAGAATGCAGTTTTTCCTGGCGAGGGATCCAAAGGGAAAATTCCCTCTTCGAACTACTAATAACCAGTGCTAGAAAGAATAGCCAATATTTTTAAAGGTTTGGCGCATAGTCTGCTGGATTAACTTAGAGTTAATTATTCCGATAGGGATGTGTAAACCTAATTCCATGTTTGTACAATAAAATTGGACTTTTCTAGAAGGTATGTATTTGCTCCTGTTGAACTGCACATGCAGGAAATGTTTCAGGCTTTGATTTGGCTCTCACATTTGGTACTGCAGGAAAACGCCATGAGGCAGAGGGAGGTAAAAGGAAAAGGTAGACAGAAGCCATGAGACCTGATCCAAACTCCGACTTCTGTTGATGAGCTGCAGTTATAGTCCAATTATGGCATTGAGGTGGTTTATTTGCTATGTGGTCTGAATTTCAAATTTTCATTACACCCAGAAAAGGAGTGGAGACAGAATGGCTCAAGGTACCCCCTCCCCACTGAGTGCATACTGACTGCGCTATTCATGACTTAGACCATCGCCTCAGAGCTGAGATGTGCAAGACTGGCCTGCGTCTGAGCCAATTGCTGTTTCAAATGCCATATTTCACTTGTACTTCTTTAAACGAGATTAGATTGCTATTAAATATATTATTTCTCATTCTATTCGTTCCCATATCTTCTTGATGCCTCCAGGAAAAAGGTTTCTTATCTATTTTGACAAAAAAGGTTAAACCAAATTGACTCTGCCATAGAAAAAGGGACACTGAATCGTGAAGGGTTAAACAGGCTTCAGAAATGCTGCGATTTTTTTTCTCCCTGGAAACTGCATGCTTGAACGATTCCTAAGCTGTTAGGGTTACCATGGTAATTATTATTCTTAAATGGAGAGGTTTATTTGTGAAGCAAAAAGACCAACAAACTTGTTGCCTCTATCTCTAAATCAGTACTATCCATAGCCATCTCTAAGGAGGAGTGCACTTAAAAAAAAAAAAAAAGAAAAGGAGTGAAATTTTGGAAGAATTGAGTAATGCTGATCAGTCTTTATCAGGGCCTGTAATGGGCTTGCAAAAGAGAAAGGTGGAATGTGAATGTATTAGGAATATTTACAAAGATGCATTTATTGGGTGAGCTTTAAAATTTCTACCTTTTGACATTGGGCCGAGGTTATAAATAACCCCATAATCAGTCGTATTTGAGGGGACTCGGTTTCTTTGAGCATCTAATAGGCCATTTTCTATGTGGCTGATCATAATGTCTTCGGGTCAATTCATTTTTATGTGAAAGTGACTCCCAGAACTTTGCTATTTTTTACTTTTTTTTTTTTTTAAATCCTAGGTTATAACCTAAAATCAGGTTTCTCCTGATCTTGGGGGAAATAGACCTGGCTGGACATAGTAACAGTGTTCATAGCAGATGGTTGCAACATAGCCTGCTTTTGTGCTTTTGCAAAGTATGGGAGTGATGTTTTGAAGTGGGAAGGCTAGAAACCCTTCTTCATATGTGTCAGGCCCTACTCTAATACTGTCTTACAATCTGGGACAAATTGCTAAGTCAAAAAATCCCCTTGGTTTGTGCTCTCCCTATTATAGTCAATTTGACCTTGAAATCAGACATCAAGATTTAAAACTCACCTGGAATTTCCTGCGTGACATATATGGTATATCTCTGTACTTCATATATGCCTTCACTCTTGCCCTTATCAAAGTATAATTGCGGTTTCTCAGTTGGTCATCCCACAGACTGCTAGGCCCCACAGCCAAAGGAGGTGGGGGCAGGGACAGGACGGGAACTCTGAAGTCAGGGAGCCTTACATTCAAGTCCTTTCTCATTTGCTGTGTATGTGACTTGGACAAGTTTCTTCATCTCCCTGAGCCTTGGTTTGTTTTCTATAAAATAAGTATGATAATAAGACCAACTTCATAGGACTGTTGTGAGAATGAGATGGATCCATACCTGTAAGGTTAAGACTTGGTAGAACGGCTCCTGGCACAGAGGGAGCGTTAATAGCTTCTCAAGATATTAGTCTTTTCATACATGTATTCTCAGTGCCTATCCTCAATAGAGGGTTTTTTGGTTTTGTTTTGAAGTAATGAATCAATGGGTTCTCCATTCAATTAAGGAGCTGTTTTACACCTTCTGCCATGATTGGTCATCTGGCTTCTGGGTGCAAACTTCTAGAGCCCAGCACTCACAGCATAGCAATCCATTCTATTGCCAGAAAACTTTGCTCAGGAACTCTGTTGTCTTCCTGGCAACTCTCTTCAGTGGTCCAAGAGAGTGTGAGCAGGCTGCCTTCTGGGGAAAATGCATCTTATTTAAAGCCTGTATGTTTTGATTATAAAAAGCCTGTGGTATTGGGCAAGAGAAAGAGGATTGCTTTCTCTCCTTCACATGTCAATGGGCAAGTTCTATGAACCTGTCTCTGTCTGAATCCAACAATGAGAAGAGAGTTACAAGATTTTTTTTTTTAAGAGAGATGCTTATTTCACTTGGAAATTTGATCTCTAAACAAGTCATCTGGCCAGTTTTGTGGGGTTATTTTTCACTATCCCATTTTACAAGAGGTATTCGGAGAAGTCTTACTTGACATTTCTAAGCCACTGGGATGCTTTTTAATTTGTTTCTAGAGTATTTAATCTGTAAGACATACCAGGCTGAATAAATTATGTAACAAAACAATGACAACAAGGTCAAAGCAGAAGTATGACTTTACAGTGGGGAATATTCATGACATGATGCTATTTGAGATATACTTCTTGAATATTAAATAGGTTTTCCTAATGTTATGTTCCAATTAAACAAATGAGAAGGTATAAGAAAGCAAATTGGATTCTTTTTGAATTGGAGAAATTAAGCAAATTCTAGGGTAGCAATTATCATATCGCTAATTGAAAAATGTCAACTGCTGTCTGTCCACATAAAGTTTAGAGACGGTAGCTGGAAATGTTTTCTCCTGTGACCCAGTTGTGATGTAAACCATACAGTACCAGATATTCTGCATCAGTAGATCAGATGCTCATAATCTGATTTATTCAGTGATACATAATCTCGATTATTTATTTTTGGTTACATTTCAACTTAACAAGTGAGAGAAAAGGAACAGAGTTTTGCTGCTTACGGTAATTATAAGATGGCTTATAGGTTGAGGTTCTGACAAGATCTAACACTGCTCTTCCTTTTTGACCAGGTAGGGTTTATGCTCTGAAAGGGATAATGGCTTCCTCTGTAGAGTGGACAAATATATATCATCTAGTAGATAGGAGAGAAGGACATTAGACAAGGAGTGGAGAAACTTGGATGTTTGCTTATGTCCATCATCAATGAATGTGGGCTGGGGCTGACCACAGTAATATCAATATTTAACATTTATTAACAACTCACTGTATTTGTTAATTAATTCCTGCATCTCTAATAAACAAGCCAAGAATTTTAGTGGTTTGATACAGTAAAGTTTGATTTCTTGCTCAAGTCAAATCAGAAGGGGGCCTGTCCTCATTCCAATTAGTGCCTCTGCTATCTTCTCTGCCCTCAAAGTTCTTCAGTGTATCCCTTGCTGACAGAAAGATGAGGAAAAGAGAAGAGAGGAAGAATGTGGTAGAAGTGAGAGTGGGCTGGGCCTGAAAGTGATGGTTACCACCCTGTTCACATTTACATGACAGAATTCAGTCTCAGAGCCCCACTTACCTGTAATCACAGCTAGGAAGTACTGGAAAGCGCTGTGGCAAGGACAAGAGGACACAAACAGCATTAAGCAGCTGCAGCGCAGCTCTACCGCATGGTGATTAGCTCCCCCAATACCTCACTTAATTCTCACAATCAGTTTTTGAAGAGTAGGAAACAAGTTTAGAATGGCAGAGCTGGACCCATCCTTCTGACTGAGTCTGTGGCCCAAGCTCCTATCCCACATTGCCTTCTTGGCCTTTGAAAATCACTATGTGTAAGTTTCCTCACCTTTATAACTAAAATGACAGTATTTACAATCCGTGTTATACTTCATGAGATAATGGAAATCATGAACATGTCAGGACTTGCCTTCTCTCTGTTACACAGACAGATGGGACATCTTTGTATGGCTAACTCCTCTACTTGTACAATGCCGTGTCCTCTTAGGGTGTCCAGCAATCCTTCCCCCTCTTTTCTGCATCATAAAATCTTCTCTCTCTACTAGATCATTCTCACCAACATACAATATGCTATCATTTCTCTGATCTTGAAGATAAAACCACTTCCTAACTCCACATGTAACTAGCTATTAATACCCTTTACAGCAAATAAACAAAAAACAAAAAACTTTGGATGATGTATACTTGCCATTTCCTATTCTTCTCCTCCATTTCCTCTTGAATTCCTTCCAGTCAGGTACCCAACACTGTTTCAAAATTGATCTTGGTAAACTCATGAATGACTTCTATCTAGTCAAATTCAGTCAATTCCTAGTTTTCATTAGAACTGTCAGTATCATATGAAATCAGATTATCTTTCTCCTCCTTGAAAGTGTTTCTTTACTTGGTTTCCAAGACCCAAAAACTTAGTGGCTTTCTTTACACTTTCCTGTGTTCTTCTTCATCTCCCTAAACTCTAGATAATGAATTGCTTCAGGGCTTAATATCTTGATTAATCTTATTTTCTCTCTACATCCCATCCCTTGATGATCTCATCCAGTTGTACAGCTTCAAATACCATCTAGAAGCTGAAGGTTTTCAGATCTGATTCCCTGATACAGATTTCACCAGATTTGTATCACTTCATAAATGCATTATCAGTACCTGAGCTCAAAATGCCCCAAATTTAAGTCATTCTTCCATCATAACTATCCAGGTTTGAGCCACGACCATCTCTCATTTGGATTGTCATAATATCTTCTTAAGAAATCTCTTCGGGTCTTTTCTTAACTCCTAGAGTCTAAAGTGATCCTTTTAAAATAGAAGTCAGATCATATCACTTCTATGGGCCAACCATCTAATATTCTTTGTTTGCACTCAGAATAAAAGCCAATGGCTTTATAATGGCCCCAGAGACTTTTCAATATCTGATTCTCCCATTACTTCCATGACCTTATCTCTTATTATTTATTCCCTCCCCTTAGCCTGCTTTGCTCACCCTGATCTCCTTGCTATTTCTTGACCATGGTAGTCACTTCACCCACCCTAGGCCCTTTGTATTTGCTTCTTTCTCTCCTTGGAATACCCGTCCCATATATATTCTCATGTCAGTCCCTCAGCTGGCTTAGTTCTCTGCTCAAAATGTACCTTGTCGCTGAAGCTAATTAGCAGCATCTCTTAAACAAGTGTCTGTTCATTTCAATATTTAACGTATTTAATGTTTAACTGCCTATCTGGGCTACTCCAACATACGTCCTTTGGATAGCTCAGTTTCTTCAAGTAAAATGCACAGTGAGGGTCTCAAATATTGACTTCCTTCTGTTTGGAAAACAGCATCTGAGTTCATGAGGAAGAGGATTATATGACTTTGCAGAAGTAGCAGAAGTTTATGCTCTGACCTGGTACTGGTCCTGGGATACAGTATTGGCTGTGACCACTGAGAGGAACAACCTTATCCAGTATATGGGCACTGTTATGAAGGATGACAGAATATGCCACCCCAAAATATGACTTTTTTGGCAGAGAGATTATTTTGAGCTGGTTATTTTGACAAATAGCAGACACTGGAGAAGCTCTGAGAATAGAAGTTACCCCCTTGTAAGGAATACTTACATTTATAAAGAAAGCTCCATTTATAAGGTGTGTCCCTTTTAGTACCAGGAAGAAAAGGATGACTCTAAACCACAAGAGAATCTTATCAGTGGAGAAAGCACAGACTTAAATATGCATAACAAACCTTACTCTTGGTTATAGTACTTTTCCTGCACACTTCCCCACAACTGGCCTCCCTACAGCTTTCTTTGTTTTAGCTTTCTGTCTTTAGCTGAAGATGGTATTTAAACTAGTGGTTGAGGCCACCTCAGGGAGTTACTTATTTTTTCCTGGGTTTCTTTCATATATGTATGAGGTATACAGGTTGTTAAAAAAAAATTCAACTGAGTAATTTTGAAAATCTAATGAGCTCTTTATTCGATGGTTCATGAATCAGGCAAGTAGATCTAGCAAGGAGAAAGGAGGTCCAAGGAGCTGTAGAAAATGGAAGACTTTTATAGGCAAAAATAGGGTGAGATAAGAAAGTTATTACCAAAGGAAAAGAAAGGATTGTTTCAGGCAAGATCACCTTCCTTTGAGGGAAGGAGCAGGGGTCTATCACGAAGATTATCTCAATAATGTTGATCAAGAAATTACAGACTGATTAAAAATTCCACTCCTAGAAAAGTCTGAAACTACAGTTAGGTTAGGTATTAAGTCCTGGTTTGCTGTTGTGGAGCTTAGCACAAGTGAATGCATTTGGGGCCTTTTCTTTCATTTTTAAACATGGTCAATGATATCTGTACTACAACCTAGTTCTGAATATCTCAGTTTTTCTCAATAAGTACTCAGTCAAATGAAATTATAATCACTCATCAGTCAGTGATAACAGTCCATGTCACTATCTCTTTCAAATTTCCCCTCTCCTTGCTATCTGATACTAAACTCTCAAGTAGTATTACATGATCCCATCTCCCCAGAAGAAAAGGCAGCAGGGAGGGGATGCTCCATTTGCCTATCTAACAGCTCATTGTTGGTGAGGAGGTACCTCAATCTTGGTCTGGTTTCATTTCATGACTATTACCTCTATTACCTCTCAGAGGTGAACCATGCTCTCTTCCCATCATTGTGTGTACATCTTTTTAGTTTTTAAGATTTATTTGTTTATTTTAGAGAGAGAGCATGAATTGGGAAAAGAACAGAGAGAGAGGGACAGAAGAAGAAAAGCAGACACCCCACTGAGCATGGAGTCTGATGCAGGGCTCAATCCCAGGACCCTGAAATCATGACCTGAGTCAATCAAGAGTCAGAAGCCTAACTGACTAAACCACCCAGGCTACCTGTTTTGTGTACATCTTACAAGAAAACTCCAGGAGGTCAGACGTGTGATTTTTTTTTTCTTTACTGACCTCTTCTATAAATTCTGAGAGCGAAGAGGTAACTGGAGTAGGCATCTCCCTCCATTCTTTTTTCGGGGCACAGAGCTTCAGGGCTTCCTCATGTCCTGCTCCTTGGAATATATGAGTAAGTCTCCAGCCTTTGAGCACTATTCTCTGTGTTCAAGTACTCCAAACTCCAAGAATATATGCTTAGTGCTCAGAAGGTCAGTGCAAAATGAAAATGCAGGACATCTTGTTAAAAAACATTATTAAGAACTTCAAGACAGCTACCACAGAGTATTAAACCAAATCTTTTTTGAGTGCTAGACTTTGTGTAACTGCACAGGTAGCATCTTGATTATACTCACCCTGCCAGGGCCCCGCCAAGAGCTCTACCAATACTTGCTCTAAGAACAGTCCCTCACATACTGTCTTCTAGGCCTTTTGTTATGTTTCCTCAGTTAAAAATTAGTTCATCCTCTCCTAACCTTGAAGTTCATCTGAGGATCTCAAATCATAGACTAATTTTATTTTAACTTGGATGGTGTGAATTAATGAAATTTGATGTGATCAATAAAAATCAATAAAAAAGGACTGTTCAAATAAAAATTGATCTCAGTTTTAATTTAATGAATTAATGAAATTAATTAAATTTGCTTTTAAAAATGCACATTCTTTATCTTGGGTATTTTTGAAATTCCTAATTGTTTGTTTGTTGTTTTTTGGTAAGCCAGATTCTCTCCACGCTGCCTGGCTACCATTATAGTCTCAGAGGTGAGGAAGAAGCCAATCCCATCTCAGTAAGTAGTAAGAGATCAAGGGAATATCCCCACCATACAGCAAAAGGAAAAAGAAAGGAGGCAGACCACCTTCTCTAGTCCAAAGTTTAAGGGACTAGATATAGATATAGATGTAGAAGAAAGAAAGGGCATAGTCATACATATATTCTGATTTTCCCTTTCTAGGTCTGAGAAGAGGAAAGAGAGTCTCTTGCTGCACCTTGTTTGGGACTTGGGCATGTGACTGCTGTGTATGGCAACCCCGCACATCCCAGTGTAGGAAGGAGGGAGGAGTACAGAGGTAAGATGGAAAACGGTCTGTTTTACGTACTTGTGTCAAACATGACTTCTAGGTGGTGTGGACTTAAAGTTAAGAGTCAGGAGACTTGTTTTGGGCCAACATGATGAGTTTGTGTGGAAAAGTGAAGTGATTCTATGGCAGAGCCTGTGAGGTAGACAGGCTAGGCCTTGTGCCAGATAAATGACACAAAGGAGACTCAGAGGGGTTTTTGGAGGCCACAAGACAATAGGAGAGGCTAAATCAGCATGGCAAGGTCATTAGGCCCTGACCAAACCAATAAGGGCAAGAGTTTATTATCCTTAGATATCAATAGTGGATGGCAACTACAGGAGAGAAAAAATAAGTTTCCCTCTGCACTTCTCAGTTCTTGGCTGAAACCCCTGTAACCAAAAAAAACCCAAAATAAAAACAGATTAGTAGAAGAAAAATAAACATAAGTTTATTAACATTGTTCCAAAAAGAAAACAGGCCCAAAATGTAGTCACTCATGCTAAGCCCCATGACAGCATACCAGGCCTGAATACCTAACCTAATTCCAGGAGTAGAATTTTAAACCATTGGGTCTGGAATTTCCTGATCAATATCTGTGAGCTAATCTGCATGGTAGACACCCTCACCCTTACCCTAAAGGAAGGGGACCTTGCCTGAAACAATCATTTCTTTTGCTAATAATGTCCTTGTCCTGCCCTATTCTGCCTATAAGAGTCTTCTACTTTGCATAGCTCCTTGGAGCTCCTTTTTACTTGCTGGATGGGATGCTGCCCAATTCACCAATCATTGCATAAAGCCAATTAGATCTTCAAATTTCTTCAGTTGAATTTTTTTTTAACAACCTAGATGAGTATTTACTTGGAAATTGACCAAATGAATCAAATATCGCATGTTAGCAATTTGGATGTTCAAGGGTCATGACAGTATTATTTAGTTTTGAGAATAAGTTAGTTTATGCCATATATGTCTGTGTAGAGAATTCTCATTCCTACCAATTACACACATACACACAAATTGTAGTTCAACTAGTTTAGAAAAAAGTAAATATATGTATTTTTTTTTCTTGTTGATACTTTGAAACACATTGACAGATCCACATTCTCCATGATTACTTGAGAGTTTAAATTAATGACAATAAAGTTGATCAATACCTGATTTCTCTGCTGGCAGATACTGCTAGCCAGAGATTAGGGCTCCACAGAGAATAATTTTCAGTCAAGTACTGTTTATTTAGTATCATTCTGGCCCCTGACTTCCTCAATATATGAAATCATCTCCAGGTTGATGGATGGCAGCACTTTAGGTCCGCTGGAAAAGCAGAAGACAATTCATCCTTCTTGTCACAATAAGGCAAATAGCCCACGGGACAAACCAAAGACTACAGTAGTTTTAAACAAGAAAGGCATTGATTAGAGGGAAAGCAAATGCTGAAAGAGAATCCTAGAGTTACTGAGATGGAGTCAAAGAAGCTACCAGTCAAACACAGAAAACAAAGAAAACCCACAGCTGAGAACCTGTGGGACTAGAGATAATAAGAACAGCAGGAGGAGATAGAGGGAAAACATAGAGTAGAAGGAAAAAAAAATAATAAAAAGAAGATACATAAAAGGGAATGAAAAACCAATAGAAGATGCCAGAATTTTTGACAGTCAGGGGTAGGATCTGAAAGAACTTCTGAAAGAGACGGCTGAACTTCACTATGGGGCACCATCCTTGACAATGAGATTTAACCTAGAGGGATATCTGTGCAGCCCCAAGTCCAACAGAAATAAAAGACACAGAATAACTAAAATGCAAGCACTAGATTGCACGTGTACACTCAAACACACTCTACCATAGCTATTTCAAAGAGAAGGTAGCTGGGAAAACTGTATGTTTTAGAAAATGTAATCAAAAGCAATTTTTTTGTATATGTTTTGTTGCTATTGTTACTGTTCTTTATTTTTCTTTTGGCATGGCAGTCAGGCCCCATTAGGCAAGGCTGCATTTAAGAACCATTTAAAAATAGAATTGGCCCCTCTATTCTCCATTTATTTTCTCCTATCCATCCTCTTCTCTCACATTTATTTCAGAAATTTTGGGCATTGAAAGCATTTCTGCCTTTGATTATTGATTACTCAGTAGCACTCCTCCACCAAGCTGCATTTCTTGGATTGAGGGAATAGAATAACATCTTTCAGAAAAGAGATACACTCGGCTTTATGTTTTTCCCTTTCGATTTTGTCTATCCATTTCCGTTTATTAAAAATCGCCATGCCTATGATAAAACCTAAGCCTGTTGCCTCGCAAAGAATCAGAAGTTCACCATTTACTTCACATTGTGGAAATTCTAATCATATACTGGAAGTCTTGGTTCTGTCTTGCTCTGTGTCCTCAGGCATCATGCCCTACAATTTTTAACACCATAGAACAACTCCGTAAGAGCTGATTCCCTTGGATTCTTTCTCAGCCAATGCAGAAAACATTTTGAATAAGATATGGTTCCATTTATTTTTAGCAATTGGCTTATTTATTTATTTTAGCGGTGGAACCAGGTAGGAGTCTGACTGAGTTCACACCTCAGTAATAAGCGTATTGGGTGATGACGAAACCGTATTGTAGCTCAGGCCCATGGGCAGTTCTGTTCAGACTTATGGCAAGACATGGTGATGGGTAAGTATGGAGTCTTAGTTATGAGAAAGAAAATGAAAACGACCTATGTAAAAAATAAGTTGCAAATAAACTAATTTAAGACTCATCAGAAACTGCCATTCACTCTGGGTGGGAACAGCGCCCAAGTGTAATAAGTCTCTGATCCTTTTGGTAAATAGCACAATAGAGGTGGAGAGAAGCATGCTTCTCACCCATAAATAACCCCCTGATGTGATCCCTAATGCACTGTGAATTCATTGTGGGTTTTTAGGCAGCTGGAAGACACTAATCAATGCAAAAGAAACTTTGCAGTGTTTTCCACATGGAAGTAAGTATCAATCAAGTCACCACTGTGCTTTAACTCAGATGGTCTGAATAACACTTCGTAAGACAAAGTTTGTCAGAAAGGGGGGAAAAAGCTGTACTTGTGAAGGACAGCTTTTCTTGTGATATTTCAGAGCACATTGAATCAGATCATCTTCTGATACAGTATTTTTCTTCAGTTCCGAGTAGCTTACAGAGTCACCAGTTCATACATCTAGAAAAATTCATACCTTTGGGAGATGTCTAGGTAGATAGACTTAGATATTTTGACCCCCTAAAGTGATTATTAGAATTTATGATGTGCTATCTGCTTCTACAAAGGCAAGAGAATAATTTCAGATATAAATCATAGGTAGATGGACCACTCTATGTTCCAAAATCATTTATTTGGGGATTCCTACCTCTTGGGCTTCTTGGTAATTTGTGAAATTTGTAGGTAGGAAGAAGCATGATGTTTAAAGAATCTGTGATTCAGAAGATAATCATTCATTTTTATTCTTTGAGTTCCTACTATTTCAGTGTTGCCATTACAATATACCACAGACTGGGTGGCTTAAATGATAGAAATTTCCTTACGATTCTGGAGGCTGGAAGTCCAAAATCAAGGTGTCTGCAGGTTTGATTTCTCCCGAAGTCCCTCTCTTTGGCTTACAGATGGCCACCTTCTCTCTGTTTCCACACATGGCCTTTTCTCTGTGCTTGGACATTTTATAATGTCTCTTCCTCTTCTCATCAGGACAACCAGTCATATTGGATTAGTAGTCCTCATTTTGACTTCATTACTGCTTTAAAGACCTCATCTCCAAATATGATTACTTTCTGAAGTACTGGGGTCTGAGACTTCAACATATGAAATTGGGAGGGAAATCGTTCAGTCCATAATACTCTGTCCCCTGGACCCCCCAAATTCATGTCCTTCTCACAGGCAAAATACATTTGAAAATAAACACATGAAGATATTCTGAACTGGCCAACATTTTTTGAAGTCCAAGATCTCCCTGCATTCCCAAGGGGATCTATGGTTTGAATTCTTTGTTATGCAATAAAATGAGGGTACTTTGGTTGGGGAAAAGAGGAGCAAAAAGTAGGAAAAAACAAAGAAGGTGCAATTGGGTGCCACTTTCAGGAATGCTAGCCTGTCTTTTGGATAATGTCAGAACTGGAAGTCATTTTACTGATCATTTAGGCCAGCTCTTCATTTTTAGATGGGGGAAAAAAAAGGTATGAAATGGTCAAAGGCACTTAACTAGTTTTGTAGTTGTGTCTGGATTGGAATGTGAATTTAATGATCTGCAAACTAGTACTCCTCTTCTATGCTCATGGACCCTAGAGGGGAAACTATTCTCTCTTAGAATAGGATGTAGCTGAGGGAGACAGGGTGACCTTTGGTGAGACATTGCTGAGAGAACGTGGCTTCCAGATGGTCATAAGATGTACATAATGAATATACAATATCTAATAATTGTTCATTTTTCTGTTTGCCTTTTTATTTACTAGTTGGTGGGAACAATGCTTACAAGTAGAGAATACTGAGCTAGCTTATAGTATATTTCCCAGCTTTCTTGGTAGTAGTGTGAGCTAAAGACTATATTACAAATACTTACTCTTTCCTCATCTGTGTAAGCAGTGCCTATGGTGTGGGATAGGCATATCTTTTACTATATCAAAAACTCTTTATGGGCAAGGATCTCAGACTTACTTTTATTCTGTGAACCCTAACAAAGAGCTATGAACTCAGGTGTTTAATATGTAAACATGTATAATTACTTAATATATATGTATATTATTTACTTAATACATATATATGTATGCATTCACACATGCATATATACATTTATGCATATGTGTGTCTAAACCTCAGTAGTTGGCTCATTGTGGCTGTGATGACTGCTCACTGCTCAACAGGAATGAAGGCTGCTTTGAAAGCAATAGTCCTGGAGAGGAGCTGTAACTCTTCAAGTGTTGATGGCAGCTGCAAGGAAAGTGTTGGCACAGATGGGGAACATATGTATATATAGATAACCTTATCCGAAGGGGAGAGGGGTTTTACTAGGAAAGGGGTTGTCCACAGGTATGTAGGAACGGGTGCTCACTCACCTTGCCCTTGACTTCACTCTCAGTAGCTTCTGGATATATATTGAAGTTATAGGGAAGCACAGGTTCATCCATGAATCTCTCCCTAAACCCTCAGGGGGAATTAATCACTTCTTCCTCTGTCTTCCTAAAGCAATTAGTATTAGACTCTATCCCAGCCATTACCATGTGTTTTAAGTGCCCAGCTCCCATCAAACTTTTGAGTGGCCCAAGTATATGGAGTATGTCTTAGCCATCTCTGTATCCTTAGTGCCTTTCATGTAGGTGATGAATGAATGAAGGATAAATGCCAGACTTTGATTATATGCCCCAATTTTCTACCTATCTCTATGTGTATATTTACATATGTGAGAAGGAAACTGAAGTTCAGAGAGATTAAGTCATTTGCTCAAGATGACACACGTGAAAAGTCAGAACAAAGAATTCTCACACAGGAAGTATGGCTGCCAAGTCCCTACTCTAATGAATCTTCCTATTCTGGCCTGGATGTTCAGGATTGGGGCAATCTTCCTTAGAGGCATTAAACGATTAAGATTGGGAAATAGTGGTGAAGAGGACAAATCCTTTTGATAAGAAATACTAGGCATATCTGTAGTGACAAGTTTCTGCTGGCAATTAGGAGTCATAGAACTCCTCCTTAGAAAGCTGCAGGGAAGCAACAGATTGATGCAAAAACAGTGCTTTGGAAGTATAAGCACAGAGGTGAAGGCTAGAAGAGTTTTCATGTTAGTCTCCTTAGAGCAGTGTCTGGGGATGATAGCGGTGGTTTACTCTGTCCCCATAGAATGTTCAGACTTTGACCTATTCTCCCCTCCAAGGAAATGGCTAAGATGTAGGCTCATTAATTCTAAGGGATGATAAGTAAAAATTATATCTTTATTGTTGTTTATTCATAAGGTAAGCCTACATTCTGCAAATGTCTTTTGCAAATACTTTCAGAGGCTGCTAGAGCTTTGCTCTGGGTCAGTCCGGTGGTTTACCGTACAAAACAGAGGGTAAAAAACACTGAGGTCTCTGAGGTGTCCCTGATCCATTTGTTTCTAGCCCTCTTACTAAATTATAAGCAGATATCTCAATCAGACCACACAGCAACCCCCAATACTGTCTGCTGCTCATTGCAAATTTAGAAAGGCAGAGAACAAATTTACAGTTCCTATTTTGAATCTATTGTTAAACCCGCAGGAATGTGTAGCTTAAAAGCCCATTTGGTGCCTTGGAGAAGCATGGTGAGCAGTTACATTTGACATTACTCATGTCCTTCAGGGAAATGCTCTTGTTCTTGTTGAAGTAAAGTTCCTGGAGGGAACACTTCGCATTATGTATCCTTTCCTACTCACTCTGATTACTTTTCTTGAAGTTCCCTTGGGTTCTTCCAAACTAGACACAGTCTCTAAATTCTCAGTGATGCTCTTCACTTCTAATACATGTGCTGTTCCAGTCTCATTGCTATAGTCATTCCCAGATTCAGAGGGAGGAGCTGGTGGGGGAGTGATTCAGGATACTCACTTGCAGGCTGAAAGAGAAAAAAAAGTCTAAATGAAAATGAGTAGATTCAGGTCATAGCAGCTAATTGGCTTCAAACTTTAACCTCGCATATGGGTGAGTCTCTATACTCATTTTACTTAGACCCAAGACAGCCTCTTAATATCAAGTGCTGAGGAAAGTAGGCTCCTCTTAACATTTTACTGCTATGCTATTCTGTGGGGAACTGTAGGAAAAAGTCTCAATCTTTTGCTTTGTGTAGCTTTGCTCTCTTTCACTTATTTTTTTCTTTCCTCTTTGTTTTTCTTTGTCTCCTTGTTTCTTTTCTCTCTTTTCCCCTTTCTTTCTCTCTCTCTTTCTCTGTCTTGCATTATCTGCCAATGCAGGCCTTTCTAGTGCTGTCCAATAGAGCTTTCTGTGGTGCTAGAAATGTTCCATTTTTTACATGGCCTAGTGCAGTAGCCACCAGCTATCAGTGGCTACTGAGAACTTGAAATGTAGCTGATGTGATTGAGGAATTTAATTAATTTAAACTAATTTAAGTTTGAATAGCCATTTGTGGCAAATGGTCAACAAATTGATTGGTACAGCTTTAGACCAACTGTTTTCTCTCTGACATTATCCGTATCATTCATTTGTTGATGACAAGAGTTGAAAACCTTTTTGTAAAATCACTCATCACTGGAAAGCTGGTCCAGCTTGTAAAATTTGGTTCAAATTTCTTCTAAACTCCTCCCCTCAACTTTAGATGGCTTTCAGAGCAAGAGAGCACTTAGTATCTTTTTTAGAGGGTGGGAGGAGGTTCGCTATTTATTTATGACAAATATCCCACATCCGTGATCCTCTTCAGTCAGAAATTCTTTGAAAAATACCGTAGAACTTGGACACTCAAGAGAATGGAGTCATTGGACTCACCCATCCTGCAAATGGCCCCACAGATAGCATTGGTTTTAAAGTGGCCATTGACCCTGACTATCACTTTGTCAACCTCAGACACATTTAGCTGGATATATGTGTGGTCCTTGACACAGATGATGTGGTTGCTGGTGGAGCATTTCTGTGGCTCATACAGGTCCACAAACTCACCAGCTTTGAGGACATGCCTGCTGCCACTGCCCTGAGGGCAAGTGCAGAAAGGAAGTGCTGTGTCCATTCCCCCACCACCTCCAGCCCTCCCCACCCCCCCGGCACTTTGTATCTTTTTTGAAGACAGAATGCTCCTCCCTGATTGCCCGGAGACCAGATATTCTCCAGCTAGGGATGTAGGGCACCCCAGTGTGATTGCAGGTTCAGATGGGGCTCATTTGCAAGGCGTGGGAGCAGGTGTGTTTGAAAATTACATGAGGGAAGGCAGAGGTCGGCAACCTCTTTGGCCATCTGCAGGAAGAAACAATGTTGGTACAAGGGTCTTGAGGCAGGGAGGCATAAAAGAAGGTGAAGGAGTAAAAAAAAAAAAAAAAAAAAAAAAAAGACAAAAGATGCAGTGGAAAAGAGGAAGGAAGATAACAATTAAAGGACACATGTTAAGAATGAGACTGTTATAGCAATCTTAGTTCCAGCTCTGCCTGTGATCAACCCGTCCCAGGAAGCCAGGCCCTCTTATCAGAAAACCTGTGCTTCAGTCAGCCACAGATGCTTGGAGGTACAGGCTTGGAGGCAACTGGGAAGGTAGGGGCAGTCAGTTAATTCTGTGTACACTCTTAGAGTCTTTCTGAATTCCACTCCAAGTGGGTTTAAAATAGCACCCAACATAGACTGGTTACTATCTTCTGTCCCTCTTTTTCTTCTCTTTTCCCTTTATTTCAGATTATTTTTTTTAATTTTTTAATTTTTTAGCAGCTTGATAAATATGACCTCAGTGCCAGTGACCCTTTTGGTTTTGGTCATTATCTGTCCTGATTAGCAAAAGGGAAATATGAAATGACATTTTAAGACCAAGACACTAATAAAAGCAAAGACATTTCTTGTAAGCCTAAAATTCTGCTAAATCAGAGATTTTTTTTCCTGAGCAGTTTGCTTACAATCCTGGAACCATGTTCCTCATATCTGGGAAATCTATTTTACATTGACTTCTTGTATTTGCTACATTTTATATTGACTGGCTTTGCTGTATTTTAAATGTATTTGTGTCTAGACTTGTGGGACTTTAGCTACAGCCAATTTCTACATTATTAAGAGGGTTATTTTGAGTGGCCCCTGTGAATAAACCTAATTTTCCCCTCTGATTAGTGCTTAATTTGAAATTGTTTGTGCAATGATGAAATCTTTCTTGGGTTTCACTTCCAGATTCCAGTTTCCATTCCCAGAGGTTGCTTTTGATTATATAAATGCTTTAAGGGTGATTATGTGGGCAAAATTGTATATTAGGTAGTTTTGGTGCTTTTTATAAGAAATTGTGTTGTTTAAGAAAGAAGGGCTGTGAGTTAGGTTTTGAGGTTTTAGGTACTTTACAATTACATGATCACTACCTCTATTCAAGGCAAAAATATACCCTGCATCTGCAACCCTGCAAAATTTTGTCACCCAGCCTTGGAAAGTCACTTTAAGATTCCACATTCCACAGTAGGATTTTTCTAGATCTACACATCAGGCTTTCAGTGTGTGTGTAGTCTCCTATATCTCTGTTTTTCTCCTATCTTCAGTTTTTCTAATAAATGTCTTGAGGGGTAAAAAGTAAGATATTCATGCTCTTCCCCCAAACTGAAGCTAGAAATCAGACCACATGACTTCATTATGAGCCAATGCTGGCACCTATGAATCTCTGTACATATACTCTCTGACCCCTGGCCATATACCTTGGTATCTGCCTCACAGGTTCAGAGCTAGAGAGGAATTTTGCCTCTGAATGAGTACCTTGGGTCTTACCCTTACCTGATTTAGATGATAACAAGTGAGATTTTGGACTTAGAGTTGATGCTGGAATGGGTTAAGATTTTAAGGGATGTCGGGTAGAGTGATTATAGTTTGATGTGAGAAGGACATGGAGGCCAAGGGCAGTGTTATGAGTTGAACTGTGTCCCCCTCAAATCACTATGTTGAAGTCCTAACCTCCAGGACTTCCAAACACGACCTTATTTGGAGAAAAGAGTCTTCACAGAGGTAATCAAGCTAAAATAAGGTCACTAGGGTTGGCCTTACTCCAATATGGCAGTGTCCTTAAGAAAAAATTTGGACACAGAGACATGCCCAAGGGCAGACAATGTGAAGATACAGAAAGAACATGTGAACATGAAGACAGATACCTATAAGCCAAGGAGAGAGGCCTGGAATAAATCCTTCCCTCACAGCACTCAGAAGGAACCATCCATTCCAACTCCTTGATTTTGCATTTGAAGCCTTCAGGACTGTGAGGCAAGAAATTTCTGTTGTTTAAGCCACATAGTTTGTAGTACACTATTATAGTCACATATAGCAAACCAACATAGGCAGCCAAGCCTCAATCTACATGGACTGGATCATGGAACAGACAAATGGCCTATAAGACCTAATCACTGCTATATACATTTTCTAATATATACATATCCAGCTTGCTAAAATATAGCTTTCTGTGTCCTTCTTTTTCATTACCTTCCATTTTTATAATTTCTTTCATTCTCTAGAATTCTCAAAGAATTACCAACTGCCAGTCCAAGGATTATAACCACAAACTTTCACTAATATCTGATGTTATTCTTACATCCAGAGATGGTGAAAGTTATTTTTTCTACTAGCACCTTTACTACTGCTACTATCAGCCAGCATTCATTGACCTTCTGTCTTGTTTCAGGTAACATATTAAGATATTAACTTCTTTAACCTTGATCACATTACAGATGAGACGTAGTAGCCATCATTGTTTGCTTCATTTTGGAAAGGAGAGCATGGAGGCCAGAGGGTTTGATGATTTGGCCAAGCCTAGCTGGCTCATTAGTGACAGAACTGAGAATCCTACATCTGTATTGTCTTCATCATGTCTCTACTCAGAGACTGAAATTCTGTGATTGAGAATAAAGAATAATCAAAGTAAGATTTAAGCAGGGAGACTACAGAGAAACAATAACTTCTGTTTCTTAAAGGATGCTGGGAAAGTATCCTTTAAGAAACAAGTCACATTACTTTGAACATTTCTAATTTTTCCCACTGAAGACTTTTCCAATAGCAAAATTTAACATGGGTAGTCATTGCATCAATTCACATTTTAAGCCACAAACAGACCAAAAAGACTTGCTGCATCAGCTCAAAGGAATATTCTTCTGTAATCAATTAAAATCATTGTACTTGATTATCCCATTCCTGCCAAGAAACAATTTAAAAAGCCTGTTCACAACAATTTGTTCTACAATTTCCAGGACCACTAAGATGACCTCCTGAGGACCTGGAATTTTAAAAGATTTTTCCAATGTTGCCTGAGGACAATATGGCAGTAAAACAAATACACGTAAGCCCACTTAGATCTTAATGACATCCATGTGAAGCCTACACTCTTCATTCATCAAACTTAACTTTAAACATTATAGCTGTTATCATGAGACATGGCTTTTACTGTAAATAAACAAATGACTTTGGTGACCAGAGAACTGGGCTAGTACTGTGGCTCCACCATGCCCTTGCTGTGTGTACCTTAACAAGTTATCATTTCACTCTAAATGTCCATGATTTAATCTTTAAATGGAAAGGGCAATGCCTACCTCACAGGCTGTGAGAATCAAATAGAATAGTGAGGACAGAGCATCTGGCACATGATTGAAACCATTAATTTTTACTTCCATTCCACCTTTTCTTCCTTCTTGTTCTCTCAGGTGCCCAGCGTGTTTCTTTGCCCTTATGTCAGCTTGCCAAGGGCTGATATGCTGAACCATGGTAGCTGAACAAGTTAACTAAAGCTTGGGTCAGACTCCCTATAAATTCAATTTCTAGTGTATGTTTTGCTGAGTGGGAAGAAGTGAAGAATACACAGGTCATGTGGTGTCCAGCCTCCACCTGCACAACAGTGGGTAGGAAATCTCAGGGGAGACAATTTTTTTCCCCCATTGTGCCTAGAGCCAAGGGAAAGACATGTATTTATCCCCATAGTTTCCATTTGTGTGTGTGTGTATGAATGTGTATGTATTAAGTTTAGCTTCTGTAGCTATTTCCTTTCCATGGTCTTGGCTTTATTTTTGAGTCTGTGATCTGATCTTCCTTCTAGATGGACCTTGGTGTACACTTCACTTTTTTCAGTCAGTTAAAATTCTCTAGGCTATCAAGAATCGGCAGACGCCTGAGGGCAAAAGCCTGCCTCAGTGTTTTCACTCCTCTGTGGATTCTCCCTCTCAGATTTCTGGTATCTAAGCATTTCTCTTAATTTTCTGGCATCAAATCAATGCATTTCAAAACATATTTATATAAAATTATTTTCTTCCACATTTTCTAGCTACTCTCTACCATTTTCCTTATTTTTTGGAATAGAATTCCAGTCCAACTCTTTCTAAATAAAATGCCAGGGAAATCTGTTTCAGGCTGCTCAGGCTGCCATAACAAAATACCATAGGCTGGATGGCTAAATAACAGAAAATTATTTTCTCACAGATCTGGAGGTTGGAAGTCTGAGATCAAGATACCAATGTGGTTGGCTTCTGATGAGATCTCTCCCTTTGAGTTGCATATGGAGCTTTCTCACTATGTGCTCACATGATCTCTTTGTGGGAACACGAGAGGCAAGGAGTGGAAGGAGTGAGAGAGAGAGAGAGAGAGTGGAGAGAGTGTAAACTTTTGGTCTCTTCTATAAGGGCACTATCCCTTCATGAGAGCCCCAGCCCAATGCTTTCATCTAACACTAATTATTCCCCAAAGCCCCCACTGTTACAGAGTTCTTGTCTCAAAGAGTCAAAGAATGAATTTCACAGGCACAGAGAGGTGAGATGATAGTTTATTAAGTGAAGGGGAGAACAGAAAGAAGAAAAAAAGCTCTCTAGAGGTCCCAAATGGGTTGGGAGTCCCAAATGGGGTTGCCACTGTGGACTTTCATTGGCAGTCTTTTATTGAGAACTGACTAGGAAGCTGGTGGCCTTGAAATTCTGCTGCCATCTTGGTTTGAGGAAAGACTACCGATAACATCCTTCATGGTTGACTTCTTTGAGGTCTGGTCATTTTCTGTGGTGACAGTGTAACTGTCATTAAAAAAAAAAAAGTACCTCTGAATACCTAGGGCAGGGTGGTCTGGTTTTTTCCTTTATCTCTTGTTCTGCTCTGTCTCAGTATCTTTGCCTGCCAGGAATAGTTCCAGAGCCTAGTCAGGGGCTTCCTATCTCTCCCTGCCTATACCTTAACCCTTTCCCTACTCACCATCTCAAAATAACATCACACTAGGGGTTAAGTCTTCAACAAATAAATTTGGGGGTGGGAGACACAAATATTCAGTCTGTAAAAATCCTCCTCCTGAGCCTGAAATAATTGCTTCATGCTACTGGTATCACACAGACCTGTCTGATCTTCAATTCCATCACCTATAATATGAGGAGAATCCAACTTAAAATATTGTTGTAAAATGACCCAATACTGTACTGGGTACAAAACAAGGATCAAAATGCCCAGCACAGCAGGAACTTAATAGACAGTCCTCCCTTCTCCCCTTGCCTCCACTCTCTCTGCCCCCAAAGTGACTGGATGCAGCTGCCTGGTATATGAAGGCCATCTCCAGTGTCAGTCCAATAATGCCAGAAGTGGTTCAGCCGTGGCCCTGCTTACATTATGCTGTCAAGACTTTTCCACATTTGTGTCACTAGAAAGGGATAGAGTGGAAGATGATAGCAGGAAGTGAAGGCAATTACAAACTTTTATGGAGGAAACAGGCAAAACCAAAACCAAACAAAAACAAAGATGACACCTGGATACTTTCTTTTTTAAACTCACAGTGGAGACCAAAGTTGTAAGCCATCCAGATGGTGAGCTCACGAAAAGAGAAATTAATCACCTATTCGTACTATAGTTTGAGGATTTAAAGATCTTTGGGGAAGATGTTGAAAAGCCTTATTCCAATTAACCTTACCCTATTAAGTATGCCCGGCTACAGGTCAGAAGCCAAAGAATGGATTTCAAGGGTGAGAAACACCTAGCCTCTTTGGCCATTTCCCTAGAAGGGAGGAGCCTCTGGAGGGAAAAGCAAGCAGCTTTAACAGATAAAACAGATCAACGTGTGTCTGGGATACAATATAATTCTTCTCAGAAAGGGTTGGAATGGGGACAACCTTCCGATTTAATTTTAAGGGCTGTTTTGAACTGTGTGACCTTTATCTGAATTTGATCAGATAACAGAAACGGATTATCATGTGTTATCCCATGTTGGTGTGTATGGTCTTGGCTGAAATGCTGACCTAGGCCATTTAGAACTCATTTCTTCTCTCTGATACTTTCTTTGCCTTGCATACAAAGCTGGGGGGGTGGGGGGGGTGGGAAGAAAGTGGCATTTGATATTTCTTCTTGGGGATAGTCATCAAGTAAAAAGCGTGGTGATTCTGGTGGAACCTCTGAGAATTAAGAGATTTTAACAGCCTTAAAATATTGCCAAGAAGTACTATTTTAAAATGTCTCTGTGACCTTTCTGGTTAAATTAGAAATGAAAAGTAAGACACAAGCACATTTTTTCATATTCAAGAGAAGTGGAAAACTCTCATTAACAGACCAAGAAAATGGGGAAGAAGGAAAGAAGAGAGATGAGAGAAAATGGGAACAAATCCCACAAAGGACATATTTATACTCAAATTTTTATTTTGTGCGCTCTTTGTGGAATACCCCTAAAGGTTTCATTCTGCTTCCTAGGACTCTTTCCCAGATGCTGATCCTCTTTCTTTTATTCTTTAAATTTTAATACTAAGCCGTATCATTTGCCAAAATTATTATTGGGAAAGAAAATTAAAGGATTTGGCCTCTGTCTCAATCTCCCATTTTAGTGCTGGCTTCCCAGCTGAGATTGTGAATATGGATATCTATAGAATTTGTAGTTAATCACAAACAAAATCACCCCCCGTGGGTGGTACATGCCTCATTCTAGGTTTCTGGCTTCTAAGAAGGATGTTATCACCCCTACTGTCTTTGAAACTTCCCATGGGTTTGACCAGGTCATTATACATACACACATTTGTGTGTGTGTGTGTGTGTGTGTGTGTGTGTGTGTGTGTGTGTGTGTGCATGTGTGTGCATGTGTGTGTAGTAGAATTAGGTAGAACTAAGCAAACAATCATCTTGATTTATTTGGCTCCCCTGCTAATAATTTTGGGTGTTTATTGGGTGCAAAGCAGTCATTCCATTTACATTTATTGCAAATAAATATTTTAAAAAGCAATGGTGTTATCATGGAGCCAAGTGGATTTTACAAACATGACAGAAAAGAATAGCACTATAACAGATCTGCTTAAGAGAGCAAAAGAAGTTGCAAGATGGCCAGCAGGTATAAGGAATACAGAAATAGTAAGGAAGGGAATAGCTCAACCTGGCAATGAGGGATATGGGTATAAACTCATTCAAACTGCAACTGATTTTCCATTTAAGCAGCTACTTTAGCTTACTTGGTGTGTGGATGGATATGCTGATAATGCCAAGTGACTTTCCATGCTCATAAAAGTTTTCTAGAAAAACCAATATTAATGAGGATCTCTGAAAATAGAAATTAGCCTGCTTATGTGTAAGCCGATCAGTACAGAAAGGTGTGTATACAGCATGTCCCCTCTTCTGAAATTACTTTAAAATTTACTCCATCTTATTGTAATCCTGTAGAGTAGATTGAAAGAGAGAGAGAGAGTGGAAAGCGATTGACAACAGGGAAAGGAAGCCCAATCATATTCTCCCACAAAAGAAACAGAATTACTCTTAGGCTCTTCTTAGAATTCACAAACATTTGTTTCATAAGAATATATTATTCCCTCAAGTTTGTTTTTATTTATAAACGCCTCTGACAAGAGTTATTCAGGTCCACATTTCTGATACTGTTCTGTCCTGCCTTAGTGGGAGGGTGTGAGGTGGCCCGTGTACTTGACAATGGCACGTAAAAGCATTCTGAGAGAAGAAAGGGAACTCACAGTTGGTTTATATACTGTGTATTGGGTACACTCCGCCTTCTTAAAAAAAAAAATCAGTAACATTTATAAATATGCATCAGCATGTTTTCTTAAAAGCTACAGTATCAAATCCTCAAAAGTTGATGGAAATAGGGAGGAGGAACCCAGAAACAATCACATATTTGCTCAGACACAAAATGTTTTTCTTTCTGATCTTTAAAACTGTCTGTTGCTTTAAGGAGTATATCACATGTGAAAATATTCTGTTTTATGTTCAGAAGTAATTCATAAAAGGTGGCTTCAAGGTTTGGGTATTCTCTGCCAGAGGGATGTATAGAGTTTTTACTAAAACTGTTTAACTTTCATAAAGAATTTTGTTATGGGAAAGAGTACAATCCTAAGCCTCTTCAGCAGTTTCATATGCATTTCTACTTGAGCTTGAAATTTTTTTTTTTTTTTCAGATAGTCAGGCAAAGCTGGAAGCCATTTTGGAAGTTGTTCTTTAAGTTATAAGAAGGGAAAATACCCAACTTAGCAGGTTTTTCTTCTCGGTCCTAAACAAAGAAATGCAGCCAAATTCTTTCATTTCTACCCTGAAGATATAATTACGGCCCCATGGCCAATGCATATGCCTCTAGATAGCATTATACAGCACAAAGTATAAAACATCTGGGATAATGGAAGTACAGGGGCTTGAGAGGTAGAGAATGTACATCTGACTCATGATTCTTCCAAAAGCAGCTATGGGATTGGGGGAAAATCACTTCATCGTCTGTCTCATTTTACTTTGAAAATGGGGAGGTTATTATAGAGGGGGTCCAGAATCATTTCTAGCTCTGCAACAGCTGATTCTAGAAATAGAAAAACAAAAGGATATCTGCACTGTGTCTATTGTGATCTATATAATCACAGTCTACTGTGATCGCAGTCTATTGTGATCTCTATAATCCTAAGTGGATTATATAGAATATATAGAATAGGAAATTCAGGATTCTTTTTATCTCTAATTGTGTTTCCCTAAATATTGACATTAACATCTTTTTAAAAAAAATTTAAATGTATACAGTCCTACAGAATTAAGCAAGCTGGTGCTGTCTACTCTATCACATAGGTCAGCTTTCCTTGTGGAAAATAATAACTGTATAAATTTTTAAAGTTCTTCATTTGTTCATTTGCTCTCTGGAAGAAGGGAGTTAACAAACAATGCAGATATCCCAGGGAGAGAGCATCACAGGCGGAGGTCTGCAAGTTCAAAGACAGAAATGGGAGCGTGCTTGGCATGTTTGCAGAAAAGTAATGAGGCAAGCCTGAGAAGGCACATTTGTAGAGATCAGCTGTGGGGGCGGGGGGGAAGGCCTGGGTCCTCTATGTATTTGTAGGCCATGGTAGATGTTTTGGTGATAATATAAAGCTATTTGGGTTTCACCATAGAGTCTTTACTATGACTTACATCTTAAAGGTAAAGGATTAACTCTGGCTACTATGTCGAGATGCTAGGGAGCAAGGGTGGGAACCAAAAACCTATGACAAGACAATTGTCATGCTTCAGGGAATGGTGGCAGCTTGACCTTGAACTACAGTGATGAAGGTAGCAATAAATGATCAGATTCACAATATATTTTGAAGGGAAACCCTTCAAAGAGGAGAAAAACAAATTTTAAGCTGCTTTAAACTGGGAAATGTCTGAAAGTAGGCCTGGGCGGAAGACTGCTGAATGAGCCATGGCACAGAGGTGTGGAAACACAGTCGTTGTGTGCACTCTTGTTCAAGAGATCCTCCCTGGTACACATCTCAACCATCCCTCTGAGTGGTTCTCGGTCCATTTTTCTCTCCTAGAACTCATGATATTCTTACCACATTGGCTGGAACCCCTAAACTCAAAACAGAAAACTGGAAAAATGGAAATATTCCTTGAAATAGTGAAGATGTACTTAGATAAGTATATTCCAGAATAATCAGTCCTTTGATGCAAGGATAAGAGTTCCCTGGTATTTGGCTGGAGAAGAGAAATATTGCATCCATTTTGAGATTTAGAGTAAATCTTATTTTATTCTTTTTATTCTTATTCTTCTATTCTTTTAATGACCCCAAGAACTAATGTTCATAAAGAAACATGGAATTTGTTAAATCTAGTCTTATCCTGTCATATAGTCAAAAAGCACTACTTTACGTGAGTTCCTTTATCATCCTAAAGAGGTAGAGTTACATGGAACAGATGCAGAGAAGGTTGGGCTTAGGCAATGTTATTATGTATATAATCTGTATCAAAAATATTGCTGGTATTGTGGGGTGCTCTGGACATCAACAAATGGTTCTTGGTGAGAAAATTTGCATATTGGTAATAGAGAGTGAATAAACCTTAACAATATTGAAATTGACTCGTTTTATAACAACCATGAAATGCAAAGTATGCTGTAATAGAGTAACAAAACTAAATGTGGCTTGTATCTTTTGCAAAAAATACTGCATTAATTTTGAAGCAATGCATATTTTGAAGTACATTAAAATCAAATTTTTTATTATGCAAATATAGATGCTCCCTAAAATTAATGTTGCTCAATTACATCATTAGATGTCAGAAAGGCATTTGAAAGGGTAGGTTGGAAATAATTCTTTGAATGTCACATAAATTTTCTTTGCAGCTAATCTCTGAAAAGAGGGAAAAAATTCTCTCTACTCAGGCATAGAATAGAAGCATTAACAATGGAAAGGTCAGTGCATAATGATGCAAGAGAGAAAAGGCCTAAAGTGCCATATTGATGAAATGAAATGGGGAAAGTTATATAGAATATTAATCAATCAATCCTTAATTTAAGACCTTTGGGTAACTTGCTAAAATCTTCTTCACTATTTAATATCAAAGAAATGCTAACCAATATTTTTTTTCCTGTAGAGGGAAAAAAGCTCAACTATTTGTTTAGACTCAACATTTCCTTTTCCCTTTAACTTCTCTGTATTCAGGGAAGGATTTGACAAACTCTGGTTATCCTAGTAGGTATTAGATAGCCATCTCATTTCCAGTATAATTTGCCTCCATTAGCTTAGAAAAATCAAGAGTTGATTATATCAACTCCACAAAGGAAAATTATGTATTCATTAAAATTCATGTTTGGAAAGATAGGAGGAAATGGTCACGATAAAATGGTAAATAAAATTGCAGGATATAGAACTTTATGCGTCGTATGATCCACAGTTTGTAAAAATAAATCAATATGCATACATGTACAGACCAGAAGAAACTGTATGAAGGGGAAAATTGTGGTTATCCTTGGATGATGAAATGCATTTGGAAAATGCATTTTTGTCTGCTTTACTGATTTTACAAGTGTGGTGGTATTTAAGATTTGCAGTGATATAGCTGGCATTAGCAAGAAGAGTTTTTCTCTTCTTGACCTCATTCTTACTAATTTGCCTGTTAACTATTTCCTTGGTCTATTAACTTATATATGTATTCAAAAGGCCAGTAGGAGCTGGAAGGAAAAGAAAAATGAGGAAGCAGAAAAGGTTAAGTTATCACGGTATAGGAGCAAGCCTGTAGAAAGATATTTGGTAGGACAACGTATTTGACTGCTGATGAAACTTCTGCTATTTACATAAAGATTTCATGGGACGCAGAGTACATTTAGATAAGGGAAGAAGAAGAAAGTCACATCGATTCACTGGTTCACTCACTGATTCATTCATTTATTCAACAAACATTCATGAGTACCAGATAGATGCCATGTGCTCAGGAACCACTGATTAATAAGCTATAGTATCTGTCTTCAAGGAACTCATGGTTGAGCACAGGAAGTAGACAAATGAATATGAACAATATAAGTCATTAATATAAATGTATACCAGATAAATCCATAACACAATGCATAGCATCATCCAAGCTGCTTGAGAGTTTCATATATTTGAGCTGAGTCTTGAAGAATCATTAAGACCTTACAAAATTGATGGTGGGCGGGAGGACTTCTTCTGGTAGAGCGTTTAGCATGCAAAAAAAAATCTCAAGAATCGTGAAAGAGCAGGGAACTCTTAAGTGGTTTAAAATGTGGCTGGAACTTAGGGACAGTTGGGAGAGTCTTTGGAAATGACACTGTGGTTGAAGATGGGAACCAGACGAAGGTTTCCATGACATGTTGAATCACTGGAGTTTATGTTACATGTGATATTTCTAGAAAATGCCAGCTAATCTGTAGTGACAGAACACTGATTGGCAGTTTACAAGCAATGGGGGGTGAGAGGATAGAAAGGGTAAGGGAGGGATTACCAAAGAGCACATGAGATTTTTGAAGGTGATAAATATGTCTGTCATCTTGATTGTGGTGTTTTATCAGTGTACACATGTCAAATATATCGAGTTGTACACTTTAGACATGGTCTGTTTATCCTATCTCAGTTTTACTTCAATAAAGCAATTAAGACAAGCCCAATCCCTCTAAATTTTGTAGGCTTAGGTCTAGACCACTCCTCTCTGATCCAGTCACCATGCCTTGGTCATGGCAGGTGCTACATAGATTAAAAAACAGAAACAGAGCTACAACTCAGATATCACCTTGACCTGGAAGACCTGCTCCACCCAGGAGAGGCTGTCAGGCTCCCTCCTCTGACTCCTCTCTAATCTTTCTCTTCCCTGGGACTTGGGCCTCTGGGCCTCTGCCAGTCTCTCTTCCAAATCTGGGACCTTCTGGAAAGCAAGAACAAACTTAGATTCATCCTGGTATTCCTTCAGGATTCTTTTCCACTGCTATTTCCCCGTCTCCACTGACATGTTGCCAGGCCTTTCTGATAGCACAGGTGAAAAAGCCAGCCAGTGTTCTTTTTGCTGTTTTTCTGACTAGAAGCAGGGAGGATATATATTAATCAGACCAGTATTCCTTTATATAGCTCCTAGTTCATGATGAGGCCTGGATACCTGGGATTCCTCTCTATGGGAAAGGGGCATCAGAGGGCAATTTCCATCTTTTCAGAAAGAAAAGTTAAATTAGTCTCCACAAGCCAAGCAGTGCTGGCAAATCTTTGGGGCCTTCTTGTTTAGTTTTAATCTGTCTAATCTCATCAGCCACATCCTCCTAGATGCTCATCCTACTCCAGTCATAAAACCTTGTATTTTTCAAACTATATATTTCTACTCCTCAGAGCCCTTAAACTTTTTTATTTCTTTAGTCTAATAGAAATAGACACACAGGGGTGCCTAGGTGGCTCGTGGGTTAAAGCCTCTGCCTTCAGCTCAGGTTATGGTCTCAGGGTCCTGGGATGGAGCCCCACAGCGGGCTCTCTGCTCAGCGGGGAGCCTGCCTCCCTCTCTCTCTCTCTCTCTGCCTACTTGTGATCTCTCTCTCTCTCTCTGTCAAATAAATTAATTTAAAAAAATCTTAAAAAAAAAATACACACACACACACTTCCTCTGGAATGTTGACTTACTGGTAATTCCAGAATTTAAGGTTATGAAGTTGGCAGTGAGAGGAGCCTGGAGCAGACACAAAATCTATACCTCTGAGCATACCTTCTTTTGCCTTCTAAGTCTTACTGAGAACACCCAGGTGCTAGCGAAACTCGTGTACTCTTTTTCAGGCCTGATAGTGCAAAGTTCAGTTATTTCTGACCACGACCCTTTTTACATAGTTCTATGTTGTCATAGAACTTGGACTAACCCCTGGCTCTATATTTAAAAGAATATTTATAAATGGCGGGCCATCCTTGTTATTGATCCAAACTCAACATGAGGAAAGCCTTGGGAGTCCTGAACAAAGCCTGGCTAGCGTGTATGGCACTTTGAGCCCCTTCTTCAGACCATCAAGGACTTCTTCTTTAGACAAGATAAAGTTTTAGAAAAAGAAAAGCTAAATGGCGATATCCAGTAGGCCTTATTGGTTGAGATGACCCTCCCAATGCTCTTTTCTAAAGCGTCTCATCACCCATTCCTTTTAGAAGTTTCAGTCCTGTTAAGTCTCTGGGGTTTGTTTTACTTGATTCTGTAAGTGTGTGTGTGTGCCTGTCTGTGTGTGTAGTGTGTGCAATATTTTGACCACATATATGGAGATAATCATAGACTGTAGAAAAGTAAAAGGAGGCAAAGGGATCTGAAAGTAAACCCAAGTTTATGTTTGCCAAAATATATCCCAACTGTAAACATTCAACTCATAGTCCTAATGAATTGGTCTTATGTTTTACATATTATATGACCAAAATCTGTTATATATCATTGTTTTTTAAGAGTGTGGCTTTGGATTCAGCTTGCGTTTAGTGTATGATAAAACTATTTATTAAAAAATACCTCGGGAGGAGGGTATTATACAAACCAATGATCTACTCTGCCAAATAGGATCTCAATTGTGTGTATTAAGAAACAATGTATAAAGCAGATAGCATATAGTGGCTGGAACATGGAGGTGGTGTAATTACTCATATGTTGCTAAAATATACAATTGCCAAGAATATCCATTGTGCAAACTTACAGTGTTATCTACTTTAAAATGCATGTATCATACATTCATATGCATATATACATATGCATGACACATACTTATATGTAGTTAAAATATACGTATCATAGTGTTAGAAATAAACTGTTTGGATTGAACCCTGGCTCTGCTGCTTATATTGCTTAACCTCTCTGTCCTTCAGGGTTTTTGTTGTTGTTGTTGTTGTTGTTGTTGTTATCTGTAGGATAAAGCCAGTTTTGGTACTTCCAATAAAGCTTATTTGAGGATTAAAAAAAAGTCTGGGACTTGGTAAAATATGAACGCTGGTTGTCATTCTGATTACTACCACTTTATCAAGTGGTGATGCAGAGAATAAAGAAAATTCAATGAAAATCAAATTAAAACAATAGTAAAGATTAAAGAGATCAGCAAATACATGTACCTCCTTTACTTTAACCTAATTTCTACAACAGACGTTCCTCTCTTAATCTCAACAGGGAACAGATTTCACAGCCCAGGAACGTAATTACAGAAAACACTGGCTCCTGTGGTCACCAAGTTATACTTGGGGCACACTGAGTAAGCCAATTCAGACCTCAATGGGTGACTGGGGCATATGGTGATAAAGGATCAGTCAAGAGTACCCTGTAATGCTCAATAAATGCCAGCAGCTTTGTGAAATTAAAAATAGAGGTCACCATGCTGCTCCATCAATAAGAAGCAACAAAATCTAATGTAAAACTGGATAAATATGTCTCATTTCTTTTTCTCTCCTTCCTCCCCTTTCTTCTGTAAAACAATGTTGAATGTATATGGAATACCAAACATGTGTAAGACAATGTGTTAGGTAGCCAGGATAAAATAAAAGCAGACTCATCCTTGCCCTCTGGAGTGCATGGTCCCAAGGGATTTTTCCCTATGGTGCTTTCTGCCAAGTGTGTTCTCTTGTAGGCTGGATGCTTTCAGGACTTCAAACTTTACAACATACAAAGGTCTTCTGTTCTTGATAACATGGCAGTCATTTATTCTTTCTGTAGATTCAGATCTCTTATTCTTGGGGCTAGGTAGATTTTTCTGCCATAGGTAGAAGGTAGTAGTAGGTAGATTTTCTGCCATATGGTCAGACAGGAGAAGAGATTACATTTCCCCAGTCACTTTGGCTTTCTTCTGTTAAAGGCTTTGGTAGGAATTCTTGACTAAGGTCAGATTAGGGAATTGTCTCTATGCCAATGCTCCATTTTCTTCTTGTCTCCGGCTACATGGAATTGGCTGTCTGCCAAAATAAAGCCATAGAGGTCAACAAATTAATTCTTAGGTTAAAGGAACTAATATTTTTTGTTAATTTTAGCCAACGTACATCTATTTGGAAAATGGTGTACCGAAAGAGATTTCTCTTGTTTTTCTGTCTCTTTTTTGAGAAGTCAGTTATAGATCAGCAGTGGTGAGGAAACAGTAAGAAAAAGACTTGCAGTGCTGCCTGGAGTAAGAGACTATAATGACACATTATAACACACTCCCAAATGGGTTAAAGAATGGACATCTTTGAGTGTATTCTGTAGCACTAAAATGCATGTTCAGTATATCTCAGAGCACCTCTATGGTGAGTGAAATCTTCTTAAACTGTTTCCCTGGGGAAGTAAGACCTGTAGGAATAAGCTGGCCTATTCTTGTTGCGGTCACTTTAAGGTACCATTGAGTTAGAAATGGACTAGAGCAGCACAGTATGGGAAACACTGGGTTTTGTAAAGTATGCTGCTTAGAGTACTCCTGGATGGCTGAGCTCCAACCATGGCCCACTGAGAATCTGAGAACCCAGTTTCAGCTTTTCTGACAGCTGCTTACTTGGCTAGTTATACCCTATCCCAGGTTCTGTCTGTAGTATGTGGCACTAAAATGGGCTTTTCTAGGGAGTTTTATGGGGATTTTGTGGGTGTGCATGATCTAAGGCACTTTGTCATATGTATAAATCAGTCAGAATTAAAATGAATGAAGAGGGGCACCTAGGTGGCTCAGTAGGTTAAAGCCTCTGCTTTTGGCTCAGATCATGATCCCAGGGTCCTGGGATTGAGCCCCGCATTGGGCTCTCTGCTCAGCGGGGAGCCTGCTTCTTCTCTCTCTGACTGCTTCTGTGCCTACTTGTGATCTCTCTGTGTGTCAAATAAATAAATAAAATCTTTAAAAAAATTAAAAAATAAAATGAATTAGGAAAGGGAATGAGTATCAAGCATCTTAATCTCTTTAAAACCCTCTGTGTGTGTGTGCTCTATATTTGAGGACACACACACACACACACACACACACACACACACACACACACACTTTCAAAAGTATTCCATCACTATAAGATGAGCTCAGTGATGAAATGATAAAAGGGTAAGAGAAACTACTCAAATACTACCTTGGAGATAAACATCGATATCATTCTTGGATATTCACATTCAGTTGTGTATATCAAACTTACTTCTTTTTATCTTCTGGTAGGGATAATCAGTAATATACATTGGGGTACAGAAGAGGGCAAAGAGAGTTCCATTAAGATCCCTTTTAAGGTCTCTCTTCACCCCAGGTTAGAGAGTAATGAAGCCAGTAGACTCAGAAACTGTGTCCTCAAGCAACATTACAGCTGGGGAAGCAATTTATTATGTTCCCCTCTAGGCAATGATGTTCACCTTGAGGAATTTAAGACAGACAATCCTTGAGGACAGTAGACTCACTCCCCACAGTCTCTCCTTTCCAGACTGTGCCTCATTTTTAAAGTGCTTAGCATAGGTAATGGACAGGGAACAGTATTATGGTGGTAAGCAGTTCTCTTTTCATGATACTGTAGAACAAAGCCAAGGTCAGTGAGTCCATAACTGGGTAATGTACATTATCTCATTTTTGGTAATTGACAATCATGCATTGAGTGTCTTCTATGTGGTCCTCTCTATATAGGAAATATTGGGGATGCAAAAAGTATAGATACTACCTTTAAAATGAAAGAATTTATTTAAACCCCCAAATTTTGAGAAACTGAGGCACACAGTATATAAGTGAAAGAGCTAATGTTGCTAAGTTAGAAGTGAGAATTTTAAAATATAAATAATAAAAAAAGATGTAATATTTTGGTGATCTGACCAGGTCATCAACACTAAACGTATCTGCAAATAATGTGCTGTAAACAATAACTTGGAAGAGGCAGGCAGTTGGTGGGAAGATACCTCCTTAGAGAGTGTATATCAGAATCTCCTTGGGCCTTGCTCCTCAAAATAGAGCCTCCAGCAGCCTGGGCATCACATGATTCACCTAATGAATCAGAGTTTGCATTTGAATGAGACTCCACAGATGAATTATGAGACAATTAAAGATTGAGAGGTATTATCCTAGGAGTCTTTGCAAATATATATTCCCTATAATAACACAATTCATTGCATAATCTGTAACTAGGATGGATAGGAGCATGTTTTAGCCTCATGAATGCTGAGGTAGGGAAAGGGTTCAAAGAGCCTTTAGGATTCTAATAAGATGGCATGCCAAGATAACTTGGCAACTAGAATCGTTGGATAAAACATAAAAACATTTCTTCAATGCATAGCTGAACTTTCAAAAAAGGAAGAGAAATCTCCAGGTGCTTGGAACATAGGTGAAGCTGAAAAGCAGAATTGTATGCACATGTTGAATCTGTGGCTGTGCTGGAGCAAGAGGTCAAGTGGGAGTTGTCAGCTGCAGGCTAGTCAGCTGAGCTTTCATTTCACTAGAGGGACAGAGCTAATGCCTGAGCCCCTTTCAAGCTAGGTATTTGGAAGTGAAATCTCTGCATGGAATTGGGGCCTTTGAATGGATTGTCATCAGAGAAAAAGTAGCTTCAGTTTGACCTCACTTGAGGGATTGAGGTAAAGCATCGTTTTGTTTTGTTTTTTATTAGATATCAGTGAGAGATCCCTTCATAAAGTTGGAGCCCATGAGTGGCTTTATCCTCAGGTTAGATAACATCTAGCCAGTGGGACAGAGAAAAGACAGAGTTGGTGGGGGTTTGCAAACTCCACTGAATTTATTTTACTCACATAGACCATGAACAAGAAACCAAGATAGTAATATAAAACTTGGTCCCTGGGGGCGCCTGGGTGGCTCAGTCGTTAAGCATCTGCCTTCGGCTCAGGTCATGATCCCAGGGTCCTGGGATCAAGCCCCGCATCGGGCTCCTTGCTCGGCAGGAAACCTGCTTCTCCCGCTGCTATTCCCTCTGCTTGTGTTCCCTCTCTCACTGTGTTTCTCTCTGTCAAATAAATAAAATCTTAAAAAAAAAAAACAAAAAACAAAAAACTTGGTCCCTGCTGGTAATGTTAGTGAGATAATTGATAGAAACAAATATGACTCTTCTGAATGGACACTCCTACCACACAGGCTACATGGATTTCCAATGAAAAATTGAAATTGTGTAAAGAGAACACCATAATACAAGCTACAAAACATTTTTTTAAATGATCAATTTTATACGAGTGAATACATAATATAATGATAGATCAAAGAAGTTGACGTAAATAATAGCAAAAATAAAATTATTGGGGAAACTAGGTGGCTCAGTCAGTTAAGCATCTGACTCTTGCTTTAGGCTCAGGTTGTGATCTCAGGGTTCTGAGAATGAGCCCTGCATCGGGCGCTGTGCCCAGCTTGGTTTCTCTCTCCCTCTCCCTCTGCCCCTCCCACTAATGCTGTTTCTAAAATAAGTAACTATTTAAAAAAAAATAAAAAATAAAATAACTATTTTTTAGAAAAATAAAATTATGATACTAGTGATGATGAAGACGTTGAATTAAGAATTAAAATCCAATGAGAATAATGAAACAAAGAACAGACTTAGAAAATGAAAATTTTAATAATTGAGATTAAAAACCAAATTAATATATTAGATAAATATTAGTCACAACTAAATAATGGATATGTAAACTTGATGATTGATTAAATTATCCAGCAAGAGAGTATGAAGATGGGAAGAGAGATTAAGCAAACATCGGGGATAAAATGAATCTAAACATATATTAAGAGGAGTTTCATCATAAGAGAATATACAGATGCATAGCAAGATAGCATTTCAAGATAATAGTGCTATAAATTTCCCAGAATTGGTATTTAAAAAATAGGCAGAATTAATAAAGACAAATCAATACCCAGGCCCATGGTGATGAAATTGTAGAACTCTAAAGCCAGAGAGGAAAACATTGAAAGCAACTAGAGAGAAAAGGCAGATCTCTTACAAAAGGACCAGAATGCAGCTGACAAGAGTGTACAATAGAGGGCAAAAAATGACAGAAATTTTGTCTTCAAAGTGCTAACAAAAGACAACAGTCAACGTAGAATTACATACAGGAATAAAGAAATAATAATAAAGTAAAGGTGAAATAAAGATATTGAAGATTATGATATTTCACAGAAAGACCTATTGAAGACCGATCTTAAGAAACAAGAAAATTGATGTCAGTAGAAAAAGTAGAGTACAATAGGCTCTGATGAGCAAAAAATTGTAAATCATTTATATCAGGAAACCAGCAAAGCATTTAATGTTTAAAACTGCCACCACCATAATCATAATAATGAATTTGGGAGTAGGTAGAGAATAAAATAATAGACAGAATCAAGATAGGAGGGTTATAATTAGAAGTAAAGTATCTGGAGATGTTTATTCCACAAAGGAAGCCACAATTGTTAATTAACTTTACATCTGAAATCAAATAACAGCAGTTTAAGAATCATCACCACACATATGGAAATAAGTACAATTTTTCAGTGGGTAGTATGAAGTGAATGAAGAAAAAGACAGTCCTACAGAAGGTTAGGAAAGCAAAAAGCAATCTTAAGAAAAAAAACAAGCCCACGATGACTGGGAAAGCACAATAGAATATTGCAAAAATCCAAAGATAACATGAAGCACACCTACTATAATTTTAAGAAGGCTTGCAGTTAAAATACAAATTTTCAGATTAAAACCATTTAGCTATATATTGCTCATTAGAAATCCAAGTCATATCTAAATAAATGCTATTCAAAAAAGTTAATAGCTACAGTATTATCAAACAAAAGGATTTTCATGCAAAAAAAATTATTATAAAATGGGTCGACATGTTATTATAAAAGGAACAAATCACCAGGAAGATTCAAAGTATCCTAAATTTTGATGCATGCAGTAATTCAAATAATTAGATTGAACTATAAAAATTACAGTTTTTTAGGTTTAAAAAATGATCACCAACTGGCAATTTCATATAACCCAGCCTATTCATGGAGAAAATACTAACAAAATTACAAAAATTGGATAAATCCATATTGATAGTAGGTTAACAAATCACTTTATATCAAGCAAAATTTACTAAGTATGCACTGCAGAACTGAACAATGTGGTTAATAGTCTTGATCTTTCATGGACTGAGAGCATGGATGGAATAGCATGGGATTCTTTTTTTTTTTTTTTTATAGGTTAAATTTTTTTTTTGTAATTTTGGTATTCCATATGAAAATTTTCTTTTTTATTGTTATTTTTTTAATTAATTTTTATTAACATATAATGTATTATTTGCCCCAGGGTACATGTCTGTGAATCTTCGGGCTTACACATTTCACAGCACTTAAAAGCACATACCCTCCCCATTGTCCACAACCCAGCCACCCTATCCCTAACCCCCCTCCCCGGCCACCCTTAGTTCATTTCTTGAGTCTAGGAGTCTCTTATGGTTTGTCTCCCTCCCCATCCCTTCCTGTTTCATTTCTCTCCCCCACCCCCCCAAACTCCTGCCTTGCCTCTCAAGTTCTTCATATCAGAGAGATCATGTGATACTTGTCTTTCTCTGACTGACTTATTTTGCTTAACATAATACCCTCCAGTTCCATCCACGTCGTTGCAAATGGCCAGATTTCGTTTCTCTTGATGGCTGCATAGTATTCCATTGTATATATATACCACATCTTCTTTATCCATTCATCTGTTGATGGGCATCTAGGGTCTTTCCATAGTTTGGCTATTGTGGACATTGCTACTATAAACATTTGGGATAGCATGGGATTCTTATAGTAACAACCCATCCCCAGGGCCTAGAAGGGAGACTCAAAAAAGAGTGAAAATTTGTATAATATAAAGCACCATTTAATAAAATTAAAAATCATTAAGAAAACAAGAATACCCTCTCCCCTTCCCTTTCCAAATAAGTGTAGAAATTTTAAATTCTTATCTAAATAATTCATGGATCAAAGAAGAAATTATAATGGAAATCACAAACATTACAACTGAAAACCATGAGATGAATGCATATCAACCTTGTTTTCTATTTATTGATTCTTTTCATATGTTTAAGTATTTATGGCCAACATATGTCTCCTAATAAATGGATAAATTCTCTCAAGATATTCTCACTGTCCACCTTGTTGCTCTTGGTTCTAAACCTGCTCTGTTCCATACAGTAGCCAAATGTGACTAGTGAGCACTTGAAATTGTGTGGAATTATGACTAGTGTGAATTGAACTATAATACTTGTCATACATTAGATTTAAAGACTTAACATGAAAACAAGAAAAATACCTCATTAGTCATTCTTCTATTACATATTGTCGATTACTTGGATTTGTTGGTTTAAGTAAAACACATTCTCAAAATTAATTTCACCTATTATCTTTACTTTCTTTAATGTGGCAACTAGAATATATAAAATTACATGTGATTTTCATTCTCTCTCTCCTGGAGATTGCTGTTTTAGACTGTCTTCTGACATCTTAAGTTAAAACCTCATCTGTGATAGAGCAGTTTCCTGAGGAGTTGAGACACTGGGGCCAAGAGCAACTCTGTCAGGAAAACCATGTCCTTGCATTATTGCTTCTTAAGGCTGGAGTGACAGGGGGCAGTTTTGATTTCTGGCCCTTTGTCACGCAAGGAGTGATCAACAGCATTAGGGAGAATCCCTGCCATAACATTTTGCTTAACGAGGTCCCTCGAACCTCTGTGCCTCCTCTCACTTGGTAGTGACTAAAGGGACCCTGAGGGGAGCATTCCTCATCTACTCTACCATCCACCATCCCCTCTAATACTCATCTTTCCAAATTATGGACAGGTCCAGAGTTTGGGTTAGGTCAAGATAGGGTCTGTTGCCTTCTGACTGTCACATGGTTTTCTCAGAGAGGAATTTTGAGGTAGTTTTTAGAATCTTCCTTCGTTTTGATTTCACCTGCACAACATGTAACATGAATAAGTCCGTTTGTGGTTGTGAATGACTCTGGCTCTTAGTTTCCAGGGTGATCCCATGTGACAGTGACTACAATTCTTGGCATTTAACCAATGGTCAGGAAAATAATGTAGATGGCACAATCAATCAGTACACTTGGTAAAATGTCATCTTGTGTTTAAGTTACTTTAAGGCAATGGCTCTCCACTGGAGACAACTTAACCTCCCAGGGGACATTTGACAATCTCTAGAAACATTTTTGGTTATTGTGATTTTGGGGGAGGGAGTGTGCTGCTGGCATCTAGTAGGTAATGGCCAAGGATGCTACTGAACATCCCACAGCATACAGGACAGCCTCCTACAGCAAAGCATTATCATGCCCCAAAATTCCGATAGTGCTCAAATTGTGGAAATTGTACTATAAGGCAATGTGATTAAGAATATAAAAATTAGGGTTTTTATGGGTCACCTGGGTGGCTTGGTCGGTTAAGTGTCTGCCTTCTGCTCAGGTCATGATCCCGGGGTCTGGGATAGAGCCCCATGTCAGGCTCCCTGCTCAGTAGGAAGCCTGTTTCTCCTTCTCCCTCTGCTTGCCGCTCCCCCTGCTTGTGTTTTCTCTCTCTCTATCAAATAAATAAAGAAAATATTTAAAAATATATATATATATATATGTATACACACACACACACACACACACACACACACATATAGGTGCCTAGGTGGCTCAGTGGGTTAAGGCCTCTGCCTTCAGCTCAGGTCATGATCTCAGGGTCCTGGGATTGAGCCCCAGCATTGGCATCGGGCTCTCTGCTCAGTGGGGAGCCTGCTTCCCTTTCTCTCTCTCTGCCTGCCTCTCTGTCTACTTGTGATCCCTCAGTCTCTGTCAAATAAATAAATAAAATCTTTAAAAAATAATAATATATATAGAGAGAGAATTTTAGAAGGCTAAACTCACATATACAGAATTATTTTAATATAAACTTATATTGAAGTATAGCACCTGAGCAGAGAAGTGAGGAAGTCTTAAGTTCATATCTTAATAGCTTCACAAAGTTAACACATCAGTGGGATGAAGTAGCCAGCTCAGGAGATAGAGCACCACAAATACCCAAGGAGAAGCCCTCTCAGGACCTGGTCCAGTCATCTCTTCTTATTATAGATGATCACCCTTATGGAGTCTAATTCCACAGATTAAATTTCCCTTTTTTTTTTTAGATTTTGTGAAAAGTGAATTACAGAGCCGCTGCCTCCTCCTCCTCCTCCTCCTTTTTATAGAGAAGGGGAGAGAGACAAGGGGAGGGAAGAGGGAGAGAGAGAATCTCTCAAGAAGTAGACTCCCCACTCATCGAATCAGGTGCTTAACTGACTGAGCCACTCCTGTGTCTGCCACCTTTTATCCAGCTGCACATGTTTACAGTTCATCTATGTTACTGTGTAGCAGCTATGTGTTCATTCTTACTGTTGTATAGTATGCCCTTCATTTATTCATTCAACTATCGAAGTTTACCTGAACGGTTTTTAGTTTCTGCCTATTAAAAATAGTGCTCTGAAGTTATTGTAGGTGTAATGTTGTGGAAATGTATACACATTTTTCAGAGCATATTCCTAGGAGTAGAACTGCTGGACATAGGGTATATAACCTTCAGTCTTAGCCAACATTTCTAAACAGATTCTCAAGGTGGTTATATCAATTTACATTCCTAGGGGCAACAGTCACAGACACACAGACACACACACACACACACACACACACACACACACACACAATTTACATTCCCACTGGTCACATAAGAGCCTAACCTGATATATTTTTAAAGATCTAGTCCAGCTGTTTTATGCATACATGCATATATGTACATATATATGTAGATGTATGTATTTCCCAATCTTAAAACCCCTATGTTGGGCACCAAACTAGGTAGGAAGAGGGAAGAACATAGGCCTAGCTTCACACTCATCCCAGTCAGTAGGTGACTAAAATATGTCCTAATGAGTAATTGTGCTGACCTTATGGATCCAAGGGAGGCAGCATCACATGTGGAAAATGTGTGTGTCAATAAACCATTTGGAAGAAGTGGTTCTTTGAAACTGTTGATTTGTTCTCACTGCCTTCTTGCAGCCAATTTAGGCAAGCAAAACCAAGGCCTGCAATCCTGTTGTGACTAAAATAACTGTAAGATTTTGATATGCTTGCTTTCTGTAAATGTCACCCAAATGTCTTGCCTCTGAAGCCAATGCTCTTCTCACTCTACTGGGTTATTTGACTGTACACAGCACTTTCTCCTACACGACTCCATTACCTTATGTTACAGTCCCTCAGACTGGAAGGTACTTGAATGTAAAAAAGGCTTTTGAATTCTTGAGATAAGAAAACCTGGGGGAAATAAAGGTATCTAGACATAATAGCAGTATTGATATTATTTTGACTCCTCCGACTATTCTTGATATCATACTTCCTTTGTTAATTTTTTAACACCGGTGGTTTTCCAGTTTCATGTAAATTAGCATCACAGTCTTATAAACATGTTTCTATTTATTGAATCCCAGGTCAAAGTAATTATACAACAAAGAACAACAGTTTTCATACCAGACTGCCTGCATGCATGTAAATTGGGGCTCGCGCCAAGGAGGTAATGAATATAATCTCAGGTTTCATGAGATGAATCAAAAAATGGAAAAACTAATAACGGAGTTCTTATACTTCAGATAGTGTAAGTCAAAGTATCTTTCTTCTTCTTCTCTATAAAACTAGCTTCTTCATTTTAGACACGATGTATTAAATGGTATAAAAATAAATCATAAGAAAAAATCTGAAGCTATCTCTCATGAATGAGAGAAAGTGAATTTTCATTTTTAAAGTAATTTGAGTGGCCTCACCACACCATGATGATTCACAACAAATCCCATCTTTCTGGAATAACAGTGATACCCAGGAGGTAGTACAGCACATGGGTCAGAAAACACTGAGTCTGTGATCTAACTGCCTGGTTCAAATTTTGGGGCTCAAACTCAATAGCTACATAGCCTTCAGCGAGTTACTGAACCTCATACTTGTTTGTTATTCTGCAAAATGGGGAACAGTAATAGCACCTGTGGGCCCGTGAACATTGTATGATACTCGTCATCATATGCAGTTAGCTGGTGTCCAGGACCAGTAGAAGCTCCACAAACAGTAGTTGCCACATGGATGACTGGTGGCAATGATGCCAACAAAGAGGATGTGTGCAATATCCGTGTTCCTCTTACCAGTGTGTGCTGCAAATGGGTGTTAGAGCATCTCTGAAGTAATCTGTAGTAAATGGATGCAGTGGGATTGTGGCTGAAGTACTCCAAGTCAGTTTGGTTACTTTTTAAATTAGGAATTCATGAAAAGTAGTATGGCATTCAGTCTCATGAGGCAGTGGAGTGGAGTGGTTAAGAAAATGAATCTGGGACACCTGGGTGGCTCCATAGGCTAAGCGTCTGCCTTCGGCTCTGGTCATGATCCCAGGGTCCTGGGATCGAGTCCTGCATCGGGTTCCCTGCTCAGCAGGTAGTCTGTTTCTCCCTCTCCCTCTGGCCCTCCCCCCCTGCTCATGCACATGTGCAATCTCCATCTCTCTCTCTCTCTCAGTCAAATAAATTAATAAAATCTTAAAAAAAGAAAAGAAAGTGAATCTGGAACCAAATTGTCAAATGTCTGTTATGCTCCTTTTACCCTGTATGATCTAGGAAAATCTTTTAATGTCTCTGGCCCATAAGATGAGCAGAGATAGGGTGTGTGTGTGTGTGTGTGTGTGTATAACATATGCAATAGAGTTGTTTTCAAGACCCAATCAAACTATATAGGGCACTTGGAATAGTGCATGGCTCATGGTAATTGTTATTAGGTGTTTGCTATTATTATTATTCAGCTGAGATTAGATTGGGGACTTTTTAGAAAGCTCACTTGCTAACTATGTAGAGAAAAAGAAGCAATTCCTGAAAATAGATATGAAAGTGATTCTATTGCCATCACCTCAGGGCTGAACTCCCTTTCTTGGGCTAGCTTCTTGCAGAAGCTGCTCAAGGGAGTGTTGGAAAGCACATGGTGCTTTGCGCTTGAGCTCCGTGGAGAGCTGGTCCTATGCTATTGGTGGAAGTGACGGAACTTGGGGTGGAGAAAAGGTCGTTTTAAATTTGCAAGCAGTTTTTCTTTTTGGCTAAAAGTTGGGACTTGAATACAGTGTTGATGCAGACTATTTCTGTATTTTGAAGAAAATCACTGCCTGGGCCTTTCAGTTATGCAAATCTAAATCACAGGTCGTAATTAGAAAAGGAGGTGTTTGAGAAGCTGTAGCTAGGAGGAGCTAAACTGTTCTGGGTGATCATGGAAAAGGTCATCTATGTGGTAGGCAGAATAGCATTTCTGTAGGCTGCTTGTTCTGGGAAAAAAATATGTTTCTTTTCTAAGTATGGATTTAGATGTCTACAAACTGCTTCTTGCTCTTATGGAAATATATCTTGAGGCTCACATTGAGTAGCTTTCTGGAGTTGGTCGGGCTCTGAGACCCAGAGACTTTGGAAAAGATTGTAGGAATCACTGTCACTTCACCGTAGAGAAAGAACCATAAATCGTTCACATATGCGGTAAATTCAAGACTGAAAGCCCAGAATTTGCGAAACTTTAAACATTGCTGGAGCTATCATTCGCAAGAATGAATACTTAGTCTGGAGGAGAGGTGGGGATATTTTCATCTTAGGATTGATTTCTTTGGGTCGAGTCTCTGAGACTGTGTCTCTTTCTCCTCTGGTATCTTGAAGAGACACAAGGGGAGAAGACTTACCCCCCTCACAAGGAGAGGCAAGGAGGCAGCCTTTAAGGAACTGTCACAACCAACAGCCTATAGGAACAGCCACCTCTAGTCGCTGCTGTGAATTAACCTCTGCGTGCTCTTCCCTTCCCCTGTATCTGGGCCTTCACTCAGGTGTTGTAGAAGTTACAGTGCCCCTCATGCACATGGGAAAAAGGAGGAACAGGAGGAATACGGTGGCCAGGGGTGGCAGTGTCGTAATCAAGAGCAGTGGCTCATGAGAAAAGCAGGGCATTACAACTGGGGTCCAAGGGCGCTCTTAGAGTCTCTATCCCTGGGAGGCTATCACCCTGGTGGAAGAACTGGCCTGCCGCCAGACATGGAATCAGAAGTAAGGGTCTTCCTACCACCCCCAAAGGCAGAGCAGAGAGGCCCGGGCAGGGACACACAGGGAGTTCTGAGACTGGGAAGTAACGTTAACAGGAATCTACACGGACTCTGGCTTTTCCAAAGGTGATAGGTACTAAGAGAACTTTGGTTTTATTAGTAGTGGAATTTCACTTGTACCTATAATCAGTGGAAGCCTTGTAGACATTCAGATTGTGTTTATTTTCCTATCGCATAGCAAGAGGTGAGAGCAACCTCACCCAATCAGTCAGCCAAACATCCAAAGAGATCGACTGCCCAGAATATGAAGAGAACTACTTGATTATGCCTCTACCTGTCAGACTGTCACTACCGTAGCAACCGAGACCAGTCATTTTAGCAATTTCTCTCAATATAGTGTGAGGTAAATGAGTTTTCAAACTTTCAGTTGACTAACTGAAAAATGGACTCCTTTATAACTTAGCACATAATAGCCAGGGAGATCCAGATAGCTGAGGTTCTCAAGTAAGTCTTACTAAACATTTTATGCTAAAAGTTTTTGTGAGTGAAGAAGTTTTAACCGTGTCTCTGGATTTTTAAAAGGGCTGAGACATAAATTAGAATTCTTTTAGAGTTTTGATTTAAATTTTTTTCTGTTTTTTTACCCTGTTTTCACTTTCCAATTGGGTATTCTCTTTTATAATACTCTTACCTTCTCTAATTTAAGGATGTTACATTCTAGAGAAAAATGATCTTAAGGGGAAAATCTTGTTAGTGAAATCCTTTTGTCAGTATTTTTATAGTAGGCACTATTACTTAAAGGCAATATTTCTGGGTGCTGTGTTTCCCAGCACATTTCTTTCACTCTCCTTCCAATATCCCTCCCTTCTTATTGCCTCTTCTATACCTCCTGCTCCCACACCAGAAATACGCACATGCACCCATCACGTCCTTTGCTACTTTCCTTTTGATCATTTGGGCTTTTATAACTGAGCTGAAGTCAGAAAAGGTTTTCCTTTTTATTAATAACCTGATGTCAAGGCTTTGGTTGTTGAGGGGGATATCAAAATTGTTACTTAAAATGATATTTGGTGCCTCCATAAAATTTCATGGTTCATGTGCTCCTGTGTCTCCTATTTCCTCATTATTGCTAGAACATTCCTACATGTTTTTAAGGCAAGGAACGTTGTGGCACAAAGAATCTGTTTGAAAATATTACTACGTACATTAAGAGAGAAATTTCTTCACCCTGTGGCTCTGTAGTGATGGGGAAACAGAAACCTAACAGCTGATAGAATTAGAATATAAAACATGAGGTTTCCTGGAGATGTTTGAGTTTTATTTGCAGCTAATTAACATGGCGTTTTCAGTGGGCATGACTCTTTTCTCAAATACAGCTCGTTTTATCACTTAATATTCATAATAAATATGCTACAGTATAGAAATAGGCTCTCTGGAGAGCAGCAGGAAAATTAAACCACCAATCTAAGCGAGCCAGGTTTGCCATGTAGCCCGTATCCCTCAGCATCCAGGGTCCAGTAAGCATGGAGTCTGACACACTAAACCGCAAGTAATAACACGGTCACTCCTGTGGAGCAAATAGGTCAGGACTGCTGGCTGGCTCTTTGGAGACCAGTGTACACCCTCATTCCGGGCACATAATCTCCCACAGTCTCGAATCTTGCCTCGGGGTCCTAACACCTGTCTTCAGTCTCTGGGTGTTTTCAATAACATTAACCTTTCTTCCTGCTTCTTTCTTGCATATGAAGAGCTGCGAAGCTCCACTTGCCTTCTGCTTGCCAGTCCCTTTCTGAGCAGGCTCTGTGCCTTTCTAGGGCATTGGAGGACCACTGTGGCAGTAAAGCAGATAGTTTTAATTAGGTTTAATTATTTTTAAAATAAATTTTGGAGGATTGGGGAAAGCAATAGCTGCAGAAGCCCAGGCTTTGTTTAGAACAGAATCTATTGAAGGGGTGTGGTGAGTCCCAGGGAAAAGCCCCACCCCCCCATACTCCCCCACCCCTTGGAGCTGAAGCCTACCTTCTTTTTGGAAGAAATCCACACCTCCCCCAGCACACACAGGCAGGTGCTTCTTTCCTCTTTTAAGTCAAACTGGAATACAATAACCACCTTGAGGGAAATTGTAGCTGAAAGAGACAGGCTCTGGATTTCACAATCAATTAGAATTTAAATATCTGATTTATTTATGCTTGCTTACTTGGTTTGTTTTCAACATAACCTGAAAACTCTTAGATTGTGCCATTTGTTCTGCCTGCGAGATCACATGAGATCATTTACAGCTTAATGAAGAGAAGCAAAGCAAGGATATAAAAGAAGTTCTCAGTTGATGGAAATGCTAGTTTACACAGTAAGGGTGGGAAGAATTTTTTTCCTCCAAAGATAACCTTTAAGGAAGGTCAGTCAGTTAACCCTCATATTTGCAAACTTGGATCTCTGTTTACCACATATGAAAAAAGATCGAATAACCAGAATCAATCTGAGCAGCAAGATTCTCCATCTCAGTAGTTTTATCAATGAAATCAGTTTGTCTTCAGCCATAAAACAACTTGGACTATTTGCAGCAGACGTCTCATTCATCCTTATGGCTTTATTACTATTTCTTGCATTCTAGCCATGATGATAGTCCTGAAGAAGTAGGCCCAAAAGTCAAATGGGATTCTAGGGACTAAGATTTAAGTTGGAAATATATACTTCATCAAAATCCTCTTTTGTTTGTTTATGCAGGAGGAGGGAGGATGTGAACTGCCCAGGAATGTTCATTGAGTGGATCATGGCTTTCTGTACTTGAATATATCTCCTTGTCACCTCAACTCTGCCAGCACTAATATTCTCTGTTTGAAAGAAATTAGGTCTACAGGGAAATCAACCTTCTGGACCTCAAAGAAATGAAATATTCACTACTCTTCTTTTCACCATATTCCCTATATATTTCTCTGAGAACATGTGAGATGACTTTTAAAATTGCTGACAATATTTAGATGATGATGATGATGATGATGATTTTCATTAGGAGCCAGGAGCCATACGATAAGGTAGAAATAATTGGAAGAAAAACAATGTTGATAATTATTGGAGTTGGCCGCCAATAAATGGCACCCTTTTCCAGGGTGTTTAAGAATTAATTGAGAAAAATACACAAGAGTTAGACAAATAAATAACCAACTACAAGCTTTACTGATGATAGAGTTGAGTTAGAAAAGGTGGAATGAAAATATGACCATAATAGGATTTCTTTATACATTTCTCTCAGAACTAACTAAATCACTCTCTACGCCATAGTCAGAAGCACAGGCCTTACTATCCCTACCACTATTTTGTTCCCCAATGTTGGAAATTCTAATAATGAACTACCCTGTACAAGATTCTGAAGCCAAGGTCATGTGTTTGCATACTCTTTTCCTAATCTTTCCAGTCAGATAAGCAGTGTCTTATCCTTTGGGAGGAGTAAATGAACTGGATGGACGGAAGCATGGGAATTACTTTAATAGTTCCAAGAACAGGAAATGTCTGTTTCATTGGTGTGCTTGGGCCAATGCCAAAAAAGGATGAAAATGATTTCTTTAACAATAAGCCTCTATGAAGCTATATGAATTTTATGGAGGGACTAGAAGTATTCCAGAGTTAGTGATATTTTAAGACTTTATTTAAAGCTAATTTCTAAGCTTCCCACAAAAGGTAAATCATCTTCTACACTAACTACTAATGAAGGTACCTAAGAGAAATAAGCAAAAAATGGAGTCCTAGACCGGTACACAGTCTTGCTCTTTTTACTTTTCTTTGAGCTTTGTAACCTAGAAGAAAACCTTACCTTTTTACTTTGCTATACTTCTTGGTCCTGAAGCCAGTCCTAAGAAGTATTTTTTTTTTTTTTAATTTCTTTGCTGTTTCTATTCGGACTCCATCCTGGAACTCCACTTTAAAGAGCTAGATATTCTCCGGGCAAAAGATACTCTTCTGCCGCTGATTTTCTCAAACTATCTAGTACAGTCAAAACCTCAGAGGTCAGATGTCCTCAGATTCTCCAGAGTTTCTAGTTTATAATCCTCCTACTACAAGCACAAAAGACCCAACTCTGAATTCTCTGATGTCTCCATAAAAGAACTGCATGTCCTTTTGTGTGATTCAGCAACAGCAAATACATACCCTGTGTTATCACAACTGAGTTCTTTGTTCCATGCAGACATCATTGATTAGCCATGTCATGACAAGTATGACTAGCTGATCACAAAATTATTTCCCTTTCTTTCTTGGACTCAGCTAGATAACATTCCCTGGATTTCTTTGCACTTGGTAATGCCATGTGGCTAAAGTCTAGAACTAATGGAATGTACATGGTGATGGCGATAATGTACTTTACTTCTGTTCCTACCACAATAAAATAATCTATGTATGATCCTCCATGTTTTTTTCTCCTTCTTATGAGCTGGGATGAAGGTGATATACAGGGAAGCGAAGATGAATAAACCTCCATCTCTCTAGGTCCTTCAGTGACTTCATGGAGCAGAGAATGCACTGTCCTCCTCATCCCATTAAGCAGGAACATCCATATTTAAGACTTTTACAATAGCAATAAACAAACTTCAATTGTGTCATGCCACTGAAAATGTGAAGTGTATCTGTAGTAGTAGATAACATTATCTTAATACTCATGAGTATTTTTAAAATATTTATTTTTTTATTTGTTTTCAAGAGAATATGCACTTGAGAGCATGTGCTTGAGAGAAGGAATGGGGGCTAGGGGAGCCCAAAAGGGGCAGAGGGAGAAGCAGAAGAGGGGCAGGGCACAAGAGGGGCAGAGGGAGAAGCAGACTCCCTGCTGAGCAGGGAGCCCATTGTAAGACTCAATCCCAGGACACTAGGATCATGACCTGAGCTGAGGGCAGACTACTTAACCAACTGAGCCACCCAGATGCCCGAGTATGAGTATTAGTTTTATTTCTCAATGAGTCCCAAGTCTCTTTCTACCCTAAATGCCAGGCAACTCTCTCCCCTCATAGTTGGCAACTGCCCCCCATAAAAATACTTGCCATTCCCACTACAGAGATGTTGCTGGCATCATCTGTCCCCCAGACTGGATAATGTTTTGACTTTCTTTCCCCATTATTTTCTTCCTAACCTTAGTAAGCTTATTCATTTCAAAATTTTACATTTGTTGTAATAAATATTTAAGAACATGACCTATGCATGAGTTACTCATCATGCTGACTAAGAATATGAGCAAGTTTTTCCTCCCTTACCTATCTCTGTCTTTCTTCCATGTGACTCCTGACTGCATGCATTTTAGGTCTCCTCTCCATGATAGGAGAAATGAGTTTGATCAGGTTGTAGGGCAAGTAATATTTATCAGATAACTATGATATACTTAGTCTTTTGCTTGGTGATGTGGCATATTTAAAAGTATAAGGAAGGATCTTTGACTTCAAGAAATTTAGAATTTTTTGTAAAAATTGTTCACATATTACTGTCAAGAACTATACAAAATAAATTGAAATAATTTTTGATTGCTTATCTGCCAGATACTGTGTTAATCCTCTCTGTGTATTATTGTTTTAATCCTCACAAAAAAATTAGCAGAAGAGGAACCAAACCCCAGAGAAGTTCACCATTTGTATTCTCACATAGATATTGTGTGGCAGAGTAGGACATGAGCTCAGGAATCTGATTGTGGGGAACATAATCTTAACCACTTCACTATACTGCATTGTACACAGTGATGATTTTGACTATTCATTTAAATAAAATTATTTTGAAATTATTAATATCAGTTTTTAATAGCCAATATCCCACTTAACTATCCTATGGGGTTGGCACCATTATTTATCATCATTTTACAAAGGAAACTGAGTCTCAAACAGATCTTATACAAAGACACATACTGATAGATTTTGGCACTAGCATTTGAAAACAGGCTGTCAGACTTAAGAAATTTCTTTCCCAAACTTTTGAAAAAATTTTAAATCTACAGAAAAGTACCAGGAGAAAACCAATAATAATCACCCATATACCCATCATCTAGATTCACTAACTATAGTATTGTCCACATTTGTAGAGCCCACACTGCTAAGCAGTATGATTATGTAGTTAAGTTATTGTTCAGATTCAGTGCTAAAGGAATTTATAGAAAATTGAATGAATAGGTAAGGGAGACTTTATAGAGGTATGTCTTGAAGTAGTTCCTGAAAATTGTAGATAAATAGAAAAAGGAAGGTGTACTGAAATAAGGATACTCTGAGCACAATGGGATGATCATGCATAAGTGGAGGGAAGATTTGGATTGAAGAGCAGTTGGAAAACCAACTTGGGACCATATTAAGAGTATGCAAAAGCCAAGAGAGCAGTTCAGACTGAATATCATAGAAAAAAAGAAGCCTTGACAGTTTTTTATTCATTAGGGGGAATAACAGCTAAGTATTGGCAGTTATAAATAATTAACTTCTTATTTTTTAAGAACTTTCATGGAAGGGTGCCTGGGGGGCTCAGTTGGTTAAGCAGCTGCCTTCGGCTCAGGTCATGATCCCAGGGTCCTGGGATCGAGTCCCACATCGGGCTCCTTGCTCAGCAGGGAGCCTGCTTCCCCCTCTTCCTCTGCCTGCCTCTCTGCCTGCTCGTGTTCTCTCTCTCTCTCTGACAAATAAATAATAAATAAATAAAATCTTTAAAAAAAAAAGAAATCAATACAAATCAAAACCACAATAAGATACTATCTCACACCCATCAGAATGGCTAAAATTAACATGTAAGGAAACAATGGATGTTGGTGAGGATGCAGAGAAAGGGGAACCCTCTTACACTGTTGGTGGGAAAGCAAACTGGTGCAGCCACTCTGGAAAACAGTATGGAGGTTCCTCAAAAAGTTGAAAATAGATCTACCCTATGAGCCAGCAATTGCACTACCAGGTATTTACCCAAAAATACAAATGTAGTGATCTGAAAGGGTACCTGCATCTGGATATTTATAGCAGTAATCTCCACAATAGCCAAACTATGGAAAAGGCCCAGATGTCCGCTGACAGACGAATGGATAAAGAAGAATAATATATATGAATATTACTCAGCCAGGAAAAAAAAAAATGAAATCTTACCATTTGCAATGATATGGATGGTATTAGAGGGTATAATCCTAAGCAAAATAAGTCAGTCAAAGAAAGACGATTATCATATGATCTCATGTGTTAAATTTAAGAAACAAGACAAAGGATCATAGTGGAAAGGAGAGCAAAATAAAGTAAGGTGAAATCAGAGAGGAGACAAACCATAAGAGACTCCAAACTATAGGAAACAAACTGAGAGTTACTTGAGGGGAGGTAGGTGGGAGGATGGAGTATCTGGGTGAAGGACATTAAGGAGGGCGTTTGATGTGATGAGCACTGGGTGTTATATGCAACGGATGAATCACAACTCTACCTCTGAAACTAGTAATACACTATATGTTAATTAATTGAATTTAAATTTTAAAAAATTTAAAAAAAAATCAATAATCTGAAGAATTCTTGCAATGACATTGTATTGAGTGACCCTTGAAAAAAAATTTAAAAGAAGAAAAATTTTTTTCATTTCTTCACCCATTTTTAGTACCATTTCTTTCTTCCTTCCTTCCTTCCTTGCTTCCTTCCTTCCTTCTTCCCTTTCTCTCTCCCTTTCTTCCTCTCCTCTTCCCTCCCTTCCCCCTCCTCTTCTTTCTTTCCTTCCTTCCTTTCTTCCTTTCTTCCTTCCTTCCTTCCTTCCTTCCTTCCTTCCTTCCTTCCTTCCTTCCTTCCTTCCTTCCTTCCTTCCTTCCTTCTCACCTTTTCTCTCTCCCTCCCTCCCTGTCTTCTCTCCCTCCCTCCCTCCCTCCCTCCCTTCCTTCCTTCCTTCCTTCTTTCCTTCCTTCCTTCCTTTCTTGAAATGCCACATGGTAGTTTTATGGTTTCATTAATACAAATACGATGGGCACACAAACTGTCTACTAATTTTCTTTGTTGTATAGCCTGGCATTGGGACTGGTGACTCTGGTGGCCAGCTACACTGCTCACAATTGCTTTGTGGTTCTTAGAGGAAACATTGTGAGCAACCTCTGCATAATATGATTTGTTGCTCAGCAGCAGAACTTCAAGCTTTTTGATGTTGTGGACTAGGAACTTCCAGAAGCCACTGGGAAGCATGGGCTTTGTTTTCTTGTTGCTTCCATAACCAATGTTGGATATGAAGATCTGGCCCTTAAATCTTCTATACACTCTATTGTCAATGCCTCTGAGTTTCCGCTAGTTGTGCTTAATTTTGACATATCAGTTTGACTGCTGCTGGATGAAATTCTTGGTCCACTTTTTAGCAGTCTTGTCTGAGGGTGGACATGACACCATGCAGATGACTGCCAACTCTGCACATAGCACTGAGGAAGAGTAATACCATTTCTTTGTTTTCCTTAATCTATGACAGGGAAAAGACATCACCTTCTTTTTTTTTTTTTTATTGCTGTCATTGATATTGTGGAACTGTATTTTATGTTCCAGAATGTTCCCTTTACCCCAAATCAAAAATTTACCTGACCTATACCCTGTTTTCTTGGATCCCTCTTAAGTCATATTACCCAAATTAGCTAACCTAAAGAATTTAGGTGCTAGCTTATAAAAATATATTATATTCTTCTTAACTGATGTTTAGGGGTAAAGAGATTTAAGAAATAATAAACAAGCTTAAGGTATGAACCTTTCAAATGTTACCACATAGGAGACCAAAGATCAGATGTCTGCTTGTGTTCATCCTTGAACATGGCCACTGGTTTCAATAAATGGAGAAGTAAAAAGTATGTTGAGATATAACACTGAATCACTGAACGTTTTAGAGGCATGGATTCAGGGGGCATAGCTTCATGGTCACTGAGCAGAGGGGTTGGAAAGGAAAGCTCTTTTACCACGATCTGAGAGTCATATTGCCTGTACTCCCATGCTTGACAGAAGAACGGAGATGAATACTGCAAAATGAATATGCTGGCCATGCGGTGTGATATGGTACTAACATTTCAAACATGATGCAAATACATGACATGCCTGTCATCCTAACCTTGTGAATCCTTCTGGTTCCCAGAGTGGTGAGTTGTAAGCAATAATGTTTCCAAGTCAGTAGTATTCTCTGCTATTTCACGGTCAGAAAACCTTGAAGTAAGCAATAACCATAATAAGCACCAATGTTTGTTTTTTTTTTTTAAAGATCTTATTTATTTATTTGACAGAGAGAGATCACAAATAGGCAGAGAGCCAGGCAGAGAGAAAGGGGGAAGCAGGCTCCCTGCTGTGGGGCTCCATTCTAGGAACCTTAGGTTATGACCTGAGCCAAAGTTAGATGCTTAACCAATTGAGCCCCTCAGGTGCCCCTATAAAAGGTTTTTTTTAGGCCAGTGATTCAATGGTTATTGAGAAATTTGTACTAGATTTAAAAAAATAAAAGAGTCATAATATCAATGGACATAAAATTACTATTCTAATTTTATCTGTGAAATAGCATCTATGGCTAGATAGGTAATAATGGAAAACATTGCTTGTTAATAAACTTTATTTTTTAGACAAGTTTTAGGTTCAGAACCAAATTGAATAAAAGTACAGAGAATTCCCAGATACCTCTACCCCCTCATATTCACAGCCTCCCTGCCATCAACATCCTCCACCAGAGTGGTACATTTATAACAGTTGATGAACTTACACTGACATGAAATTATTACCCAAAGTCTATAGTTTGCAGTAGGGCTTATTCGTGATGAACAGTCTATAGGTTTTGACAAATGTATATGCATTTACTTTTGTAGTAACATGCAGAATAGTTTCCCTTCCCTAAAAATCCTCTAGTATTCTGCCTGTTCATCCCTCACTCCTTCCTAAAATCTCTCAACCACCAATCTTTTTACTTTCTTCGTAGTTTTGCCTTTTCCAGAATATCATGCAGTTGGAATCTTATGTTACCTTTTGAGATTGGCTTCTTTCACTTAGTAATATGTGCTTAAGTTTCTTCCATGTCTTTTCATGGCTTGATAGCTCATTTCTTTTTAGTGCTGAATAATATTCCATTGTCTGAATATACTAGTTTTTTAGCCACTCATCTATTAACAGACATCTTGGTTGTTTCCAGGTTTGAACAATCATAAATAAAGTTGCCATGAACAATAATGCACAGGTTTTTCGTGTGAACACAGGTTTTCAATTTATTTGGATAAATATGAGGAGTATGACTGCTGGATTGTATAATAAGTGTATGTTTTATTTTATAAGAAACTGCCAAACTATCTTCCAAAGTGACCATACCATGTTGCATTTCCATCAGCAATTAATAGGAGTTCATTTGGGTGAAGATAGAAAGAGTGACTTCTCTGATAAGCATGTAGGATAAAGAACTAACCACATTTGGCTCGGTCCCTACTTGGAACTTTCTATTTCAAACATCCTATTCATAGAGTACAAGCCTTCTCTATCCTTAGGCTCCTGTAAGGTAGACCTACGATTGTTCATTGTAGTCTATAATTGAATAGTTTAGTCTGTCTATTGCAGGAGTAGAGTGATCTCAAGACAGTTTGTTCATAATCCTAAAGCTAAATTTTCTTTTATTGTCATCTTCTTCTTTTGTTTCAAACTTAGGCAGGCAAATAAAATCGATACTGTATATTTCCTATCCCAGTACCAACAGTAGTATTTTTAACTGGAAAAAATAATATGTGATATGATAAAAAAAATGAAAGAATATAAAAGGCTGTACAATGAAGAGTTAGAATACTTTCCCCTTTGTGTTCTAATCAGCCTTCCTTGAGTCAAAAACTATTTCTAGTTTTTTTTTTAAGAAATATTCTGTGTATGACAATGTATGTGTGTGCATATTCTATATAAATTGTTTCTTAATCTCTCACTTAAACATGTATCTTGGTGATCATTCAACATAATACATTTGAAATCTATTTCATTCTTTTTAATGGCAGAAATGTATTCCATGTTTCAGCTGAGCTAATGTATTTAACCAGTACCCTATTAACTGATATATAGGTTGTGTCCATTCTTTTGTTACTGAAATATTGCTTCACTAATACCCTTTGGATGAGTGAGTACATTTAAAGACTACATTTCTAGAAGTGGATATGTTATATCAAAGGATATATGCAATTAAAATTTGATATTGTCAAATTGCTTTCTAAAGTGATTGCACCTACCAGTAGCATTCGAGAATGACTGTTTCTCTGTACTCTTATCAATACTGCTATAATATTAGGTGTTTTGATCTTAAGATTTTTGCTTTTTAAAAATGGTAGTAGATTTGCATAGAGAATAAACTGATGGTTGCCAGAGGGGACTGAGTAGGGGAGTGGACAAAATGGGTGAAAGGGTGTGGGAGGTACAGGCTTCCAGTTATGGAATAAAGAAGTCACAGTAATAAAAGCTACAGCATAGAAAATATAGTCGATGGTATTATGATGGCCTTGTATGGTGACAGATGGGAGCTACACTTGTGGTGAGCATAGCATAATGTATAGACTTGTTGAATCACTGTGTTATACACCTAAAGCTAATGTAACATTGTGTGTCAACTATACTTCAATAATATAATAATAATAATAATAGTAAATGTTTGCAGAAGAAGCTAGGGAAAAAATATCACCAGAAAAAATAAATAAAAAAATAGTAGCATATTATTAAAGAGACTTTCTCAGTGTGGCTACAAATACTATCAGGACATAGATTATTTATGTTACTGTTTGGTATAAAAATCAAAGGGACAAGTCAATGCATTACTTTTCTTTAACTCTTCATGAAATAAGTTTGGAGAAAAAGGTATGTGTGTATGTACTTGTGTGTAAATTCTCTTTTTCTGTTGTCATACATCAAACCCCAAATTCAAATATACTTTCAGATTCCTTTAAAAAATATGCACTTGGATTTAAAACATTATTCTAATTTCCAGTGTGAGCAGCTCTATTTGCAAAGAGCAAAACTAACAGGTATGTAATTTCATGGTATCTTATATAAGTGGTCATATTTTGTGAGGAGAAAATGCCAATGAGGCATAGTTAAAGGTCACCTATTTTAATGAACTGGTTTATGACTCATGGTTTTATCTTTACTTTTCTTTTGCTTTTTTCATAGGTTATACTTTGATTAGCATAGAGATTGTCTAATAATTGTTGTAGTATTTCAAATTCAAGTGATTCCTTATCCCGTGTGTTTCTTCATGCAGAATTAAATGCTGGTGGACTCTTACAAGCTGGGAGAGAGGTGGGGAAGAGGAAGGGAAAGAAGGAAGAGACAGAGGAAGACATGACAGAGATGAACTGGGCTTTTGGAGAAGGAATTTTAGTTCTCTATTTTGTTGGAGTCTCTGGTGCTAGCAGTCTGTTGAAGTAGGGGGGGTTCTCAGAGAAAAGAAAATGAATCCTGTGTTCCAAAATTAGAGCTGATGTGACTTTTTCTATGACATAATTTTATCTGTTATATTTAATTAGATTCAGTACATCTCTATTCCTGACTGTGTTGGTGAGAGGACATAGATGTCATGTAAACAAATAGTCAACTTAATTCTTCCTAAATGTTAGTAATAGTCTTTCTACTTATTCCCCAGTCCCCACAGCCAACTCTCCCTCCAGATTTTTGGGTAGGTAGCATGGGACCTCTGTTCTGGTGATTTTCAAAAATACTGCAATTGCTTCATTGAATTGTATCTGAACAACCTGAAGTTCATTCACACTGCAGAGTTTCCCAGTGTTCCTGTGGGTTTCTTTAGGGTAGAGAATAAGTCAACTTATATTTGTGGGAGCCTTCTATATGCTAGGTTTGTGTGCTGTTATATTCAATCATCACAGTACCTCAATGAAATAAGCATTGTTATTCTGATTTTATAGATTAAGAAACTAAATCACTGAGGCCAAGGACATTGACTAAGGTGGTGTGGCTTGACTCACCAGAGCCAAATTTTGAGCCCACATCTAACTTAAGGCTGCATTTTTTTCTACCACACTAATTTGCTGAAACATGTTGATGTTTGTGGGTCCTTCGAGATCATGTACACAAAAATATCCGTAAATTATTATCTTAGTAAATTATTAATGTTTGATGATAGTTTTCCTATGTGTTTTGTGTGACTTTGTTTCCTTTAACATAGAAGAAATGGAAGTGAACAATTAAATAAATTTATGTAAGACTTGCCAGACCTATGAAGAGATATAAGAATATGTACCCCATATACTCATGACTCAGCTGAAGGAGCAAAACTCAGTGATGGTTGGAGCCCTACCCCATCCTGGATACTGCTGTTTCCAGCATCCCCTCCCATCCTTTCTTTCATCCTCCTGCAGAAGCAACCACTGTACTAATTTAATGGATTTACCATTCTCTATTAGCTTTATCTAATCCCTCACTAACATGCAGGAGTGTTTTTGTATTTTTAGATCTCCATACACATTCTATCATGCTTTCTATAGCCATTGACAACTTGCTTTATTTTTTCTGTTCAAATTCTTCTTCCTTAAATTTATTTCTATTTGTCGAGATTTTTAAATGAAGACATCTAAAATGTTCTTCTGAAATGTGATAATAAAAAATAATAACTCAATTCTATGAGCTAGGCACTGAAACGGCACACTTTACATATTAATTTATTTAATTTTATAATACTAGGAGATATATATTATTCTTATTGTGAAGCTCAGGGAGTTTCAATAATTCACATCAGGTAACAGCTAGTCAGTAGTAAAGCTGGAATTCTAACACAATATTTATAACTCTAATTCCGTACTTTTTTCTATTACACTATGCTGCCTACCTTTACTGAATTCCAACTTTTGTCTCATTCAATTTTCTTCAAGATCAAGGCTCCAAACTCCTGGCCAAGGGCAAAGCATAGAGCAAGAAATGGTGACCCCCATGTGCACAGAAGCTGCCTTAGTAATGTAGCCCCCAGGGTTACCGTCTCCCCACTGCCTCTCATTTACAGAGGCAATTACCCTTTACTGTTACTGTGCTGTGTAGTGACATTTGGCATCACCTAGGGCACCTGTTTCCTGAGACATCCTACCCATAGAAAGAAATAGCTATTCCATGAATCCATCCCCCAACTAAAACCTGGGCCAGTTCACCACTGTACACCATGATTAAAAAGATGCCATAGAAAAATGTAATAGGCCTTCTCAAACCAACCAATGGCCTAATTGTTAAGCAAAATTGCTGTGTCTTACAATAACTACTATTACAAACTATCCATTAAAGAGCAGCCTCTGCTTCCCTCTTGACTCTTTCATTAGCATAATACTCCCACATTAGTACCCAATTATAAACAAGCCCTATCCAAATTTACATTACTCTCCAAATTACATACACAGACTGATTACTGTTTCTTAAAAGAGCAAAATCTATGTGAGCACTAAATACTCCTTTTCTTTTCAGTGTGTTGTGGTTTCACGGTCAGCCCCTTCTGAATCCATGTGGCAGCAGCCTTTTAACTTGGTCTGAGAAACAGCCATTATACTTGGAAGGTGTTTCTTCAAAAGCAGAATTCAAGACAGAAGATGCGTGTCCTTGAAATGATGCACATCCTTCTTTCTTTTTTTATTCTCGCCTTCTTTTCTTCCTCCCATTTTGTTGTTGCATCTCACCTTTAATGTCTCTGTAGTTCTGTCATTTTTAATAGCCTGGCCCTCCCCTCTTTCTGATTCCCTCTTTATCTACTTCATGTATATTTTTGTCTTTCAGCACTGTTCTCAGCCAGTTTGATCTCAGTACGTTAGTACCTCTTCTGTCTTGCTATATTCTATATGCTTGCTATATGTTCCTCGTGACTCTCTGGGATGCCCAATAGTACTGTCTTGGAAAGATAGCCTTGCAACTGGTGAGTCTAGTCTCAAATCTACCCTCAGTGGAAGTCAAGTTTCTTTTGTCACTTTGGTGCTCCGAGCTACCTTTTACTTTCTCAGAACATGGGCTCTTCTGAGTTAACAAGCGAGAAGTACCCTGTCTGAAAATGATTTGGAATGACCTCACATTTGTTTTTTGGCTAGGCTTCTTTACAGATGAAGAATTCTGGTGGTTGGAAATGGAAAACACAGAAAGAATTTAATCAGTTCTTTCCAGAGGGAGGATTAATATTGTATTTAGTACTGTGAACCCTGCTCTTTTTCTCTTGAAACCCATCTAGTCCTTCATCTCGCCATTCCAGCAAAGTGCCTGAACTTTTAGCTGAGCAGGTGGTTTTAGTTCTAAACCCAGAACCCCTTTTAATAGCCTCTCTTGGCCTCTTGGATACTACCACCTGTTCAAAACAGGGTATCTTTAGCATCCAGTAATTCCTAATTTTGCTTTTGACATTGTTACCTATTTGGTATGCTTTCTGCCAATTTTTTTTTGGTTATTTTTAGATTTTATTAATTTTTTTGAGAGAGAGAGAGCTTGAGTGCTGGGGGAGGGGCGGGGGGAGGAAGAGGAGGAGGGAGAAAGACAAGCAGACTCCTCCCTGAGCATGGAACCCATCAGGAGGCTCCATCTCACAACCCTGAGATCAGGTCCTGAGCCAAAATCAAGAGTTGGCTGCTTAACCCACTGAGCCACCCAGGCTCCCCTGTTTTCCAGTTGTAATCTAAGGCATTTAACTCATCTTTTACCCTCACATAAGAAGGTAGTTATCTTTATTTATTAAAAGAGGTTAATTTTCCCAAGTTGAAAGTAACATAATTGTGATTTACTTTAAAATACTCCAATAGCTTTCACTGCACTCGGCACATCATCTACATTTTCAGTCATGGTTTATACGTTTCTGCTCAATAGGGACCCTGCTCCTTGATGGGAGCATTCTGTCTCACTTAATATGTGCCAATCACATTGTCCTTAAAAACTCTCAGACTCACCAAGTTCAGTCTTGCCTTAAGGCCTTTGCTGTTGCTACTTGTTGTTTCCTGTCCCTGGAAGATTCTTTCCCTCATGCTCAGAAAGGCTGACTTCTTATCAATCACATCTTAGCTCAAATCTCACCCACCCATTTCTGGGCCTTCCCTAGCATGTAATACACAGTCAGTACATACATATTGAATCAATTGGTTAACATCTGCCAATGAATTTAATTTCTATATAACATTCACTCTTTTTCTGCTGACATTGATGATGCCATCTGATGTATGTTTCCACTGAAAAAACTCATCTGAAGTTTCTGGTGGGAGGAAAGGAAAGGCCCCTGAGATGGTCTGCAGCATTCTATGTGTTGGCCCCTGGCTCCATCAGACCCTGCACTTCCTCTGTTGTCCTTTTCCTGAGAACCTCCAGCCTCCTGTGTGGTATTACAGGGGAGGAAAACATTTTACTTTACCCTTCTAGGTTCTTTGGCTGCTCTATTAACTTAAGTTGACATAAGACAGACTAACAGGAGAAAAATAAATTTAACGTCCTACATACAGGAGCCTCACATAGACATAAGAGGTTCAAAGACTTGAGGTTTATATGCCATGCTGAGCTAAGGAAAAGATGGTAGGGGTCTGGGGCTTCAAAGGGAAGGAAGACAATTCACAGGAAGACAAGAAGAACAAATGTTTGGTAAATGAACGTTTGTCATGCCATGCAGAGACAATGAGATACAGAGAGGAATTTGAACAAACGGGCCCTGCTGAGCTTTCCCCAGCTTACCACACACCACCCATACTCTCTGTATTTATCTCTGGTGATAGTTCTCTTCCTCAATCAGGCCCTCTATCTCAATTCTTTTGGGCAGCTAAAGAGGAGGAAAAGCTCTTTCTAAGTCTTTTGGGCCTTGATTGTCTTCAGCTCAAAATAATCCACATACCAAAGTGGCACATTTTAGAAAGACTTGTTCTGACCCCCTTCAGTATTAAAGGTTGGCAAAGAGATGCATAAAGTGGCAGAATCTTTTTTTTCAACATCACTAGAACCTAATCAGGGCTAGATCAAAAAGAGGCAATGAACCTTTAAAAAAATTTATTTTTATTTTTTTTCCAAAGATTTTATTTATTTATTTGACAGAGAGAGAGGCAGAGTAGGCAGAGAAGGCAGGCAGAGAGAGGCGGGAAGCAGGCTCCCCGCTGAGCAGAGAGCCCAAAGTGGGGCTCAATCCCAGGACCCTGAGATCATGACCTGAGCCGAAGGCAGAGGCTTTAACCCACTGAGCCACCCAGGCACTCCCTTAATTGAAATATATTTGACACACCATGTTACATTAGTTTCAGGTATACTACATGGTGATCAGGCAACTCTATACATTATGAGGAAGTGAAGTTTTAAAAATTCAGGGATATGAAGTATTTCTGTATTTTTCATAGTCATGTAACTTCTATGTTACCTACTCATCAACAAGTAGAAGGCAGGTGTTCATGGTGCAGAAAAGGTAATCTATCATATCATCCTATCTTAATTTTTGTTGTGCTGTTTAAGGTTGTAGATCAACATTTCATCAATTTATGCATGTTTAGTTCAAGAAGAAATGTTATATATATGTAAAACATATTTTAAGCTACTTATAGTGCACCCTGTCCAACAATACTGCTTGGAGGTGGAAATAACACAAAGACAACCTATCATTTATCATCTCTATAGACACGGTATATCTAGTTTCTTCTGCTTGTGCACAAACCTGACAGGTAGTACCTCCATAAGTTCTAGACTCTTAACTCTTGGTCTTGATTATGAGAATGGAGTTGAACAAGATGGCCACAAAGTTAGAGCAGGATTTAAGATATGTTCTCACTGACATAATAAAAATCCTCTTCCCTCATTGCCATGAGATAATTCTTTCGATCCAGCCAGAAATAGAATTGGCCTTTTCTTTCCTGTTTCTTTGTCAACAGCTATTTTTGCAAGATTTTCATTACTTCTTAATTGTTCAAACTTCCTAACTTCATTTTTCTTGTTAAGGACCGATTTTACAAATGAGTTCATTATCTCTACCATTTTAGACTCATCATTAATTTCATGCTCCTCATTTATTAGTGGACCTATTTTCTCTCTGGTACTTCTTTTCTCACTGCAGTATTTGTAAAATGCCCTTGTTTTCTTTGAGCCCCCTTTACTAGCTTTATTACATTCTCCTTATGCTACTGGTATCTTTCCTATGTTTAATTGATATATCTTTCTTTTTATTCCAAATAGCAATTTTTCCTTCATGGACTTTAATATAAGGTGTTAAAAGACATTCATGTTTACACTTCATATTTGCACACCTCATTCTTCAAATACATTTTAAATCTGCTCTAGTCTACTTAAAATATCAATAGAAGCACTGCCAGAAAGAAAATTGAGACAATTCCACATCTTATAAATGCCTTACTGTATGCAATAAATTCCTTAATCCTTAATTAGAAAAGAGAATCATAATAGTTCTATCTGTTAGGCTGAAACAGAGCATTATTTAACAATGTCCTCAGTCAGGGCACCCAGCAAAGCCAAGGTAGAGAATTCCAGTTGCTAAACTTGTGGATATTTGAGGAAGGAATGTGTAGGGTAAAACTGGGTAGGATGCACCAAGATATGGAAGACCTACTTCTAAACCATGAAAAATCCTAAATAATTTTTAATCAAGTCTCTTGTTCTTTCTCTCTGCCTGAGTCCCTTCATCTCCATTTTGATTCTCGCTTTTCTGTATGTCTTAGAAATATGGGGGTAGGGGTGGGAAAGGGAGAGGCATGTATTTGCATGTAGAGCACCTTGGCAGAATCTAGGCAGCAAAAAATACTGTAATCCGTGGTTCCTACTGAGATACAACAGAGCATTGGATTAGGAAACAGGAGGCCTGGGGTTTTATTGCAGGTTTCCTATTATTTGACTTCTTGGCAAATGAGCTTCCTCATTTGTAAAATGTGGGAGTTGAACTGGATGATAGTTAAGGTTCTTTCTATTTGTAAGTGGCCTATATGATTCTTAAACTTCAGAATCCATTAAGTCGTTCACTGGGAGGTTTATTTATGTATTCCAATCATTAGGCTCCTATTAAGTGCTTTTAGTCTTCTCTTTGGAACTCTAAATGAGCATGACCATTCCATATGCCATATGCGTGCCAGCCCACAAAAGCCAAGTCCTGGATACTGGCCTTTATTTGAAGTTAATACCTAGGGTTCCTGTTTGCCTAATCTCCCGCTGATTTGATTTTTTATTTCAACATCACTTAGCTTTGAACTCTTCATATTGAGGTCCCAACCTTGAGCTGACTTTTAACCTCTCCAGAGTTGGTACCATGAGGGTTATCTGTGGTATATGGCCTCAGTGGGCAACTCAGATGAACGAGGGCCCAACTTTAACTGTATGCATAGCCTGCTACATGGAAGGGTGCATCAGATTATTATTTATTAAATATTTTGTCCTTGGGAAAATTTTTCTCTGGATCACAGCTCTGCCGTTTGTAAAAACTGCTAATATACTTCATTAAAACTGCTGTGAAAATCTGGTGAAATAATTTCTGTGAAGTTTCTCTGTAAAATACGCATCCTGATGTGCAAGTCTCCAAAATGATATCACTGTACCTTGTTCTTTTTAAACTTCTTTCCTTAAAATAATGTTGTGGTTTTTTTCTTCCATTAGGTGTACACCCACACCTCTCCCACTCTTTGAAATCACGTTTTTAATTATTTATTTTTTCAATCTGGTAGGTTCCTACTCATTCTTCAAGACCCAGCTCAAAGGTTATCTCCTATGTGAAATCTTCCATCTTTTTTCAGGCAGAGAGAGAGAGCTGTGTTCGCCTCCATGCTCTCTTGGTGCTTTGTTTACACCAAGTTACAGCACAACAGCAGTCCCATAGGTAATAGGCTTTGAGCATTTCTTATGTGATTGCATTGTATGTGCCTTATTTCATCCTGAAACAATATAGAAAACAAGGTAACTTTATTTTGGTGGGAAACTGGGGCCAATAACTTGCTGAGAGATCTTTTAATTAGAAAGGATCTGGACCTAGAGCAGAACCCAAGCCTTAGTTCTCCCGCTCTACCACGTGACCTTCCAAAGCATCATTAGGAGGGAATTGGTGGAACGCACTCATATGGTTGCAACTAAGATCAATAACTCTGTCCTCACCCAAAGCTTTACTCTATTCTCAAGATCATGGTTTTGCAGTGCTAGATTTTCTTGCTCTGTATCTTCTAATGTTCTACTTTTTCACTATTCCACTTCTTAGAGTTCTTGCATTCCTATAATGGGTAGGACTTTTAAATAATATTCATATTAAAATTCTCAGTCTCTCTGTTCGGAATTTCCCCCAAGTGTATACCATGTTCAGAATTATTATTTTTTCCTTTTTCTTTCCAAGGAGGTTTACTTTCCTTGTAAAATCCCTTCCTTTGTATCTGAACATCTTGATTCGACCATTATTTGTTTACTTTAGTGTAATGCTAGGTATGAGTATCTCTCTAACCTCCATTGTGGTGAGAGGAGTTCTAGAGTCTTCGGGGTTTTCGGCAGGGAGAGAGCAGTTTCCAGATTAATGCTAATCTTCAAAAAAAAAAAAATCCCTTGCACAAAGTCCTAGTTGTTTTGATATTTCCTGTGATATACTGTGGTGCTAGCTGAGAGACTCAGCTAGAGCCTTGAAAAATTTGACTATTTAATGGTTTTATGTCCAGTGTGTGAAGGCTCTACCTGTACTTTATTAATTTTATTCCTATAATTTTTAAGCACTTAGATTGTGTCTCTATTCAATGCCAAACAGCTACAGTGTTCAAGTCATCCTGTGTGCCTCTTTCAGTGTTGCCCTGCTTCCAAGGACTGGTTTATTAGGAGAGAATGAGTCTATTACTAATTTCTAAGAATAGTACACAGTAAATCTTGATCTACTTGATCAAGTAGATCAATGCAACTCATTTATTTATAGGAAATATACTTTAAGGAAAAAAGAGTGAAAAGTCAGATTAATAAATTCATGGAGACTTTATATAATCCATAACTTGTTATATATATATATGTGTGTGTGTATGTGTGTGTGTGTATAATAGGTATTCACAGTCATAGTTCCAAATTTTTCAATCATCAAAGAAAAATGCATTTTTGATTCCTATGGTATTAAGGAAAGAGGAACCGTGTATTTGAGAACAATTTTCAATAATAAGAATTGAAATAGAAAGAGGTGTCTGTTTCATTACAGAATTAAATTAGTCAGAACATCCTATTCTTCAAGCATTTCCGTTTATCAAGGTTTTACTATACTTTTAGATAGGAATTCTAATCAAGACTATCTGAGAAGTCAATGTATTGGAATGTCACATACCAAAGGTTTCAAATATACTTTTTAGAGCTTTTAGACCATGACTTTTAGGGAAAGTTCTCTGGTCAAAAGACCACTCGCCTGCAGAATGTCACATAGTATCTTAAACAATTGTTACTAAAATCTCATTTCGCTGTCAGACAGAAATGACATTATTTCAACGATTGGGTGTATCTAGATACGTATGAATAATACGATACAATAAAATGCTGAAATGTGTTGATATATTCAAGGCATGACTTGAAAAATGAAGAGACCTTCCTGGAATCAAGATAGCCTTGTTTACTGGATCCAACTGCTCTTTAGACACTTGAGCGATTTAGGCAGAGATGCAGTTTTTGGATTCTTTTGTTTTAAATTGTGTCATCCATTACCTAAATGCATTTTTACCCAGCAAGAAATGGCAGAGCCCAGGATTTATAACATCAACACTCCCAGAATCAGAAAGATGGTGATTTTGATCATGGTTTTTGAAAAGGTATTAACATGCCTACACATGTCTGTCCTTTCCATATCTCCCCCTAATCCCCAAATATAATATGAATATTTTATAGTGATGTTTAGTAATGAGCACCCAATCCAACCTTAAAATGACTCCTCTTTTAATTAGCACATTAGTCACTCAGTAAAAATTGAGTTGGATGAATTATTCAAACAGAATTCAGCAGAGATTCAGGAGCAAATCTCAGAGACTGCCGAAAGAAGGAGCAAGGCTTCGTAGCTGTTTTTCCACTCACAGAAGGTTAAAGAGGGATTTTGCAAAGCTAAGGAGTGGGAGTCATAAGGGCCATTTGTTATTAGAGAAAGCCCTAGAATGAGTCTAAAGCTGCCAGTGTCGGAGGATGACCTTGAAGCACTGATAAACACTAAGCAAAGATGCGGGAAACGTGTTGGTGAAGTAATGCTTCTTTATTTTTTGGCTTTCATACTTTAAATTAAACCCCAAAGAACACTGCTGTGTACATTTTGGGATGAACTCTCACTAGGCATTCACCTAGTGCCTAAAATACTTTTGAACTGCAAAGAAACATTCGTGTTGAAGTTTTGTTGCCTCAGGATAATTCTATAATTTAGTGCAGAAGAAATGGTCCGATTAGCAGTTGGGACCAGCAGGGGGAAACTAACTGGAGTGAAGAGGTGAGAGAGAGAGAGAAAGTCAGAACTTTATTCCTCAAGCACAAAAAAACTGCTCGAGGGAAGGAGAGGAAGTGGGAAAAAACAGGAGGAAGTAGAATTCAGAAAGTCAGTGGCAGTGATAATTGGAAATAAAAATGACGTTTAAAATACCGCAAGGCCAAAGTCCATAAAAACAAGCAGGGTAAAATCCCCTCAAGGACTTAGACTTTCTCATGAAATTGTTCAGAAGCATGGACAATAAACAAAGCATGAATCCTGCAGGATAGATCCTTATCGCCCAGCTTCGGGTGAAGATAGGAAATAACAGAGTTGAGAGGAGAGTAGCCATGAAAGTCAGGCTGGCTCTCAGGTAATTTATTTGCAAAAGACATTTGGTTGAACTATTTGTTTTTGGTTGCTATTCTTTTTCCATTTCATGTTGCTTTAGTCAGAGAAAAACACTTGAAGGCAGGAAGCCTGCTGGGTTGTACTTTTTTCATGCTGAGTGAACCATTTCCCTGGGCTCAGTGGGAGCTAGTTTGACTTTAGCCTGATGTGCAACCTTCAGGAGAGAGCTTTGCTTCCAGAGACCTGGAGACCTTCCGTGGCCATTTTGAGGGGGTGGGTTATTTTATGCCCTCTATGACCGGCCACAGAATATTTGAAATCAGCTGGGGTTCAGGGGCCATAATCTAGTGGCCAAAATCTGCATCAGACTCCTAGAACTGAACCAGGTTCAATTCCACCTCCAGAATGAATGGTCATGCATTTATCTACTTGCCCACTTGAGCTGTCAGACCCACATTTAATGTGTAGGCTTAACCCAGGAATGATCATCATTTGGCTCAAGCATATGATGCTTCCCGTTGATCATTTTTTTGTAATCGTTTGACTCCAGCATAACCTTGAGTCAAAGAAATCTGTTCCTACCTACAGGATATCATTGGAGATCTGCAAACGCTATACAGACCAGGGGTTTCTTTCCCTCACTGGGCCATCACAGGAGGTAAAATTCTATTCCCAGCTTCAGACTACCAGGGATGCACAGAGACTGGTTCATTTTACCTGAAATTATATTGCCTTTTAACTTATTTACTTGATCCATGCTAATGTGAGTAGATGTGTTTGTTGCTACCATTGTTATCTATCAAAACATTAAGCATCTCTGGGAGAATGGGAGACAAGATTGGGTATTTGTCATTCTGGGTATACTCTGCATAGAGTGAAATAAAAAAATGTTTAAAATTAAAATTAGAATAAGTTTTCTCACATTTTCCAGAGTTAACCATGATTAATATTTCTGGTAGCTACTATTATATCCTATTTCTTGACCAACTTCACACAGTTATAACCTCCCAGAAATAGGGAGATTTGGGCTTTATAACCCTATTTTTTCTCCCTGATTTTTGTTAACTAAATGATAATTATTTCATTATTAACTTATATCAAATGTATAATCTGACCTACGAATATAAATAATTCTTATGTTTTCTTTGTCTACAGGTTAGGTCTAATAGCTTAAACAGAATAAAAGCCATATTGTCAGTTTGTTGTTATATAAATGTTATTCACTCTAGATCTCTGTAGTGTGACTGAATGAATAGAGAAGAAAATATAATTCTGTCATTCAATCTCTGCTCAGATGGGAATGTTTCATGTGTGAAGGTCCAGTGGATTCCCTTCGAATTTCCCTTCTGTTCTCTTTATTTCATCCAGACCCTACTCTGCTACCCTTGTTTCTTTTGTATCACATCATCCTTTCTCTTGTAATACTCTTTTGCTGCTTTGGAATGCTGCCTTGAGAGGATGGATAATTGAAGAGTCCACACATGTCCAAAAATGTCTTTATTTTGACTTCACTTTAGTTGTGGAGTTTATTCGAGCTAGAATTCTATTACCTTTTAGGTTGTTTATTTGATTCCTGCTAATGTGTTCATTTCTACTCATGTTACCTAGCAAGATTTAGGCAGCCCTGAGGAAATGCAACATGGGGTTATGTACATTTTTGGAGGGGGGAAGGGAGAGGAAAGATTAACCTGAATGTGGTTGAAAAGCAAAGGCTCTAAAATAGGCATTGGTGCCGTAAAGGACCAAAGAGTACACATTTTCAGTCTGAGAGACCCTACAGTCTGTCACAACTCTGCGATTGAGGTAGAAAAGTGGCCATAGATGAGACGTAAATAAGGAGGTGAGGCCATGTTCCAATTCAACTGTATGCATCTGCACCAAAATTTGAGATTCATAGAGTCTTCATGAGTCACGAAAGTGATTTTTAAAAATTATTTTAAAATGTTGAAACCATTCTTGACTCGCAGACCATACAAAACCAGGCAGGAGGCTGACCCCCAGTCTAACAAGAAAACAGCAAGTAAAAGTTTGCCTTTCATTTTCTGTTCTGATTACAAAAGAAAAAAAAAAAAAAAAGAAACCTAAATCCCTAAATAAGTTTCAATTAATTTTTCCCTTAGTACTTTGAAGACTTTGTTCTATTGTTTTCTAGCATCCCAGATTGCTAATGAGAAGTCTAACAGGAGTTTAATTCTCCTTCCTTCACAGGGAACCTACCCTCTCGCTCTCCAAAGATTTAGCATTTCCTTTGGATATCTGAATTCTCGAAGTTCATCAGGATCTGTATAAATGTAGATCTTTAAAAAGTCTTCTCCTTGAAACTTGGTGGTTTTATTCCATCAGAAGGCTATTATTTTTCTTTGGCTCAGGGAAATTATGTTGTATATATGTGCTTTTATTGCTTTTTTCTCTCCCTTGCTTTTTCTTCCTTTTTTTTTTATAATTCGTAATAGAATGGTATTACATTTCCTGTATCTATCATTCATGAATCTTCATTCTTTCTCATTCTCTTGTACATTTCATTCTGAGAAGTTTCCTCAATTTGATCTTCTCAGCAACTTCTTATTGTTCTTCCTATTTAATCATTTTCTCTCTTCATTGGATTTAAAAAAATGTCCTCATATTTTTAATTTAGAAGAATTATTATTCACTGACAGTGAATTGTTATGGCTTATTTTGCTGCTTTGAGTTTTTGGAGTTTTTTCAGGACACAGGAATGACCCAGTCATATGCCAGTGGTCTCCCCAAAGGTTTCTATCTCCTTTGTCTCCTTCAACCCAATTCTCTATATTGTCTTTCTTTGAATAAGTCCTTAAAATTGTGCTTCACTTATGTTTTCTTTTCATTCCTTCTTTTTTTGCTCCTCTCCTCATCTCTCCCTTCTGGTAACTGTTCCGGTTTCTTTCTATTGCAAATATTCCTGTCATTTTCTTCTTAAAGAGGAAGGAAACAGAGGTATATCCTCAGTCTGTTATCTTGAGCAGGTAGATAAGAAAGACAACAGTGGAAAAGTTAATGGGGGAGAGAAGCAACTTGGATTCCTGTGGTACTTCATCTGGGACAAAATGGGAGGAAGTGAGGATGCCCTAGGAAGGAGGCAACTAAATCAAACTTCAGCCCCTTGGCAGTTTTGGGAAGAGGGCAGAAATGGCCAGACCATTCCTAAATTAAGCCTAAACATTTCCAACCAATGTTGTATAGCTAATAGATCCAAATGTTAATGCGGAACTTTACAAATTAAGGGAGTACCATTGATTTGTTATTGAGATGCTGCAAACGCATCAACCAGTGAATCCAGTCATGCAGAAGAGGCCAGGCTAGTTTTCTTTGATTTCCTGGAGGCCTAAATAATTGATCATGAATTGGAACAGGATGGCAAGTATGACAAATCCTACAGATGTCTCCTTTTCTATATGATGAAGTAATTAATGTCTATTTAAATGTTCCCAAATCTCCCAGTATTGATGCCAGTAATTTCTCAATTAGTAGATAGTGCCACCATTTTAATGCTTTCTTGTCTTTAAAACATTTTAATCTTTATCTTCTCTCTGAATGTCATAGATACCTCACAGTGAAACCACATTTTGTTGTCAAAATATTTGTGATAGTGGCTCAACGTAGACATAGTTTATACCTGTTCCCCTGACTCCTTCGTGGCGTTAATAATCACCCTCTGTGTGCAGTTTCCTGGCCATTCTGTATCACCTTTATGTTCTTCCTTTGGAATGGTCCACAATTTGCATAAATGAGGCCCAGAAGGATACCGTGACTGAGCTTTAGTGATGAACTGAGTGGAACTGGGGAGGAAGAGGAAAAGAGCTTTAAAAAGTGACCTCACCTGGGGCGCCTGGGTGGCTCAGTTGGTTAAGCAGCTGCCTTCGGCCCAGGTCATGATCCTGGGGTCCCGGGATCGAGTCCCACATCGGGCTCCCAGCTCCACGGGGAGTCTGCTTCTCTCTCTGACCTTCGCTCCTCTCATCCTCTCACTTTCCTTCTCTCAAATAAGTAAATAAAATCTTTAAAAAAAAAAAAAAAGTGACCTCACCTAAAACACGGAGCTATTCCCAAACAGAGTATACAGACTGTGGATGTTCATTTTGTGTTCAAATAAAATCTAATCTTTCTCTCCCTCTCTCTCTCTCGCTTTATAATGCAGAGCAGATGTAGCAGTTCGGTCTTTCCCTCTGAGCTCTGTGTTGCCGAAATGAATAGTAACTTGCAAACCGATCCGTAGCCCAGGGAAGAAAAACTGAGAAATTAATTCCTCATTCTTTACTCTTTATATCATATGTGTGACCCTTAATTACGTTCACGGGATCCTATTCAGAATGTGTAATGCAGGCCTAGGAGACAAGGGAGCTACCAGACAAACCAGACAAAAAAGATAACCTTGCAGAGCTTTTGTTTGTGAAATAATACCGTGCCGGGTTAGAAGTTTTACAAAGAAAAACTACAGGAGAATAATAGGGCTTTGTAAATCAATCTGGGCTTCAGAGTTTCCATTTGGGGTTCACCCATATAAATGAAAGCAGTGACATTAAACTTATTTCAACCTTTAATCAGTGCTGAATTTAAATAGTATCGTATGTATAATAGAAAACACTGCATTATCTTCTCAAGACAATCTTTTCTCTCAGGATGAGGTCATACCTCATCCTGAAAACATTGTTATTGATGTTTAGGGCCAATGTGTTAATTTATATGTGCCTAATATTTATTTTTAAATTCAGGTGTGTAGCAAACTATTTTAAAGGGATTATATCAGGAAATATATAACGATCTATTTTACCAAGTTTCACTCTGTGCACATTTCGGGTGTTATATATAATTATATATATAATTATATTTTTTATATATAATTATATACTGTTAAATATTAACAATGTACATTACATATAGATAATTATATACTGTTAAATATTAACAACTTTAATACATATATAGGAAGGAAAACTGGTGAGGACAGTTCTTCAATGATGGTTAATATCTTTGATATGATCATGCATTCTTTTGTTATTTATAACCAAATAAGCTTGTCTGCTACTGCTTGCCCATAGTACCTCGGCTGATATCTGATTGGCGTGTAACAGAAACTGATTAAAATGTGTTACAATGTCACTTTACCTTTCTGTACCTCAGTTTTCTTATCTACACAGTGAAGGAGTTGGGATAGATTATCTCTAAATTCCCACTTGGCACTTCGATTTGTTAGTAGTGCAACTTGGACTCCTCCCTCTCAGCACACCAGTTGGCATAATTCACAGAAACATACATTTTCTTATTTGAAATCTTAAGACTTGGGAAAATCAAAATTGATCTTCAAATTGGGAAGGAAGGGGGCCCATCCTAATCTCCAATTTCCCTAAATGACTGGTTTTACGCACAGTCAAAAATGTAAATGCTTAAATGGTATGCATATTTGTCTTACAACACAGTCCTTCTTCAATCCAGAAATCACTCTGATTGCCTACTATATGCTTGACTCTCCAGATATATTCCCCATCTGCTTGCTAAATCCTCCTGACATATTCAAGGAATTAAAGCCCACTGTTCTATAATTAGACACAAGATCTAAAGAGTAGTTGCCCCAGAGAGGCAATCATTAATTTAAATCTGGGGTAGGATGTAAAATTTATAAAATTGTTTCTGAGGACACATTTGATCTCTTACAATGTTATTGAGGCATCATTGACGTCACATACAACTTCACGTACACAATGTAATGAATTTGACATGTTTCTCTACTTCTAAAACCATCACCACAATCAACATAGTGAACATTTCTATTACTCCTAGAAGTTTTCCAGTGACCCTTTGGAATCCAACCCTGTCTCACATGCCCAACTATCCCCAGGAAACCGCTGCTATGCTTTCTGTCACTAGAGATGAGTTTGCATTACATAGAATTTAGTATTAATGGAACCATACTACGTATACTGTTTTTAAACTGGTTTCTTTCACCCAGCATAATTATTTTAAGATGAACTCTATGTTGTTGTGTGTATTGATAGTTTATTCCTTGTTATGGCTGAGATTCCATTGCACAGATATGCCACAATTTGTTTATACATTCACTCATCGATGGAGATGTAAGTTGTTTCCAGTTTGGGGCTACTATAAATAACACTGCTAGACATATTCATACATAAGTCTTTATGAGGTTATATGCTTCCTCTTCTCTTGGATAAACACGTAGAAGTGAAGTGGCTGGACCACACAGTAGGTGTATGTTTAGCTTTTTAAGAAACTGCCAAACTGCCTTTTAAGTTGTTATACGGGATGCCTGGGGGCTCAGTCAGTTGAGCATCTGACTCTTGATTTCAGCTCAGGTCATGATCTCAGGGTAGTGGAATCAAGAGCCCTGCTGTGGGCTCTGTACTGAGCGTGGAGCCTGCTTTAAGGTTCTCTCTCCCTCTCCTTCTGCCCCTCCCCCACTCATGCTTGCTTGCTCTCAAAAAAAAAAAAAATACAGTGGTCATACTCTTAAATTCTCATAAGTAGAGTGACTGCTCCAGTTGCTCTACACCAGAGGTCAACAAACTATGTCCCATTGGCCAGATCTGGCCCACCATCTGTTTCTGTATGGCCGTGAGCTAAGAAACATTTTTATATTTTCAAGTGGTTGGGAAAAAAATTCAAAGAACAATAACATTTGTAAAATGTAAGAATTATGTAAAATTTGAATTTAGTGTCCATAAAGTTCACTCAAACATAGCCCATACATAGTACATTCATTTATGTGTAGCGTGTGGCTGCCTTTGTGCTATGTGGTTGAACAGTCTTGACTGAGACCACGTGGCCCAATGTGGTCAAATGTCTTCTTTTTTTTTTTTTTAAAGATTTTATTTATTTGACAGAGAGAAACACAGTGAGAGAGGGAACAGAAGCAGAGGGAATGGTAGCGGGAGAAGCAGGCCTCCTGCCGAGCAGGTTGCCCGATGCGGGGCGGGGCTCGATCCCAGGACCCTGGGATCATGACCTGAGCCGAAGGCAGACGCTTAACGACTGAGCCACCTAGGCTCTCCTCAAATGTCTTCTCATTTTGATATATTTTTAGATTCAGTTGCTACAATTTTATTAATAATTTGTACCTCTCTGTTCATGAAGAATACTGGTGTGTGGATCTGTTTTATTACAATGACTTTGTCTTGTTTTGGTAACAGGGTAATGCTGGTTTCATAGAATGGTTTGTAAAGTGCTCCCTCTTCTATTTTTGAGAAGAGTTTGTATAAAAGTAATATCTGTACTTCTTTAAATGTTTGGTAGGATTCACCTGTGAAGCCGTCTGGGTTTGACCTTTCCTTTCTTGAAAGATATCTGACTAGAAACTGAATTTCTCTAATAGCTACACAAATATTCAGGATATCTGTTTCATCTTGAGAGAGCTTTGGTAGTTTGTCTTAAATTTTTGTCTCATCTAAATTGTCATATTAGTATAATGTTCAAAATATTCTTTCATTATCTATCTAATGTCTGTAATTTCTGTAGAGAGAGTTTCTTTTCATTCAGATATTAGCAACTTATGCATTTCCCCTTTTTTCCCTCATCAATCTGGCTAGAGGTTTATTTTTTTGTTGTTAATTTTTAAAAAGAGTCAGTTTTTGTTTTATTGATATTCTCTCACTCCTCCGTCTCCTTTTAGTTTTTTATTTAATGGATTTTTGCTCTTACCTATACTATTTCCTTCTTCATCTTACTTTAGGTTTCATTTGTTCATTATTCTCTTCAGGAAAAATCTCGGGACATTGATTGGAGACTTTCCTACTTTACTAATATAAGTTTTGAATACTAGAAATTTTCCTTTTTGCACTGAATAAAATACATACCATAAATTTTAGTATATTGTATTACCATTTTCATTCACTCAAAATATATTCTAATTTATCTTGTGATTTCTTATTTGAACAAAGTCATTTATAAGTTTGTTTTGCAGTTACAATGTATTTGTGAGTTTTCAGAGATCTTTTTGTTATTTATTTCCAAAGCAATTGGAATGTTGTCAGAGAACATATTTTATAAAATTTGATCACCTTAAAGTTATTGGGAGATGTTTTTTGTACTTTCAATATATGATTTGTCTTAGAAAATGCTTAAATGTGCTTGAGAGAAACAGCAGGTAGAATGTTTTACAGATATTAACTAAGTCAACTTTCTTCATAACATTGTTGTGTCTTCTATATGCTTACAGACTTTTGGTCTAATTCTCCTACATATTATTGAGAATGGAATGTTGAAATGCCCAACAATAATTGCTGCTTTCTTTGTTTTTCTTCGCTGTTGTTTAAGTTTCTGCTTATATTTTAAAGCTTATTATTAGATGCATAAATGTTTAGGATTTTTACATCTTGACCTTTTTCATTATAAAATAACCCCCTTAATCCCTGGCAATATTTATTGCTCTGAATTCTACTTTGTCTGATATTAAAATAGCTAACCTAGCTTTATTTTGATTAACGTTTAGCATATTATATCTTTTACTATCCATGTACTTTTAATCTATTTGCATCTTTGTATTTAAAGTGAATTTCTGGGGCGCCTAGGTGGCACCAGTGTTGAGCCTCTTCTGCCTTGGGCTCAGATCATGATCCCAGGGTCCTGAGATCAGCCCTGCATCAGGCTCCTGCTGGGCAGGAAGCCTGCTTCTCCCTTTCCCATTCCTCCCATTTATATTTCCTTTCTCGCTGTCTCTCTCTCTGTTGAATAAATAAAGATTGTTTTTTTAAAAAATAAATTTCTTCCTACCTCACGATCATTTTCCTCAATCTCCCATAAATTTTGCCAGGCTCTGGAGCCCAGTCCTACACTCTATTTATATTTTTTTAAGATAAATAGCCCCAAGCTTTATATCTCTACAGTGGACTTGCGCCTTAACTCCTAATTTATATAGCTAGCTGCTTACTAAAGATCTCCATTTGGATGTCTGGTAAGCATCTTAGACTTTATGGGTCCAAAACTAAACTCCTGGTCTTCATCTCCAATCTATAATCTTTTCTATCTGAGGAAATTGTAAATCTATCCTTTGGCTCAGATCAAAAATTTTGGAGTCACTTTTGACTTCACTCTTTGATACATACCTTATCTCCATCTCTCATCAAAACCTGTTGACCTTACCTTCAGGATATGTTCATGTGCCAACAGACCATCACAGCAACATTGCTACCCACAGTGCAAAGCAGCACCATTGCTCTTTCAAATGACTAACGGTCTCATTATTATTTCACCATTTCTACTCTCACCCACCCACTCTACTCTCTGTACCGCTGCTAAAATGATCCTTCCAAAACTTAAATCAGGTCATATTTTCTCTTCTGTTCAAAATCCACTAATGACCTGCCCTTTCACTCGAAGTAAAAGCCAAAGTCCTTACAATCACCTCAGAATGCCCCATAGCTTTTTTTATTATATCCTTCAGCTCTTTTTCAAATGTCAACTCCATAATGAGTCCTTTGCTGACCACTGGATTGACACTTGTAAAACACCTCCCAAGCCCTGGCAATACCCGTTTCCCTCCAAGATTTATTCTTTTTCAAAAGAACTTACCACATCATTGCATACCATGTATTTTTATCTATTTATTTTTTTATCGTCTGTCTTTCCTAATAAAAGGTGAACTCACTGAGAACAGGGCTTTTCTTTTTTCTGTTTTGGTTCATGTTGTAATTCTACCACCAAGAAGGTTACCTGATACTTAACCAATATTGGTTGAAGACATGAAAGAAACAAAACTTTTTGAAACAGAATGATATACTGAGTTTTCAAAAATACCTTTGTTAGATATAGAATATTAAAAGTTATATGTGGCTGTCATTTTTGTTCATACTCCTAAAGTATCCACTTATTGTTAACCAAATTAGAGCATTAGTGTCTACTTCTTTTTTTAAAAATATTTTATTTATTTATTTGTTTATTTATTTGACAGAGAGAGCACAAGTAGGCAGAGCAGCAGGCAGAGGGAGAGGGAGAAGCTGGCTCTTCACTGAGCAGGGGGCCTGATATGGGACTCGATCCCAGGACACTGGGATGATGACTTGAGCAGAAGGCAGCTGTTTAACCGACTGAGCCACCCAGGTGCCCCATTAGTGTCTCCTTCAATAGTGATGTTGGCTAAGGCACATGAGTTGAGTGTGTGTGTGTGTGTGTGTGTGTGTGTGTGTGTGTGTGCTTCATTTATTACCCTGCCCAAAATGTATTACTGCTTTGCTCAAAACTCGTAATGGCTCCAAACTTACATGTGCATGCAAGCCTGCACGCATGCACACACACACACACACACACACACACACACACTTTGTAGACTTAGGCACACCTGCCTTTCTAGTATAGTTCACATCACTTCTTACCAAGGACCCACTACTTCTTTAACTCTTTTCCCTGTCTCTAAGAGCACTATGCTCTCTTTATGTCCAAGCCATCACCTATGAGTTTTCCTTACCTTGAATGTCCTGACATTTCCCATTTTTCTTAGAAAATGCTCACTGTTCTCTGACAGATGCATCTAATACTGACTTGCCTCTTCTCCCTAGACTTATAGACATCATTGTTTGATTCATTCATGTAACATTTATCCCAACTTGCCTTATATTAAAGCACATGTGTCATATGGCTCCATTGTCCTTCTAAAACGTCTGCCTGGCAAAGGTAATTCTGACTGAATTTAGCTACCTATCTTCCTTGAGTTTATAACCCCAATGCTGAGCATGGAGGGGAATAAACTTAAAACCTAGTAGACCAATGCTATTCTAAATTCATGACATCCAACTTCAACTGGGCTGCCATTGATTTCCTAATTAGTTCTCATTCTCATTTCTTTCTTTTTTTTTTTTTTTAAGATTTATTTGTTTATTTGACAGAGAGAAAGATCACAAGTAGGCAGAGAGGCAGGCAGAGAGAGAGGGGAAAGCAGGCTCCCTGCCGAGCAGAGAGCCTGATGTGGGGCTCGATCCCAGGACCCTGAGATCATGACCCGAGCTGAAGGCAGAGGCTTTAAACCACTGAGCCACCCAGGCGCCCCCTCATTTCTTTCTAACAGCTATTTCCAACCTTCTCCTTTCTCCTTAAACCTCTGTTCCTGCCAGTTTACTTCTTACCCCTCAGCATATGTCTTAGCCTCCTACTTCAAGAAGAAAATAGAAGCCTACTAGCAATGTTCTCAACTTCATGCAACCAAAGCAGTTTCTTTGCACCTGCACTTATCCTCTCCTCCTTTCTCTCCCTCTTATTTCAGTGCGCAAATTAACTGTCTAGTGCCAATATCTGCACTTGGGCTTTTGATCCAACCTTCAGCATTATCCCTTGGTGAAATGGAGAGGATTCCTTCTCCTGCACCTTCAGCTTTACCATTATTTTGAGCTTGCTCTCTATCAGCACTAACCATGCTCAATGCTGCCTAACTTTAGAACAGCCTCTTTGAAAACACATTATTCTCCTAGCCACTAACTTCCTTATCATCTTTCTTTCATAGATACAGAAAGTGTTAACCATCTTTGTGGTTATTCTCTTCCCACTCATACTTCAGTCCACTGTACAGATCTTCCTCAACTTCTGATTAAGTTATGTCTCAATAAACCCATTGTAATTTGAAAGCATCCTAAGTCAAAAATGCATTTACTACACCTAATCTCCTAAACACCATAGCTTAGCTTAGCCTGTCTTAAATATGCTCAGAACACTTACCTTAACCTGTAGTTGGGCAAAGTCATCTAGGACAAACCTATTTTATAAGATAGTGTTATATATTTTATTCAATATATTGACTATTGTACTGAAAGTGAGAAACAGAATGATTGTATGGGCACAGAATCATTATAAGCATATGGTATGGATTGTTCACCCTTGTGATGGCAGGGCTGATTGGGAGCTGAGGCTTGCTGCCTGTTGAGCATCACAAGGGAGTACTGTACCACATATGACTTGTCTAGGAAAAGATAAAAAAAAAATTCAAGTATGGTTTCTATTGAATTCATATCACCTTTGCATGATTGTGAAGTCAAAAAATCATAAGTCAATTTATCATAGGTCAAGCATTATCTGTATTTTAGCTATTGCCCCTACCACTATACTGTGATAGTTACTCTAAATCTTAGAATAAAGTCTTACTTTGTAGCATGGTTAATATTTAGAATCCTGCTTTTTGATCTCCTGCATCTCTTCCTCAGTGTTTCTGTGCCCACCTCTCTCCTTCCTCCACACACTTTGCAGATGGCTTCTTATAAGTCTTAGAATGTATAATGATGTCTCTCTGACCTTCAGGATTTCACATCCTATAACTTTGGCTGATCGGTTAGCATTTGTGTATTTTCCAAGTCTCATATGAGGAATTACTTTATTCAGAAAATTTCTCTCTTTGGTTTTCTCCCAACTCTGAGGTTAAGGTTCCAGGATAGCAAACTTGTCTCATAGCAAGTCTTACTTCTCTTCACATCGTAATTGCTCATTTAATTGTCTCTATCCTCCACTAGATCACAAATTTCATTATGGCATAAAGCCTTGTTTGTCCTTGTCATCCATGGTTGCCGAATATGGAGCTTATAGGCCATCAGTAAACACACACATAATGACTTTAGTCATAGTGAAATTTGCGATATATACATATGGTTGTGTGTGTGTGTGTGTGTGTGTGTGTGTGTGTATGTGTATGTATGTGTAGTAATTCTAACAATAAACCTTTCATGTTCCCGTTTGCAAACAAATAGAAGTTGTGAAGTAAAAGATGAAAACATAGGGTTACATTGTCATGGTAAATCATCATACTGGCTTAATATTTTTAAAATACTAGAGAATCTCTTCCATAGCTATTTTTATTACAATTGTATTTTTCTAATAATATAGGCAAAATAATATAATATGCATGTAATATTAATATTTATTAATGTAGTATAGACATTAGCTAAATGTTAGGGCACCCAAGACTTAGTCCTGGATCCTCAAAACTCCAGCTACTAAAGATTTTAATGTTTTTGCAGCTAATTATTAAAAATAAAGCCTGAAAACAGGCATGGCTGGTACAGCTGGCACTGTATCAGATGATAAGCTGTCTATAGCATTTCATTTTCATTGACCTGTGTTATCATTAATACCCCCATGGAAGATGGTAAACATCATCAAGAATTTATGTAGGTTGCATATTTATCATCAACTTTCTTGAGGAATGGAGACTATACTCTTTTTTTAATTATTAAACATGAATTTAGTATTTTTTAGTTCAGTGTAGCTAAAAAAGCATATTGCACACAATTACAAAATAGTAAAACAAATGATTTTAGGTCTATGCCATGCAATATCTGACTAATAATATAATAGACGATAAAACTATGTGGTAAGCAAGTTCAGATTCCTTTATATATAGGAATAGCCAATTTCTAATCACTTCTCATATTTCAGAAGCCACTGTAGACACTGCTGACTAGTGATCTGGTGGCATGGTGTGCCTCCCAGGCCCAGTGGGCACAACTGGTGAGTACATGAAATGGTCAGCAGGAATGATGGTGCTGAATGCTTCTGTCCACTGGAAAGCTTGGAGTTACTATTTCTAAGAGAACACACTTCCTTTGCTCAGAGGAGCATAGAGTCTTCTCTTCTTTTTACCGCACACCCAGTCCATCAGTACATCCTGTTTTCTCTACTTGCATAATTTGTCTAGAATCTTACCATATCTTGTGATCTCCTAGGCTACCTCTGTGGTTCATATAACCATCTTATCCAGGCTGGATTCCCACGCTAGCCTCTTATCTGGTATCCATGTCTACCTTTGTTCCTCAATAGTCTATTCTTAATACAGTAGCTAAGTGAAATTTTAAAGATTTAAATTAATATCCTTCATTCCTCTATTAGAAACCCTGTAATGGCTCTCTAGCTCAGAGTAACAGCCAAAATCCCACTCTTGAACTCTAAAACCCTACACCATCTGGCACCATTTCCCCTCTGAACTCATCTCTTACCATCCTTCCCCTTTTACAAGTCACAACCAGTCATGGACAACTCTTTGATGGTCCCAGATATTCTGCGCATGTGAGGACCATTTCTCTAGTTGGTGCTTTGATCTGGAATTCTCCTTGCCCAGATATCCTCTTGGCAAAATTCTCTCACCTTATTCCAGAACACAAATGCAAATCTCATCTCCTCAGTGAGTTTACCTGATTATTCTATTTAGTACTGCTATCTAGACACACCCCTACTTTACTGTGAGCCCCTGTATTGTAGTATTTTCAATGTTTATACACTATTTGAGTTCCAGTACTGGTCAGCTTAGTCTATCATATTACTATCAGACCATAGTAAGAAAACACCTTCATTACTTACAATAACATTTTCTTTCCATACATTGACTCAGGCTGTGCTTTAGTGTCATTTTCATTCTGAATATTCCATTCTGAATTGCCTTTCTCCTGATAGAGAGAAGAGAGACAACAGAAACTTCTGCTTGGAATAGCACCCATTATTCCCACTGACATTTCATTAGCTAAAACAGGTAGTATGGCCATGCCTGAAGTAACAAATGTAGGAAGAAAATCCTCCCATAGAAAGGGGCTTAATACTAGTTAATGTTTATTATTCATTGTGTTTCCCTCACTAGTGACTCAAGGGCAGGGCTCTTTATCTCTTGACCTGTGGTTTGTGTTGTGTTTGTGTTTTTCCCCCCAATAAGTATTAAGTACATAGAACAGAGCTTGGCACATGGGACCTATTAACTAAAACTTTATTGAATAAATGAACAAAAATACACTACTGTATGATTTTACATTTCTATAACTAAAGTTCTTTAGAGTTTCCAGGGTTAAGGTAAATGCTATTACTATCACTTAAAAAAAAAAAAGATTATAAGCTTATATAAGATTTTATTGTTGGTAGCTAACTTCCAGTGAGGATATACGAATATGGTGGAGGATAATGAATAACATTCCATTGATAAGGGGATAAGAGGTCTGTTGTTGTTTCTGTAGCTTTGTAAGTGGCTGGTTGACCTCAGACATGTTTCCTCTGCTAATAGGATTCATGTAGCACTATGACTGACCCAAAGAGGTATGTTGTGATTAGTATGGGCCAACAATGGCACTTACTTTCTTCTCTGACCCCTTGCGGAGATTGCTCTAAGATGATTTCCTAAAGAAGTTTGGTAAGTGCATCTGGAAGTCAGTTTGCTCCCTAATGAAAGAGGTAGTTATGTAAGAAGAATATCTTCCTTAGCCCTCTTCTCCCTCTTTTTCTACTTGGGTGTTGTTGGATGAAGATGACATGCCTAGACCTACGGCAGCCATTTTGTGACCATGAAGTGACAAATATCAGGGTGAAAATAAACACATGGAGAATGAAGGATTAGAGCAGTAGAAAGAGTCAGTATATTTTGTCACATCATTAAGCTGCCAAAGCAACTCTGCAATTACTTGCATATAGCATTCTTAAGTAAACAATATACTTAACATGCATAGTGGTTCAAGACACTACAGTTTAGCCATTTTGTTCTGGCAGCTGAAGGCATCCTAACTGAGACAGATCTCTTGGGTTAAAAAAATCACAAACAGATATTACAACATCTCACAGTATATATAATATGCTTCAAATATGTTTCAGAAACATCTGAAATAAGTAAGGAATCCAGATTTAAAAAGTAACTTTGGCATATTGCTGTTATATTTGATATGGTCAAAATGCTGGAATGAAAACTGGTTTAACCAGCTATAAATGGGAAAGAACTTCTAGAATTGACCCAAAGAAGTAGTGTGAGTTGTTTTTTGTCAACCAGCTGTTCTAAAATCATATAGATTTAATAATAAATTGAAATTTTGTAGACCATGCTATATTACCATATTAAGTAGAAAAACAAAATACACAGTAATTATTTTACTACTTAGCATATATGCTTGACTTTAAAAGGAGCTAATACTAATTTGGAGGCTAAATATGGTTTCATAATTTCATAGACAATGGTACATACCTTTGGAAGCATTTGGCAATCAATATGAGATTTTTGAATATTAATGTGCCACCTGTGGAAAATGGATGTTTTGCTCCAAATTCAAGAAGACATTATGAATTTCAGAGGAACCTGAAAAGCTGTGTTTGCCACTATGAGAAGTTGTCACTGACACAAGGAAGGGAATGAATGGCATTTATATTCAATTGAAGCATATATTAGATGTAGTTATGAATTCATTTGGTAGTAAATAACAGACAATTCTATTACCATGGCTTAAATAGGATTTTGTCTCATGAAACAGGAAGTTAAAGGGTAGAAAATTCAAGATTGCCATGACAGTTCAATGGTACCATAGGAACTAAAGCTCTTTCTATTCTCAGCTACTCCATCCTTATTATGCATTCACTAACCTTCATTATTTCCTGTCTCAGGATTGAAGAATGGGATTCTCACCTTATGTCAGCATTCCTGGACAGAGGAAAGACAAAAACTAGGTTTTACTAGGTTATGCCTTCTGCTTTTAGGAAGCAAACCCCAGACTTCTGGTGATATCTCATTGGCCAGAACTGTGTCACAAGCCTACCCCAGGCAGCAAGGTAGAGTGGGAAATTGATTATTTTAACTTTCAAGCCTTTACAGTAGGATACAGTAGGAGTGAAAGAATCACAAGTGGGTTCTGGACACTTGAGAAAGAAAGTATGATTATATGAAAAATCGTTATTATCTTTTATGGTCTCTCTTGTCCAAAGCTGAGAAAGTACTACAAACTCTCTTTAAATACAGCTGGATGAAGCATCTCTTTCTACTATGCTAGTTCCATTTTCCCTGCTTGTGATCCATTGCCTTCCTCCATTTCTTCTATATGAACATTACCCATCTTCCGAATTAACTACATAATTTGCAGTGCCTAGCACAAAATAAAAATAAAAATAAAAATGTAAGACCATGGATCAGGAGTCTGTCTCCCTGTCTGATGGGACTGCCACCCCAACCCATGGGGATAGGTGACCTTTCCCCTGCCCCCCCCCCCAAGGGATTGTATCCTCTGTGTTGGGACACACTTTACCTAAATTGGAAGTTGTAAGAAGCCTCCACTGAATTGCCACTGAATGTGCCTTTCCTGACTCTTCCAGTTCTTCTTAATCCCAGTTGTGGGTAATCATGATTCCCTAGCCTGATTATAAACTTCCTGGGTGATCGTAGCTGCACTGTAAACTGTTTTTGGCATTGTTCCAGAACTGAAACTTCAGTAGATCCCTGACACATCATTAATTGTTCCTCCCCTTTGTCCTTAACTACAGCAGGTGATCTCTTAGTGGTAGTCACGAATCCTATTATTTATGGCCAGCAGTAAAATCCTGACCTATATCATAGAGCTAAATGTTTGGCACAGAGACTTTTCCAAAGGTCTCCACCATTGTCTAGGTCAACACTTTCCTTGGGGTTTTAAGACCAAGACTTCATGGACCTTAAGGCCACATGCTGCATCTCTAATTCAAGAAGGACTGTAGAGACAGAACTCACTTACTCCCTCCTGGATTTAGCCTTAAGTTTCTTCTTTAATTCCTATTATAAGCTGGGTCCTGACATTGTCTATTCTCTGTATACTGTCACATTCAGAGAAAGAACTCAGCAATCAAAAAGTAATTAGAAGCAATCCTACCTTTTTACTGATATTTCTTGAAGAAGGTCCAAGGGATTCAATGCATAATTCATATCAGTATCTTCACACTCTGTCAATGTCCCCCAAACCTCTGCATCCACACCTTATATCCTCATCCTACAAAAACTCTTAGAGAAACACATATTATTTGGTTCTCGGAATCTTTACTGTCTCCCTCACTTTATTAGATGTTCTCTTTTACTTTCCTCTGAGTGTGAGTGTCATTTCTCCTGATCTTCCCACCTTAATGATATACCCTCTCCATCCCCCAAAAGCTGCATAGAAAGGCCCAGAGATTTCTCTTACAGGCTCAAAATCACCTGTGAAGTTTGGAGAGAAAGAGACACCTAAAAGCGACACAAGACTTTACTTTCGAAGGAGGGAAGAGGGGGAAGATTGAAACATTCGTAATTGAATATCTTTTAAAATCCCCATCTCTCTGAGAATCACTGTCCGTGTTGTCCAGACTTCCTTCCCCCAGACAAGAAAGAGATCCGTCTCACTGAGTACACACAGAAACTGTGCTTGGGGGCAGAGAGCCAAGATTGGTTTCTGTTTATCATGGGAAAGAGCTCAAGGTACTTAGTTTTAAGCTGCACTGAATCTAGTATCATTCATCTGTTTATGTTCTTTAAAAAAAAAAAGCCTTTAAAAATTCAGTGCAGAACAACAACAACAACAAAAAAGCAAATTGTCCTTTGATTCCATAATGGCTTTTATTCCCCAGAACTGCAGTGTGCAAATAAAGGAAAGCAAATTATGTTCTGAATTAAACTTTTCTTGCTTCAGCTAGGCTGAGTCACCTTTGACGTTTCATTTTTTGAACAGAGTCAGCCACACGTCTAGAGCTATTTTCAAAGATGTCACGTACAAACCTGCAAACTTTAGGATGTTCCACTTCAGGCAAGTCATCTAAAGGAAGGTAACTGAGCTGCATTTACCCATATATTTCCCTAGGCTTTGGTTCCTTCCCAAATCTATTGGTATCTACAATAGCATCCAGAATATTAAAGTACAGTCATTATAGATGCAGTCCTCTCTGGTCCTCTTGAATGTACCACAGATGGCAAGATGCAATCAGAGGGGGAAGATAAGTGCATTAAACTTCTCCTTGCATATATCCCATGGTAGGGAGATAAGCAAATGGTAAGCAATTTTTCAGTAAACAATTTCAGAATGTTTCTTGGGCTTTCAAATAGCTGAGAACACAAGCATTAGCCTATAGTCCTAATAACGTAAATAAATCCACGGCACATTCAGAAAGAACGTTCTCTGTAGAGGATGAGAGGACAGTGATATAGAATGTACATAATTAACATTAAGCAGAGGACCTAAACAATAGTATTCTACATCTCTGTGCTTTTTCTATAGAATGTTTTTTTCACTAAATGTTAGACATGAAGGCATCCTATGCAGTTAACAGAGGATCCCAGATTTCTCTATGGGAGGGACTTGGGGTATTAACCTAGTGAAAGAGTAAATGCATCAGTCTGGAAACTGTTCATTTCTAAGTGCCTAATTTTATTTAGATAACATAGATATTCAGAGTACCTTGGGGAGTGCTCATGGGGATTATTCAAGGAAGGGGGAAGCTGGCTCGCACCCTTTGAAGCCACCCCTACCTTGGTGCCCTATCTGTGCAGTCTAATCTTCCAAAGAGTGAAGGTATCATTTCAAAATATTTCTGAGAAATATTCACTTTCAGTGATTGGAAATAAACCTCCAGAGAAAGCCATGGAATCAACTGAATACCTCTGATTTTCTGGAGTTTTAAAGGAGGCAGTTCGATGTATGGCTTGGGGCATGGATTTTAGTCAAAGACAATTGTTTTTAAATCCTAGTTCTACCTTTGAGTTGTTGTTTGACCTTGGGCAAGTCACTTTATCTCCCCGCCTCTCAGATTCCTTATTTGTAAGTAATCTACTGCCTAGGATTATGTGGATCAAGATGGTAGGCGCATAGCTTCTAAGACATTGCTTGGCACCTTGGTGCCACATTGGTGCTTAGAAATGACAGCTATTATAATCACTGATGGTATTATTATATTGAACCAGTATCTGCTCTAAAGTGTTGCCCTTCAATGTATTATCCCCACTCATTCACTTGACAATAAACAAGAGTCTTTATCTTGAACCAAGGGCTTGTCTTAGTTCAGGAAGACACCAGGTTGAGAAGTCGAAAGTTTGGCAAAATAGACTTGCACATGAATATCTAACAATAACTTGGCAACTATGTATGAAGTGCTAGTGATGTGTTGAGGAGCAGGCTCTGAATCCTGACTGTGGGGAGTGAGGATTTGTAGGAGAGCTGACATACTTTAGCTAGTTCTCAAGGATGGATAGAAATTCACTAGTTGGGGATAGGATGGGGGTGGAGAGTTACAGGCTGAGAGATAGGACAGTGTGAGTAAAGAAAAACAGGTTTAGAGGTGCCGAGTTCCTTAGAGTGATTAGTCCTCAGAAACCAGAGCATAATTTAATGAAAGCGAGATAGTTGGGAGGTTGGGATAGGAGAGGAGAGTCAGGAGGAGAATGGGAGCTATAGTCAGAGACCCTGTAAGGCCACTGGATTCCTGCTTAGTGTGTGTGTACCTCAGACCCACTGGGAGGTTTTTAAGCCAGGAGATGTCACAGTAAGATTTGTATTTTGGAAGGATAATTCTGATATGTTGTGAAGAGTTTGTGTGGGAGAAATAAGAGAGGAGATGCGGGACCCTAATTAGAAAATTATTGAGGCATTTTGGGTCACAGACAGTGGATATAAGAGAGATGAAGATGTATTTCAAGGATAGAAAGGCAAGGCTCTGCAGTGAAAATATCCCTCACTGCTGAGTCTTTTTCAGATATTCTAGGACAACTGTTGTGAACTTTCTAGAGCTTCCATTTGTCAAACCAAATATCGCCCACCCCTTTGTTTTGATCTAGGGATGCCTTGTCTTCCCTAGCATAGTTTTTGTGAGTAATCGAAGCTTATCATTTCCCTATCTTAAAATGAGGTGCTTAAGTTGAAACCCATATTCAAATGCAGACCCAACACCCCACCACAAGCCAGACACTGTACTTTTATTAATTTAATAAAATGACATTATCTTTTCAAACGTATTATCATAATCTTAGCATCTTTTCAAACTGTAGTCAACTAATATCTCTGGACCTTTCTTTTTCTTTCTAATATATAACCTCCTTTAATATTATAACCAATAATTAAATAATAATATTTAATATTAAATAATATTATAACCAATAATTAAAATAAATCTATAGAAAAAACAATAAAGGAGTTAATCATGAAAATTCTCATTAAATACAGTTTTAATATATTCATTTTATTTCATTTAGGAATATTTTATATAGGAACATATTTTAGAATAAATTATAGGAACCCTCCTTGATGGATCTTAGAGAGTTTGGAACTTCTTTGGGATGAAAATAATTTTACTCATTCATTCAATAAATATGTATTATATAATGCCTTTTTAAAATTTTAGTAACATATAATGTATTATTTGCTTCAGGGGTACAGGTCTGTGAATCATCAATTTTACACAATTCACAGCACTCACCATAGTATATACCCTCCCCAATGTCCATAACCCAGCCACCCAATCCCTACACAGTGACCCCCCAGCAACCTTCAGTTTGTTTCCTGAGATTAAGAGTCCTTTATGGTTTATATCCTTCCCTGGTCCCATCTTGTTTCATTTTTTTCCCTCCCTTCCCCACACAACCCCTGCCCTGTCTCTCAAATTCTTCATATCAGAGAGAGCATATGATAATTGTCTTCCTCTGATTGACTTATTTCACTTAGCATAATATCCTCTAGTTCCATCCACATCATTGCAAATGGCAAGATTTTGGGGTTTTTTGATGGCTACATAGTATTCCATTGTGTGTGTGTGTGTGTGTGTGTGTGTGTGTGTGTGTGTGTGTGTATACTACTTCTCCTTTATCCATTCATCTGTTGATGGACATTTAGGCTCCTTCCACAGTTTGGCTATTATGGACATTGCTACTATAAACATCCAGGTGCACCTGCACTTTTGAATCACTAGTTTGTGTCTTTAGGGTAAATACCCAATAGTGAGATTCCTGGGTTGTACGGTAGCTCTATTTTCAACTTTTTGAGGAACCTCCATACTGTTTTCCAGAGTGGCTGTACCAGCCTACATTCCCACCAACAGTGTAGGAGGGTTCCCCTTTCTCCACATCCTCGCCAATACCTATCGTTTCTTGACTGGTTAATTTTAGCCATTCTGACTGGTGTGAGATAGTCTCTCATTGTGGTTTTGATTTGTATTTCTCTGATGCCAAGTGATGTTTAGCACTTTTTCATGTGTCTGTCAGCCATTTGGATGTCTTCTCTGCAGAAATGTCAGTTCCTGTCTTCTGCCCATTTCTTGATTGGATTATTTGTTCTTTGGGTGTTGAGTTTGATAAGTTCTTTAGAAATTTTGGGTACTAGCCCTTTATCTGATATGTCATTTGCAAATATCTACTCCTATTCTGTTGGTTGTCTTTTGGTTTGTTGACTGTTTCCTTTGCTGTGCAAAATCTTTTTATCTTGATGAAGTCCCAATAGTTGATTTTTGCGCTTGCTTCCCTTGTCTTTGGAGATGTTTCTAGGAAGAAGTTGCTGCACCTGAGGTCAAGGAG